>JARDVY010000295.1:7302021-8502021 GCA_029030555.1 Ornithoptera alexandrae | reverse complement strand
TCGAATCTTGGAATAGTTCACTGGAATTTCAATATCGACTCCGGAGTTACGAGTGCTTATTGGAATGGAAGACTTGGTGCAATAATCTTGCTGCAGTGCACTCAGAGTTTGGAGTAGTACCTCGGCACACAATTCAAGTGGTAGCTTTTTGATGGCGGTGATTGTCTTCCACTGTATAACTGTGCAAGTAACCATGTCCCGATTTGTAGAACGCTGTGACAGAATTTCATTCTTCGTGGATATCTCTACTTTCTTATCTCCGAAAGCAAAGTATAATCGAGTCCTTCCAAACTCATTTTCTATACATGGGGTAAGACTACCGATATTTCAGTGAAATGTTTTTAAATGAAAATGTGGCTATGGATGGTGTAAGGAGCACACCTAGAACATTTCGGTTCTTATATGTTGACATCATGACTGAGGACACTTGCTGGTTTGACGGAACCGAAGAAACTCTACCAATCAAAATCAACAACAATCGGCTTCAGTATTGACCCAGGGACAATAACTTTACTATGTAAAGTTATCTGCTGCGCCACGGAGGTAACATAGATCAGAAATTATCGCCTCATCAAATGTAGGGAAAGCAGAAATGAAAGATTTTTTTATTCCAATCTGCCTAAATTTACATGAATATATAATACCCTAAAAAATTAAGAGTATACAATTAGACCTTAAAACTAACTAAAAATAGCTAAGACAGGATAGAAATTTCTTTCAATTCATTAAGTGATCTTTAACTTAATGAAATTATTACATATAAATCTATATATACTAAAAAAAAATACGTATGTTTCATCATGATCATAAGAGGATAAACGTCGAATGCTGAAAATAGAACTGCCTCAATGATCTTCACACCGATCGGTCCTGCTCTATAAGTGTGCTTAAAATTTTTAAATGCTAGTACAAACTACTATCGTTTGATTAACTAGTTAAGATATGAAATAAGTTATGACTTGGAAAAAAGCTTTTAATTAAACGCACGGTCGTCGAAGACATATCTTGAATAGTTCAAAACCAAAATAATTTGCACTGTGATAAGAATGTTCCGTATTGAATGGATGCCAGGGAAATTATCCAGGCCCCCACAATGGGACCCGTACGGCCCGCACTCTACAACAATAAGGTAATTCATTTGCAAAGCCCACACAAAGGGCGAAGTTTGCTCAAAGTTCAAAGTAGTTCTGAATGCCCAATATCTGTTTAAATGGTCGCTATGAAATTTCATTACGACTTCACGTTAAAATATACGCTTAATGTAGTCATTATTCGTACCAAAAAGCCTTAAATATAAATGAAAACGAAAAAGAACATAATAGTTAAAAACCTTCGCCAGTAGTTTGGATAGAACACTCGTGCGCTCCTTTAAAGCCGGCCTCCGAAAGAAGGTTCTTAAAGTGCTTTAAAGGAAGTGGTGGTCGTTTTCAATTGTCCAAGACCGTCATTTACCACCGGACGACACGACGCAGACCAAGTCACCATCCTTGTGTAGTCAACATCCCTAGTTCAATAACAAACAGATTCAACTCCCCATTTTTGATAACATCGGCAAAGGAATAGAACAACTTGCCGGCATTAGAGTTCCTGTCTAAACAACGTGGATGTCTTCAAGAGAAGAGTGAATAGACTAACACTAACTATAACTAGACCACATCAACGATTAATACTAAATGCAACGTTGTCACTAACCTTTTAAATTGAAAAGAAGAAAGAGATACAATCTGAGAATCTATTTCTGCTGCCAAAGATTACATGTACCGAGGAGACTAGCTGCATATTGTATAAACACCAAATACCACATCTTTAACGGTTAAGGTATCACTTATTATTTGATATACTTCCATCTTGTATCGTAAGCTTAATACTAAAGAAATAATTCAATTCATGTCAAGTGGAAACTTTAACAAAAAGAGAATCCTCCAGTGGGTACAGACTTCAATAGGAGATGTATCTATTGGAGTCATAGTAGTAACTATAACAGCATTATTTACGGTAATTATGGTACTGTGTAAACATCTTAACATCTCATTGTTATCAACGGTATAACTTATAACCAAGTTAACACCATTTGTTTTTTTATTAAATAATAAATATGAATTTCTTCCGGTTCCTGCTAAAAATAGGATAGAAAAATATAACTCAAGGTACAAAAGAGATCTATTGCGTCAGGATTATCATTTAAAGTTTCCTTTTATTAAGTTCTTTTTTTTGGGCTTTTATCTCTGATTTGTCAGCCCCATTGACTTAAAAAAACAACTTAAGATACTAATAGTGTTGTGACAACAAAAAGTTCTCGTGGTGTCCTAGACATTAAATTTTTATAGACGATGATCATTATAGACTCAAATGCGTTTCCCACACCTCTCTTTTCATTATTTAATGTATAGTATGTTTTCACGTGTTTGTGTACAAATACTAAATTAACTAATGGTTAACGCACTTTTCCAACCATTGCTTTGTATAATTTGATATCATTAACGTTTCACAAAACCCGTTTTGTTTCCAAGTAACTTTCAGGTCGAGTGCTGTTTTAGTTTCCCAGTTAAATAAATAATAGCGAAACGTTTATTTGGAAATTCAAAACACAGTGTCATTGAGTAAACAGTATTAAATGTTGATTTTGTGTGAAATGTTAACAGGTCTATGTTTTAAAGCAGACTGACGGGCCTCTTGGAATCTAACAAGTGCGACAACCAAAGAGATTTGGTTTTAGATGATAGAAATACGATAGATATAAGCAAAGGTTCTCTGTCCAAGTCCTCCCTCTCCTTATACTATTTTAAACCAGGACAAAACTACCATCAATGATAAATATAAATATTTTGAAAAACCCTTCTAGCGTAATTTTTTATATGAGGATTTTCATCTTCTGTTATAAGATTTCTATTGGTGGTAGGCTTCTCGTGCGAGACATCATCTGGGTAGATACCATCGCAGCTCAGTAGCACAAACAGTAGTATGCAAACTTTACTGGGTTTAAGTATAAAAAGCACTGTGTCTAGTGAAATAACGGGAAATGTACGAATTAAACATGAATGTAACGTGTCAAGGCGACGAGCACAATACGGAGCAGTGCATATCATTCTTACTGGCGCCACATTGTCAGATGCAGGCGTATCAGGCTTTGACCTTAACCTTACCTTGTTTACTGTATCTTTAATTGTAATAGGATATAGTACACTATAAAGGTAATTAATAATTAATACAATTAAAACAAATTGGCGTTAACTTTTCAATATTTTAATTGTGTAAATGTCAACAGTCAGCAAACAAAGCCTCCGGAGGCTGTCAACGGTTTGCTATAAATCTGCGGATAACATTCTCGAAATGCAAGTCAAACGAAATGAAATATTATTTGGGATAATGAGGGCATTTCTGAGGTATATATTTGTGAGTTCAGTGTGACTCAGAAGTCAGACGGTGACTAAAGCAGACTTATCAAAGACCCACAGATTAATTATAATTCATATTCAATATAAAAACCAAATGAGTTTCGCAAAGATTTTTATGACCACAGTTACATTTTTAATATATCTATTCATCAATAATTTGTTTTCTTTAAAAAGAGGCTTCGTAGTGTAATGAATAACAAAACACTGAAATTACTATTTTACCCTCATTCTTTATGTTCTAATGGCCAATTTAATAGCTAAAACTAAATTTGACCCAATTCCCAAAAAGGTACCCAATCGCTGCTATATATTTCAACTGCATCCCTACCGCAGTATAATAAATTGGATGCTGTTTGCGTTCATAATTAATTCTCGCATAAATTAATATAATAATGGAATAATTATTATCATCGTGTCCATCTATGTCCAATGTTGGGCGAATTCGATATATAGGGTGGCGCAAAAGTAATCCTCCTATCAGAAAATGCTATTAATTTTGCCTTGATGTAAAAAAATTAAAAGACCAAATAAAAATAATCCACAAGAAGAATCAAAGTTTTTCATATTTTTTTTTAAATTACAGCCAAAAAACATCGGAAGGTTATTTTTACGCCACCTTGTATACAAGGTATACAAGGAAAATTACTTTTGCGCCACCCTATACTATCCACGCTCGACATACATATAGGTGAGAGCAAAGTTGGCATTAGTTCCAGAAAAGCTGCGGTGATTCCCCTAGAAATTTTCATTCTTTAATAGTCATTTAAAATACGCCAAGAATAGAGAAGCGTTGGAGGTCAGATTCCTTAAAACTTTTTTGGGTCTTGCTCGCTAAGAATCCAAATCCCACCTAACAATTACATGTACTGTAGAATGATGAAGTACTCTCCTTACTACATTAGTGTGATCAGCTCATCAATAACCTATTATTAGGATTATGCCTAGTATGTACTGTGACTTGAATTATACTATCTCATTGTACCTTTCTACATTTGACACTTGTTTATATATCTATATATACTGGTGGCGCAAAAATAATCCCCCTATCAGAAAATGCTATAAATTTTGCGTTTGGCCCCTAATGTCAGTTCTGTTTCGACATTTGTGTAGTAAACACATGCGAAATACACGTTAATAAACAATGTTATGCTACACTGCTCCAGAACGCGGAATATTGGTGACTATTTATTTGACCAATAATCGGTCGGTGACTTTGGCACAACGTGAATTTCGTCGCAGATTTCCTGGCCGTCCAACGCCTACTGGTGAAACACTGCGACGTTTAGCTGCTCGCCTCGAAGAGACTGGCACAACACGAGATGCTGCCAGGCGTGGCAGACCCCGGAGTAGCCGTTCTGCAGAGAATATTGCTGCTGTAGCCGAGGATGTCATGGAAGCGCCGTCGACATCGACCAGACGACGTGCCACGCAAATGGGTATCAGTCGACGGTCTTTACAGCGAATTTTGGTACAAGATTTGAAGATGTTTCCGTACAAAGTCCAGACGGTGCAACAGCTGTTAGCTGCTGACCGCCAATCGCGTCTAACATACGCTCAAGCCATCCTTAATCACCACCAAGAGGAAGATGATTTTTCATCAAAAATAATCATGAGTGATGAGGCCCATTTCCATCTTAGCGGGTACGTAAATAAGCAAAATTTACGCTTCTGGGGCACTGAAAATCCGCGTGTAACGCACGAAGAGCCATTACACCCGCTCAAAGTCTGGTATGGTATGGTGTGCTGTTTTCGCTGGAGGAGTCATCGGACCTTTTTTCTTTGAAGTCGTCGCGTCGCGGGCGTCATAAAAGACAGACACAAGAGAAGTACTCCTGGATCTTTACAACCTTTAATGTGACCTTTACAAAAGTCTTGCTTCCTTTCAACCAAACACCAAGGATGGCCTTACGACGACTACCTGCAATAGGTGATAGGTGAACTTACATGCTAACCATTTTAAGAAATTTTAACGCTTCCTTCAGGAAGCTGGCGATGGTTTCTCTCCTTCCGTGTGATACATTATATATGTACTACCGTAGTGTTTATGCCTGCCTATAGATAACAGTACAAATGATTATCGAATTCCGGTTTTATGAAGATGTAATTAGTAAATCTACGGAGGTTATGAAACTAAGTGATAAGTGATTAGTGATATTATTTTAAGACTATAACTAGCAGCTTTATTATTATAATTTTTTTTTATACGATACAACGAAAAACGAGAAAGTCTGATTGAAGCAACGAGAGATCTGGCACGACTTGGCGCTAGTTGGGACGATATAAACAGCATCACATTGTTCTCGCTTTCAGACATAAGATGTTAAGTCTCGTCCAGTAATTAAACTAGCTACAGCGTCCTTTAAGTCGGAACACACTACTGTCCGTCTGCTGCAATAGCCGCTGCGATGGTACCTACTTACATGGTCTCCGGCAAAAGAGACCTACTACCAAAGATGGTATCGTAAGATTACTTTCTTACAAAACTCTATACGCTTGCTTCGATTGGCGAGCGACTCTTTCTCTGCTATCATTCCACCTTCTCTCATATCAAGAGGAGAGTGACTGTGAGTATATACTGACCCGAACTCCATTCGTTGTTGTAACAAATGTGGATATTAAATGAAAAGGTTCCATTGGTATTGTAACATTTCGCCGAGTCGTGGATACGTCAGGTAACATTCGGAAAGTACTTGGAATGAGAGTTTTAATCCAATTACAAAACCCGTTATCCCTCCAGCCGGAGCGTGAAATTTCAGAATCATCTCATTATAAGTTATACGAAATCATACGATCATGCTAAATAATTTTGATTAATGAACGTAATAAATTAGATAGAAACGAAAACGGTGGTATATTTAAAACGGATAAAATCTAACATTCAATTTACCTGTCTGCAAGGCTATGCGTCTTGAAGAGACGCTTGTTCAATCCACTTCCGGCAATAGAAAATAAAGAGATTAACAGTTATAGAGGGAAGAAACCGACACATCTGAAGAACATCTTTCGTAGACAAATCAACTTGTCCACCAGGATTTATTCAGCATTCTCTTTTAACTATGATTATTACAGATTACCAATTCAAAGAAGATTACTAGAAAAGTCTATAATTTCTTTTTTAATTCAATTAACCAACGAGACGAGCGGGACGTTCACCTGAAGGTAAGTGATACGCTTGTCCATAATAACATAGCGCTAATTCGGATAACATACTATACCACATTGGGCTCGTTGCCTGAGACATGAGATGTTGAGTATAGTTACTCCAGTAATTACAATAGCTGCAACACCTTTCAAACCGGAACTCAGCAATGTTTGCATAATACTGTTTGGTGGTAGAAGTAGGCGCAGCGGTGGTAACTACCAAGACGGTCTTTGGCAATGAAGGCGTACCACCAGTGCCACCACCATAAACTCTGCCACTTATATAGCTTGAAACTTATATATATAAGAAATAGAGGGATGAGGAGAATTAGAAGTATAAAAGACCAAGCCGATTATAGGTCAAATCTTATTAGCACCTTACCGTTATAGACAGGCATATCACTGATTATCAGGTGCTAGTACTGCTTGCCTCTTCTCTTCCATTTATACATATAACTACTAAACATTATAGTAAACTGTTGCAGAGTACGTTGTCACGATAAGCTGGCCAACACAATGAATGCTTTTCATAATACAAGCCCGTGTGCTGGTTCTTGCATTGCGGCGCTGCAGGGTCTGCAGGAATATTATCCGATACGGGAATATAGCATACGAGTAAAAATATGATAAAGTCTCATTTTGGTCCATTCGGATAACAAATCTCACACAAACAATATAACAAGGATGATGGTTAAGGGAATATTTCTTCTGTCGCTGCATAGGAATAAAATAAATTTAATTCAGTAGCACAGTGGGCGTTACATAAACAATCAAAACTTGCTAATTGTTTCAATGCAATAAAAAATAAAATAACAAGAAATAAATGCAACATAAAATAATCACAACTCCATACTTCTCCTTACAAATGCTCCTTAAACATCATCAAGAACTTGGATCCCAAACCTATTGTGGAGTATCGCTTCCTTCACAAGAAAAAATGAATTCCAACGCTTTCTTTAATTAATTATAGCAATTTTATATGTATATCTATTATCTACTAATAATCACAAATTAAAAATTAATTCTTTATCTCTCCTCCTCTCTCTCTAATCCTGATATAGTGAACCCCCAGCGCCTACTACGGGGCGATGCCCGACCCTTGAGGAAACTATAGTCTAGAAAATTCCATAGTACATAAAATTATTACAATTTTAATTATTGAACTGTGCTCGTCCTTCTAGAGAAAATTGACTCTCGTCATCTGCTCAATGCATTGGCTTTGTAAGCATCCTAACTATAATCACCATCACGAATGTCTATGATAGTTCATCATACCATAATATATCGAAAATAAAATTTGCTACTATATTTTTGCCTACAAAATACATTTTTTTAAAAAAATATCAGTTTAAAACGTTACAATAATAGTGTCCCTTTATTTTCGAAGTCACGGCCCCATTAGCCAGCGGCACAGATGGCGCGAACTTTCCTTTGTTCCATTGGCACGGTCTTGGAATCTAGCTCTGCTGTTCACAGGTAATTGAGTGCTTAATGTCTATACATTACACTAAGCACAATGCACTACTTACATAGGATACAACATTTTTTTAATAAATAATTTTTTTGTAACGGATAGTGGAGTTATTTACGAATTTGTACGCACACCATCACATTTCGCAATTTGAAACAAAGTATCGTCGATAGTATCGCCTTTGAGGCTTTAACATAGTAACATATTATATTAGCTCCTTACATATGAAATTGGCGTTTTGTACGGGAGGAATATAAAATATATTTTTTTTTTGTAAAATATATTTAATTAATCAAAGTACACACCGTTGTTATCTATGCACTTTTGCCATCTCATAGGTAGTTCATTGATCCCTTTACTAGAAAAACCATGGAGGCGAGAATCAATAAACTGTTTGAAGGCGGTTGGGACTGCCGCATCGGAGTTGAATTTTTTTCTTTGTAAGAAGTTGACCAAATTTTGGAAAAAAATTGTAATCTGTTAGGGCAAGGTCCGGGGAGTACGCTGGATGTCGCAGACGTTCCAATTGTAGCTCATCTAACTTAGTGGTTGTTTGTTGTGCAGTGTGCGGTGGTGGTGGTGGTAGTGTTGCGTTGTCGTGAAGCAGCAGTGGCCTAGAGCGAGTGATCAATCTCGGGTGTCTAGCAGCTAGTTCTTCCTTCATGGTCTGCAGTTGCTGACAATAGATATCTGCCGTAATCGTTTGGCCAGATTTCAGAAAGCTGTAGTGAACGACACCGGCGCTAGTCCACCAAACACTCACAAGTAACTTTTTCCGAATCAACTTTCGTTTAAGGCAGGATTTGGCTGGTCTCCAGGGTTGAGCCATTGCGACGAGTGCTTCTGATTATCGTACAGTATCCATTTTTCATCACAAATAATGATTCGATTTAAAATTCCTTCATCATTGTGTCGGTGGAGCAAAGTAACACAGCAGCAGCAGTCGACGCGTGTTCGCAAGTTCGTTTCACTTAATTCATGAGGTACCCATCGTTCAAGTTTTTTTACTTTCCCGATTTGCTTCAAGTGGATCAATAGTTTTCAAGATAAATCAGTTTTGTCACTTACCGCGAAATCTGCAGCTATCTCTGAAGTGCTTTGTGATGGATCCGCTTCCACAATAGCCTTAATTCTTAATTTTCTACTTTGGTCTCCGGCCGTCCACGGAGTTGGTTCTGATGGCCGAAAATTCCAGAAAGAAAAGGTTGAAATCAAAAACGTACCGTGCTTTCTTTTGCGACATCAGCGCCGATATACCATACGATATAGCATACCGATATTTCATGTTTACCATTGTGCGGCAATAAGCGACGCCAAAAGAAAATAATGATGAATGACTGTTTTTAAAACTCAAATGTAGCAACTAAATGAATCAATAAATTTGAATTTGGAATTGTTAACCAAAGCGGAGATATATCAGATCAAAGTGGTCAGTGCGACAAGACGCTAATTTCATATGTAAGGACCTAATATAAAACAGTTTTTACAAAGGCAATACTCATCAACCCTATTTCTTTCTTTTCCCTTTCTACCCATATTTAATCTAACATGTTAAGTTTTCACTATTAATAGGTACACTTATTGCATTTTCATACAATTAGTATTGATTTTCCTTTATTCGTATGTATAGACTATTCATCATCATCATCAATATCTTCATTTCAATGTCAATTTCAAACCAACCGATGCACATCCACTGCTTGGACATAGGTCTCTTGTAATGGTTTCCACAAATCACGGTCTTGCGCTGTTAGAATCCACTGGCTCCTAGCGATTTATACATAGACAATTCAGACTGTTAAGATAAAAAAAACCTATCGTGACATAAACATTAAATATAATAACAAAAAAAAATTAAAGATATATAATGTTGTAGCTTGTGAGAAGTAATATATTCTCATAAGATACACGGCCATGTCCAATATAACTTAACACAAAGTTAATGATTCCTTCTTCCGCTATTGTTAAAAATATATAAATAGGATTAATGTTTATTATTGCAACAATGGATAAACAAAACCGAATGCACTTCCTCCTCCTGACACCCCCTGCCGACCGCGCATGTAAGATGTAAAACTTTGTTAATTGGGCACCTGAGATTTCTTACGAGATGTATAGTCGGAGAAACGACTCCACCTCCTGTAATGTTCTAAATAAATCCGAGAAACAAATGACTTCCGGTTGAATTAAAGAAAGTTACACCCGCTAATATATTATTTATGTGTTGTAAACATTTTTTAACGTATATATGTCTTTCTGCTGTTTGTAGATTGCTAGAGACCTTTGCAGCTAGTGATATGCCCTTCATCAGGATACTTCACCGTCACCCACGGTAACTGCGTCATGGAACAGCTACAAAGATGTTCTAACTACATAGTCTACAAGATCACCAAGAATTAAAGTCTCCTATCAGGTTTTAAACTTCACATATTTAAAATTAAAGGATGCTTGTCATTTTTTGCCATTCTTCTGGTGGCAGTTCTTTGTTGTCGGAGAACATCTAGATAGATACAACTTTAGCTCTTACTTCTGCCGACAAACCCGACGCTTGTTAGGATGATGTACAAAGCACTACATTGTGCTCGTCGAGTTTTGATATAAGATGCTAAATTTCGTTACCTCAGTAATTTCTCCAGCTACAACGCCGTTTATGGAGTAATGTTCGCTCACCACTGTTTGTCAGCAGAAGTAGGAGATACGGCGATGCCTATCCAGACGGTTTCTAACGATGTGATGTGAACGATTTACTTGTCTCGTCGATTCATTGAATAAAAAAAAATAACCTTTAAAGAAACAGTATTAACAAAGTCAGTTTCTTTTAATTTATGTTCAGGATATCAATTACTGATTTGCAATTGCAATTTGTAGCAGGACAGCAGTGACCGAACGCAATAGAGCAATGATCTATAATACTAAAGGCTAAAGTAGCATTCATTCAGGAATCAAAGCCTAGCACTCACTAACAAATATTTTTTATATTGTATCATGTGCGGTCTTAGCCGCGAGTTGGGCGCCACTGCAGAGGTCTTGGTGTGGGGTGCAGGATCTTTCGCAAATGACAACGCACGCAGCAGTATCAGCACTATATTGATAATGAGCAGAGTAATTTAAAGTACAGAGGAAGTTACTAAGTATAATAGTATTACGACGATCCAGAGAGATCGAGTTGATGGATACAGTTGTACGTTCCATAATAGGCTGCTTTCTTAAGTCTTGGTATTATAGAGATCCAGTTGATGGGTACAGTTGTATACTCCGTAATGACTTGCTAAGCAAAGGCAATGTACACAAAGATGTACGATCCTTATAAGGATTTGCACTATGATAAACGATTGCGCGATCTATTTTTCATGGTGGTGCCATCTGTTGAGCTGTTTGAGAACTTCTTGTTTCAATACATGTTTTTAAGTTGTTCTCTATCTGCCCATTCCTCCTTATAACTTTGCCAAATAAAAGAAATGTCGTATTAAATGAGACCTGTTAGAGAACTATTACGAAGATTTCATGATCTAGTACTAAATTTCAAGTAATTAATCTTGCAAATGCACTATTCCTAATTTACATGAAACTAAAGCAAATTCCGTAGTTGGCTCTCGGGTCGGTGTAAGCTCTCAAGTCCTTGGGGATGTTGAAAGCGTATAACGGGGATGTTCCTAGTACATAAGTAAAATTTATCCCTTTCCCCCCTTAACCTCTTAACTCTTTTACATAGTAACCATTTTGATCACTTTTATATTTGTGTTTATTTTAATTCTACTGATCCGTCATATTATGATTGACTGCATCATTCAACAAAATTGTAATTGATGTTAATTTTGCAATGATTTTAATTAAACTTTTATCTTACTCGAGTTAATAAAAGAGTATGTATTGAACTCGCGGTGGAAGCAAAGCTTTGTATTCTAGTTAATTTGTAGGAGAATGAGATAATACGACATAGAAAAAATAAATAAAGAGAGCGATTGTTAAACAATTTTGAATGCTTGAAATATAGTACGAAATTGATAGAAGCAAAATAATATACTATAGAGTTTCCCTTTTTCTCATTTTTCTTCGTATTTCAATGTGTAGTATATAGTTCTTTGTCTCCATGGTGTACGGAGTCAGCGTTCGATGGTAAAGCAGTGGACGCGATATAAACCATAGAAGAAAGAGAAGACAATAGATAGGGAACTACGTATATAGAAAAGCACTCTATCTCTTTCTGTCACAGCCAATACATTTATAGTTGTGTCTTTTTCATTACACTATTTCTTTACATAGAATATATACAATTCACTCCACCCCTTATGAACATTCACTTCAAAACAGTTCATCATCATCATTTCAGCCTGTGGGCTTTGTCACAGATTTTATTACATAATTATTTATAAAATAAAAAAAAATCTTTGGAATAGTTAGGATGCCATACACCACACCCACATTGTGCTCATCTCTATAGACATAAGGTGGTATTATTACTCCAGTAATCATCACAAGCTACAAGGCCCTCAAAACAAGAAATAGGAACTGCGATGGTACCTAGATGGTCACCGGCAACAGAGGCTTACACGTGTTAAACTCACACCTCTTTTTTGGTCGTGTGTTTGAAACATTTGCGACGCATTAGTAGTTATCTCCAACTGCAGTATGTCTCGGCTGGAAACCCGTTCTGCAGGACGATAGCAGTCTCCTCCGCGGATGATAAAGTCTCTCCTTAAAATAAAATTATTACTCCACCGCGTAATTGATGGTAGCAATTTGTGACTACTCTCTGAGAAATTACATCCGCAAACGTTATTTCCGGGGCTTTAGAGTAAATACTTTTAATTTTAAAAGAATATAAAACAATAGTAATAAATTACTACTATGAAAAAAAAATCGGTGATAAATATTAAGTAATAAAGTAAATCAAAAAGGCAAAGGTTCGATCCCTGCTTAACTTGAGCTGACGAACGAAAACATCTTAAGAGAACATCAAGCATCATCTAACACCAAGAAAAAGAGATACATTCCCAGAACGACTGTTAGCCAGCGTGGTGGATAGATGGCCTTGACTTCCGGTGAGAGAAGACCACAAGCTCCAATAACGGGAACAAAGAAGGCTATTTATTTACTGAGATATCCAGGAAAGCAGTCTATGTAAAAAGTATTATATATTTACTGGTGGTAGGTCCATGTAAACGAAGACCGTCTAGGTTGGTACCACCGCAGCTCCTACGGCACCCTACAAAGAGTATTGTGCAAACATTACTGTTCCGGTTTGAAGGGCGCGGTAGCTAGCGTAATTACAGGAGTAAAGGGACTTAACATTTTATCTGTCAAGCCGACAAGCACAATATGATGCAGTGTATATCACCCTAACTAGAGCCACGTTATTATGGGCATGCGGATCACTTACTATCAGGTGATCGTCTCGCTCGTCTAATCGCTTTATATAATAAAAAAATGTAAACAGCACGTTCAGAATTCAAATGTAATGAATGAGCTAAGTAATGTTTCCAAATAGTAACCTATGAATCCACCAACCTGCATTGGGCCAACGTGCTGGGAAATGGCCCAAATCTCTCTCCCCATATGAACCCCTATAAACAACGGCCTCTAATGCCCGGCGGTACCAAAGCCATGCTGACTGTGGACCGATAGCGGTGATCTCTGTGAGAGGCCTATGTCCAGCAATGGACGTCTTTCCGCTGATGATAATGAATCTATTACGATCACTGACTCAACCTTCAGTATACACACACCTCAAATCCGGATGTTCGGTATCATTATCGTCATCATCTTTGGAATACATACCTCCATCTGAACAATGATCATTTATCTGAATACTATCTGCTACAAACGCAACCGCAGGGTGAATGTAGTAAAGCGCGAAATGCAAAACTACACAGTAGCCATTTAAATATATCCGACGCCGCTGCAACAAAACAACAATGAAATTTCCCGTTAAAATATTTCGCCCCGTCGGAAAACCCAGCTGGGATTTGCATATAATTGTACACAAACCAACAGATTACCTTTACTTAGCATAACTTTACTTGCTTATGAAATATGTATGCAAAAGAAATGGTGTTACACTTGAATTAACTTACATTCCATTTACTTGTGTCACAAAAGTTTAATATGCAAGACGTTATTTAGAAAATATGGTGTGGTGAATTAAAGTAGTTTCCTTTAATAAAGCACAGGATATACACTACAAAGATACTTACTTACTACTTACTAGAAACTTACTATTTACTTTTGGTAGAAAGTGATCCGCCTACTAATAAAAATGAAACTAGTTAAGAAGTTACTACAGCATCAGCACGTCGTATAACATCCTAAGTCTCTTTTCATAGAGATAATTTTTGTCAATAAATCCTATACTGATATTTCAGTAAACATATATACAATACTTTTTAAACTCTAACAAAATCTATTTTTTTTTTTTAACCTCTTGTCAATAAATTTACAGACGCGTAACTGTGTGGCACATTGTATGAAGTAGTGTGAAATGACAGTGGGTAGGAAACATGTTATCATCAGCCGATAGACGTCCACTGCTGGACAGTGGCCTTCCCCAAAAATCTCCACGTTTGTAATTCATGTGAGGGGATTTGGGCCATTTCCCACCACGCTAGCCCAGTGCTGGTTAGTAGGAGCCAGAGCTTCGTTTGTTGATTCGCACGATGCCCCATGAGCAGGTGAGGTTGGCTTGTGTCCCGTGAGTTGTTATGTGGTACCCTTAACACCCCTGAAAAAAAATGGACACAGTAATACCTGAAAAGAATCCAAGGGATGGTGATATAAACAAGAAACACCAAAAACCAGCAGGAGCAGACTAGCAAAATGCAAAGAGATGTGCAAAATCTTTAGAGGAGATCTTTGTCAAAGACAAGCTTTAATCAAAATAAAGCAATCGGACTAATATAATTTTATTGATTTTCAATAAAATACTTTATATATAGTAATAAATAAATTATTTATTATAATAATTTTGTTGTTATAAAAGCCATAATTAAAGAGTTAAACAATTATAACTATAAATATTTGTACCTAATGCAATAACCTTCCGTGCTGCCCAACTTAAACCTGACTTCGAAGGATAAAAACGGAACAAAACTTTTAAGTTTCTATCATAGATAGAACTTTCGTATAAAACTTAGATTGCCCCAAGGCTTCCGGGCTTACATAGACTGCTCGAGGAAAACTTTAGCGCCTGCATTTTTCAATAATTTCAACTAAAAATCGATCTTCAACACACCTACGGCGCGCTCCGTCGATATCCGAGATTAATCTATGGATAATAAGCTACACTTAAATTCAGGTAAAGTTGAATCTTTGAAGTATCAATCACTTAATCCCTCATCGCTTCAATCTTTTACAAAAATTATTGTGATGTTTTCTCAAGGTGTACTGAATAAAAAAACTAATAGCTGAAGAGTACAGAGTCGCACAAAAGAAACCCACGGCGTTAACCGCATCAAGTGAGCGATGTTGCAGATACACGACACTAAACAGCGGAAACCTGGAAACCATCATCATAATCAGCATCATCGCAAGAATCATGTACCTCAGTATTGAGAACGAGCAACATATCTTGTGTACATAAAAGAAAAGGTTTTCCTTCAGTCATTGATAAGAGAGACACTTTGAGGATGTGACTCAATTAATTGGGATTCTTTTCTTTTTCTGGCAATTATTTTAGTAACCTCTACTGGATAACATCTTCAACAAAAGCACCTTCTCCATCAAATATCATCATCATCAGCCGATAGACGTCCACTATTGGACATAGGCCTCCCCTAAAAATCTCCACATCAATCGATCATGCGCTGCCTTGCGGCCTTGAAAGGATGCCTGTGGGGAGATTTGGGTCATTCCCAACCACGCTGGTCTAATGTGGGTTAGTGGGCGCCAAAGCCTCGTTTTTTAATTAACAGGGTGTATCACAAGGTTGGTTTGGATCCCGTGAGTTGTTGTGCGGGACCCCTTACACCCCCTATCAAATATACAAGATAGCGATAAAACCCTCTCGGTAGTCTCCCTCAGTGCATTAGGAGGGCCTCCATGATCTACGGAACGCACCAGTGCCCCCTGCCCTCTAGAGTAAACATCCCACGGAAAAGCAAAGAAGCACTCGCACTGTGCCATGACAAATACACGACGTCCATGCATTTGCCGTCCTCCTAAGCTTCGCTTATTGAGCTCTGATGGCCTCCAGCCTTAAAGCCCACGAACCTGAGGACCCTTTTAGTCGCCTTGTACGACAGGCACGGAATACCTTAGTCCTAATCTTAATAGCTCGAGACTATAGGGCTGGCGATGGTACATACCTAGACGGTCTCCAGCAACAGAGACCTATCCTAAAGCGAAGGACCCCTCTTTAAGTGAAGTAGACACGATGACCTAGATACATCTAGGAATAAACTGTACTATAGTAGAACAGGGTTCGTTGTACACTAGGCAAATATTTTTTACATTGTCGATTAAAGATTTTGTCTCTATGTTTACATAAATAATACTAACATCTATGTATATAAAGATAATGGGTTTTTTTGTTCGCCAATCACGTGAAAACTAGTGAACGTATCGACATTGGAACATGAGCACTCGACACGGAATGATTTGTAGATGGTTATAGACTTTATTATGATTTACTTAGATCCTTCATCGTTTTATTTCTAATTAAATTTTATGACCAATTGTTATTATTTATGCGGTTGCTATAGTAACGGTTGCTATACAAAGTCATTTCAAGTCTAATTTTACATTACGGCCAGCCGGGGAACAGCTAGTGTTACATAAATTAAATATTAGAGATGCTGTACTTAAAGCAAAAGATTAACAGGAACTGTTCGTTCCAACTAATCTTTTGTAACGAAATCTAGATCTCTAAAGTTTATTTAGTGTTTCTCAATTTAGCACTAGATGGTGCAGTATAGAAATTCTAACAAAAATTTGCAGTATCTTTCCGAGATTATTGATACAACAGTATCAATAACATAATCGAATTAAGCTATTCATTAAGTAGAGGATTTTGCAAAAACGATTAGTACTCTCACATGGAAATTTACTGGTGGTAGGTTTCTGTTAACAGAGACCCGCAGCTGACAGTAATGTGCAAACATTGCTGCGTTCCGGTTTGACGGGCGCTGTAGCTAGTTAAATTACTGGGGTAAGGAGATTTAATATCTAACGTCTCAAGGCGATGAGGGCAAAGTGCTGCAGTGTACACCATTCTTACTAGCGCTACATTCTTATGGGCAAACGTATCACTTACCATCAGGTGAAGGTCCCGCTCGTCTATTCTCTTCGTTGTATAAAAAATATAATATTTACTACAAATCGAAACTGCAAGGTCTTAACAAACATAATTTGATCGACATGATCGATTAATGTAAATTGAAATTAATAAGGTTCATAATGAATGTAATAAAGTAACCAACGTAATCGAATCCGTGACCTATCTGCAGGTTACCTTTGAAGGAGATTCCCTCTGCTACACCGCCGGAGGAAATGGGATCAGGTTTGAGCATCACTAATAGGATTAATAGAAAACTTAAAATATTATAGCACGCTCTAGGTACACACAAGGTACTCACAGTACTGTGCAAACATTACTGTGTTCCGGTTTGAAGGGCGCTGTAACAAGTGTAATTACTAGGGCGACGAGTACAATGTGGCGCTGTGTATATCATCTTAACAAGCGCCACGTTGTTTTGGGTGGAGGTATTACTTACCATCAGGTGAACGTCACGCAAGTCTTCTAGCTTTGTTGAATAAAAAAAAGACAGGTATAATATATCTATTGTAATAAAATATTTGGGGACATTATCGCAGGGATTTCCTACAGTATATATAACTTCATCATTCATTCTTTTTATACTACGAAACGAGGAGACGAGCGCAACGTTCATCTGATGGTAAGTGATACGCCCGCCCTTAAAAATATACAGAGCACTAAACTGTGCTGGTCGTCTTGAGACATAAGACACTGAGTCTTGTTACCCCAGTAATTTCACTAGCTGCAGCGTCGTTCTAACCGGAACACAGTAATGTTTGTCGGCTGCAGTAGATTCTGCGTTGGTACCTATGTAGATGGTCTTCGACAACAGAGACCTACCACCATGGATATATGATTCGCTACAGGTCCTCGAAAAGTAATTTTACATGAGAATATATATACATATATCATCATCATCATGCTGGACATAGGCTTCCCCCAGAGATCTCGTCATCGATCGGTCCCGCACTGTTCGCATCCAGTGGCTTCCCGCAATTCTCACCTGATCATCGGTCCAGCTTATGTACGTCGGTACGCAGACGCCCCGCGAGAACCTTATTGTCCCATTGGCCGTTGGTCATCATCAGTCGATAGACGTCCACTGCTGGACATAGGAATCCCCCAAAGGTGTGCCTTCCCGCAACCTTCACCAGATCGTCGAACCAACTAGTGGGAGGCCTGTCAACACTACGTCTTCCGGTACGCGATCGCTATTTGACGACCTTATACATTACTCACTTACTCCTCTGGCGAAGTGAGTCTTGGTCTCCGAAACAAAGCCTTATACATACACACATATATATATATATATATATAATTTATTTGTCCTATTTACTATATATATATATTTTATTATATATGTTGCGAATTCAATATTTGTTATTTGATTTGGAATCCCATTTACAAGCTCCGGTGGAACTCAACAAATCGACGTCCTAAGTAAATAAAAACATCGAGTTCCCTAAGTTAACCTCTTTACTTATAACAACTTGATCGCTGTTTGTCTTACTCCTTTTTTAATATTTATTTTAGCTCCTTGCTCGTTAATCGTTATAGCCGTTATGATTTAATTTAAAAAGAATTATAGAAAGGGTAGGCGAACGAACGAACAGTTCACCTGGTAAAAAGTGATCACTGAGGCCTATGGACGGTCCAAACACCAAAGGGGTCACAGCTGCGTCATCATCATCATTAGCCGATAAACGTCCACAACTGGACACAGGTCTTCCCCAAAGTTCTCCATGTCGATCGGTCCTGCGCTGCCCACATCTAGCGGCTTTCTGCACCCTTCGTTGTTAGGGTTGAAATGGGGGGATATCGGCCATTTCCTACCACGCTACCCCAATGCGGGTTGGTGAGAGCCAAACCTCGTTTGTTGATTAACAGGGTGCACCACGAACAAGTGAGGTTGGCTTGGATCCCGTGACTTGTGTGCGGGATCCCTTACACCCCTTACGCGGCTGCGATACCTACCTTATATCTTCTTTCTCGTTCAATGACAAATTTTGTTTATATTTTTCTAGAGCATGAAAACAAAAGGCATTTGTAGCTTTCCTTCCTGAGGAGCTTCTTTAAAACCTGATTGGTCACCAGGCAGATTAAAATGTCCAGCGGCTCGTATTAATAATATGTGAGAAAAACTATTTTACGTGAATGTACTCTGTAAAGACGTTGCTAACCAAGAGCAGTACAATTATCAGAGAAAAAATATTATTTATTTATTTATTTTTCTATTTATTCATTCATTCATCTATTCATTTACTCATCCATTCGAATGAAGAAATTAACCAAGAAATGAATTGGAATGAAATAATATTCACCTAAACATCAATTCATTCGTTCACTCATTCAATTATTCTCATATTCAATCATTCATTAATTCTTACAGTAAACATTTGTTTTTTATTTATTTATTTTCATATAAAAACCATCTGCAGCACAAACGACAACCGGGACAGTATCAACAATTTTCTGACGCAGCCACATCTCCTAGATGTTTTCTAATAAATAGAGTTTAAGAGGAGAGTGCGCAACTCATCCCGCAGATTGTGTGGCAGTTAATGTTTATCCGCGAACAAGCAACTACTGCCGATATTACTTCAATTTCTTTCTCTGTACTTATCTTTGAGTACCAGCAGCATCATACGGACACGGGGAGTGAAGCACATTGATATAGAAAATATTTTTTTTACGCTAATTTCCGGTTATAATTATTTGTATATAAAATATACTAAACTATATAAAAAGACGCTTTTGCGGATTTCGCCAGCCGACCTGCCTGTAAGCTCTTTACTTTTACCTTTTCGGTGGTGTCGATAGAAACTATTTCCTGACGTGGAGGCTGCGAATGGAACGTAAATAATTATTTTATATACACAAGCCGCTCAACCATTATATTTTAAGTTATATAACACATACTATTTTTTCTGATGAAAGCTGCGGGAAGCAACTGGATGCGGGCAGCGTTGGGTTGATTTTTGGGGGAGGCCTATGTCCAGCAGTGGACGTTTATCGGCTGATGATGATGATGATGAACGCAACCGCGACCCCTCTCGCATTGCCACTGTCCATGGACGTCAGTGATCATTGTAGGAGGCCTATGTCCAGCAGTGGACGTCTCTCGGCCGATAATGATACTATTTTTCATTATCTTTCCAATTACAATATTTTTTTTTATTTTTCTTTACCTAAATCTTACCCTACAATCATTTGTTTCATATAGGGATTTGCTTAAAGAAAGCAGGTTCATTGGTCAGCAGCTTCTATGTCTACTGCTGAACAGAAGTGCGCTAATATTACTGTGTACCAGTTTGAAGAGCGTTTTATCTAGTGTAATTATTGGGATTACGAGAGGTAATTATGTCTCCCTATATACCATGGTAACTAGTGCCACGTTGTTATGAGCAGGCATATGACTTACCATCAGGTGAACATTCCGCTCGTCCCGTCACTTCGATACTTTGATCCTATCCATATTTCTGTTTCATATATATTTGTTAGTATCAGTTCAATGAAAAGTGAATAGAATACTTATACACTAATGCGCTTTACTACCAAAGACTCCATCGCTGCTTACCATCAAGTGGGATCGTAATCATGCGCCAGTGTATATAATTTAAAAAAAAACCATTAAGAATAAATTTTAATTCTGTTATCGCACGTTGAACTACTGTCATTAAAATTTAATTTTACTTCAAAGAATTCAAAGTAACATTAAAATGTATCAGTAACGCTGTACGTTGTTCAGAGCCGTGTGTAGGCGCGTACAGTACAATCAGCTATATAAATGCTATAATTCTCCAGGGTGCCGGGCTGTACCGACGCCTGGAGAATGTAGGCTGCTGAAGGCGAATTACAGCCGTTTTCATTTTGTTATTCAGATTTATGTATGGATAGAAACTGAATCTCCCTTATCTTTCCAACCAATCGGGATAGAAAGAAACGTAACAAGCCTTGCGGCTAACCGCTGCATCCGTGGACACAACAAAATTATTATAACATATTTTTATTTGTCTTCTGATGATCCTTTCTTTTTAGGATATTGTTTCAATTTCTTTTAATATTAGGTCCTTACATATGAAATTAGCGTTTTGTCGTACTGACCATTTTGATCTGAAATATCTCCTCTTTGGTTAAGAATTCCAAATTCAAATTTATAAATTCATTTAGCGGGTACATTTGAGTTTTGGAAACAGTCATTCATTTGTTTTTTCCTAATTATTTTTTCCTTTGGCGTCGCTTATTGCCGCACAATGGTAAACATGAAATATCGGTATATTTACGAGTACGAGCTCTACCGTGGCACCAGTACCAGTGCTGCAGGAACAGCTCGAAGGATTAATGATGTGTACAGTGCTGGTGTCGCAAAAGAAAGCACGGTATGTTTTTGGTATCAACTTTTACCTTCTGAAAATTTCGACCTTCAGAACCAACCCCGTGGACAGCCGGAGACCAAAGTGGAAAATAAAGAATTAAAGGCTACTGTGGAAGCGGATCCATCACAAAGCACTTCAGAGATAGCTGCAGGCTTTGGGGTAAGTGACAAAACTGTATTAATCCACTTGAACCAAATCAGGAAAGTAAAAAAACTTGAACGATGGGTACCTCATGCATTGAGTGAATCGAACTTGCGAACACGCGCCGACTGCTGCTGCTGTGCTACTTTGCTCAACCGACACAGTGATGAAGGGATTTTAAATCGAATCATTACTTGTGATGGAAAGTGGATACTGTAAGACTATCGGAAGCGCTCGTCGCAATGGCTGAACCCTGGAGACCCAGCCATACCTGCCCTAAACGAAAATTGACTCAGAAAAAATTACTTGTGAGTGTTTGGTGGACTAGCGCCGGTGTCGTTCACTACAGCTTTCTGAAATCTGGCCAAACGATTACGGCAGATATCTATTGTCAGCAACTGCAGACCATGAAGGAAGAACTAGCTGCTAAACAACCGAGATTGGTCAATCGCTCTAGGCCACTGCTGCTTCACGACAACGCAACACCACCACCACCACCACTGTACAACAAACAACCACTAAGTTAGATGAGCTACAATTGGAATGTCTGCGACATCCACCGCACTCCCCGGACCTTGCCCCAACAGATTACCATTTTTTCCGTAATTTGGACAACTTCTTACAAGGAAAAAAAATTCAACTCCGATGCGACAGTCCAAACCGCCTTCAAAGAGTTTATTGGTTCTCGACCCAGGTTTTTTTGGGTAAAGTGATCAATGAACTACCTATGAGATGACAAAAGTGCATAGATAACAACGGTGCATACTTTGGTTAATTAAATATATTTTACAAAAAAAAATTGACTTTATATTCCTCCCGTACAAAAAGGCAATTTCATATGTAAGGACTTAATATATTTCAAATATCTATTATTATTTTTCATATAAAATACATCTCTCAAAAAGGTAAATAATTTTACAACCCCTTTATATTTTTATTTAAATGTGTATTAAAATGGTCTAAAATAGTATAACCTCAATACACCATCATCATCAGCCGATAGACGTTCAGCCACTGCTGAACATAAACCTGTTCCAAAGATCTCCACACCGATCGGTACTGCGCTGCTCGCATCCAGCGGCTTCCCGCGATCTTCACCAGGTCAGCGGTCCACTTCGTTGTTCGGTGCCTTCTACACTACGTTTACTACCTCAAAACACAGAATTATTTGTATAATAATCATTAGTTCAACTAACTATTAAAACGTGTTTTTTTTTATTTTCTAATAGTAATATTAAATTAGCTTAAGAGCATTGAACTCTTTATCAACTTATTAAATTGTTTTTCTAACTTCATTAAACATAACTATACATGTTATCACGGTTTATTCTATTCCATTGATATTGATTCCAGACCTCAGATAAAATAGATTTTGTTAAATATTTTAATGGTTCAGTATAAAATTATTTTTGTACAGATCTCCACTGAGACGGATGTACCTGTTGCACTTTCGAAGTATAACATCCGTCAACCTGAACTTGGCCAGCGTAGTGGTGTGTATCTTTAATTTTATTTATGTGAGAGAAAATTCAGAGTTCCTGTATTAATAACATAAAATAGGGTGTTTTTTTAGGTTCTGTGAACATTACAATCTATTGGTCTAACACCAGTTTCTCTTTGTTTGTAATAGATTTATGTTTATTTATTTATTTACACTGTTATTGCACAGTGAAATAGTACATTTTGAACAAATTGCAACAAACGTACAGCAAACTAATTGCAGCACATAGAAAGTATCGTGATTACACCTTTAGTAATCATTTTGGACTCTGAAAGGAAATATCTTTTCGTAATTCTTAAATTAAACTTAATAACTGTTACTATACTTTGTTATATATTATTTTTAATACTTTTAATGTGGAACGATCTAATAAAACATTATATATTGAAAAACCCGAATAGGAAAATCAAATAGAACCTCTAACAACAATTATTATTATACTAATATTATTGATCCAAAGGGTAAAAATAAAACTGATCCACCCTTCTATGCGTATTGGGTGCATTAGATGAAATGTTTATAAAATGGCCGCCGAACACTGCTTATTTAAACGTATCAACCCTCCCTCCCTATCGAGCGAGCCCTTCACGACATTATAGAAAGGTCAATTATTGTTGGACCACCGTTTAAATATCTTATTTTTGATCCACTTAGTTTGTGATTAATAAAAAAATTACTTTATGAACTTTGATACTGAACTTTTTTATTAGTTGCTAATATTTAGTGAAGAATGTGCGTGTATCGTATAAAGCTATACAAATATTCACAACTCGGACCTAAAGTCTTGGCCTCCAACACATCATCATTATTCGGTGCCCTCTTCATACTAAATTTTGGCGATCAGGTTGAGAAAAATAACACGAGAGTGCTCCAATCACACCAGTCTCGCTCTATCTGCTGCCAATCAACTGCTTGGAGCTCGCAAAGATCGTGTACAGCATCCCTCGATTACACTTTCATACGATTTTCTGGGCTACAGTCAGATGAAATTCTGAGGTTTTGTTTGTTTTAGACGATCATCTCCCATCCAATTCGCACACCAAAGGAATCTGTAAGTCCTACGATAAATACTTACTAAACACTGACGGCAGGTCTCTGTTGCCGGAGACCGTCTAGGACGCAGCTCCAATTCCTGCCGACACACAGTGTGCAGACATTACTGCGTTCCGAATTAAAGTGCGTTATTGCTATTGAGATTACTGGGGTAATAACATCTTTTATCTCACGGCGACGAACGTGATACGTTAGTTAATATATCATCCTAACTAGGGCCACGTTATAAGCACGTGTATCAGTTAACTTCAAGTGATGATCTCGCCTAAAATAAAATCTTCTTCAGGTCCATTGACGATTAACAATTACGTTTAGACCATCTGCCATAACATTCTAGAGGAAAAAAGTAATAAGACACTTTGTTTCAGTTAAAACATCATTTCGCCGCAGTGATACTACCCTCATTTTATTATGCATATGATAAATTTAAACGCTTTGTAGTTAATTATAATAATGAACTGGTTACGTTGCCTGTTAGTGTTGTAGATAACCGTTCACAATCCTTCAGGTAGTGCTATTTAAACGTGTTTTTCAATATTATTAAGCATTTTCTGACATCCATTCATCCGCGAAGTAATGCTGTCTAATATTTTTGTTGAAGATATACACAACAATTATTTTAACCGACTACAAAGAGGGAGCTCTGAATCCGTCGCGAATTCTTTTTCGTTTTACTTCATTATCCGATTTTAAGAGATGTTTCTATAAAAATTTTAAAAGAAAAAAATGAACAATAAAAGGAGAGATTAATTTTTTTTTTTTTTTTGATAATACAAATCATGAGAATCCCTAAAGTAAATACACTCTGTTGGTTATATTTAATAACGTCTGTGGTGCAATGCGATGCGTTCAAAATCCTCGTGCTATGCCCAATCCCCGCCGGAAGCCACAGGATCCAGGGCCGTGGGATCATCAATCACCTGCTCAAAGCTGGACATGAGGTATACAACTAATTAAATCAAATTAACAATGATAGATGTTCGCGGTGTTCTACAGATCACATTTCGGAGAGTGTGCTGGAATAACTCAATATTATATTATATATAATTCATCCATAAATATTCTACCACCAGACGGCCAGGTGTACATCGAGCCACCATCCTTAAAATATATATATATATATATATATATGTATTATAGTTGTATATGTTTGTCACCAAAAAGGTTCAGCTCCTCTTTCTTGATCAAAAGAACTGAGGAGTGGATCAAATTGCCGTTCAAATACGACGCGGAAGTCTTCAGAAGAGTAAACTGATTGTTACTAGGCTAGAGCGCTTTACGACTATAGACCACATCACCATTTAACACCAGATGTACCCGTGTTTAAACCCTATTTAATTAAAAAAAAATATCTTTCTAAATTTAGTAAAGTTCTCCGAACTTCTTGTTCAAAACCGCAAAGATGGCTAAGCCGAATGTTAAGTAGGTTATCAAACTATATATGCTGGTTCGTGATGGTACACGGAAGACAGTCTTTAATAACTAAAAGTTAATTTTTAGGTAACCTACATAACACCATATCCCCAGAACCATGCCAATCCTAATCTACGACAGATATCAGTAGAGGACAACATCAGTGCCCTCAATGGTAAGTTCAGTAGCTAACCGCTTGCCCAATAACACAGCAGAATTTTGCTAAATTCTGAAAGAACATATGAAATTAGATTTGTGGTACTTGTACATCACCGTATTCTGGATGTCAATATGAGAACTTCAATATTCTGGACGAACTCCTTGCTCTCACGAGACCATGGAAGACTTTGGCAAAATGATCGATGACCTCTGTACAGCGTCTCGACGCGTGGGTCTTAAAATGAATATGGAGAAAACAAAGATTATATCTAATGCCAATATTGTACCCAATAATGGTCGAGGGCTCTATACTGGAAATTGTCGACGAATAATTTTACCTGGGACAAACAGCCCAGCTGGGTAAGTCCAACTTCCAGAAAGAGGTCAATCGACGAATCCAACTCGGGTGGGCAGCGTTCGGGAAGCTACTTATGATGATGATCCAGCAGTGGACGTCTATCGGCTGATGATGATGATGACGCTTGCTCTCCTATCACCTCATTACCACTAAAAGTTATATCAAACTAGTATATGATCATTGTAGATAAAAAGGCATTGTTATAAAGAGCGGTATTTGTTAATTTAGTACTTTAAGTCATTAATAATATTTCATATACACTAATCCTAAAATCCAATAAGAACAATACCTGTGTGAGATCACATCGAGATTAGTATCAATGGAGATTCTCTGAACGGTATACAATATTGGTATTCTGATATACTAACAACTATCTAGTATATACTCATATTGACGCCTCGTGGTATGTAAGTAATAATTAAAATAACGTTAATAACCATTTTTGTATTATAATTAGTAAGATTACAAATTATTACCGTAACTATTGCTTCTCTAAACTATATGCAATTTTATCTTTAATCACTAACGTTAAATATATTACACTCATTGACAGGAAATACCTGTTATTTATACTAGGTATTAAATCTTATTTTAATCGCCTTAATTTCAAATTCAGTATTTCACATGAACTCCGATAGGCAATTGCGAATGGAATGTGATCGAGATTATAAAAAAAAATCCTTAATTTGGATCCAGGCTTAATAGATACAAATGTATAATATAATTCATACATATTAATGTATTGCAATTATTAATTCTTTACATAGTGACACTGATCAACGTACAGTATCTGATGAAGAGGACAATTGAATTAGATCAAGAGATAATATTTCACATGATGATTAACATAACGAAGAAAACTTTAGATAATCACCGTGTATTAAATTTACTAAACGATCCGAAGGAGCAGTTCGACGTGGTCATAGCACAGTGGACATTCAACGAAATCTACAGCGGGTAAAAATGTTATTATACATTTTATTTAAAATAACATAAGATTAAAATGCTGATGATGATGATGATTTTCAGATTTGCCGCTGCATTCAACTGCCCGTACATTTGGTTCATCCCTTACGAGCCAAACTTCGTTGCACTGGGTCTGATCGACGAAGCGACCAACCCCGCGTACACCGCCAACAACGAAATCATGGACGTACCACCGTTCACATTTTGGCAACGAGTGAAATCATTACAGTTTCAAACAATGAACACATTGCGGAATTATCTGTAAGTCTAATGGTTCGAGCGTGCGACCCTCATTTCGAAGGTCGCGAGATCGAATCTCGGCATGTACCGATGACTTTAATATTTAAGTTATGTACGTTTGTGAACTTTAGTAACAGCAGCAAAATACAAACGGTGAAGGAGAACATCGCGAGGAAACCTGCACATGAATTAGAATTTATTGTAAGGTCTGTGTGAAGTCACCAATCTGCGTTGGGCCCGCGCGGTGAATGTGGCCCATCGCCCTCATATAAACAGTAGGCCTCTGCCCCGACAATGGCCACGTAAATTGGCTGTTGAAGTTGGTTTCTGACCATGTTAATACCAAGCGATATGGCTAATGACATTAACCTGATGGCGTCATTGTTTCATCGTCATCAGCCGATAGACGTCCACTGCTGAACATAGGCCTCCCCCAAAGATCTCTACATCGATCGGTCCTGCGTTGCTCACATCCAGTGGGTCCCCGCGATTCTCACGAGATCGTCGGTCCACCTTGTGGGACGCCTCCCAAGACTGTACCAATGTTTGCACTTTATCATATACCGTTCGATGGCATGGACCCTAAAAATCTCTTTACACCAACAATTTAATTAATAACAACATCATTTTGACGTGGTCTTTGTAAGGTTTTAGTATTAGTGTTTTGAAATAAAGACTATAAAGTTATTAATCAAACAATCTCTAACAACGGAGACATGACCACTAAAACAAACATATATTTTCACTTTTGTGGTCCCTTTTTTCGCGTAAAATAAAAAATTTGTACTTACACGAAATAATAAATTCTTACAACACTTCGTACAGTTATCAAATCATAATATTATCATGATAATATATTTATAACATCATCACTGTAAATACTAAAATATTCAACATATAATCTATGTACCTTTTTTTTTTGCTTTGGGGGGAAATCTTCGAAAGATACTCTGCTTCTGAGGGGAAGGCAAGTTTATATGAGATTCTTACTAAAACCCACTCTGTGGTCTGCATCAGTGCATTCGGAGATGCTCTGGGATCTCTTACAGAACGCACCGGTGCTCCTCTATACCTTGTTAACATGTCTACGAGGACGAGCCTAACCCTCTTAGGCACCACCACTGAACCATACGCAGTCCCACGCAAGTTCGCTTGTTGACCGATAAGAGCCCCCACCCTCAAGACCCGCGAAACTCCTAAACCCTTTTAGTCTCCTTCTATAACACTCAGGGCTTACCTTAGTTCTTTTCTTACTAGCCCGAGACTACAGGTCTATGATGTATGTAGTTTTGGAATAGAAGCATAAAATCTAAATCAAACCAGTTTCACTCGTATACCTAATTAAACATAGTTATATTTAAACTAACTTTTATAATATGGCAACAAAAGAAATTAGACGTGCATCAGATAATAGGAATTATACCATGGCGCTAGATTAATAAATTCAAGCTAGATGATAAGACATCAATAATTTAATTATATTTTAATATATTTCACGATTGCCAATACAAGACGCGCACTACTTTACAGATACTATCGTAGTATAGAAGAAAATGTTTACTCTAAAACATTTAAGCCGATATTGGCAAAGAGAAACAGACCACTCCCTCCATATGAAGAAATCCGTCTCAACGCTTCTTTGATTCTTGCCAATTACCACGTTTCTCTTGGCCAAGCATTAAGACTACCACAAAACTACATTCCAATCGCTGGACAGCATATTGATGAAGACGTCGCACCGTTGCCAAAGGTAAGATCCCACAGTCAAACTCGGACATGAAATATTATTGTGCCTTAAACATCACATGTTTTTATTAATTTATCTGTTCAGGATTTAAAGAACATCATGGATGAATCAAAGAACGGAGTGATTTACTTCAGCATGGGATCTAATATGAAAAGCAGAGATCTTCCAGAGACAATGAAGAGGAATTTATTAAAAATGTTCAGTGGTTTGAAGCAGACTATCATATGGAAATTCGAGGAGTCATTGCCAAATCTCCCGAAACACATACATATAATGAACTGGGCACCTCAACACAGTATTCTGGGTAAATAAAAATTATAACAGTCAAAACTTTCACATTTCTTTTTTTGCTTTCTGTCTAGTTTTATATTGAAGATCAATTTTATAACAGAAATGTCTGAAATCTTTCAGCACATCCACGCTGCGTTCTCTTCATAAGTCACGGAGGTCTGCTCTCGACAAATGAAGCCATTCACTTCGGTGTACCGCTCGTATCTATTCCGGTGTACTACGATCAACTTTACAACGCGGATAAATCTACTAAAAGAGGTATAGGAATTAAAGTTACGCTAAGTGACAATATCGCCGATGATCTGAAGGACGCTATCCAGGAGATTTTGAATAACCCGAAGTAAGTATTTAGAATTTGCGCTTTAAATAATTCGTTTGCTTCTCGGTTTGATTATCTATTGGTCTTATGAATTATAGTCATCCTAAACCACGATTTGTAAATCTAGGATCTAACACACCTTGAGTATTTGAATTGCGAAGATCATCATCCAAATCCTTGATTATGATTGAAGATTAATTCATTTGATTCCTTATGTTTGATGTATCAAACATTGGATCATCATCATCATCATCCCGCGGCAGTCCACAGCCACACATAAATCTTTTCCAAAGAACCTCACATTTAAATCCATGCATGTCACAAATAAATAACTTGAAAATTACTACAAAATATTTACTTAATTTCAAGATACCGGGAGCGTATAAAAGAAGCGTCTTTCGTCTACCATCACAGAACAGCGTCTCCTGGAAAAGAGCTGGTGCACTGGGTGGAGCACGTTGTCTACACGAGAGGTGCTTTACACCTTCGGTCACCTGTGCTACTATTGCCTTGGTATCAGAAGATGTATTTAGATCTAGCGGTTGTAGTTCTGATAATGTTTTTGCTTATTCTATTTTGCGCAAGAAAATGTATAAATTTTTTAAAATATTTTTATAGAATAAAAACAAAACTCTCATAGTTGCTAAATAAAAGACTAACTTATAGATTATTTTGCGTATTAATATTATCTTTATTGCCTTTGTATTTTCCTGTTTTACAAAGGCTTCTACCGTGATAACTCGGTGCAAGGTCGTAAGCGTTATACGTCTCGTACAGGCGGAGATTCTATATTAAACTTAAGTTTCCGATGAAGGAAACCATCGTGAGGTAACTGGTACATTCCAAGAACATGTGAGAACATTTTGCATACATGTCAGATAGCTCAAGCCGCAATTAGCCAAAGTGGTAAATATATGATTCATGACACCGATGATAATGAGAGAAGACTCCGAAAGTGAGAACAATAACAGAGTTGTTTATATTTTTTCATTTACGGATGCTTGTTTTTCATATTTATTTTTATAATATATAAATAAATGTTATACAATTTTAATTTTTTCGATGTAGATAAATACATGACGTTCTTAGATTAAACTTTTATATATAGAAATTACTACTACATTACCATCGTATTAGTATAGAATATTCTCCCGAATTATACGCAATGTATTTTGTGTACATAGGTTAAAAAAAATTCTTTATGTAAATATGATCGATGACGATATTGGCGAAAGAGCGAAGTAAAGAAGAATAATGACAAGGAAATCTCACGCCACCACCGCAGGGGATAATAGTTAGAAAAAGAGAAATAGATTTTTATTTGAATATCATTGTATTATATATTAGACGTATTCTACCTATCAATAAAACATATATTAAACCACTTGCCTGATTCGAAGTCTAAACATAATGACATTACATCCTTCCTTTTCCCTCCTTTTTTCCTTATATTTCTTTCTTCTCTTTCATACTATGCAATACTTGCCGAAAATGTATCTAACTTGACACGTAAAAAATGGAAAAACTGGTTATATTTAGATAATTTATTGTGCGGCTACATGTGATTTATTAATCAGGGCTTTAAAATTAATTCACTACACTATTATTATCCATGCATGATCAAGCTTATCCCATTTTAGGCCCAGTTAAGCCGCGAAGCGTCGGAGGTCAATTAAGTAGGGAAGTGAAGATAAGTCACGAACTCTATGTAACTTGTTTGCGGTTTACTATCACGATATTAATATATTTAACTTAATGATTATAATTAAAATAAACTGCCTCCGTGCCTTTTACAGCTTGCTTTGTAACATGGATGTTCCTAGTTTATTCCAATAATCACATGTGATGGAGCTTGCCGAACCTGTGACCGGCATGTTATAAAATAAGCTACTAAATGGTATGCCAAGGTGAATGTAATGTTCATCATTTTATAACAATCTGCATATTTTCTTTTTATTTTTCTTTTTTCATTGGGGCTAATCCAATAAACTCGGCAATATTTTTCCAAGTTTGTACATCGATGATTTCCACCATATCAGCTTCCATATACGCCACCTCAACTATAAAACAACATCAAATCTCATTACATTAACAACTAAATAAATTTTGCAAAAATTCAAACTTTGTATGATAGTAGGTTTACATGAAACTAATGCATATGTAGCGAAACATTAATTATACCTAACAAAAGCCGATGTTCACTGCTGGACATAGACCTCCATAAATATCCGGTCGGATCTTATACTATCCGTATCAAGAAGTATTCCATAACCTCCGTAATAATACATAAAATACCATAATATATATCATTAAAAATATATTACCTCTCATTTGGTTTATGTTATTGACAATTTTTTTCAAATTAGATAATTTTTCTTCAAGTGATGATTTTATAATGTCGAAAAATTTCGGATCGTCCTGATACAGTGTGAATTTACATGTTTTATCCATATTTATATAGGAAAATAATGTTATTTCTGACAATGAATGAAAATATTCGGAATTACCGCCAATATTGTTTGTCTATTATTACTGGACGTAGGTAATTAGGCATTCAGCCAAATTACAGTTATTGTTAACTAGATATAAAATTATGAGATACAATTTTTATTTAATATTAAAACAAGATCATAACTAATGAATGCAAACGTGTAACGTGGTTTATTAACGCGACAGCATTAAATGGTTTATGAAATCAAATTTTAATCTCCATCAGTATATTGAAAATGGCGGCAAAGTTGTTGTTTTTTTAAACGGCGCGTCGATGTGGGTCACGTGCCGTACGCAAACAGCCGCGTCGCCGAGCCGCGCGTAACAGCGCCGGATTGGAGTACAATTGGTTTTAACAATCGATAGCTGTTGCAAACAGTAAAACAATGATGCCAATCATCGAGTCGAGCGAACTAAATCTGTTTTTGGATGACTTTTGGTATGTGTGGCGCGTCACTGACTGAATGTCATTGGATTTATAAATAAGATCAGCTCCAGAAATAGGTAGCTACAGGTTTTCCAGGCGTACCGACCGAAATAAAGCAGCCTGGATTCTGTTAACAATATTATTGTCTGAGCTAACGGAGCGAACATCGATCCGGATTATAGTGAGTGTGTATTAGCGATCGAGGCATATTTTACGACTATTTTTTTTAATATGGATGAGGATGGAACTCAACAGTTCTCTTTGCGCTGGCACAACCATCAGGTAGGTAAGTAATTGTTTATTTAATTCGAACACTACAGATTATTCAGGTACACTCTTACGATTTAATTATGAACAATTTGGATCATCTCATGCTTCAATTGTACATTAGCGTATTTCAATAAAAAAAAAAACTTTAATTATTTCAATTTCAATAAAAAAAACATTATACAAAATGCTTTATTAACAAATTATTTTAAAGTTTTGAGTGTCGTGAAAACAATAGTAGAATCAGTGCGTCTAATACATTTTTTTTTTTCTAAAAAAAAGGTATTTTTATTAAAATGCTACTACTAATTTAAAAATGTATTTAGTTTAAATTATTATAATTGATATAAAACGAAAGAGAAAATTCTAACACACTAATTAGTTTAAATTTTTAAAATGAAAAGTTTTTTTTCTATAAGGTAATCGTAAAAAACAGCAAAAAAAACTATTTTAAATCGTTTCAATATCTAAAGACAATTATATGAATACTTTATTATATTATTAATCACTGCTTCATATTTTCATAAAAAATCGAATAATTAAAACAGAAACAATTTAAATTATCAATCAATCAGAGAGTAAATGAAGTTTTATTATGGTGGAAGTCATAACATTTACAACATACGTAGTGTTAAATGTATTATATTAATTTATAATCATCGTTGACAGACTATGTATATAACATAGTATATAATATAAGACTGAATTGTAGTTAGTTATTGAACAACACCTAATTAGATTTTAAATATTCTGACATGTAAATGTAACACAGTAATGACGTAACACATTTATGGACACCCTAAAGTAGTGTTGTGCCTTAATCACTTACAGCGTACATATAATATCGATATGAATTGATGAAGGTAATTATATAATATTTAAGAAATAAACAGCCACTTTAATGTTCTCAAATGGAGAGTATCAAAGCCAAGTAACTATCAGGCTAGCCAAGTAGGGGTTGATAGATATTAAATATCCGCGATGACTGTTCTTGGGACATGTAGCTTGCTTTATGATATCTTTCACCGAATTCTCAATGGAGATTGAGCCCATCCCTATTTGTGAAGAATACCTTACAGGGTTATAACAACTTTGTAAAGATAGTATAGATATAGATCTAAGTAAATTTTTTATTTTAAGATAATTCAACATTAGTAAAAGAACGTAAATGATGAATAGTTAATTTTTAAAACGGTTATAATAAAAAGATCACTATAAACATGTTTAATATACATTAACAATTAGACTAATTATATGATTACTTAAATACAAACTTTTTCTATATTTTAGGTTATTGTAATAGTTTTACGCTTATAGTCTAATACATTACATACATAATCTCTAATGACAGCTACTCAACGCTTCACATTAGATATATATTAATTACGTTTATAACTGTAGAAACACATTTTTTTTATTTAATACTAACAATTCGAAATAATAAAAAATATCGTATATTAAAAAGAATTATTTGTACAGAGCAGCGTGATCGGTGCTTTGGGACGTATGCTCAGTAGCGGCGCTTTGAGCGATGTGACCCTGAGCGCCAACGGGACCTCGGTGAGAGCTCATCGCCTCATACTGGCTTCCTGCAGCCAGTACTTTGCACAATTGTTTAAGGTACAACAATATTATTGTAACTGCCATATTCTTTGCACAAATAATAAACTAATTAAGGACAAGGGAAAGATATTTAATTACCCCGATAAAGAATACAAATTTTACATTAATATTAAAAAAAAAACATTTATTGTTTAAAGTCAAAAACCGGTGGTGGATCTATTCCTGAAGATTCACTAGGTAAGTACCGGTGAAAACTTTATTTCTGCAACCAAACTGTAGTGTGCAAACGTTACTGTGCTCCGGTTTGAAGAACGCTGTAGCTAGTGTAAAATTACTCGAATAATGACACACAACATCTCAGGAGATGAGCGCAGTGTGATGCAGTATATATCATCTTAACTACCGCCATGTTATGGGCAGGTGTATCACTTATCATCAGGTGAATGTACCGCTCGTTTAGTCGCTTAGTTGATTAAAAAAAAAATCAGTGATATTTAAATAAGCAGCCCACTAAATGTCATCACTACTAGGACTAAAAAACTCTGGAAAGAAGAGTTAGTGTTATCATCCAACACAACGGTCAAGTGAGGGTTGACGGAGAATACTGATAGATAATAGTTAATTCTATATATATATTTTTCAGGAGGTTTAAGGGGTCTCGCACAACAACTCACGGGGTCCAAGTCAGCCTCATCTGCTCGTGGTGCACGCTGCTAATCAAGAAACGAGGCTCTGGTTCCCATCAACCTGCACTGGGCCAGCATAGTAGGAAATGGCCCAATCCCTCTATATGAACCTAAACCATATGAACCCCTACAAACGTGGAGGTCTTTGGGAAAAGCCTATGTTCAGCAGTCGACGTCTATCGGCTGATGATGAATATTTATTTATCACAAATCAGAACTTGTCATAAAAATTATCATCATCATCAGCTGATAGACGTCCACTGCTGACCATAGGATTTTTTCAAAGAACCTCACCTCGATCGGTTCTGCACTGGTTTCGGCCTCTTGCCAACGTCCGTCACAGTCAGCATTGGTTCCGGTACCGCCGTCTTCTGCGGACCGTCGTATATAGGGGCCCATATAAGAGGGATTTGGGTCATTTCCTATTACGCTGACGCAATACAGGTTGGTGGAAGCCACTGCCTCGTTTGTGGAGTAACAGACTGTACCACGAGCAATTGAAGTTGGCTGGGGACCCGTGAGTTGTGCGGAACTTCTTAACCCATAGATATATATATATAGATATATAATAAAGCTAACTTTATCATCATCATTATCAGCCTTTGTTTATCCACTGCTGGATAAAGGCCTTCCCCGATGTCTTTCATCAAATGCGATACTCAGCTTCTCGCATCAACAAGCAAGCTAACTTAAGTTAAATTTTTATTACCAAGGAATGATAAAAATGAGGGCAGCGCATGATCTATCGACGTGGAGATCTTTGGCGGAGGCTTATGTCCAGCAGTGGGCGTCTGTCGGCTGATGATGATAACAAACATATCATGATGAAATAGAGCTTTGTGTTTAATGTGTACTGAAAGGTGATTTTTAGACATAACTATAGATAGTCAAGTTTCAATAATTTCAGGAAGTGGAAACCGAAAACAACACTCTGGTAGTGATACTTAGCTGCGAAGCAACGGAACTGAGACTGCTGCTAACCTTCATGTACACCGGCGAAGTGACCGCCCCGAAGAGTGTGCTGCCGTCGCTGCTGAGACTGGCGCAGGCCTTAAAGGTTTCAGGTCTTACAGACTCTGATACGGTGAGTCAATGAAATCGTGGAGAATATCTTCTTGATACGATACTTTTATAATAAATCAAACTTTATTAGTATACATTAAATGAATTAAGTTAATTATTTTTAGGTCTCTGTTGGCAGAGACTATCTAGGTAGGTACCACTGCAGCGCCTAACACAGCCGTCAAACATTACTGTGTCCGGTTCGATGGGCGCTGTAGCCAGTGTAATTACAGAGGTATTGAGACCTAACTTTGTATATCTCAGGCGAAAAGCACAATGTGGTGCAGTATATATCATCTTGACTTGTAAAACGTTGTTATGGACGGGCGTATCACTCACCATCACGTGATCGTTCCGCTCATCTAGTCGCTTAATTGAATAAAAAGAATTTCGTTTATACCAAAATGTCTATTTATAAAAATTAAAAAAAAAAGGAAGAAACAATTGATATACTTTAAAAATAAATACGTAAAGTTAATGCAATAGTTTATTCCAACTTAAATATCTTAAGCTATATAGTCTATAAAATGACTAGCAGATGACTCGACGTTCACCTGATGGTAAGTGATGCGCTTGGCCATAAATACATGACGTTAGATGAGATGGTATTCATAACACCGTATTGCGCTCGTCGCACCAGTAATTTCACTAGCTACAGCGCCCTTCGAATCGGAACACAGTAACGTTAGCACGGTAGTTCATACGGTCTCCGGCAACAGAGACCTACCACCAGTAGATGATGGGATGATCTCTAATTGTTTATACTATATTTATTTTTTGAATTTCATACATCCTTGATCATTTTATTTCTAATTAACTTTTATAAACATTTTCATTAGATATTGTTTATGCGGTTGCTATAGTAACCGTTGCTATAGAAAGCCATTTGCGATCTAATTCTATATTACGAGGAACAGCTAGTAGTCTATACATTGAGTACTAAACATTGAAGTTAGTATTTGAAATATATATTTTAAAGATCTGAACTATTTTACTGTATTGTATTTTAATATAATAAAGCAAAAAGTTTGTAACATAAGTTAAGAAAGATATTCCCCTCGTACTGTTGTAAGGCGGAAGTAACTTTTACCAACTTGTGCATCGAAGGAATTCAGAACTGAACTGTTTGCCTAATTTCTTGCAGAACTCGTCAGCAACGTCGAATGAAACCGAAGTGGTGCCGGAAGCGGGATCCGTTTATACAAACCTTGAAACCGTGAAACGTGAAATTGAAACTGGAAATGTTACGAATTCGGACTGCAACTCATCAGGTGTCGATAATGATGCAAGGGAACCGGAGTTTATTGACGATTGCAACAAAATGGAAAAGGACAGACTGAGCAAACTGGATCAGATAGTACAGAACTTATACAGTACGCATAAGATAACCAATCCGATAAGTACCGCGTTGGCCCCGCATTTACTGCCAAGTTTGGGAGGTGAGTTTATATCCTGTCCGTTTTGTTCATCATCATCAGCCGATAGACGTCCGTTACTGGACATTGGCCCCCTCCAAAGATTCTCACATCAATCGAGTAAGGATCCATATGGAGTATTTTGACCTTTTAACCACCCTGGTCTAATGCGGGTCGTTGGGAGCCAGAGCCTCGTTTGTTGATTACCAGGGTATACCACAAGCAGGTGAATTAGGCTGAGATTCCGTGAGTTGTTGTGCGGAACCCTTTACATCTCCTATGTTTATATCAACTAAATAAATATAATAAGTAAAAACTAATAACATAGCGGACTCTTTAGATATTTCATCTCCAGTAATTAAAGATATTAATTTAGACTTTTATTTGTGGTAGGTACCACCGCAGCTTCAATTGTAGCCAACAAGCGGTAGTGTGCAAACATTACTGTGCTTCGGTTTGAAGGGCGCTGTAAGAAGTGTAATTACAGAGATTCCGAAATTAGACCACTTATCTTCCAAGGCGACAAACAATTTGGTGCTTAACATCCTAACTAGCACCACATTGTTATGGGCAGGCGTAATATTTACCATCAGGTAAAGAATCTAACCATCTCGTCGCATCTTTGTATAAAACAATATTGTGTTACTAAATTGGAGTAATATGATTTAATAACCTGTATGTCAAAGCGATTAGCACAAAACTAGTGTAGTAAGAATTGGTAGTAAACTGTTATTAATCGTAGTATAACTTAACATTAGGTGTTTTTTTTTACTCCACGAAGCGCTAAAAATAGCAGAAGGTTCGTCTGATAGTAAGTGATAAGTCTACTCATAACAAAGTGGCGCTGGTTAGATGGTATTCATATCACCACATTGCGCGCCTTGAGACAAGATGTTGAGTCTCGTGACCCCAGTAATTTCTCTAACTACAGCGTCTTTGAAGCCGGAAGAATAGTAATGTTCGCACTGTACTGTTTGTCGGCTGCAATAGGAGCTGCAGCGGTACCTTCCTAGATGGTCTCCGATAATAGAGACCTACCACCAGTAATGAATGTTCCGTATCGTGTTAGATACTCTTGAACCGTACGAGCGTAAATGGCGCCCGAACGCATCGGTGTGTGGCGTTTGCAACAAGCGCCTGAGCAACCAGTACAACCTGCGCGTGCACATGGAGACGCACGCGGGCAGGCGCCACGCCTGCCGTGCCTGCAGCCACGTGTCGCGGTCGCGTGACGCGCTGAGGAAGCATGTCGCGTACAGGCACGCGCCCAATACGCCGCCTTCGACCAGGGCCCACCGCGCTGCGACCGCCGCAGGCCGACTCGACGGCTAATACTGCAAACTCTTCCTCCTGCCATTTTCCCAGATGTATAGGGTCGGCACAATATGTACTTCCCTTTCATATCACTCTATCAGCCGCCATATCTAAATTCACACTCTTCTCACACATGTCATCTTTCACACAATCCATCCACACTTTCTTCGGTCTTCCTCTACCCTTATAACCATCCACGTTCATTCTCATTACTTTCTTTGTTATATGTCCTTCATCCCTCCGCATAACATGCCCGTACCACGCTTACCTCTTGCTCCTCAATTTCTCTGCCACTGGAGCAACTTCCAGACTTCCTCTAATACTGGACGGCTAATACTGGAAACTGACACGAATTTTTTTTCGTTCGTCGAAACAAAGAGATGAGCAAGACGTTCACGTGATGGTAAGTGATACGCTTGCCAATATCAACGTTGCGCTATTAGTACGATATATACTGTACTAAATGGTGCACCTCGCCTTGAGGCAAGTATCGTTACCTTAGTAATTACACTAGCTACAACGCCCTTCAGACCACAATAGAATAACGTTTGCACATTATCCTTTGCCGGCTGCAATAGATGCTGCGATGATACCTACCTAGACAGTTTGCAGAACAGACACCTACCACCAGTGTTAGCTTCAGCGCCTTTCAATCTGGAACACTGTAATGTTTACACTCTGCTGTTTGTAGGCTGCAATAGGCGCTGCGGTGGTACCTCCCAGATGGTCTGCAGCAACAGACACCTACCATCAGTACAATCATTTCAAATATATACTCTCTATACTTACAAAAGCTAGATCGATATGTTTATAGCTGGAGAGATTCTCAACAGAGAGTCTCTTTTATGCCCGTAGTCACAAACTACACCTAAACTATCACTTAGCTTAGGCCCTCAGCGTAAGAGACATCTAAAATCATACCTGAACTTAATTCCTATTCACTAGCTGCAGGTCTCTCCAAGTAACCGTGAGAGTACCACCGGAGCATATATTTCTGGCATCAAACCGAACTGTGTAAACTTTACTCTGTTCCACTTGAAAGGCGCTGCAGCTAGTGAAATTACTGGGGTAACGAGATTATATCTTGCGTATCAATGCGACGAGCACAATGTGGTAGTGTATATCATCGTAACCAGTGCCAGATTGTTATGAGCAGGTGTATCGCTTACCATCGATGAAGATCAGAAGATACGAGGTCGTCTAAAGAAACTTGCATTATTTACGGACATTGTTACTAATCTTCGGTAAGCTTTACTTCCGCTTTTAAAAGTGTAATTGATTGGGAGTAAGATTTAGACTTCCGTGTCTCTTAATGTCAAGCAAAGCGGAATCTAAAAAGATATCATGCTTCTTGGAGGAAGATAAAGTTATGTGGGATTTTTACCCACTAAAATCCCTCCGATGATCTTCTTCAGTGCGTTGCGGAAGGACCCGGGATTTTCTACGGCACCGCACCAGTGTCGGAAGGCACCTAAAGCACGTCCTCCGCTTTGGAACGACAGACACTAGATCTCATACTTATCGTTCATCCCGTGCTCCCTTAAAGGCCAATGGGAGCCCCGACCTTCAAAGCCTACAAACCCAAAAACCCTTTTAGTCGTCTTCTACAACAAGCAGTGCTTACCTTGGTCCTATTCTTACTAACCCGAAACTACAGAGCTAGAATGGAATATTCTGTTTTCTGAAGATGTTAAACGCTGGAGTCTTATTGACTCTTACAGCTCATCTGGTACTGGGAATGAGGACCCGGATCCACAGCCTGTACGGAATGTTACCTTCATCATCAGCCGATAGCCGCCCACAGCTGGACATAGGCCCCCCAAAGATCCCCACAAATATCGGTTTGCCCTGTCCGCATCATCGGGCACCAGAGGCCGTCATTTGAAGGGGTTCATGGATTTGTACCATTTCCCACCACGCTGACCCAATGCGGGTTGGTGGGTGCCAGAGCCTCGTTTGTTGATTAGCAGGTTGCACCACGAGCAGATGAGGTTGGCATGGATCCCGTGAGGTGTTGTGCGGGACCCCTGTTACCTTAGCGGTGAGTTATTAATATGTATATAACATTAACTCCCTTGACGCAGTAATTAAACGCTTGCCTTGTAACACGGAGCTTTATGGTTCGAGTCCGGAGCCACATTTTTCTGGAGTTCAATTTTGCTGAGTATCAGGCTAATAGACTATCAGACAAAAATCTACATAGGTAGGATATGAAAATTTTCGATACAAATCCGTCCAAACACACCTTATTTTTTTGGATATAATAATTATTATAAATTAATATTTACTATTACAATGTTTACAACACTTTTTATTTTAAACAGTACTAATCAAGAGAGAAGTCTCTTTTTCTGTACTACAATATACACAAGTATAAATCTTTTACAGTCTACTGATGCAAAAAGAAAACCTTGCTTATCAGCCGGATAACGCTCACTGCTGGGTATAGACCTCCCTCAAGGATCTTTACGTCGATCTGTCCTGCTGTGGTCGCATCCAGCGGCTTCCCGTGACCTTCACCAGGTCGTCGTTCCGTTTTATGGAAGGCCAAATCTTAGTCAAGTAAAAGTATTACGTAACATAGACAAAAAAAATATTTACAAAATATCGTCATAAATACTCTTTTATTTTTTTATTGAGTTTCTATCTTTTGTAATATAATTTTGTTATGCTGTGATGGTATTTAAAAATTATATTATATTTTTTTATAACCCTGTACTTTTATTTGACAGTCGGTGTTGCCACTGTCAAATAAATCGAATTAAAGTTTTTTGTCTATGATTAAAAAAAATTTTTTTTCTATTCTAGCGTAAGTAGTTCGGCCCTCTCGTTTATTTCAAATGTGAATCGTTTATATTTCTACAGTACTTGAACTTTTTCATACATTTGTTGTGACCTAGTCTTTGTTGTTTGTTGTTATTATATTTATAAGAAAAGACATTATAAAAGACAATTTAATTAAGTGAAATAAAATCTATTTATAAATGTTTTATTGTAGTTTTCATTATCTTCGGTAAAACTACATTTCATTAAAATGTCATTAGAAAAGGCCTCACGAAAATAGAAAGATAATAAACATGACAGTTTAAAAAATTACTTAATTACTTAACTAATTAATGCAATTAAAGAATTTATTGTCTGTGTTCTAGTTAGCAGAGCGTTGTACCTATTGAAATTACTAAGACGAGACTAAACATCCTGTTTCAAGGCAATGAACAAATTATAGTGCAGTGTATATCATCCTAACCAGCACCTTATAATTTATCATTGATGAACGTCTTTCACGTCGCGTCTGCAAACAAAAAAACAATAAAACACGAACATTAAAGTATACACAATTTATTTATCGTTTTACTTCGTTTTAGTAGAAATAAAGTAAAAAAAAAAAATCGATAGAAAAATTCATCACAAAACTACACATGTACAAAAATATTGTTCAGAACATTTAAGCTCTTAGTAAATACTTGGACAAGCAAAATGTTCACTTCATTACTAGCAAGACATGGATTTTATAAGAGATCTTTTAATATTGCCAAGTATAAAAAAGTTATGATTTTAATACAGATTAAGCAAATATTACCATGTTATAAATGAATAATGCTTGACAGATTTTATAGGAACTACACATCTAATACGACCACAATTATGCATTATTCAAGTCTTCAAATTAAATACATTTTATACAAGTGTTGCCAGCTTGTGTGTTTTAAGATTGAAAAGATTTAAGCATTAAATTTCTGTTTAAAGATTATCTAAAATACTTACTGGCAATTAGTAATCATTAAATAGGCAATAAGGGATTAGAGACTTGTCTAAGATTAGGTTAGGCTGAAATCACATTTGCCTTATAACTTAACATACCAAGAGACCAACTTGAGTTTTTCAATAGTTAAGTTCATCAAGAGTTATAACGAAAATAATATCCGTTTATCTTATAAATTATATAAAAGTGAATATATTCTACAAAAACAATATTCACAAGGAATATAAATCTGAGAAAGAAATAATTTCGTATTGTTATTGATTTCCCAATGGTTCCAATTTGTTATAGTTAACCCCCCAAGTCAGTCCCCAACTAGAAAGCTATTACAAATTAAAATCTATAATATATAAAAAAAAATGCAAAATTTATTCACTCATTAATAACACCGTTACGTAACAAACTGAGCATTAAAACACTTTACGACTTAATAATTATAAGCGAAATAAATAGTGTTAGTATATTTCAATAGTGGCTAATAAAATTCTCTGAGTTACATAATTATTATTACAATCAATAATTTACATCCCACCGGGAACAGCGCCGCCGCCGCTCGTGGATGTTTAAAAAAAAAGTTTCAGATAAAAAGCGCGCCAATTTCGAAATATCAAATTAAAGACGATTGTCTGACCAGCTGTCAATTCGGCGCATTTAATGTTGCCAATTTATTTGCGACATTTAAATGTATTGTCGCTGAAAATGTAAAATGTATGAAAAGAAGTTATTTTAATTTCATTGTAACAAAAATGGAGTAATAAATGATTATTATAATAATAATAAATCAATGTTCCCTCTACTGGGCCTGGAGGCTTTCTCTCAAAAGGAGATACTGGACTATTCATCCGTCACGCTGGCCAAGTGCCTTTTATAAATCATCAATTAATCATCAGAATTCTAAGCCATTTAACAACATAATACTTAGAATGTCCAGGGACCTTTTAAACTATATTAAGTGATAAACTATAATATATTCTTTTAGTATAGTATATAATTAGATATGAAATAGGTTTTATTCTGATGCCCAGTTTGCAAAGTGATTGTATCCAGGACACGCGATTCTATCCCCGGTGAGTTCGAGCTTCTAGTGATAGAAAGCATCATGAGGAAACATTTCAGAAAACTAATCAACAACCCATACTTGGCATGGGAGATCAGTAATCTGGATTCTTTATTAGTAAGAGAAGGCCCAAAGTTCCAGTAGTGAGGTGATTAAATGAATTGTTAATGCTGTGGTATTAATTTTCAGTTTAGACAAATTTGACTTATTTCTGATATAAAACCTCGTTGTGATGTGAACCTTTTAGAAAGGTGTTGATAAGGTCAGCGGTAATGTTCTCGGCGGGCAGTGGTTCCCGTCTAGGCCTTGGGCACATTCCAAACGCGCGTGTTCCCGTCCTGTCCCACAGACACTATCGACTCGTCGTCCAGCCAAGCCAGACCCGTTATCTGACTCTGTGGGTGCGCATCTGCAAAAAAAAATACTCCACTAAGTGATGAACCCAATATCTCAATAATTTAAGAGTAATACACTTGCTCACAACAATGTGATGCTATTTAAGATGATATAAGCACCGCTAAGTATGCCGTTTAAGATGAAGATATTAAGGCTTGATAGTTTATTAGCTACAGCGGACCTGACCTACCCAAACGATCTCTAGCAACAAATGTGTTAAAAGAAATATGAAAATAAATTCCATCTTACTCTTAATGACGGTGTGCTTGGCGGGCTGCTCTACGCTCCACACGATGACGCTTGTGTCCAGCGAGCCGGAAGCGATGCGCTTCGAGTCTGGCGACCACGCAGCGCAGTTCACGCGGGCGGTATGAAAACCCCATTCTTTGTTGTGTGCCAACTGTGAGGAAACAGCAGAAAGGAGAATAAGATAAAAGAATACTAGACAGCTTGATCTATTTCTATATGTTATTGTACCTTGTACTCTTCAACGCTGTATAGTATGAGCTTCCTGTTGGCGTCGCTGGCGACCAAGTACAGTGAATCGGGGCTGTAGCGCACGTCGGTGACCGGCCCCAAGTGTGTCAGCTCGGTCCGCGGCGAGAGCGAACGCCCCTCTAACGTGTAGACATAGACTTTGCTGTCAGCACCTAAATAATTACTAATTATAAATATTTTCATCAACTAATAATGTACTCCGGCTTGATTTAATTGGATATTGTTAATAAATTTTTCATTTACAATCATACATCATTGATTCACCACACATTGTTCGTCATCATCAGCCGATAGACATTCACTGCTGGACATAAGCCTTCCCTAAATATCTACACATCGATTGGTCCCGCGTTATTTGCATCCAGTGGCTTCGCGCGATTCTCACCAGATCGTCGGTCCACCTTATGGGTGGCCTCCCAACTCAACTCCACGTCTACCTGTACGCGAGCGCTGCTCAAGGACCACACACATACACACATTGTAACATTTTTTTAATATGAATATTGGTAATTTTTTTTTATTCAACGAAGCATTGAGACGAGCGGTCGGTTTTCTTGATGGTAAGTTATACACCTGCCCATGACAACGTGACGCTAGTTAGGATGATATATACAACAGCACATTGTGCTCGAAACCTTGAGACATAAGATATTAAGATGTGTTACCTCAGTAATTTTACTAGCTAAGACTCCTTTCAATCCGGAACAAAGTAATATTCCCACACTACTGTCCGGCGGGAGAAATAGGTGGTGCGGTGATGACAACAGAGATCTATAACCAGTTAAAATTAAACTACAAATGACTCACCACCCACTGCGACGTGTTTGGATTTGTTATCAATCGCCACGCAGGTCGGCTCGTAGCTGACGGGTAGAGTTGACTGCTTACTACCACCAATAAGCACCAACAGCTGGCGAAAATTTTATATTAATTTTTAAGTGCACATTGTAATTGCTATAATGGAAGTACAATATCACCACTAACCACAGGGACCATTGGTCATACAAGTCCAATACCTTGACATATAAATAAAGTAATTATTCAAATCTACTTGCTCTGTCATATACTGAAGTTTATAACATTGTTTAACTGACTTAAGACTTAATACACCCGCTCCTACCTTAAAGTGAGGGTTAAAAAATACAAGTAATTTACCATTCGAGAAGTTGAAACAACTGTTACTAGTAATTAAATGTAGTTACCTCCTTAACGGTGGCAATGATGGTGGTGTCATCCTCTATGATGTGGTCCATAGCCCGCGGTTGGGAGCCAAGCGGCACAACGCAGTCGTTATATGAAGGCACATCACCTATAAGAAAAACATTATGAAACTTTCTTAACTTAAACAGTACGTTAACTTCACTAACTAGCAGGTTTAGTTCACCAGCGCAGTACAGTGCTGTGTAACCTTAACCATCGCCGCACAGTCACAGACCTACATATCTCTTACCACAGCTTATCGAGTAGAATAATTAAATCTCTCACCCTCTCCGCTGGGCACGGCGAAGCGCAGCGAGTCATCAATCCCACAGGTGAGCAGTGCGCCGTCTTTGCCCACGCTCATGCCGTTAACTTGGTTCCCATGGCCAGTTCCACCGACGTGACGACCTTCACCTATAAATAAGTTCAGACGTTCTAAGTGTCAGATGAAGTGAAGGGGTTCCCCCCAACATCTTACCGAGCCCAAGACAACCTCACCCGTACGCGGTGCACCCTGCTGAATAACAAACGAGGCTCTCACAGCCCACCAAGCTTGCACTTGGCCTGCGTGGTGAGCTAAAGCCCAATTCCTCTCAGTGAACCCTATAGAGATCTTTGGAGGAAGCCTATGTCCAGCAGTGAACGTCTATCAGCTAATGATGATGATGTGTCAGACGTGTAATGTATTTTTTTTAATTAAAAACTATCTGTAAGCGATAACTATGCTAACTTAAAACCTATCTGCTACCTACTACATGCATAAAACCTTGATGTATAAAACCTATGCAGATATATTACTATTCTTTACAGCCTATTTACGGCCCCACTGTTGGGGCACAGGCCTACCCTCAATTTGAGGGCGTTGGGCTACAGTCACCACGCGGGCCCCAATGCCGATTGGTGACTTCACACACAAGTTACAATAAATTCTAATTCATGTCCAAGTTTCCTCGCGACGTTTTCCTTCATCCTTTGTATTTTGCTGTTGTTGCTAAAGTTCACAAATTACACAACTTAAATATTAAAGTCATTGGTCCATGACGAGATTCGAACCTGCTCCCTTCGGAATGAAGGCCGCACGTTCTAACCATTAAGCCAACGAACTACTATTACTACACACATAATCTAGATAAAATACTTTCTAGCATTGAAAATTTTTTCTACTCTATAAAGCAATGAGGCAAAGAGAACATTGAATTTTCAATCATAAGACCGCAGTTATGAAGATAAACCTACACCACAGCATACTCATCATCTTGAGACAAGATATTAAGTCTCATTACTCGAGTAATTTCACTAGTTAAAATAATTAAAACAGAAACACAGTAATGTTTGTACACTGTTTGGTTGCAAGAGTAAGAACAATAAGGATACCTGCCTGGAAGATTTCCATGAACAGAAGCCGTATAGGAAACCTTCATTTATTATAACCTTTAGACTGTTAGTGCTTCTTGTTAGACATATTCAAAACATACCTGTAGCAGTGTTCCAGGAAGTGACACAGCCGTCGTGACTTGCGGTGAACACGGTCTTAGTAGCGGGCTCGAGGGCCAAGCAGGTGATAGGCTTGTTGTGTCCCATCAGAACTCGCAGCGGTTTGTCCGGATTCTCCACATCTAAATAGTTAATGACACCGGACAGGGACACCGAAAGAAGGTGCTTCCCAAGCCACAAGCAGGATACCTGGAAAATACAACATGATATAAATTTCTTATCCTCAGGGAATGGTATAATCACACATTCTGCATTAAACATGCTGAAACTTTTATTATATATATATATATATATATATATAATACAAGATTTTCCTTTTTCCACTTCTATAGTCTCATCACAAAGTTCCTTTCCCAAAGGTAATTGCAGAGGTGTTAAAACCAGCGAAACGACCGAGGAACAGCTAATTAATAATAGTGTTAGACCGTTTAGGCAGGCACCACTCTAGCTTGTATTTCTGCTGCCGGACACTAGTGTGCCAACACTATTCTATTCCTGTACGAAGGTCGCTATAACTGGTGTAATTACTGAGGTATTATCCATCAATCATATCTCAAGGTAACAACTACAATTGCGTTTGGTTATAGGCAGTTGTACCGCTTACCATATACTACTTGTTATATTTGCAGGTATCTTAAATATATCTGTTATTGAAGAATAATATCGACTAAGTAGGTAGTAGAAAACAGGTACGTAGCTGCTAACAACACAATAAATACTCATGTGTTTTCCCATATATTCAGTACATAACAAAACATAAGAATATTCAATCATATATCCATATATACATCCATATCTCCATATCTCTATGTCCATTGAAAAAACATAGATCCCAATTAAAGACCTTATCTTGTTCAATCTTACACACACCTGTTGGTTTTCAACTGCATTGCCCATGTTGAATGTGGTGGTCCGCTGCATGGTCTCAATGTCCCAGATGGCGCATGTTTTATCTCCCGAGCATGAGAGCAGCTGCTTGCCATCAGGTGACCAAGAAATGCCGTACACTCCGCCCTTGTGAGCCGGCGAGCCGATCTGTTAATGTAACATTAAGAGTTACCGCATACCTCGTTAATTCAAAAAGCTGAGTTTAATTTATTCGCAGTGATCCTAATACGGGAACGCGGTGATAGAAGTAAAAGAATACGTTTACCTCAGACAGATTATAGAACTTGACCGAGGAATCTTCAATAAAGTGATCGATAGACTCATTCGAATCGGCTGGGCAGCGTTTGGGAAACGTCGCAACATCCACAGCTCGCAAATACCCTAATGTCTCAAGACGAAAGTCTTTAACCAGTGTGTCCTCCCCACGGTTACTTAGGGCGCAGACACATGGCACCTGACTTTCTAATTGGTCCACAAATTCAAAGTAGCACAGCGAGCGATCGAGAGAGCTATGCTTGGCATTTCTCTAAGGGACCAAATCCGGAACGAAGAAGTTTGACGGAGAACTAAAGTTGTCGACGTAGATCTCAAAATCTGCAAGCTGATGTGGCAGTAGGCTGGCCATGTCTGTCGTGTCAATGACGGCCGATAGAGGAGAAAAGTCTTGGGAGTGGATGCCGAATACAGGTCGCAGAAGTGTGACACTCTCCCTCCAGATGGACCGACATCATCATCGCGGTCAGAAATGGGTGGATGCGAGAAGCTGAGGATCGCATTTGGTGGAAGATATTGTGGAAGGCCTATATCCAGCAGTGTATAAACAATGGCTGATAATGATGATGATAATCCTAAAACTTATAACTTAAATTTGAAATGGTGTTAAGTAATAAAAAAGCTGTCAGTTGCACTGCTACTCCAAAATACTCTGGCTCTCATATGTTGGTAGACGGAACACAGCTATGCTGTTATGGCAACTGATTATCATATAAGGATGGGTAGCTGCTCAATCAGTCAAATAAAACCCCTCAGCATGCGGCACTTGAATTAAATCTGTGATATTTGTTTTACATGGCAAGCAGTTTCATTGACTGGACAAAAGTAACACTTGTTTAAGATGTGCTCCCGAAATGTTTTATACAATTTTTATGGTCATTTACTTCAAGGATTCTACTTGAATCTCAAAGCTAGTATAAGAAAATAAAAAAAATTAACACATTTGGTGGTGGTCATACAATTGCGTAAAAGATAATTCAGGACTGTATTGCATACCTCTCCTTTAAGCTCAGAAGTCGCACCGTCATAGAGATATATCTTGCCGTCGAAGCCGGCCGATGCGAACAGACTGCCATCAGGGCTGTAACGAACCGCCTGGGCGAACCTGGTGTGCTCCTGGAATGAAACACATGATATAGTCGGATATTAATATTGTGGTGGGTGATGCACCTTGTGATGACAATGAGGCTATTTACATAACATCACATTATATCCATTTTGGGACGCTAATAGTACATCTCGTTACCAAAGTAATTTCACTAGCAATTGGACATCATGAAGGGCCCGCAATGCACTGAGGGTGTTTTAGGGAACGAAGTACCACATACCCTTCTTTTGAAGTTTACCCCGTGGTAAAATAAAAAACATTTTACTAGTAGCTTCAGTCAAATGAAAAGACAGCGGTAAACTTAGATGCTGCAGTGATCCCGTAGTTTTCAGTTTTTGAATAGTTTTTTCATTGAAAAAAAAAAGCTTTAAAGACGGTACTCGTGGAAGTGACACTGACCTGCTTAGTGCACTTGAACTTAAACGGTGGCCCTTCGAACACGGCAATGGTGTTGTCCTCGGAGGCGGTCACGATTCTAAACGGACGGGCTGGCCGGAAGTCCACTGAGTTTATCGGCTTCGACTGACCACTGATTTCGCCCACCGAGGTACCGGTCTCCGCCATGAAGACGTGGCCGAACCTGCATTATGGAGTCAGGTTTATTAAGAAAACATTAGTCAAGTCCGACCTCTTCTTTTGTCAAGAGTTCAAGATATATTAAGAAGAAAACATTACTTTTCGCGTCCTTCACCAACGACCACCATGCGCTGGCTGTCGGCGCTCCATGCGATGTCTTTAATCGGACCGCCGATTGGCTGGAACTCATTCTTAAGGATGTGCTCCTTGTTGACTGTATCCCAGATGCGCACCTTGCCAGAAGCATCTGAAATATAAACATTATCACCTTTAATGTTTCACCCAACGAAATGTACCCCTTAGTGTTCCGCTTTGATATATCCCATTCCTAAAGTGTGTAAGGGTTCCTGCACAAGAACTCACGGGATCCAAGCTAACCTCACCTGATCGTGGTGCACCCTGCTAATCAACAAACGAGGCCCTAGCTCTTATCAACCCGCAATGAGCCAGAGTGGTTAGAAATAGCCCAAATCGCGAGGTGACAACTTTTAAGTGAAACCTATGTCCAAAAGCGGACGTCCATCGGCTGATGATGATGATACCTAGAATATTCTGTTCTTTTTCTTACTAGGTGTATTACATCACCATAACAAAAGCCGTAGTCTTTCCATTTTCACCTTGTCCTCACTAGCATCTATATAGTAAATAGTGTCGAACTGCCTAGTGAATGCATCTAGGAAACCTAGTACAATGCCTGTTGTTTTTTAGTATTTTACAGTTCCTACTTCCATCAGACGGCTGGTTGTTGTAACATACGATTTTATTTAAATAACTATAATTTATATATGTACAAATAATACATTAAAGGTTTCGAAGTTTACGAGGAAAAGAGGAGCAGTTTTAATTCTGCGGTCGAGTTTCCGATAAAGAGAACATTGTGAGGAGACACACTTATTTCAAGATTAATAGCTTTTGTGGACCTTGTTTCCTCCGAACATAACTTAAACCTTTAAGAAAGTTGACCCCAAATTCTAGCAGTGGAGTAAATGCTTTCTGATTTTTTTTTATTTTTATATGAGGTTTAATCAAATTTTATAATCATCGATCACGGTACAGCTATATAACTCGATAAGCTGTGGTAAGTGATACGTAGGTCTGTGAGGCGATGGTTAAGGTAACACAGCACTGTACTGCGCTGGTGAAATAAACCTGCTACTTAATGAAGTTAATGTACTGTTTAGGTTAAGAAAGTTTCATAATATTTTTCTTGTAGGTGATGTGCCTTCATATAACGACTGCGTTGTGCCGCTCGGCTCCCAAACGCGGACTATGGACCACATCATAGAGGATGACCACCATCATTGCTACCGTTAAGGAGGTAACTACATATAATTACTACTAATAGTCGTTTCAACTTTTGCAATGGTAAATTACTTGTATTTTTTAACCCACACCTTAAGGGAGGAGCGGGATATTAGGTCTTAGTCAGTTAAACAATGTTATAAACTTCAGTTTATGACAGAGCAAGTAGTTTTGAATAATTACTTTATTTATATGTCAAGGTATTGGACTTGTATGACCAATGGTCTCTCAGTGGTTAGTGGTGGTATTGTACTTCCTTTATACTTAAATTATAGTATAGGTTCAGCTATATTATAAATTATATTACCGTCGTTTTTACAAGGTATCTGTATACCAAGTGTAAGAAAGATCTAACTATGACATGTAAGAAATATAATAAGACCTAGGTAAAGATCTAATCATTATGACATTCTTATGCATCATGAGCGAAAATAACTTTAAAATTTATATAAATGTCGAAATAATTTAATTGGTGGTGTCGGGTCTACGTTGAGCACAAAGCGGCGCGCTGGCACCGCTCCAACTGGAACGGGAAACTGTACCAATTTAAACGCATAGATTGTGCGATAGGCCCGCGCGACTGCTGCGGCACTACGTCGAGTATTATTTGAACATACAATCTGATTACACATTGTTACTACGCCACGAAATATATGGCAAGGGCAGACTGGGGCTAGGCAGAAGTGGGTTCCGGATAAAAAAATTAATTCTCTATGTTTTTGCTTACAGTATCACTGGACTCGGGGCTCGCGGATTCTGAGAGTTTCTGTCTCAATTCTACATCACAGAACGCAGTGTGGTGCTCAAAATACTTTAATAGATCCTCCCGTTTATAGTCAGGCTTATTACTCTGGTAACAGTACCACAGATTTGTATTTTTAAAGTAACGCGGTAACCATTATGCGGTATATCAATCTCAGTGGCTTTGGCATCAGTTTAATGTTTCCTCTCAGTATACATACATACGTGGGACACTCAGAAAGTTTTGAGAAACTAAAAAACTAACTTCTATGAAAAAAGTATTTTAATAAATCTTCTCACAGAACTCTCCGCCAGTCTCTATACAAAGCTTCATGCGTGTGAACCAATTTTCAAATCATTTTTCCAGTCCTCCGCAGACACCGCTTCCACGGCCTTCTCAAACGATGCTAGCGCGTCTTCCGCCGATAAAAACTGTATCCCTTTGAGCTGATTTTTAATTTTAGTGAATAAAAATAAGTCATACGAAGCCAAATCAGGACTGTAAAGAGGGCATCCCAACACACTGAACGGTGTGGAGTCGAGGAAGTCCCTCGTTTTGACCGCAGAGTGCGCGGGCGCGTGGTCGTGGTGAAGAAGGACCGCGCGGAGCCCGGTGCTCGGTCGTTTGTTGCTCATTGCAAAAAAAACTTCTGGCAACCAAACTGTCGACTGACGCTTTGTTTCCAGATCGTATTGATAAATCCAGGATTCGTCACCTGTCACAATGTCGGAAACGCGCCATAACGAGCCTGCATCAAATGCTTGTATCCTATCACGGCACCAATCCACACGGGCCTGCTTATGAGCTTCGGTGAGGTTGTGCGGCACCCAACGGGAAACTATACTCCTTACGCGAAGGTGCTCGTGCAAAATCTTGTGAACACTTCCTGAACCAATGTGCAGGTTATGCTGAATGTCTTCGTACGTAATTCGTCTGTTTTCTTGAATTAAATTTTTTACTGCCAACACAATTTCTTCGGTAACAGCCGTCGTAGGACGACCACTACTTTGTTTATCCTCCAAAGCAACACCGCCGCGTTTGAACTCGCTGTACCAGCGGTGGATGGTTGCTTTTGAAGGTCCTTTATCAATAAAAGCAATTCGGAGTCGATCAAATGACTCATCAGGTTTTAAGCCACATTTGAAATCGTAAAAAATCAGCACGAAAATGTTCTCGACGCAGATCCATTTTTCAATAAGTCAAGAAAATTTGAATTGGTCTCCAAAAAATTGGCGAGGGAAATTTGATAATCGAACAGTGGTATTTTTACTTTTAAATAATCGAAGTTTTCAAAATAATCACAAGTGGCCAGTGTCTTATACATAAAAAAATTTTTCTGCAAAACTTTCTGAATGGCCTGGTATATATATTTTATTAAGAAATGAGACGAGCTCGAAGTTCATCTGACGGTAAGTGATACGCCCGCCCATAACAATGTGGCGCTGGTTGGGATATAGCACCACATTGCGCTCGTCGCTTGATACATATATTGAGTCTCGTTACCCCATAATTACACTAGCTACAACGTGTTTCGAACCGGAACACAGTAACGTTTGTCTCCGGCATCAGAGACCTACCACCAACCGCGTTTCCTTTATATTTGTTCTCTTTTTTATTTATGTTATTATATCATCAATGTTGTTCTTGGGGCCTTGGCACGAAAGAAATTAATAATAATAGTGTATAAGTCTAATTTTAAGAACATCCTTTATACGGAATACTTTTATTATTCATTTGAAACTGGGTTTTTAGTTAGCGGACCGTGAATGCAAGACAATATGGCGGTTCACGCTTTTTTTTATGGAATAAACACATTAACAAAAAAACCTTATTAAAAACCGGTATTTCAGCACACATGTATATTTGCCACGATACTTACTCGTATTACTAGAAAAGAGGCGAAAGCCTCCTTTCTATTTTATGAGTCTTCGAAAAACTTGTTGAATGAGTCGAATACGGTTTTTGTATTTTCTACAAAGTGACGAGACGAGCGGGAGCGTTCACCTGATGGTAAGTGATATGCACGCCTATAACAATGTGGTGCAGGAAAGGATGACAAATGTATACCGCACCACATTGCGCTCGTCGCCCTGAGACATGTTAGGTCTCGTTACCCCAATAATTTCACTAGATACAGTGCCCTACAAACCGGAATACTAATATTTACACAGTATGTTTGGCGATAATAATAGGCACTGCCCTGATATCTATCTAGACGTTCTCCAGCAACAGAAACTTACCACCAGAAATTTTAAAAAGAAATGATCTTCCTAATCCAAGAGATATCCAGAGATTAATTGCCTCATCGAGATTTCCGAACACTTAAAAACCGTGAACACTGAAATTTTGGTAGATATTGCCTCAGCCATTTAGAGGTCACTTAAGAATGGATTTTACAAAATTCCTTCCCCAAAAGGAAGCTGTGGCTGTGTTAGTGCCAGTAAAGCGGGCGGGGCACACCTATTAACATATATAAGAGATATCCGGAGATTTATTGAGTCATCAATTGATCTCCAAAACTATTGATCGTAAACACTCGAAATTTGGTAGAGATATTGCTTCAGCCATTTAGAGGTCACTTAAGAATGGATTTTACAAAATTCCATCCCCAAAGAGAATTGTGGTAGTGTTACGGCCAGCAAAGCGGGCAGGGAACAACTAATATAGTATAGTAGTCTCCGGTCGAACTTCAGTTAGTAACACAGTTATGTATTATCCTTAAACAGTCACGAAAACAATATTGTATACGATTCATGATAATAATATTATATCTTCACAGCAACAGCACAGCTTCACACACATTTGGTAATATATTGTTATTAAAGAATATATGAAAAATTATTTCCATAAAATAAATGTAATATTTGCATTGTATGTGACGTGCTTGTCCATAACAACGTGGCACTAGTTAAAATAATATACACTTCACCACATTGTGCTCGTCGCCTTCAGACATAAGACGCTGTTTCGTTACTCCAGTAATTTTACTAGCTACAACGCCCACCAAATCGGAACAGTAATGTTTTCACAGTAGTTTCTCGCCTGCAATAGGAGCTGCGGTGATACCTATCTAGACGGTCTCTGCCAACAGAGACCTTACTACCTTACTCCTTTACTAGTGATAGTGAATATCTAGTCTAAAATAATGATTCTATTTATATACTTTCATTAAGGATTTTTATCATCTAAATTCATCTTCTTTTGAGTAACCTATTCCCAAGAGATTCTGTTTTATCCTTACTAGGTCATTGAACTCATAGATAATATGTTATGTTACAATAATGTGTATGCCTTTGGTAGCAACAATCTTTTGTAACATAACCAGTACTGCGATGATCAGAGGAAGCACCCACAAGGTTTCTAAATACAATAATAAAAAAACAACATATATAAGCAATTTTTATACAAATAAAGTAATTACTGGACTAGATGCGCTTACATACGCCTGCAATGCGATAAGTAATCGAAAAACGATTATCGTTGTTATATCAATAAACAAAGTTAAAGTTAGATAGTGTTCTTTATCGTGTTTAGCACATTTTTTTATCAACAGTGGTCTTTAGCACGAATTTGATTGAAATGACAATAATGATGGAGAGTGAAATTTGATAGATGGTAGGCTGCCACAATGGCTACTACTGGCTGTGCGACGGAGATAAACATCTATACAAATAGAAGATGCAAATACAAGATGCATGATGGGAGTGTGAGGGTTCCCGCACAATAACGCACAGAACCCAAGCCAACCTCACCTGCTCATGGTGCACCCTGCTAATCAACAAACGAAGCTCTGGCTCCTACCAAACCGCATTGGGCCAGCGTGGTGGGATATGGCTCAAATCCCCCTATATAAACTGTTAAAAACGTAGGGATTTTTGGGGGAGGTCTATGTCCAGCAGTGGACGTCTATCGGCTGATGAAGAAGAAAAAGCTGCAGTGTTAGTTTGTAATATCGAAATAAATTTTGTATTTGTATTTCATTGCTATTAATATTTGCACGCTACTGGTACAAAAAAAAAAAACTGTTTTGTCTCACTGTCTCTGTGGTCGTCGTCTCTTTTTGTTAGACGAATTCTTCGAAACGACTGAACCGATTTTATCAAGACTTATAACTGGTAGTAGATTTCTGTTGCCGGAAACCGTCAAGTACCACCGCAGATCTTATTTCTGTACCCGAACACTATGAATATTACTGGCGTATATATATATATAATATTAAAAGGCGTCGCAACTAGTGAAATTACCGGGGTAACGATACTTAATATTTTATTAACTTAAGGCGAGAAGTACAATGTGGTGCTGCGTAGCAGCTAGCGCCACGTCGTTTTGAGCAGGCGCACGACTTACCATCAGGTGAACGTCTTGTTTGTCTCGTCACTTCGTCAGATAAAAAAAAACAATGAGCAACAAATTTGTCATCAGCCGAATCGGTTTTATGGGCATGTGTTTAAAATCGTGAAAAATTGTAGTCTCCTTTGGCACACTTATTTTTTTTATTTTCTCACAAAACATATTTCTGAAATATCCTGTTTATATATAACTTTCAACAATTTCGAACCTTAATTAACCATAACATCGATCTCGCGTTAGGCCAATGACCGTATCGCTCAACGTCAATTTTAAACGCGCTGAACCGGAATCGGATCCGATATGCCGGCACTAATTGTTAACTGCACTTTTAAATTAATGAAAAATACAGAACCCCCTCCATATCATCAAATAAAAGGTACAATTAATTCGCAATTCAAACCTTAATATTAAGCAATGGCAAATATGATTTTTTGCCTCCCATATATAGGTTCCACAGATATTTTTTTACACTAAAGTGTATATAAAAAAATAAGCGAAAAAATTACAGGAAGAAAACTGTATTAACTTAAATTATTAACTATTCTCTTTAGTCTTGGTGGCAGATTAAAAACTTCCTAGATTATATTGCTTTACAAAAACCAATTATCATCATAACAATAAATATCTAATATACAATACACAACAGAGTAACAATGTTCATATTAATGAAGAACAAAATCACAGCTAAATGTGTTCTATATGTTGACTATAATTGAGATTCAATATTAAGTAAAAACGACTTAGTTGTCAATATAATTTCATTAATTTAATGCAAGTTTCCCTTGGTATAACAATGTGACATTAACTGTTAACTCTTAAATTCCATAAATGTGTGATATAACGGGTCAATACCGTTAATAGTTAATTCTGAAACAAAAGTCTAGACCCTACCCAAACTATGCATAAAAACTTATTTCAGCTATGGAAAATTTTAAAATAACATTTCATAAAATTAAGATGAACCGGTGTTACATGGTCCCATGATGTTAATATGTGTTAGTTTATATGTTACACTGTGTTATTATTAGTATTAAAAGACAATAGTGTTTATGTTCCACACTCAGAAACTCATACATCAGTAAAATATGGAATGGTCACAACTATTACTAAAATTAAAAAATATTACCTCCTGATGCAATGTAAAAACCGCTTGGTGAATACTTCGCGACATTGACTTGACACGAGTGTTCTGTGTACACATCGGAGATCGCCGGATTCTCGATATCGCGTATTATAACAGAATTTCCGTTGGTGTAAAGGAATTTTTTCCCCTTAGGATCGGCTCCTAACACGAGTGGCGTACCGCGCTGTGTCCTCGGCAGGGCCGCAAAAGTGTATTCTGCAAGCATCAAAATAATCGGCTTTGAGTACTAGCAATATAGAAAAACTCATTTTTATGAACACCATGCTACCGACAAAAGAATGCACAAAATGTTACTCACTGTTAGAATATGACATATTATCTTTATAGTTTAATAAATAATCTCTACACCGTCTAAGCTTAACTTAGTTTAAATTAGTACTTTAATAATTTAACTAGAAAAACAAAATCAGCCGCTAACACTCCATAGCCTCCCAAAAATGACGTGACGTAAAGTAGATAAGAAATAGTGCAGTCTTTCAGTCGATGTTTGTCTCGATAAAATATTATATTTAAATTATGTGTTCATGAGACTAAAAAATTGTTAAAAAATAAATGAATTGAAAAATTCCTATCAATTCTATTTATTGAGAAATAAGAATATTTCTCTCTTTCTAAAGTATTTCGCTGTACAATATATGACATTATTTTTTGTCAATATAATAAAAAAATAAAAAATAATGTAAGTATATATTCAAGACATATTTTACAAAATATTTTATTTTAAACCGGTTCATTTTCTTTAAAACAAAAAAGAATAATTGAACTAACTTTATTAACTATAACGATTGAAAAAAGTCTTAAACATGAAATAAAAAGAAAATAATAGTTATGTATATTTGTATCTATTTGTAGAATTTAGACATACACGATGAACGGTTTTAAAATTAATCGCACTGTTTCTTTATTTTTATGGTGATGTTTGCGCCGCAGTTTTATTGACAACCATTGCGGCTTCATCGGATTTAGGGCTCGCAGATCTTGTATCCGCGAGCTAAAATAATAATGAAAGGAAGAAAAGAAACTGAAGCCAAAACATAAAAAAATTAATTATATACATATATGTAGATGAAGTAGTATGTAAAAGGGGAAGAGAAAAGTGAGAAAATATTGGATGCGGACGGGTTGAAAAGTTGGATAGTGCTATAGATAGAGAAAAAAGGAGGGTGTTATCAAATATACAGGGTGGCGCAAAAGTAATCCTCCTATCAGAAAATGCTATAAATTTTGCGATTGGCCCCTAATGTCAGTTCTGACATTCTTCATGGCAGTCTTCATGACATCATATTCTCGACTTAATGTAAAAAAATTAAAAGACCAAATAAAAATAATCCACAAGAAGAATCAAAGTTTTTCCATTTTTTTTTAAATTACAGCCAAAAAACATCGGTAGGTTATTTTTGCGCCACCTTGTACATAGATAAATATACATATGAATTTAAGATGCGTACGGTGCGCGTCGGATGGCGGCAATGACTATGAGGTCATCGGAGGAGAACTCGGGCCCGTGATCTGATCACCTTCGCCTGTGTCGCCGGCCGAGGGCGGTGAGGACCGTCCGAGAAGCCGGGTGTGACTTGCATGCGCGGTGTGCGAGCCTGCAGGCGCCTCAACCAGTGGCGGAAGCGGCGCGTCCGAAATGTGGTGAATCCATGATTGGTGTCTTTATGCTTGGATGTCGCACTGTGCGTGTTGGTTTCTGCATCGATGTGGAGCTGAAGCACATTCCGAAGACGTCGATTCTTACTGGTGGCTTCGGAAATCGGGACGTAGTCCACTGTTTGCTCTATTAGTGGGTTCGAGTGGTGTGTGGCCTTGGCAAAGTGATAGATAGGACATTCCTGCAAGAATTGTGCTACCGAGAGAAGTTTAAGGTCACTACGCAGGTCGATGTTTTGTTTTTAACATTCCGCACCCGCGGCTTTACGGGTGAAGCGCTTTTGGAGGACCTGTATTGGTTTAAGGATGTTAAAGGAAGAGTGCGACAATTCAACGCACGCATAAGTTATAAGCACTATTTCTAAAAAATGCTTTAGAATTTATATCGATTATAATAATAGCATCGAAATCGAACAACACTAATATTTAAAATTATGATATTGGCACAACTGCGATCTGCGAATAACCTTATATGGCTATAACTATTTATTTGCTAATCATGATATTTTTACTGTTGCATACCATTTTTCTTTTATCCAATTTTATATGTCAGTAAATAAAATAAAAGGACCGCTTAAAAATATAATACAATTATTTATATCATGTATATATACATACACATTACATGTTATACTTAATATTAATTTTAAAAACTAATAGATTACGTGGTAAATGTTAAAAAAAAATGTTTAATATTAATAAATTTCAAATGTTATTTTAGGTTTTTATGAGATTGTGTTAGGAAAAGGGGACTGACACCTATGTTAGAACTATGCATGTAGTTTACGATACTTTCTTTTTATTTTGATAATGCGCCATTTCTTCTGTCATTGGTCATATTTTTAAGTTAATAAATAATTATATTATTAACGATTTCTGATGCTTAATAAATTAACAGTTTGATTATTAAGCAGAGTGCTTTAAAATATTAATGTATAATAAGTATTATATGTACATCAAAATCACATAAAGAAGTACTTACTGTGTGGAAAGGATTTCCAAAGGACCAAAAATTTTTTACTGATGTTTTTATAATAAAAGTTAATTTATTATACAATCTTTTCCTTCTATACACTTAGGAATCAAAATCAGGTTTATGGTCTTTTTATTTGATTGAATTAAGCATGAGTCGTACTCACTACCAAAACATGAACCGCACAAACTCGAAAAAGCTTGAGAATTATTTTTTTTTTATTTTTCATTGAAGTATTACCTGGTTAAAGTTCAAGTATTTAATTTACGTTACAGTGCGTGTTAAATGCTAACAGTGAAAAAACACGCAGCGTATGTCAAAGTAGCGTATGTAAAATAAATGCAGTTGTGATTTGAGTAATATCAGTGTAAATGTTTGACGACTTAAATAATTCAAAGATTTTTTTTCGAGCCCCTTATGCGCGATTTTGAATAAAATACCAGGTTTTAAGTCTTAGTCGCGTAAACACGTCTCATCCCTAGACTGAGCGCAACTTGCTTCTTTTTGGTCTGGCCGCTTGGCGTCAATGAGTTTTTCTCAGTGACAGTGTCAAAATGGTGCGGGAATTGCATCATGTAGTAGTACGATCTGATTCCATGTGTTATTTCTTCCCAAATTTTATGACTGACTAGCATGACCCCAACGCATCGAACTTATGAAGTAAAGATTTTTAGTTTATTTCCAATAATCGATAGATTGCGTAGCCTTTTTATTTGACATTTGTTTCCACGTGGTTTCTGTCATATAAAAAAGTCGACGTGTTAATTCTAGCAGATTATTATTTTAAAAGCCTTAAACATTTTGTTTCGCAATGGAGTCCTTGAACATGTCGAAGCTTAATTTGTCGAGTGTTAGGAGCCAAACCTCTAACGAAACTGCGATTAAACCCGAACTGTCTGAAGTGAAAATCGAAACAAACGTAAGTTAGATTTAATAATCATTTGTGCTGTGAAACATATTGTATTGTATATGTCTAATTACTGTTAATACATTACTGTTTTATATTATATGACTGTTTACTATTTATTTAATCATGGATAAGCTCTGTTCAGGTTTAGATACTGCGTTTTTATTATTTTTTTTTAAATCCACTAGTTAAAATGTTTCAAGTTAGCGAATTAGATCTATTTTAATTAAAAGTGCCCTTTTACATATTATTTATAACCATTTTATTATTGCAGATCTCCTCACTTACGGATCCTGATGATGAATATCATTGTGAATACAGAGATGATATTTGGAAAAATCTCCTTGAACAAGAATCCCAGAAGCCAATAATTCACTTACAATCTCCACAAGTAAGTTACACAATTATTACGGATTTTATGCAATGTTAAGAATTGAATGTCATAAAATGACTGTAAATATATATTTATAACTATGATTTCTTTTTAGTGGAAGGTATTAATCTATGTTATCAATGTAGATAGTTTTTTATTATTATAATATTTTTGATATATAATAATTTGATAAAGATAAAAAAATAGTTTCTGTGAATCTTAAGAGTTTTTTTTATAAAATTTAGAGTTTAAAACAAGAAAGAAATTATTGAAATAACCTTTTTACATTTATCTTCTCATTAAGCCTTTTTAGGTATTTCTTTTATAATTTCACCTATTTTTTTGAAATTTGATCTCTAGAATTATCATTACTTACTATTGTTTATAAAATTAGCATCTTTATTTTTGACACAAAAAATTATTTATTCTTAATTATTAATTGTTGATTGTCACTTTCAATTGAAGACCATTTATTGTTAGGTTATATTTACAGACAAAAGATGTTTAGGTTTATTTTACTAAAACCATAATATTTAATTCTCTAAGTACTTTAATTTGGAATGATATTTACTTGGTTTAGAAAAATAATTTTAAATATTTGTAAATTTTTCCCAGATAATTAAATCTACAGTGGGTAGATAATTTAATTCAATGTCAACTCAACAATACACTTCCTCTGTTACTAAAAACTGTAACACATTTAGTTTTTTGCTTAAAATTCACAAAGCATGGTCAAGTATAAAGAATGGTTTACACTATTGTAAAAAAAAATATAGATTTATATTTAGTTGTTATGGATTGGTTTACTTAATTTACGTTTATGATTTGTTGAAATCTGTCATCAAAATGCATGTTGCATAAGAAAACATGTTTATCAAATTATTAATAAAATGTGTATAAACAATGCTATGGGTTAATTAGCTATTTAAACATTAACATAATTTTCAAGTGTTTTACAAACAACCCTACATTATATAACTTTTTTTTTAAATATAATTACAATGTGAAATACCTACATAATTTTTTAACTTTGTCATTTATTAAAGTAGCATTTGGGTTGCTTACAAATGAAGAAACTGTTGTCAGTAAACATATCAAGCATAACAATGTGTGTTATGGGCAGGTGTATCACTTATTATCAGGTGAACTTCCCGCTCATCTTGTCATTTATATAAAAAAAAACCATTGCAGCCGATAAACAGTAGTATGCAATTTAGCTAGTCTTGAGCCTTGAGTCCAATGTATGTACTACCGTAGCAAACTTTTTCATAAAAAAAGTAGTGTGTGAACATTATTGTTTGCCAGTTTGAAAGAAGTTGTAACTAGTGAAATTACTGGGGTAACGAGAGTTAACATCTTATGTCCCAAAGTGTTGAGCTCAATGTACTGCTGCGTATACCACCCTAACTAGCAGTACATTCTTAGGGGATGGCATATCACTTACCGTGAGGTGAACATCCCGCTCGTATTGTGACTTCCTTGAGTTAAAAAAAAAATTATCCACCAGCACATTGCTACTGGCAGTAAATAACTAACTTTAAAACATGCTATAGTTCCCTTCTATTATTGTGTTTTTAAAAAGTATCACTAAAATTTTACTTATTTTTAAACATGAATGCTTTTTTAAACAAATATTATGAAAAGCATTATGGATCCTTGCATCGAATTGTTGTCCTCCACACTGTAATATTAAAAGGTGGAACATTCAATGAATTGCATAATGTTTTCATATTACTACTATGTGAGGTAAATTGTTGCAATTGTGATGCAATTTGTTCTGTGGATAATTTAATATTGTTACTTTCTAAAACAATCATCAGTTATTATTCTATTTACAATAATTGTGTATATGTATATTAAAATGTGTTCTATGTTACAATAATAAGATGAAAGTAACTTACACTGACAGTAAATGATACATAAGTTACATACATTATATTCATACTAGCGATTAACTACAGTTCCACCTGACGGTACACTGCGATGCAGTTGTTGATAGTAAAATGGTCAATACTAGATGTACTCTATGTTATGTACCGAATGTATGATAAGACATAAGTACTGTGTTGTTAGTAGCTGCATAGTTGTGTTCTAAGTGACATTATGTGAATATATTATGAAATACCCACATAGTTGATATTATTTGTCAATAACACAAGTCAAATACCCACATATATAACATTTCTTCCTCCTTAGAAAAATTACTCTAACTAGAAAAATAAGAGCTTATTATAAGTACTTTAAACTATCTTAATCAATCAATCAAAGTAATACGTAAATGAAATTTTAATTGTTTCCCGGGACACTACTTTCAGATGTGGGTGGTATTCACAATATCTCTGCCTATTTATCGGAAACGAGAATTTCAAATTATTTCTTCACATTCTTCTAACTATTCCTGATCATTTTGATAGTCCTACTTTTCACAAGTCTCTTGGTCTTCTATTACTTCTTCCCGGACTCTAACTGTACTATGTTCATTATCATTAAACACATCCCTATTGCTCGCTATTCTCTTTATAAATTGATTGATATTGCCATTAAGTAACTTCCCACTATCTGTTCGAATTTGATAACTTCACGGACCAGCCTGTCAACTATTGTGCCGGGTAGCCATCTAGGACCTGTACTATTATAATTACAATACATAATTTCCTGTCCTATTAAAACTTCTCTGTACTTTCTCTGACTGTTATTGATGACCTGCTTTTGTATTCTTTCCTGTTGCTTATTAGCAGAATGTATCGTGTCAAGTAATGTGCATAATTGTCTCTCCATTAATAACTCTGCAGGAATCTTATTTGTTGTACTACATGGAGAAACTTGCAGTCCTAATAATAAATTTAGAATTTTAACTTCCCATCTTCTATCTTAGAAAGCTAATTTTTGTCAATTTGAACCATTCGTTCTGCTAAGCCATTTGTCGCTGGATAATATGGAGCACTGGTCACGTGCCAGATCTTATTAGCTTTTAAGAATTGACTCATTTCCTTTGACATAAAGGAAGGGCCGTTATCAGATACGAGTAATTCACACAAACCATGGGTAGCAAATGCAGTACCTAACAGTCGAATAACCCACTCATGCATAGTTTTTGCAGGCATATGTCGGTTCTCCAAACATTTTACACAGGACCGCACTAGTCTTTCTATATCTTCATTCAAGTTTGGCGACCACACACAGCTCCTGGCAAGCGCTTTTGTCTGAACTATATCAGAGTGTGTTTTATGTAAAATCTGTAATGTCTTATATCACATTGGTTTTGGTATAACTACATGAGTGCCCAACAGTATACAATCCTCATGAACATATAATTCTGCGCGTTGCAACCAATATAGTCGTAATTCTGAATCTGATACTTTTGCAGGCCAACCTTGTTGTATATAATACACCACTTGCAATAAATATTTATCCCTTTTCGTCTCCTCAGCTGTCTTCTACATTATATGGGAACTCCTCCGGCATTTCTGCCAATAGCAAGATGTCTCCTATCTGTTCTTATGGTTGTTTTGGAACTGGCTGGGGCCATCTACTTAAAGTGTCTGCATTTCCTATTGATGTACCTGGCTTATAGATTATCTCATAGCCGTGAGAGATTAGGGCAATAGCAATCCTTGTGAGACGCGGCAACAACATGTTAGACATTGGCTTGTTAGGGTCAAACATACCCAACAACGATTTGTGGTCTGTAAATATATTGAAATGCCGACCCATGAGATAATTGTGAAATTTCTTCACTCCTAACATTATCGAAGCTGCTTCTTTATCTAACTGTGAATAACGTCGTTGACGTGCGTGTAATGTCCTAGACGCCATGGCTATTGGATGTTCTTGATTTTCTACCTCATGTGATAATACTGCACCCACTCCGTATTCTGAGCTGTCACACGTAAGAATAAGTAGTTTATTCCCATCGTGGTGTATTAAGGTTGAATCAAAAGCAAGTAAACGTTTAGCCGTATCAAATGCATTCTCTTCACGATCACTCCATGTCCAAACCTTTGAAGAATCCAATAAGCGATGTAACGGTACTAATATCGTGGCTTTGTGAGGTACGAACCTCTCATAAAAGTTGCATAAACCCAGAAAAGCTTGAAGTTCTCGTTTATCTTCGGTTCAGCTGTGTTTATAATAGATTCAACTTTGCTCGGTGCTAGATGAATCCCTTCCGCATCAGTAACATGACCTAAAAATACTACCTTTTCTTTTGCAAATTAATTTTTAATATTTTGTTTTGTTGAGATGAAGAATTGCATGTTTGATCCTCGCTAATACTAAATCTAGACGTTGCTGTATTTCCACCATACTGCCACCATTAACAATAACGTCATCGATTAGTACCGTTGCTCCAGGAATTCCTGCCAATAACGAAGTCATTAAATGTTGAAAAATTCCTAAACATGCATTGACGCCAAATGCTAAACGGTGTACTGTGTATAAGTCTTTGCAAGTATTCAAAGTTAGTAGTTTTGAAGTTTCATCATCTACAACCAATTGTGTATATGCTGGGTCCGAGTCTAGAGTGGTAAAAAATCTGCCTCCAGCTACGGTTGCAAATACTTCGTTTGCGGTTGGCCTGGGCTACGCATCTCAGTTGCTAGATTAACCGTGCTTCGGTAATCGCCACATAATCTTATCTCCAGATTTTTTCACTATTGGGACCACTGGAGTAGCTCAATTTGGAAAAGATGTGGGTTGTAAAACTCCTTCTTTCTCGAATCGATCTATCTCCTTTTCTACCCTCTCTCTGACAGCGTATGGTACCGGTCGTGCTTTTAAGAATTTCGGCATAGGTCCTGATTTCAAGTGAATACAGGGTGTCCTTGGTAAGTACCAAGCCCATCCTCAAAAACACTTGTGTTTATCCAACACACTTTTCATGTCCATCAATTCGGTGTTTGTATTGTAATTGATATTCATGCTAATTTGAAGCGGGTTCAACCAGTCATGTCCTAGTAGGTTTAGTCCGTTCCCTTTAGCCACTATAATTGGTAGGTTCTTCGTGGTGTCTTTATAGTGTGCAGGCAACGTAGTTTGTCCAAGAAGTTCTACTGGTGTGTTAGTCCAACTGCGCAACACAACAGAGACGGCATGCAATGTGGCGCGTTTTAGATAAGTGTATGCCATGTTCGCTCGTTAACTAGCAAAAGGCTAGCTCCTGTGTCCACTTGCATAGTAATAGGTATTCCTGCAAGTGTCATCCCGACTTCATACGGAGGTACTCGAGTGAAGCCATTCACATTGTAGATGCCGTTTAACGGGTTATTGGGATCCATGATATTTAATTGCCTATCCATACCCTTCTTCTTATTTATGCACACTTTTTCTAAATGATCTCTTTTCTTACAATACCGACGGACCGCGTTAACAAATCGACACTCGCCACCGTCGCGTTCATCGCAGCGATAATAAAAACAGGTCTTATTGTGTAAAGCATTGGTATCCATCGGTTCCTCTGCACCGGCCGCCGCGTCGTGCGCCGCAGCACCAGCCATGTTGTGGCGAATCATGCGGACGTCCCACACTGCACTTTCTGATGACAACATAGCGTTCACCACATGCTGATAACCTAGATTGCCTCGTTTTAAAAGCTCGTATTGTAATCTTTCATCACCCATGCCGCACACCAACCTATCGCGTAACATTCCCTCCAGGTCCATGTAGTCACACCCGGCACTAAGTTTACGCAATCGTGCAACGTAGTCGCGAGCTGCTTCACCGCGTTTCTGATCGCAATTGTAAAATTTAAACGAAGCTGAAATTTCGTTAGGTTTAAGACTATAGTGGTTTGTAGAAATTGTTTGAATTTCACTAAATGTTACAGCACTCGTTTTTTTAGGAGTAATTAACGCCGCCAAAGCCTCAAACACTCACGGCCCACACACTGAAAAAATTAGCTATTTTAGCTGGATCTAATAGAACGCCATTAGCTTTGAAACAAAATTGTAATCGATCTATCTATTGATCCCAATTGTCCGTTTGTGGATTAAATTCTTCAAATTATACTGCCGTTTTATCCATTTTGTTCACTTTTACCTCGTCGCCACTGTTATGCACTGAATGTATGATCAGACACATAAGTACGTGTTGTTAGCAGCTGCGTAGCTTAGAACATAAGTGACATTATGTGAATATATTATGAAATACCCACTTAGTTGATATTATTTGTCAATAACACTTACAAGTCAAATAACACTATACATTCTTAAATATTCCCACATATTTAGACTGAAACACTGATGCAGGCAGACCTTGTCAATTCCTCATTGTTCACATTATGAAGTTCAAAGTAAAATGTGTTGTCCTAATGAGGTGAATATTGACAACAAAGTGCTAAATGCCTAAGACACCTATACGACAGCCTGGTTGTTAATTATGAAATTATCTACACACATGTTATATATATATAAGTAAACTTAAAGTATACCTGAAGTATACTTCAAGTTTACATAGTGTTGTCTGGAATTGCTTTAAGACTCCGTCCATAATGACAGTAGGCAATAAATCAATATCTAGTCTATAAAATTACTTATTATAGTCACAAGAATAAACTTAGCAATGAACATTCAAAACTTGGACAATGGTACAAGCAGAATATGGCCTTAATAGGATCAGCTCTTAATGGTATTTTTATCTCCCATAAGAATGTGGTGATAGTTACCATGATGATAATATACTCATAATTGCATACTACTGTTTAATCACAGAATACTGTGGTGGTATGTCTTTCGCCAATTGAGGTCTACCATTATTATTATATAATTTATTGTTGTTCAAAGTTGGGATGGACATGATTCCGTTATTAAATAATTTATATCATCACTTATTTTTTTTGCTTCATTTAAATTGATATAGACTACATATCTTCTTGTTCATATGCAGCTGAAATGTGTATCAGTTTGTTGTCAATAGTTTATTGGTTTGTTGCGTTCCAGTGCCAGCCAATGGAGTTAAGTTGCATCGGAATTTAAATAATCTATATACACTGATACCATGCATGCAATTATTATTGTTAAATTCATTTCCATAACAATTAAACATTGATAATAATTAGAAGATTTTAATGTAAAATAGATGTTCATATACACATACATTATCACTGATATCCACAACAATTAATACTAGAACAGGAGTCAATTCTGTTGACTGCTGGGCTTTTACTAGTTGAGTATATTGTAAAGTTCTCTCTATGGTTTTATGAATATATGAGTTAAATTTTCACTTGTATTATATACATAAAATACTATAAAATAATTAATATTCAAATTTTCTAATTTTGATGTAAATTTGTTTATATATGTCTGGAAAACCAAATAATAAAAGAATAATAACAATAATTTATTACTATCGTTAATTTTGTCTCTTACAGTTAGAGTACCGTGGGGCTCTCGTCCAGCAGTTACGCGATGTCACCAAGAAGCTCGAGCTGTCATTGGCAACACTGCACTCGGCCGTGGCGCAGCTAGACTTGTTCATGGATGCCCACAGACTCCGATCAGATCGTCTCACGCACGTCGCTCTAGCTTGCCTTAGTCTAGCAGGTGAGTGAAACTAAGTAAAAGTAATTTACTAAGTTAAGTCCAAGTTTTACTTAATTTTAATCCGCATACAGTAAAATAAAGACCGTTGTAATCGAATAATAATGACTTGGAGCCTTGAATCCAAATCAATCATTCTGTGGGTAAGGTTCTAGTGGTGGCAAAAAAATTTGACCTTGTTGTCTAGTGTTCATTGTTTGTTAGGATTGAGAACTAATTTTTTAAAAAAAAAATTGATGGATATAGTAGTGACATACTATTTAAGAACATATTAAATAATATGAAAAAATAAATTTTTAATGAATATGCATTAACAGCAAAAAGTGAAGAGAAATTCAGCCGTGCCCCAACATTGAAGACATTGTCGAAGATCAGCGGTGTACAACTGTGTGGGAAGACATTTAGGCAGCTGGAGTGGATGGTTGGTCAGCATGTGAGATGGCGGCTCCTGGCTCCGACCCCAGTAACGTTTGCAGCTCTGCTCACGCAGTACGTAGTCACCGATAGCGACCTGACCACTAGACACCCCAAGTTTGTGAGGCGCTTCAAACGAGACGGCGCTAAATTGCTGGAGGCGTATTTGGACTTGACTTTGTCCGGTAAGTTTTTTTTTTATTTAGGTTATATTCAAACTCGAGCCAGGTACCATTCTCCTTTTTTTAACCTACTCATCATATCAGCATTGTTGTGGTCCTATGTGGTTCAGAATATTTTTCATTAGTATGCTTCACTGTCTGCTGCCTCAGCGTCAGTAACACTGGAAGCCCATTGTATAAAACTGGACTATACCATTGAACTAAGTAAAATTTAGATCTTATACATTAATGACATATGTTCATCATCATCAGCTAATAGACGTCCACTGCTGGACATTGGTCTCCCCCAAGGATCTCCACATATAGTCAGCATGGCCTCCGGTACTGTTGGGCACTAGGGGCTATCGTACGTAAAGGTTAATATGAGAGGATTTGGGCCATTTTCCACCACGCTGGCCCAATACGGGTTGTGGGGCGCCAGAGCCTTGAGTGTTGATTAGCAGGTTGCACCACTAGCTGGTGATGTTTTTCTTTTTGTTTTACGTGGGGGAAATGCCTGCGTATGCCCCCTCGCGGGGGCAAGGACAGGTTATGTCGGACTTGCACCGACTAAAACCCCCACGATATTCCTCCTCGTCACTTTAAGGCGAGCATTAATCTGAAGCGGTCGCCTCGGGCTGGCTCTATACCTCGGGCCGGCTGGTTAGGTTCCTCTTCGCTTTACCGTGGGGGACCACGTCACGGCTACTGAGCCCCCCCACCCCCGCCACGACAGGGCGGGAACCTGTTGGAGGGGAGCAGGTTGGCTTAAGTCCCGTGAGTTGTTGTGCGAGACCCCTTACATAATATGTGTTACTCTAACATATTAATGTTGTTAAGGATTTTACCTCTACTACCACTTTGATCACGTTGGATCTGTTCAGATTACTCCTGGTTAGCTTAACAGTTTCATCAAACGTATTATTTATCCATTGACAATATTAAAATACGAATGGATAATAATTCAGTAGATAAAAGAATCAATTTAAAAGGATTCCTATTTACAGATGTTCGTTTGAAAGTAGTGGAGTCCGTAGACGTCGGATGCGCGTGCGTCGCCTGCGCCAGGGCGGACTTGGGGCTGTGTGCGTGGCCGGGCTGGTTGGCTACTGTCACCGGTAGGAAGGCCACTAGTGTAGCACCCATTGCACGTCTACTACAGAGGTAAATTATTCTATTATAGTAAAATTTTAATTATTATTAGTTATATTAAATATGGCAGAATGATAAGCAACATAATACAGCACCGTTTTGCGCTCGATATGATTATGTTACGTTAAAACACCGAAATCTAGAGAATGTAAACATTTACATAGTCACTTGGTGTATGTCCGAAATACTCGCTAAATACCCTTATTTCTGACTTACACCATGTCAATATTTACCATGTTGACATTCACCATGCACGAATGTTAAGGGTTGAACATGTAGGAGATTTATATTTTCTTCTCCATAATCCAGTCGCTACAAAACGTCGAAAATAAAATAATAGAAATAAAAAAAAATATTACTCATGTGATTCAAATCTTATTTATTGCAACAGCTTAAACTATTATGACACTTTGAATTGTACAAGAGTCCCTTGCTTTGACAACTGCATTTATTTGTGGAACTAGACTCCATCTGTTTTGGACCTCCACCAGAGCATGGGTGATTGTGGACACACTGAGGAGGGTCCGAATGTAAAACAATGTAATGAATATGATTGTGATTCTTTTCCTAAGTGATGTTTAGACAACATAAACTATAGATGGCTTTTATCAGTTTTGTACTGTTTCATTGTTACAAGTAATACTGGTCTCAGTGGGAATCGATAGTGGAGGGCAATAGGCTGAAATAATGATGATCATTAAATAGGGCTTATTGTAATTATAACGATAAAATGATGACAAAAAGGCCGAAAAGACCCTCACAATAGTGAGACAGAAAGTTGATATCCCTCATTGGTTGATATCCTTTCAACTGGTTATAACAAAGAAGCGAATAACTGAAACTACCAAACCTTATAATAAATGTACCTCAAATATTAACCAAACAATTGAAAATACTTCAACTTTTTGCAGGATGATGCAAATCATGAAATCGCGCGAAGGAAACGGTGATTCCGAAATTGATCAAGGGTACAGCAGCGCCAGGACCTCGCCTAACCTCACGCCGTGCCATTCACCAACTTACCAGGTGTCCCCGGCGTCGAGCTCTTGCAGTACTTCCAGCTACATTAACGTCGAAGCGTACAGACAGCGTCCTGTTACTGAGAGGAGATTGGAGAACGCTTATTCCGTACTGGATCTATCAGATACCAACCCTACTCCGACTGTTAACGTCCAAGATTACTACAGGCTGCCAACAGCAATTGATATGACTTGCCAGAGAGTGAATAATCCTGCTGATTACAGATTCTGCAGGTCGTCGAGACTGATCGAGGCCAGTTTAGATTCGGTTCAACCGTCTAACGTGGCCGTCAAACGTGGCTTAGACACAAACGTTGAACTGGAGAGGAAACGTTACAGGTTGGCCTCCCAAATGTCTCAGGTGGTTCTTTGATTATTGCATTATTTCTAGTCTTCATAAGTCCAGATTCATTAATCTAATGTTCCTATATGTAGTTGGTTAAATTTTACATCTGATGATTTCTTTTTTTGTGATAACACGTATATAAAATATTTGGCAAATGTGTAACCTAATACACCTTTACAGAGTCTAGTTTAAAAAAGGTTACAGATATCAATTTCGTTGATGCTATGTAAATTAAAAAAAAAACAAAGCATTGAATATATTGTGCTCTCTCACATTGAGCCTTACTTATATATCCATGAATAAGGACGTTATATTATCAGTATTTTCCATAAATTAACTTATTAGGTGACAGAGAAAGAATGACCACACGTCACTAAGATCAAATTGCCTTAACCCCATTAGCTGAATAACGAAAGAAATATTGCCTTATAAATAATCTGTAGTATGTTAAAGCGAAATGGAATAGGGCTGCCAATGAAAAAACAGAAATATAAGTGCAGCACACTATACCGTTTCAAAAAGTATATAACTACTGTAGTAGCAATTAAAAGAACACCATGTATAAAGGTGTTAAAAGAAATTTATTATGGCTTGGCCTTGAACTATATGACTGAAATTTCATCTGATAATATAACCTATTCTACAAACGAAATATTGCGTATATAGTTTATAGGTAGAAACAAATTGTTGAAATAAAAAAAAAATCACCAGATCCTTAACTGTCAAATTTTCCCGCTCTTTTCAAATTTATGACAGTATACAATATGGTTCCCCGCATAGTGGACCAATGATGTAGTGAGGGTCGCGGGAAGCCGCTGTAAGCGAGCAACGAGCCAGCAGAGCAGGACTGATCGGTGTGGAGATCATTGGAGGCCTATGACCAGCAGTGGACTAGCATCTGTTGATATACAATATGGCGGAGTATAAATAGACAAATAGATTAACAACAAAACTAATAGAACAAAATCTAGATATCTACAAGTGCCTAGATGCAATAGGATAATATAAAAAAAATTATTGTCGGTGAATTTGTTGTTTGTTGATGATGATGGTCATTATAACTGTTTGTTAATAATGAACGTTGATATTAAAACGTGAGCATAATAGCCAAAGCAATAATTTTCATTAGATTGTTTTTCGACGTGATCAAACCATTGTGGTGGTATACTTACCGTCCGCTGTTGGCTACAGCGTGTGCTAAATCATTCCAACGTGATTTTTTATTTTACTCTGTAATATGTATTAATTGCAAAAGTCAAAACGGTATAAGTTGCTGGTTAAGTTTTTTTTTTGTTTTTCGACAATATCCAAAAAACGTACACAAACGTATTATTTTTCTATTTTTTTTTTCTATTTTGCAATTACTACAGATTACATACGCCCTTACTATAATATAAAATTTTCGTTTAAATCGATGTTTGTAACTCGACATTATTTTTTATACTCTACAGTTTTTTTTTCTTTGTTTTCAAGTAAACCTAGTATGTGTTACATTGTTACTATTTCTAAAGTAATTTTTTCTTGTATATTTCGTTTCCTTTTTTTTTTTAGACATCACATTAATATTAAATGTGTTTAGTGAATGACCATCTGGAATAGCTACTCGATAGGGACGATTTTTTTTTTCCGTATCCGGTTGGATACATTTGTTCGCGCGTCGCCATGTGAGCCGTTCCGGATGGAGAGAGGTTGTGATTAAAGATGTCTGTTTTAATTTATTATTATTTTTTTAATAGTAAATATTTAGCGGAATTGTAAAACGGAATAGTATTGTTCTGGTTGTTTCCATGAACTTTCTCTTAGTTTCTTTAATTTAATTGATTTTGTTCCATTAAGTGATTTTTTTTTTTAATTTCAGTGCGCTCCCCGTCTCTAGCGATTTTACAAAACGGGTGTAAGGGGAGCCGCGTGTTTTGCTTTATTTATTTTTTTATTACACTATCTTTTGTTCATTTTTTTTCCAGAAGGGTCCGATAGCGCGTGAACACTGCCGGATGTGTTTCTGACGTAAAGTTACCATTGTTTTATGTACACATCACAGATCTGATAATTTGAGATTGTTGACCTTAAAAATGTTTACTTAGTGAAATAAGGAACGTTTGTAAATGTTCAGGTTTAAATGGGCCAACACCATTTGTATAGACAAAACTTCAGTTCTCTTTGCATTTATCGAATTTTCTTTATAGCACGGATTTCTAGTAGCGTACGGATAAAATACGTAAAAATAGTATTACATGAAATGTATTTTCATTACAGTTATGTTCTTCTCAAATTTTTCTCGTAAAACGTACGTAAATACTCTTTCATATTAAGATGGCAACAATTGCTGTTCCTCCTCAGTAATGAATTTGAATGCTAAGTTAATATCTTTGGTTTGGTTTATCAGTAATGTTCACATTTCATGTACTCATGTATTCATAATTTTTTTGTATTCTCATTATTGACACAAATGTCTATAAGCTTATCTCAGTCATGGACGGGATTTCTACTAAAGTAATTTGCTAGTGCTGCCGTATAAAAGTTTACAAAAATTTATTAAACAAAGCATATTTTGTCTTTCATATAATGTTGAATTTTTGCTTGTGCGTTACTACAAGAGATTGCAAATTAAAAAAAAATTTATCTGTTTATGCTTAACGATTATTATTGCTTAATTTCGCAGGTCGTATAAATATGGCTATGATATTTGATACCTTTGCCACTTTTGACTGAAAAATGAGTATGACAGTTAACGGCGATACAAAAGTTTCTTTATAAACGAGTATATAAGAGTAAGTCGCCATGATGTGGAATTAGAGAAAAACTCGCTCGAAGACTGAATGTTAAGTACGAATACGAATGGTATTGGACTGAAACGAGAAACATAATTTTTGTACTCTAGAGATATAAAGACGCATTATAAACCTTAAAAATAAAACTTATTTAATTTTTATACTGTCTTTTAATTTATTGTATAGATTATACATTACCATAATAATTTTTTAACGAAAAAAATCTATCTGAAGGTAAAGGGATACTGAAAACGTACAGTTTTAACAGGAATTATTTCCTGGGTGCAAAGTTTTACTACTTTACATTCTTATACTTAGCGATATTTTTTTTAAGTGAACCAATTTCAAGAAATATCGTCGTCGACAAAAAAAGACACTAAAATCAAATTGCTGTAGTCTTGGTTTGGGACAAAACACAAAAAGGTTTGCATTATGTTATGGTAGATTTTTCTTATGATCGCTTATTTGGGACATTTTTGTTGCTAAGAAACAGTATACAATAATTTCATTCTTCCAACAAACAGCACTGTTTCAAACCATTAGGTGAATTTTCGTCTTAAAATCAAGTTTTGCCAAGTATAAATATAAAGGGAGTCCAAGTAATTGAGAAAAGATATAATAACCTTGTAAATGAAGTAGCGTTAAATCTAAACTGCTTCAGCAAGAATACCTAAGGTCAAGATGTGCTCGAAAGAATCGATACGCTTCTTTCAATAAAGCTCGTTACAAAAACACGATGTAACGCTGACTCGATCACTTTTGAGTTATATAGATTTAAAATTTACTTTTAATAGAAAGCTTATCAATAAAAATCAAACTATTACATTATATTTCATTTATAAAGACACTCAAAATTATGTTTCTTTTGGGCTGATTCAAAATAATAAGATTTTTTTATTAATACAAGACAAATATGGCGCGCACTTGATGATAAATCATACGTCTAACAACGTAATGCTAGTTAAGATTATAAAGACTACATTACACTGTGCCAGGCGCTTTAAGACAAGACGCTAGGTCTCTTTAGCCTAGTAATTTCTTCGAATAGAAACAGAAATAGTAGTTGCGGTAGTTCTTATCTAGACGGTGTCCGGCTACGGAGATTTACCACCACCAGTATTACTAACAAAAATGTACCGATGTTAAAAAAATAAGGAATCGATGTCGGAGTTCCAAACCGAAGGAAAATGTAGCCCTTTTACATAGTTTTTATAATATATTTTTTTTTCAATAATCTTAATAGTACTAAATTATTCCAATTTAATATACCTACAGACTCTAGAACTAAATGTTATTCTACAATATAAGACAATTGTTGATAAAAATATTTTTAGTAATAAAGAACTTAATAAAAAGTACATGTCTGTTCAAATAGTCGTCTCTCCTTTATTCTGTTAATTCTTTTTATGGCCTATGTCAATATACAAAAATACAACCTAAAGAATAGTTACATCTTCTATTTTTTCTATGTTCTCCATTGAAATGTTATTACTTGAAGGTATAATTTATTTACAAATAAATTTTAGGATCTCTCATAGATTAACCAGTAATTATTCCTAATGAAAATATTATTTAAGCATAGACGCGACTCAATAAAACAACATTGTTTTATTTACACATCTTTACTTGCAGTAAGAATGTACAATTTATAAACTTTTAGTTAGTTTTCATTGTGCCATAAGGAAGATAAACACACAAAATTGGAAGATTGGTGAGATAACTAACCCAGCCTATACACTGATGTGTCGTCTGGTGACAGCGTCGGCAGGCGTGGTGGGCGACGCGGTGGACGACGACGGCGTCTTGGTCTACACTCGCAGTGCAAAGCGCAGAGGCCGATCCCGGCGCATCCAGAAAGAAACAGAGGCAGCGCCAGGGTCCGTGTAACAGTAGCAACCTGTTCTCCCCTCGACCACCGCGGCACCACTACAGTCGTGTCCGCTCTCGACCAGTAACAAGGATATCGTGCTCCGACGAAACCATAATTTATGGTAAAATTATCGCAGTCGACTGCTGGCGGATAGCCGCAACCCTTTATGTTGACGTAAAGTACCGCCGGCCGCCATTCTTCGCTGTACGCTTTGTATTTCACGTGCAATTGGGTGCATTTGTATGCGTCGCTGGTGCATCCTTCTCTGCAAGACGCCCATGTGCAATTATCGAGCCCCAGCCGATCGTCGCGCCTTTCTGTCACACATTCTGCGGGCACAGGGTCAAAGTCAGCCGCTAGGGCACTCAAGGCTGGGTCAGCATACAGAGGTACCAAGAAAAGAAGCGCTGAACCTCCGCCACTGAGTAGCGCTGCTAACATAACAGTTATATATTTTGTTAGTTTGGCGCGCGTTTCACCCCTTCTGCGGGATCCGCGAACAACCAATCTTTCTGAACTTCCACCTCGCATTTTTATCACTACGTCAACCCATTGTGGAATAATATCGCGTTCTACATTAATTGTTATTTGTTAAGCATGCGCAGATTTCATACATGCGCATTGGATGGATACATTTTACCATTCAGTGACGTAAATTAAATACACGTTAAAAGCTCCAAAAAACGTAAAATTTAACTTTTTTGCGGACACTAGATTAAAGGTCTAGTTTTTAATATATCCGCTTCGTTTTTATTGGATTTTCAACAATTTTTTATATTCAGTCCTTTCAGGTATATACAGGATTTTACTATTTTAGTCTTTAACTTTTTCTTTTTTTGTAAATTATCTTGATTGTATAATTTTACTAGTTGTATTTCGTCAATACTGCCTTCCGTATCTATTACCTTTCTCGTGCAGGTAATAATCTACCAAATATCTTTCTTTTCCTACTGTTCTAAATACATTTTATTTGTACAATTCCTTATTAGTATAAATTAAGTTGTGTTTTTATATAATTAAACGGAAGATAATCATCACATTAGTAATCAACATCATGAAATGTTTAGTAAAGTTATACTTAATAATCTATGCATACATGCATGTATTTTTATATACCAGGTCTTAAAACCCGGTTTCAAAATACTTTACATTTTCTTTAATGTTCTTTATATAGTTCGTTTAATAAACCTTATTCTAATACAATAAATACCTATTTTGATCACAAAGGTTTTCTCAGTTTTAATTGAAGAAAATGAGTTTTTAGAGTAAATTATATACTATGTTAACAAGAGAATGAGTAAAAAATGTATTAGTGGTTGTGTCTTGTAAAATAGTACAAAAAAATTTAAAGTAATGAATATATGAAAATTGTTCGCTCGGGTTTCTGGTACGCATATTTGGGTTTAAAACCTGGTTACGTTAACACGCCATCTCCATGCAGTGTGCAAGGCTGCATGCCGCATGATTCTATTACTTTTGGTTTTAAGCCAAAGTAATGTCAAAAATGTATTTTGAATTGAATTGACTAATTTTGTGTATGTAAACCTTTAAGTTCAATTTAAAGTGTATTTGTAGGTATGTCTGTTAGATTATTAAAATCGATTGTATTTACGTTAAGACAGAGTCTTCTTCGACAGCCTTTAATTGGAGCAGGTAGATAAACTGAAATTATTACACGTGTTTTGTATTGCCAAAGAAAATGTGTAATAAATGTAAATTTATTAATTTGTTTTTTTTTTAGCTCTTTCATATATATATACTTATAATAGCTTAATTTAATTTCAGCTTCAACTTTTATTTCTTCATACCATCTAGGTTATGTTTCTTTTTAGAATTGTTTACTTCAAACAAATATTATTTATATTTTTTAATTACACAGTTTTAATCCTTTTACATCAATTTCTTTTTGTTTTAATTTTCATGTTGTAGCAAATACAATTTTGAAGTTATTGACTACGTTAATTAGTTACATGTTGTTAAATTTAGTAACAGATTTATTGTATTATGTGAATAATATATTATTCGCTAAGAATAGTACTTTTTCCATTTAACCTTAATGTAAAAAATATGATAACTGAACAGTCCAACATCCAGTTGATTGTTCAGTTTAAAAAGGAGATACTGCAACAAGTACAGGTTGATATTAAAGTTTGGTACTCTTATAGAAATTGGTAACTGAAATGAATGTAATTAAATATATCTTATTACAGACATTGTTAAAGAGGGAAAGGTGTTGAACATTTCCCCTGCTGGTGAGTGCAATTTTAAATATTGTATAATAAGTTGTATATAATTATTTAACTGGTGGTTAGTCTCTAATGCTGGACACTGTACAGGAAGGTACCACCATAGCACCTATTTCTGCCGCCAAACTACTAATACTGTTACTCTGTTCTGGTTTGAAGGGTGCAGTAGTTAATGTAATTACTATGGTACCACTACCATAGTACTCAATATCTTATGTCTCAGGCGACAAGTGCAAAGTGGTGCAGTGTATATCATCCACATTGTTATGCAAAAATTTGGTTTATTACAGACTCAAAAAATGGAACATCTCAAAATTTTCTTAAGGATAGTGTATTATTCAGCAATAATGGCTTCTGTCATATTTAAAATTTTACTTAAAAATAACATTAATTATATTAGTGAAATGTTTTAACTTGTTATAGTAATGGAAGTTCCAGTTCAAAAAGAAAGTGATGATCTTATTGTCCGCGACAAAAATTTTACACGGTATAAGAAGCGTTTACGAAAACGGCAATGGGACGATGATAATCCGAATAAGAAAGATGAAGGGGAAACTGATGAGAAAAAAGTTTGTGAACCTGTTGAGAGGATAAAGAGGAAAAAAATGGCCATGTTACTGGGATATTGTGGTGTAGATTATTACGGGATGCAAAGGTAAAGTTTTTACTATATGGTACAGCACCTACACCATTAAGTTGAACTCGCTACTTGGGTTACATTGTATGAAGTGTGGCTAAAAATAGTCAGTGACATATTTTGTGAATTTTTTATTAAATATTTTAACATCTATTCTAAAGTAAAATGTAGGAAGAACAGCGATTACTAATCTAATTTACTAAAAATATTGTATATAAAATGCTAGAAATAAGACATAATATCTCCTTTCATTCAGATTGGGCTAGAAGATAGGCCAGAATTTATTTTTTATAACTTATCCAGAAATCCTGGTGTGAGAACTATAGAAGAGGATCTGCTGAAAGCACTGTGGGAAGCAAAGTATATAACTGAAGAGGATTTTAATAATCAACAGAATGCTCAGTTTCAAAGGAGTTCAAGGACGGACAAGGGAGTATCTGCAGCACGGCAAGTTGTTTCACTGAAACTACGTAAGTAGAATAGTGGTATTCCTGGTGTAGATTTAGGAGGGGTTAAATCGTGTCATGTCTGTTGTCGCAGACTATCTTGGTAGGTTCTATAACAGCACTTATTTTTTCCTACAAACAGTCGTGTGTAACATTACTGTTTCAGTTTAAAGGTAGCTGGTGAAATGATGGTAACAGGAATTAATATATTATTCCTAAAGACAATAAGTAAAATGGAGTACTGTGAATAATCCTAATCATCGATGCATATTTAGTTGGGGTATTACTTAGCAGGGGTATTACTTTCCATCAGGAGAACATCTTGTCCATCCCATCATTTCAAATAATAAGAAGGAAAAATTACATCGTTATGGAGTGCAATGACTGGGTCATTCCTAAACTTTGCAGAGAAATCTGATGTTTGGTCATATTGATACCAATTGTGGTCCTAGACTATGTCAAGTGTAAATTATTTGTTTCAGCATTGGAAATTGACATAGAAGAAATAAACAAGAGGTTGCCAGAGAGCATTAAAGTTTTTGGTGTGAAAAGAGTCACCAACAAGTTCAATTCGAAAATTAAATGTAATGCTCGAACATATAGCTACACACTGCCAACTTATGTATTCGAGCCAAGCGTGATTACAGAAGAAGAAAGAAAATTATACAGGTTAACGGAAGATAAATTGAAGAAAGTCAACGAGGTCTTGGATGTATATAAGGGAACGAAGAGTTATCACAATTTCACAGAGAAAAAGTATGTATGCAAGGCATTCACCTGGTCTCTATATGCCTCGTCCTTAAATTGTATTCCTCATATCTGAGGATCATAAACATCTCCATCTAGAGAGAATGAGTTCAACATTTTCCCAGATTACATCAAGCTGAGGCCCTTCCTTCAATTTCGCAAGTACTACCAGTTTTTTAAGATTATCTTCATTTTTCTTGGCAATGTATACGAAGTACTCTGAGGTTCACTTGGGACAGATGGTAGAGACTCTAGTTTGTACTATGACACTAGACTAGTTACAGAAAATATTTACTAAAGGAAAGAAGTAATAGCCTCGACAACATATTTTGGGTGCAGCTGGGAAGTACTATTTACTATAAATCAATACATAAGAATAGTCAGAATTAATTTTAAACCAAAATTAGAACTTTATCAGCCAAATTGTTCAGAGTATGTTTCTCCATACTTCATGATCGACTCTTTATAGCTGTCTGGTGCTATACATCCCAACAAGTTCCTCTCTACCTTCACTTTGATTGTTCTTGGATGAACAATTCAAGATCGATTAAAGTGGTGGTGGTGCATCCAGCGGTTTCCCAAATCTATCATCCTTATGAATTCCCATACTTAAACTTGTATAATTATTTCAGACACTACCTTGACCCATCTGCATCCAGATATATGATGAGTTTCACAATTGATAGAATCTTTGTCGAATCCGAATGGGAGTTTGCAGAGTTATTAGTCAAAGTAAGTACTCCATACAGTGATATGTAAACCACTGTAGTTTTTTTTTGTTTTAATTAATAACTCTTCCAGGGTCAGAGTTTCATGCTCCACCAAATAAGGAAAATGATCGGCTTGATGATAGCAGTTGTGCGAGGGCATACAGATAAGTCTACATTGGAAAAAGCGTTTGGGAAGGATAAAGTTATGATACCAACTGCACCTGGTCTTGGCTTAGTGTTGGACAAGGTAGTGATATTTTTTTAATGTAATCATTGCAGTAAAACAGTTTTCACTTGTTAAGTCACTTGGAAGTCTCTGGTATGATTCCTGCCCCACAATTTTTAACCATAGCCTGATAGCTGCATAATTTAAGATCTGGATAGTGTTACCTCACCATAGATAAAAAAAAAAATAATTAAATAAGATTATAGACACTTGATTCAAACAACTTTGTGGAATAGATCTAAATAGTTAATTAGCTGAAAATAAAGAAATTATTGGATACATTCTTAATTTACCTTTACACCTTTCTCACCAGGTAATCACCATCCATTTTTTTATATGGATGGTGACTACTGGGTACAACTTTTTATTTTTATACAACTTATGGTAAGAGATATGCTGGCCCATAACAACCAGGCGCTAGTCAGAATGATGTACATTGCACTCCGTTGCTCTCAATGCTATGCAACAAAATGTTAAGGTCTCATTACCACAGTAATTACATTAGCTATAGCACCTTTCAAACCGGAACACAGTATTGTTTATCAGCTGCAATAGGTGTTGCAGTGGTACCTACCTAAATGGCTTCCGTTAAAAGAAACCCAGTTCCAGTAAAGATCCTTAATAAGTGAGTCACCAAATAATAATTAGACAATGACAATATTACTTTGGTTTCCTCAGGTACACTACGAAAGGTATGATGCAAAGTTTAAAGACAGCCATGACAGCCTGACATGGGAAGCTGAGGAGGAATTGGTTCAAATGTTTAAGAAGGAAAAAATCAATCCTAACATAGTGACGGGTGAAATAGAAGGCAACTCTATGGGGCTGTGGCTTGAAAAATTCAGTGGGCATAAATACGAACCTTCCGAAGACACCCCAGTTGAGAATGATCAGAAAGATGCTGATGATGATGAAGATAGTTTAAATAAAGATGACGATAGTGAAGTGAATGGTGATGAAGAAAAAGATAATAAAAATGATTTGTGATATTGGGAATATATATACATTATGTTTACTTTGGGTAAATGTATAAGGAATAAGTAATATGTCTTCAACAAGTGATACAGTCGCTTGGCATTTCTTGTAAACAGAGTTCCCTGGTCCGATTCTGGAATTGTATGGTGTTCCAGCTGCTAATATATAGAAGCTCCACCCCTGCTTGTTTAACACCATGTGAATTTGAGGTCAAGTTTTAACTTATGCTACCATCATTGCAGCCTACGTTTATCTACCATAAGCGGGCAGGAAACAGCTAGTGTATATATATAATAATGATTCCACTTATATGTCGTCATATAACTAAGATTTAATGCAAAGACCTAATTTTTGCTTCATGATCTTTGAAAACACGATTTTTATCATTATAAAAAAAAATATATCTAGTTTTGGTAATTTTGACCAAATGTTATGTGACCTCTGAAGAGTAACAAGACCTAGCCCTATGTATATATTTTTAAAAAAGTATCAATTAAATAGTAATAAATTATGCAGTGATTTTATTGAGAATGATTTACACAGTCTGCATAATATTTATAGACTAAATAAAATATAAAAAAAAAACATTATATTTAATATATATTAAATGGAAAATATTAGCAAGCTGTTTTCTTCTTAAGGTGCTTCTCCGATTAGCGGAGGTTGGCGGTCAGTTCACCATATTTCGCCCGGTCTGTTTTGAGGCGGAACAGTTGGCGGCATTCGCGATCCCAGTCCACTCCCTGATGTTACGCAGCCATGATTTCCTCCGACGATCAACACTCCTTTAACCCGCCACTTTGCCCATCACGAGAAGTTGTAGCAGTTCGTACCTAAGAGCGTGGCCAAGATATGATACTTTTCTCATCTTGACGGTCTGTAAAAGTCCGTGCTTTTGATTTACCCGTCTGAGGACCTCCTCGTTCGCAAGCTATTTACTTGATGGTAATATACACACTTGCTTAAAACTAAGCACTGGTAGGATATTTATACTGCATCACGTTTTTTTTCGGCGAAACCATAAGACCAGCGAGACGTTGATCACTTGGTAAGTGATACGATTGCTCATAATAATGTGACGCTAGGTAAGCTGAGACTACTTAGGAGGACGGCAATTGCATGGTGGTGCATTTGTCGTAGCCAAGCGTGGGTGCTAAGGAAGGTGCGAGGTACTAGTTAGGATGTTATACACTGCACCACATTGCGCTCGTCGCCTTGAGACAAGTTAAGTCTCTATACCCCTGTAATTTCACCACCTACAATTCACTTCAATCCAGAAAACCACAATGTTTCCAGAGTACTGTTTGTCGGCGTGAATTGGCCCTCTAGTGACTTAGACATATCCGAGGAAAGTCACACTGCATTATCTCGAGTCCAGAAAGTGCAATGTAGTCTAAATATTTATTACATTATTATTGATCAAAACTCATAAATGTAGTTATTACCTTGTATTAATTGAAACACAGTATTCATTCTAAACACATTTTATTGTCATACATCTGCTTGTAAGCTTGCAACAGCCATTTGTAATGCTCCGTCCCTTGTCTCATTGCCACCAATGAAACCAGTGCTGTGGCAAAAAATGCAATTCTCTATACCGGATACACTGCTTAATATCTCATCTCTTACACCCCACCAGTTTTTATGCAGCGGTTTCCTAGAACAATTAATTAACTTTAAAACAATGATATTTTATTGATGAGTGCCCTGTGTTCGGAAAGAAAAGGGGAAAAAGAAATGAGATTAGTTTTGAAAATAAATAAAGAATATAAACTTTTACTTAATGCATATTTAATAAATATTGCACATTTGTTGTGGTTTGGGTTTTTTTTATATCACAGATCAGCAAAACAAGATGTTCACCTGATGATACACATGTCCATAACAACATAGCATTAGTTGGGATGGTATACACTATACCATATTGTTCTCATCATTGTGAGACATGGTCTCAATGCCTCAGTAATTTTACTAGCTATGGCACCTTTCAAATTTGAAAATAGTTGTTTGCACATTACTGTTCAGTAAATATAGGAGCTGCGGTGGTACTAAGTTAGCTGGTCTCTGGCAATAGAGAAGCACTACTAGTAAAGATTCATTATGACTAGGTTCTAATGAAACCCTACCAGGCGATATTGCAGTGTTTTATTATTGATAAAGAATTGAACATTGTTTAAGAGATCATTGGCTAACAAAAAAAACCCATTAATTGAGATGACAAAGATAATTTTCTACTTTACATTAAATTTATACAAACCTTATAACAAAACTAACAGGATCCACTGGCACTGCGTGCACTCTCCATGATTTTGGTTTATCCTCAAACAGAACATATTTAACTTGATGGCCTATCCCAAGTTCTATCTCCAAGTCAAACAAATGTGCTTTCCAGGGAAATCTCTCAATAAACTCCACAATCTCTCCTGATTCATGTACTTTGAAACGATTTTCCAAAGCTGACTTCACTAAATCCCTTGCAGGTAACCAAACAGATAATAAATAATTCACAGTGAAAAGAAATTCTTCTCTAACCAAGTCCATTGCCTTTTTAAAAATTTCATCTGAATTAACTTTTTGTTGACTATTCCATTCGGGATTTAGACGGCTAACACGAGAGCTCAAATGTGTACGAATCTTGTACTTGGGCTCTTCTTCAGTCATTGGTACTCCATTATCTATACCATCAATTTCTTGAATTAAATTTTCATACACTTTTTTATAGACAACAATTAACTTTTCGTCAGTTACAGGGATATCTTTGTGTTGAATAGCACGTATAACTCTTTCACCATAGTAAGCATACACAAGGCCTGCAGAACTGAGTCTGAAACAAGGGTATTAGTAAAGCAACACAAGTAATTGTTTTAAGTCAGACAACCACAATTTTAATTCTGATAAATTCAACCTGTATTCCCCAGTAAGCACTGAAGTTACAGTTCAAAAAAAAGTATTTTACATTAGTGATTTTTTGTTCTTACTGTTAATAAAAATAAAGTGCAATATTGTTTTATGTACTTACTTAATTCTGTACTTGTCCCCTAGTTCAGGTCGCAATGTACTTAATGTCTCATTGAAATCCCTCTGGTGGTGGTCGTATCGTTTTTTCTGATGGTCAAAGCTTGCCCCAACATCAACGACAATGTCACAAGAGTTCAATCTTTCCATGTCTCTTGTTCGAACAATATCTGCATTTTCGTACTCAAGCAGAAGCTTGAGCATGCAGCAGGCAAGCACCTCATCGCAATGGAACATCCCATCATGAGTACCAATCTGTAAATGTTATAACTGTATGAACATTTTTGTCACAAAAATAACTTAAAACAGAGAAACGTTGTAAACATAACCAAACGTTAAAAATGCCAACCTTCATACTTCTTGAAATAAGTCGCTTAAAAATAATATAACCTGATTTTGGAGATATGTTATTATACACAAAACGGCTTAAATTATGCACAACTTTATTAAACATTACTGAATACTAAACATAATGTATATAATCCTTACTGATACTGACAAACATGATACTGGCATATTCGTAGTGATGGAAATATATATATCTTTACTAGTGATGTCTTTCAAAGCATTAAATTAGGACCAAAATATTTTTTTTAAATATTATACCACTCGGTAAGGAGATCTTTAAGCCAATTCTTATGTTAATAAAATCTTAAAACTTATTCGTAAACATAAAAAAAATATCGTTTATTTTTGTTAATATTTATTTCGGTTTAATTAATATGTTATGAATTATTACATTATATTAAAATTAGTATTATTGTTAATCTCAAAAAAGGCTTACGTATTGTATAAGATGATGATTTAGTAGATATTAAAAATACTTTAGTGTTACGAATCCTGGTTTCTAGATCTAGTATTAAAAAAAACTTGTTCTCATTGCTATATGTACATATATATAATATATATGTATATATGTCAAAGTATTACTGCCATCTATTGGGCCAATACAATCACTAGTATTTTGTAATCCTATTAAAGTATTATTGTAAAATGATACTTCTGGAATTACCAACTTTTTTTCTTGCAGTTATATAAAGTAAATGATCTATTGAAATTATACATAATTCATTTTCATAATTTATATTAAAATTTTATATATTTCAACGTGAGAGTTGGAGCTTAAAATGGAATATCTGTAATTGTTTGGAAAGCATTCGTATGGGATATAAGTCTCGGAGAGACTTGGATTCGATCCACATTGAGTTTGAGTTCCGGTAAAGTTAATTATCGTGAGGCAACCATTATGTACTACCATCAACAATTTTAATGATATCCACTATTCTGGACTTACTCTGTGCGGAGGATGAAAGGGGTTGATTTAGTCTGGCAGACAGTTCCGAATCCCAATAGTGAGGAACATTAAATGAGCTGTTTTTATTCTAACGATTTTACAAAGTCTATTGAAATAGTAAATATATATTTTCGTAATGTGCCGTCCAACAAAAGTGTTTCAGCCTTATTTTAAGGAAAAAGTAAAACTAGTTTCTAAAATTGTCGATAGATGACATAAGTCGAATTGTTTCTATTCGCAGTTTACAATATTAGTTTATAGTATCTGTTACAAATTTCTTTATTAACTAATAACTTTTTATATACCATTAATTTTGATTTTTATCAATTTAGGAGCAAATGATTTTTCTTTAGTTTAATGTTTCCAGATGTTCAATAAAAGAATTGTTTTGTTAACTCCTTGAATACGAATCATTATTTTTCCGATTGCACTGTATGCAAACACGGTTATTGATATTTTACGGTTTAAAATTAGTGTTTTTATTAGGATTTTAATTTGACTTATCTACTTGACTCTAAAGTGAAAAAAAGTTGTTTAGATAGCTCTGTTCATCCATCATCAATCAATGTTCGCGATCTAGCTACCACTAATGATAAAAAAAAAATTTGTTTTGTTAAAGGTTTTATACATATTCATACACATTATTCATATGTAGGAAACCGTCCAAAGAAAATATAAAAAAGAAGTTTCACATAAAAATGAGAATTTTTTTTGGTACGGTAGGGTTTTTTGTTAGCACTTTATATGTGAATCCGCCAGACTTATGGCTGACCTACATTTATTTTATTTATATTATTATTATTATTTTTGGTGAAAAATGGTACCCTGAAGCGTTTTTCGCAATTGAAAATACTAGCTGGTAAAACGGACAAAATTTAAACCATATTCCTTCATAATTTTTACATTAAAATTTTACTCCGATACTTTGTTGTATCATATCATTGTTATTAGGGAATGTTTTACTTTTACTGGTGGTAGGTCTCTGCTGCCGGTACCAGAGTGGAGATCTCCGGAGATCGCTTAGGTAAAGACCGCATCTTCAATAGCAGCCCACAAACAGTAGTGTAATTAGTGGGATAACAAGACTTAATATTCCATTTCTCACGACGAGCACAGTATAGTCCAGTGTATAATATATAACTAGCGCCACTTTGTTATGGCAGGCGTATCACTCACCATCAGGTGAACGTTCTCCTCGTCTCGTCGCTTCATTAAATAAAAAAAATGGGTGGGTGATCACTGGGCAGTCGCAACACAAAGGATCTCGGCTACGTTGCCGACGTTAAGGATGCTCTTTTCTTGAATGACTTATCTTTAGCAATACGCAAGTAAAATTTTCAAAATCGGTTCAGCTCTTTCAGAAATAACCCCGACATTAAATTGTCATTGAACTACTCTGTCCCTACTCTTTTTTTTTGTGAGAGAAGGCCCTAAGTCTCAGCCGTGGGAAACATTAAGCAGACTATTTGGGTTTGTTTGTGTATAGTTTAAAGATTCATATGAATTGACTAAAAAAGTAATTTCGATTTTACCTACCTTTAAATTTAATTTGTACGTAAGAATTATAATTAAATGTGATTTATTAACATCAACGTTTCAATATTTAACGTTTTAATATGTGCTGCTGTCTATAACAATGAACCGGTTACCTTGAGACATTAGACGGTATGTCTACATGCGTCTGTAACTGCAATTTGACAATGTTGGATTACATTTCAATGAAAATTCATACGAAATCGAGTTTGGCCACATTTTACTATAATTTGCATGCTTAATAGAATGTTGTTATTTCAGACCTTTTTTATCAAGCAAAACATTAGTTTTTTTTATTAAAACATCTGTTAATACCCAATGGTGTTCCTTTTGTCATAAGTCTGTATGTCACACCTTCGAGAACTCATTCGTATATGATATGAGGACTCCTTCGGATAATGACTCTTTAAACTTCTTTTTCCATTCAAGGATTAGTACAGGAGACGCATTTGGAATATGGTGTCTTGCGGCTGTACAAACAAATCCTAGGTAATTTATAAATCTGGTTTTTAACATTTAATTATGTTTTAAGATTATCTCGCAGGGCCAGTTATATGACGTGGGCGAAGAATATATGTACCATGTACTCATTTAAAGCTGTAGTTAATAGTGAAATGTAGTAGTGCGACGGTGCAACCGTGAATATGTGAGGCTGGAGAAAAAGACTGCAGATATGGTTAATTATACGTCTTTAACTTTTGTTAAGGAAACAATTAGGACTTTAAATGTTGTGAATTTATTAGTGAAGCGATTAATAAAAAGTGATATAAAAGAAAGAGTATAGAGTACGGAGTATAAATATAAAAGAATATAAGCGGTAGGCTTTGCCTCGCGATACAATCCGAATGTATATAATATTAAATGTATATAGGTGGTTAGGTTCAATAAGATATATAGGCCATTAACAAAACTCCCAAAATATTTTTCTTGCGACGCTACCGAGATAAAAACAGATTGTTACGTGTTTAGTTTTCCAATGAGCCATCTTCAGGTCCGCAGCCAAGTTTGGGCAACGATAAAATACTTCCAGTGATGTCAGCCAGCCGAACTTTATCGATTGATTAAAACATTTTGAAATAGAAAAAAAAATCTTTTGTCTTTGGTTTAAATAATGAGAATTATATTGAAGATGTATATTTTAAATTATTTAATAAAATATACTAATTTCTGCATAATACTAAAAATATTTTATTTATTTTAAATAAAAATCTCTATTTTTCAATTATTATTATAATAAATTACAAAAAATGTTTTGTCGTCGTTCATATTTTATTTTGAACGCGCCAAACATTTTGACAGCGACGATTTAAAAATGAAATATGAATTCTTGACCATTTTATTCCGTGAAATATCGAAAATATGATTTTAAAATATGAAGTTCATTAACATACGAATTAAAAAAAAAAATAATGTTTAAAGTCGTCTTATAAAAAAAAATGAAACAAATATTTTACAGAAAACTTATTACGTGTTAAAATTTTTATTAAGTGGCAGTTGTATTTTTTTTGGCAAAGAAAAAAGAAAACAAGTTCTAGAATTTGTTTATTAATAAAAAAAAAAATATTATTATAATTTTATACGCAATTAATTATTTATGATTATGTGTATAGGCCACACTTGGTGTTGTTGATTTATTACAATATAATTAATTTCACTGTAATATATACACGAACACGAACAATATGGCTGCCAGGAAGTTTGGCGATATCAATATAATAACACGGGTTTCGAGAGAAGCTGCCTTATTTAATGACTAATTATGAGATGCCGAAGCTAGAGTAGAGATATAGATATTTTGTCTTCCTCACGATTAATACTATTAGTATATACTAATTGTAAACTTATCGATAAGTGAATACATCGAACTGCTTCTCACTGTCCCCGACGACGCGGCTCACCATTGACTGGCCTGAGGCCTACTTATGGCGATGGCATCTTGTTTGCTGAAATCAACATCGGGCATCAATTAACAGCTATATAATTACGGGAACGGATTACCTTTTAAACAATTTGCACCTTTATTTTAACGAGATAAAGCTTAAAATCTAATTATTTAACAACATATTCCACTGTTAAAGGTCTAACATGAGTAAAGTTCTCCTTTAAATTAGGTTTAATATTTCTTTAAAGGTAAATACCGTCTAACAATAGTCTGAAGGTGTACAAAATGAAACATCAGCTTCTAATAATTATAATTGAGTAGAAGTAATAAAAAAAAATATTTTTGAGTATGACTTAATAGTAAATAAGAACTACACAGCAGTACATAGTGCTTGTTGCCTTGAGAAGTTAATGTTTATTCATTACCGCAAGTAACTTCATTAGCTACAGCGTCTTTCAAACCTGAACAGAGTTTTTGTACACTACTACAGAATGTTTGTACACTACTATTCGCCGTTGCAGTGGTACATAGCTGCAGCAGACACACCAGTAATTTTTTTCAAAAATTGTCTTCATGTTGGACAGCTTCAAAATGACAAATCTAGTTAAAACCTTTTCTAACACAATCCATTGGAATGTGAATAAAAAAAATTTAAGAATTTTTCACTTCGCTGCAATTTACGTAATGATGCGTTTGTATCAGAGTTAAATCCACAGTAAAGGGTGTATTTTGGGTGTAAAAACCGTGCAAATTGAACCCGAAACGTTGAGTTTACTGATACATCGTAAGGTCATTGCACCATAATGACTTATAAGTAGTATCTAAATCATGACTTTAAATGACGTCCGTTTGATAAATAATTTTGACTGCAACGTGAGAAAATCCAAGGGTATTATACAGATGGTAGTTTCGCCTTGCTGTTCACTTCATATCCTCGCTGGTGGGATTCGTAGTCACGTAAGCGCAAGGACGTAATTCAAAATAATCAGGTTCAGGTTGAAAGTTATCGCGTCCTATCGAAAGCTTGTACATGTTACTTAGCTCATAATGTTCTCCTTAATCTGAACCTTTAGGTCAATGGGGTTGGAACCTATACCTCATCGAGTTTATAACGTGTAACTTAACCACCTCACAACTGAGCTATCGCTGCTTCATGTACACACTATCAGCCTCTATTTCTGTTACTATTTGACAGTGTGCAAAGATTACTAAGTTGTTGTAGTCAGTTAATATTAGTGCCGCAGCTTCATTTTGTTTCATCAAATAGAAGCATGCAAATCTTACAGTGTTCCGATTTAAAGGACGTTGTAGCTAGTGAAATTACTGCGACAAAGAGTATTGAAATCATGGTTTCCTCGCTCCGACTATTTATTGCACTGTTTGTCGTTTTAATTATCATCATCATCAGCCGATAAATGTCCACTGTTCGACATGGGCTTCTCCCAAAAAATTTTTACATCGATCGGGCGGGGATTCATATGAGGGGATTTGGGTCATATCCCACCACTAGCCCAATGCGGGTTGGTGGGAGCCAGAGCCTTGTCTGTTGATTAGTAGGGTGCACCACGAGCAGGTGAAGTTGTCCTGATTCACACTCCATCAGATAAACGTACTATTATGTTATGTTACAAAAAAATCATCAAACTCTACTCCGACAAATTTGGTATTATAACTGTGACTCGATGTCGCCATTAAAAACGAGTAAACGCCACTTTGCGTTTGTTTTAAGATGACGTCATTACAAATGTGTTTACTTCAACGGCTTTTATTCGCGGTTCATTGTAAAGGTAATTTGTATGATTGATTAATGTCACCATCGCATTTGGATTGTCGGGATAATCCTAATTATTATAACTTTTAATACAATACCATTTAACAGTCGTTAAGGGCAGTAAGGGATAAATTTTTTGAATTATCATCATCATCATCAGCCGATAGACGTCCACTGCTGAAGATAGAACTCCCCTAAAAATCCCCGCGATTGTGGGGGTGTCATATTGGGAGGATTTGGGCTATTTCCCACCGTGCTGGCCCAATGCGAGTTGGTGGGATTTAGAGCTTCGTTTATTGATTAGCAGCGTGTGCACGAGCAGGTGAAGTTGGCTTGGGTCCCGTGAGTTGTTGTGTCCGCTTACACCGACCCAATATCATTCTTATTATCACAAGACCATTCAGACCATACTTATCTTTTTGGTATTGCTAGACGAAGTTGTTTAAAAGACAAAGAAGGAGAAGAAATAATTATATTAGGATAATTAAGTCATCATTAATAAATTATATATTAAACCTTTCAACTTAATGTACCAGTATAATAAATACTTACACAAATACTTCACCATTGTTCATATATTGTTATGACAAGACGTCGTGTAAACTAGAATGAGCATGAGCATGAGGAAATGATGAATGAACATCCATAGCACTTATACCATATTAATAACTTTTTTTTTATACTATGACAAGACAAGTGAGGCGTACCGATCGATGGTAACACATCTGCTCATAATGATGTGGTGTTAGTTAGCATAATATACGCAGTACCACATTATGCTTATAGCCTTGAGATAAAAGTACCATTACTTCAGTAATTTCATTAGTTACAACGCACTTGAAACCGTACTATAGTAATGTTTGCACACTACTAGTTGGCGGCACAAATAGAAGCTGCGGTGGTACCTACCGAGATAGTTTTCGGTAACAAAAATGTACCACCAGTAATATCAACTATTTTAAATATAATAAGGTGAAATCATTATCATCTTCCTCATCATCGATGGATGCCCATAGGTAAACATGTTCGTTGATACCTATACTTTTATATGGCGATGTTTGCGCCGCAGTTTTATTGACAACCATTGCGGCTTCATCGGACTCATGCAGGGATCTGGTATCCGCGAGCTAAAATAATAAAGAAAAGAAAAAAATCTAAAATTAAACAATAACTTTAAATGAACACAAAAATACAAAAACTAAACATAAAACTTAAATATATACATATATATGTAGATAAAGTAGTATGTAAAAGGGGGAGAAGAAATGTGAGAAAATATTGGATGCGGAAGGGTTGAAGAGATGGATAGTGCTATAGAGAGGGAGATAAGGGGGGTGTAATTAAATATACATATAAATATACAGGATACCTATAGCTATCAGGTCAGTATTTATGCTGTTCCTTGATGGACGTAGATTTCAACACCGAGCGGTTCTGCGGTGATTGCATCTAGCAGGTTCTTATGACATTCGGCAGATGTGTAGTGTCAACTTTTTTTATTAAAAAATTTTAAGCAAAACCTGCCCAGCAGGTTATGGTGGCAACTAGCAATTTAAAGAGTGTTCATCTTCACGGTTTTATTGCGAAGAAGAGGTCATCAAGCAAATGTGAAGGATAATGGCAACGATGGTGATGATGGTTAAGAACTCCTTTGAGCGAGCTATAGTATAGTGCTGAGGGACACAGATGTACGTCTGCTGTCTTTGTCCCAGTCTTTTGGCAAGAATGACCTAATACAATTAAAACAATGGAACACGTCCTGTTTTTTTTTATTAATTTGTTGTCACCCACCACGCGTATTACGATTTATTCAGATGTGACGAGAACACCTTTTCAACGGGATTCAAACTCGAAATTAACTCTTTGGGTGCCATTATCACGTATGGCATCGCACGGAACAGGTATTTTATAAAATAATCATTTCAGCACAGATCAACAAACCATAATAGGTCAGTAAGTGTTACCGACAGTACAGTGTTTATGTACTGTTGGTTTATTTATAATTTTTTGGTTAAAGATTTATACACTGCTACATCTCTGTTGCCCGAGACACTGCACGTCCTAGTTCTGCTGCTAAACAGTAGCGTGCAAACATCGCTGTGTTCCGGCTTGAACAGCGCTGTAGCTAATGATATATCTTGCAGTGTATACTATCCTAACTAACGCCACGTTGTCATATGCAGGCGTATCACTTAGTAACACGAGAACGACCCGCACGTTTCGTGGCTTCATGGTATAAGAAAAAACACATACGCGAGTTTTCTAACGGGGCAATTGAGTGCAGCAATCATCATCAAGACGCTGTTGGAACTATTTTGGAGTAATTGAAATAAATTACAATTAACAAGTTATTAAACTTGATCGATTATCCATCGAAGCTGTAACTACAACCGGAATAGATAAAACTTGATTTAGATAAAAAAAAATAAGAGAACTCCTTTCACATTATATTAGTAATTGCAAAAGAAGATGTATACCCAATAGATAGATACCTTTATTCTAGATGATATTTACTGTCATATGACCTTCAGAGCGTTAGGGTCTCCTATGGAACACCAGTTCCTCTCTGTTTTATACGTAATCACTTCCTAGAGCTTTTTATAACATCTCCCATGTGCATCTCGTCATAACACCTTATGTATGCTATAATGTCCGCCCCCTCTCTCCTGGCCTGAAAACTCAAAGGGATGATCACACGCAAAATGATTTTCTTCCATTTCGACGAAACGAACGAGATGGTTATCTGATGGTAATGCTTGTAACAACGTGGCCCTAGTTAAGATGATATACTCAGCACTACACCGCTCGTCGCGATCACACTTAAGATGTTAAATCTCATTACACAAGTAATTTCATTAGCTACAGCCTCCTTCAAATCGGAACACAGTAATGTTTGCGTGCTACTGTTTGACGGTAGAAATAGGAGCTGCGGTGGTACCTAGCCACGGAGGCTTTCCACCAGTGACTATATAAATATAATATCCGGCATATAAATTAGAGATGAAACAGTAGATTTATTTATTTCATAGAGCCGAGATGTTTCTAGAAAAAGTCTAAATTACGGTTACTTTAATGAAAGGAAACTGGAAACGTGTATGAATACTAAACTTTATTAAATGGTGTATTGAATGATTCCTGAATTGCGTTAATAAATCTTAAAGTTAGGTCATAAAGTAAGTTTTAATGAGTTAGGTGTTGGGTTTAACAACCGGCGGCTGGCGTGCGGTTACCACTGAACCGATAATATAACGTTTAAGACGAGTAGTAGAGCTATATAGTAAAGCTACGAGCTCAATCTGGTGATATGAATACCATCCTAACTTTCGGGTGAAAGAAAGGATAGAGATTTAGACTCCATGACTTACTTGACCACTTTACTCTCACTTAAGTTATAAAGTACAGTATTATTACAATGGCTGAGGAACATAAACGTGAATATGTTATGCAGTCGTTCACTTCCTCACAATGACCATCTAATTTGGTATTCGACCCCATTAGATACTCCGATCAATAGTTTAATGTTATAAACAATTAAAAATCGATTTTAAAACGATTTGTAATTTTTATCGAATTAGTTGTTGACAAAACTAAATTTTGGGTAGTCGTAAGAATAGTCTATTTTTATTCTTGGATCACACATCCAGTTGTCAAACAGATCTGAATAATGGAGACTCTTGAAGACTCGGCTGCATGGACTAAGTTCTTTGCCTTATTTATTGGATTTTTTTTAAAAACGACGACACGAGCAAGGCGTTCACCTGATGGTAAGTAAGCTTTACTGTGTTGAAGGCGATCGCACTTCACCATGCATGACCTCATTGTTACTTAACAATACGCGAAATTAAGATCAAGTGGTAATCCGTTTGTATATATATAAAATATAAAAAAAGTGGTATTTGATCTTTTTATTATACTTATTTAAATAATGTACGGTTTGTAAGGAAAGTTACAAGTTAGTAAGTTAATAAACTTGACGTAGTTAAAACGACATCAAAGAGTTCAGAATTGTTGCAGAACAAGGTTAAGTATAAAAAATGTAAATGTATGGTCAAATTTAAAAGTACAGTTAAAACTTATTGGTGACTTAAAAGAGACCATTAATTCCCATTGTTGTAACATCGCAATTATTTTAAAGTTATAAATTATAGTAGATTCAAAAAAACTTTCGGCACAATTTATAAATGTTGTAAATATTCATAAATTGCATACTAAAATAACTTTTTTTTTATTTAGATAAGGTAAGTGAAAAGAAAAAAATTTTATTATTTAGTTTATTTTTTGGCCGAGAACTTATGAGTATAATTATGTTGAGTGTTAATGACTATGTTTACGGAAGCCGGAGTTAAGTGCTCGAGCAGGAACACAAGGAGCGTTTGGAAAATTAAGTACTGTACGGGCAGATGGATTACACTCCTCAAATCGGAAATGATTCTTGGTTAATTTGTTTGTACGCGTGCGCGTACGCTGTTGTGCAATCGCGTAAGCGAGTGAAAGGGCAAGTAAACAAAATTTCGGGAAGTTTGTAAGTTGTCTGGTTTTTGTTAGGCCGGCTCGGTCGGCGGCGGCGCGAGGTGCGAGCTTTGCGGAGGACGGCGCGCCGGCGGGCGAGCGGACCAGCGGACGGGCGGACGGGCGGACGAGCGGACGAGCGGACGGGCGGGCGAGCGCACGAGCGGGCGGGCGGACGAGCGGACAAGCGGACGAGACAGCGGACGGAGTCGCGGCGGCGGCCGGCGCGGCCGTCAGTACCGCACGAGAGGCCGCCCGGCTCGGTTGCGTTATGTCGCCGCGTGCGAACACTGCGCCGCGCACCCGAACACGTTCCCGATAAACGTCCGCCGCAAAGTGTTTCCGACGTGCCACCAGCGCGGAATATTGCACACCGAAACACATTGGCAACAGGAAGTAAAAAGTTTTGAGGTTATATTTTTTCGGACACCCCTGCCTTAGAAAAAGCGGCGCGATTTGGCAGCCGGCGTTCAGGAGTTGCATAACATTGCAACGAAGGCCGCGTGGAAAATGCGAGTGCGGTGAAAATTTTCATACGGCGCTCGGCTCCGGTCGTCCACGCGGCTGCGCGTGCGCCGGATTTGGACCGATTTCAGGGTAATGAGTCGAGCATTGCCCGCCTCTTACGAAACGCTTCGGGCCAAAGTTTTTACTCGAAAAGTTTCCCTGACGACAGTAATCTGATAATTGCCTCACAGAATCTCTCCGCGTACGCGCCGGTGCCGGTTTGCATTTATCAATGCTCCGTGCGACGTTAAAATTTGTTCAAACACTCCAAGGCTTTCGCGTTCCCATTAGATACTAATTCGAGATTAGCGAGGAGGTGGAACCGTTGCGAATCGCACCGTTGCCGCTGTGTTTCGACTTCACTATTATCTATCTGCCGTATCAGTGATGTGCCGGTGTTAATGTATGTTTGGTGATTTCTTTCAGGTGTGTCTGTGGGAAGTACTAGCGCGCGTTACTTTCCATTTGTGTTAATGCCGGTGTTGAGAGAATTCAGTTAGAGTTACAATAACCACAGAGTGATACGATCCCATTGGAAACGTTACGAAAGTGACACTGTGTTGGTGAACTGTGCGCGGTTTTGAGGCAACAACAAAAAAATATATATTTACATATATATCTGTATATGTATATTGTGTGATCGGCGTTTCGAAAGTGCATCGACTTCAGAGCGAACGTAAGTTTTGGCCCATTAATGTATTTGTTATCTATGTAATTATGCCCGGCTAGGTAGTTGAACGATAAATTGTACCGCTGTTATGAATATTATGACAGTGCTCTTCTCACAATCTCCCTCCCTGTTTAAGCAAACGTTTGTTGTAAGATGTTATTCGAATTTTAAATGAGTTTACTCTCCTGGAATCTAAACTAGCATACAGCATAAAAGTTTTTAACTGTAACAATGTTTTGTCAATCTCGGAATCGAACCTAGTCACACATTGCATTAGACACACAAAGTCAAACGAGTTTATTAAATTTATGAGGAAAATTAAGAAAAATGCGTTTGATGTTTTGTTAGATTGCTCAGTACTTATAATAGTAATAAAGTAATAATTTAACTTATTTTTTTATTTATATAACAATGTACTAACTCCACTAAACTTATCCACTGGTGTTCGGAGATGATTCACAAATATAGTCGAAGGAGTAATTCGAACCTGATACCTTAGTGTCGAACTGGAGATTATAGAAGAGTTTAATCTGTAAAATGTCTCATTTAACATAACTTAGTAATAACTTCCGGAAGTAATTGTTTTTTAAAAATGTTATGCTTTTATTCCTTAAGTTAGTTAAACTTAAATTCGAATGTTGCCATATTCGTTATTTCACCTCTAGAACTTAGTGAATCGTAATTTTTCTCACAGGTATTACTAAAAAAAATATTTACTGTTCGTTTTTTTTATTTTAATAATTTTTGTTGTCTTACTATTCAATAGTAAATTATATGCAATATTAGAAATATGACGCTTTAAAATTTTAGAAGAGATAACTTGCTTCAAGTATGACGTAACAAAAGTAGAGCTGATAGATTATCAGGCTTTAACATTTATTGTCCACTGTTGGGAATGGGGGACCTTGTCCCATAACGGTAGTCAAGGCCACTACGATGGTTAAGTGCAGATAGGCGGATATTACATATCCGTGATAGCTGTAGTTCTATAAAGATGTCCATTTCCTCAGGATATTTTCCTCCAATCGGAGCTAAGGATAAATCATCTAACATCAAGTAAAATGGTAGCTAAGTTAAATATTAAAAATTCCGATAACACCAGATCTAACTTAACAAAATTTATTTATGTCGGTAACTAATGTAAAGCGGTAGCATATCTTTATAGCTTTCCGTGAAATGTGGTCAACAAAATGTTGCCATAATAGATGCGGTGTGGAAACACCAGGAAAATTCACACCGCATCTTTATCTGTACTTAATAGATAATATTAATATATTATAGGTCCGGCGATTGTATAGCTCAGTGGTTGGAGTACTGTACTACTAAACAATTTGTTCAGGGTTCGATCGTAAAATTTTCACTATTACATAATATATTAAATTCAGTGTTGCAACATCGTTCCATATATATATATATATATATATATATATATATACATGAAGTCTATGTTCAGTTGTGGACATCATGAAGATCATCATCGTCATCATTATCAGCCGACAGACGTCCACAGCTGGATATAGCCCCTCCCTCCAAAGATCTCCACATCGATCGATCCTAATACATTATGATGGTCATAATGATGGAGAATGAGACTTGCAAGACGTTCACCTGATGGAAAGTGACACCCTCGCCTATAAAACTGTGTCCCTAGTTGGGATGATATACTACACCACATTCCGCCCATTAATTTTATTACCTACAACGCCCTTCAAACCAGAACACACTACTATTTATTGGCAATAATAGGAGCTGCGATGGTACCTATACAGTTTCCGGCAACAAAGACTTACCACCGGTAAGTTTAATATGAGCTATATTTTCATATCCTTTGATTAGTATCTTTAGTTATAAATATCTATAGATATATATTAAGTTTTAGTGATGGTGCGGGGTGTAAGATATGTACCCTTTGTACAGGGTGTGATAGATGTTTTTATATAAAAAAAAGTTGAAATCGCGAAACTCGCTTCACTACATGGCGCCGCGCAGAGTGAACTCCGACGTTAGACGGCGCCGCGCGACATGGTTAACTGTATAGTTAATATTATACTTTTTATATCGTAGTTTACCGTCTCTAACTGGTTTAAAACTTTCGCTTAATGCCCGTTTATGATTTATATATAATTACATAAAATAATGTACGTCTGTTCAAAGCTTGCCACCAACACTAATTCAACGACCACGACCACTCCGCCAGCAGTGTGACGATGAACAAGAAGATTAAAGCACGCATCGAGCGAAATAGTCGTCATTCATAGTTACAAACGAAAACTTAATTTAGATCAAAAATTCACTACTGTTATAGGTCAATAGTTCATTATCATCATCATCATCGTCATTAACATCTTAACTGATGGCCGTCTACAGCTGGACAGTCTCTTAAAAAGTGTTTCTTGTAAAGCTTCTCTTATACTCATAAAGTGTTTCTTATAAAGGGGCTCCTATAAGGCGTATCTTATACTCTTTTACAAAGTACCTCTTATAGTCTCTCCATAAATATCTCTTATAAAGCGTCTCTTATGGTCTCTTATAAACTATCTCTTATAAAGCGTCTCTTATAAAGTATCTCTTATAAAGCGTCTCTTATAAAATATCTCTTATAAAGCGACTCTTATAAAGTGTCTCTTATAAAGTATCTCTCATAAAGCGACTCTTATAAAGTGTCTCTTATAAAGTATCTCTCATAAAGCGACTCTTATAAAGGGGCTCTTATAAAGCGTCTCTTGTAAAGCGACTCTTATAAAGGGGCTCAAATAAAGCGTCTCTTATAGTCTCTTACAAAGGGGCTCCTATAAAGCATATCTTATAGTCATTTATAAAGTACCTTTTATAGTCTCTCCATAAGTATTTCTTATAAAGCGTCTCTTATAGTCTCTTTCAAAGGGGCTCCTATAAGGCGTATCTTATAGTTTTTTAAAAAGGACCTTTTATAGTATCTCCATAAGTATCTCTTATAAAGTGTCTCATAAATTATCTCTTATAAAGCGGCTCTTATAAAGGGGCTTCTATAAAGCGTCTCTTATAGTCTCTTACAAAGGGGCTCCTATAAGGCATATCTTATAGTCTTTTATAAAGTACCTTTTATAGTCTCTCCATAAATATCTCTTATAAAGCGTCTCTTATAAGGTATCTCTTATAAACGGGTCTTATAAAGTATCTCTTATAAAGCGTCTCTTATAAAGTATCTCTTATAAAGCGACTCTTATAAAGTATCTCTTATAAAGCGACTCTTATAAAGTATTTCTTATAAAGCGTCTCTTATAGTCTCTTATAAAGGTGCTCCTATAAAGCATCTTTTATAAAGTGTCTCTTACGAAAGTTCTCTCATAAAGCGTCTCTTATATAAGCTGTTTAAGTACATTGGCTTTTAGCGATTTTTTGGCATAGGGGGCGGTAGTCAATGAAAGGTTGGGAACCTATGCATTAGAAGGATGTAGACTAGTGCATGGTTAGTAAGAGCTAATGGAAGTTAAAATATCCGCCGATAGGAAGTGTTTTTTTTATAACAGGTCATTGAACTCTTTCATCTATAAGCCATGACAAACAATCATCCGCGAAGACATTTCCCGGGTTTAGAAAGCGTTGAATACAATTTTGGTGCGTTCACGACGGTTTTGTTTGATTTCTTACGATTTGTTGTAATGCTTTAAGACCAAGTAGAATAGAATAGAAATAATTTGTATCAATAAAATCACTTTGTAATGTAGTAATCTATAGAATTTATATATCATCTTAATTAATGCATATACGTAAAAATAACTGTAACGGTACTTAATGTACAGACACCGGCAATATATAGGGTGGCGCAAAAGTAATCCTCCTATCAGAAAATGCTATAAATTTTGCCTTGATGTAAAAAAATTAAAAGACCAAATAAAAATAATTCACAAGAATCAAAGTTTTTCATATTTTTTTTTAAATTGCAGCCGAAAAACATCGGAAGGTTATATATTTTTGCGCTACCTTGTATACCTTGTATATATAGCAATATACCTTGTATACAAAGTGGCGCAAAAATATATAACCTTCCGATGTTTTTTGGCTGCAATTTAAAAAAAAATATGAAAAACTTTGATTCTTCTTGTGAATTATTTTTATTTGGTCTTTTAATTTTTTTACATCAAGCTAAAATTTATAGCATTTTCTGATAGGAGGATTACTTTTGCACCACCCTATATATAAGTCCAATATTTGTCTTCAAAACAACAAAATGGTTTTGTTATAAGTGCTGGTGGTAGGTCTATGTTGCCGGAGACAGTCTAGGTAGGTATCGCCGTTAGCCCTGTAATCTTGGGCTAGTAAGAATAGGACTAAAGTAAGCCGTGCCTGTCGTAGAAGGCGACTAAAAGGGTCTAGGAATTTCGCGGGCCTTCAGGCTGTGGGCCCTTATTACTCAACAAGCGAACCTCTGTAGGACAGCGTATGATTCAGCGATGGTGCTTAGTAGGGTTAGGGTCCTCCTCAAAGACGTGTAAGACAAAGTGTAGAGAGGCACCGGTGTATTCTATAAAAGATCCCGGAGCTTCTCCGAATGCACTGATGCATACCATCGAAAGGGTTTTAGTGAGTAAGAATCTCACATAACCCTGACTTTCTCCCAGAAGCAGGGTATCTTCCGATGATTTCCCCCCGAAACCCAAAAACGAAAAAAATGGTGCACCGTAGGACTTGTTTCTACCGCCAAACGGTACTGCAAACATTGGTCTGTTCCGGTTTGATGGGCGCTGTAGCTAGAATTATTGGGGTAAGGAGACTACGTCTTATGTCTCGGGCGGCGAGCGCAATGTAGTGCAGTGTATCCATAATTAGTGCCACGTTGTTATGGGCAAGCGTATTACTTACCATCAGGTGAACGTCTCGCTTGTTTCGTCGCTTAATTGTATAAAAAAAAATCATTTTGACCACTTAACTGTAATTTCAATCTTTCGTTTTCAATAGAAATTCAGTTGTCATACGTTACGCAATACTTTAAATTACTTTCATCATCATCACCATTTCAACCGATGGAGGGCCACTGATGGACATAGATCTCTTGTGTGTGTGGAAGAGCGCCTATGTGATGGACTGACCAGGTAAATGCGACAGTAAATGGCTCATCATCGTTACCACTCGATGAATGGAGTAGGAAGGCGGCCATCAGAGAGGAATGGCGACGTGTTGTTTAGCTTGCGACCAACACCTGAAGTGATGACCACAACTATTTTGTCAAGAGTGATACCGACGAAGAAGAAGTAGTAGAATATGTTATGTTATGTTATTTGTACACCAACCCATATTAGGCCAGTGTGGTGGGAAATGGCCCAAATTCCTCCATATGAATCCCCGCCCGATCGATCTGGGAATCTTTCATGGAGGCCTCTGTCCATCGACGGACGTCTATCGGCTGATGATGATGATGGTGCTTAGCCATTCCGTCGCGGTGGTGATCAGAACGAATTTCGACGTTAAATATAAAGACGTTTCACACATTCGTCGTGTCATATCCGAAATTTCAAAACATCTGGTGCGACCAAGGTATTTGGGTACGGTGTGAAAGTGCGTATTTAATATTCGTGACCGTTTAATTCGTACTTCGTTTACAGCGATAGTCTTCACCAATTGTATATCCGCTGTGACCGTTACGTGGGAGTGTGGCTCGATACTGGCACTAGGAGTAAGTCTGCGCCAATTAGTCTAGCTGGAAGTCGTTAGGTTGCTCTTAGGGAATGTATGACGCCCGTAGATTTAACGTTACGTTATTAACCATTCAGCTTCATGACTGCAGTCACGTAGGCGCACGTGAAAACAAACGTTATATGTAAACGATGACTTCAATATCTTCGTTCAATATTAGATATGCACGCCATTTGCAAGTACTAAGCATTTTACAATTATTTCGTACTCATTTAAATATGCAACAGCAAATAAATGACAGTATTAAAAACAGACTCCATAGTTAAGTTAACCTTAAAAACAAATGTTTGATAGATCTCTTACTTCTAGCAATTGTAGTATAAAAATTGGTTCAGTATTAAATAGACAATCAACTACAGCACTTGATAAGTGATTATAAGTAAGATAAATAACTAATAGGTGTGAGCAGAGATTGCCGTTCTATGATTTAAAGGCTAACTGGGAAATTACTGTGGCAACAGAAAGTATTATATGTCTCAAAACGAGAGAGATGCTGTTTGATCATTCTATAACTAGCCACTAGAGGCGTCTAGCTTGTCTCGTTACTTTGTTGTGTAGATTAACAGTAATTCTCGAAAAGTATCTAGTAGATAAACTAGAAAAAGAGGTCCTTGAAGATCTTCGACTACTTGGTTGACGATGATCAATAAAGATCTAAAGAATAACAAATTGACAGAAGCTATGACACAAAGTAGAGATAGATTTAGACGAATGACCCGAAGGGCTGATCCCAAGTAAGGAGCAAGGTCTAGCAAGATGAAGAAGTAGCAAGTAGGCACAGTTTTTTTTTTAATTAAAATTAACAAAATTCATGAGATATCTTAAAAATAAAAAAACGTGTTACAATTGTTCAGCTGGCTTCGACGCTGCGTACTGGTACTCAAACTGAAATGTTAACACTGGCTATTTTCTACTTTGATCCAATTTATTGATTAATCACTTTTAATCATCGTATATAGTATTTTTTTTATGTAGCTATAATTAAAAAAAAACTCAATATTTCCAGATTTAGTATCATTTATCAAATCTCAATTTAAACATAATACACTCTTTGGAGTGGGTGGATAAAAAGGCACACGTCTCTATTTGATATCGCTGAGGGCATTGTTGCGATGTTCCGCCGCAGCTCAGGGTCCCGCTTTCATTGCGATCTCCTCTCAATTATGGGTATTGTGAAGCTGTATGAATGGCTGGCACGCGCGCTTCCTCCAGCGCCCTTTGTGCTCCTTTCCTCGGCCTCATTATACGGCGGGCAGCTTCCGGATGACCTTTAATGACGCGCTGATAACTCCCGTCGTAAGCAATAATAGCTTCATCAACTTAACATCTTACTTATCACTACGATGACCACGATATAGAGCAGTGTAAACATTACGTTACTACGTGTATTATTTACCATCATATCAAAATAATTTAATTTGATATTCCTATGACTACCTCCGTGGTGTAACGAGTAACCGCTTGATTTTTTTAATGTATTATACAAAGTTAGGAGACAAGCGAACCGTTCACCTGATGGTAAGTGGTACGCCTATTCATAATAACGGCGCTAGTTAGTATGATATACACAACACATTGTACTCGTTGCTTTGAGACATGTTAAATCTCTTTACCTCACTAGCTATAACTCCCTTAACACTGCACTGTTTGTCGGCTGCATCAGGAGCTGCGGCGGTACCTGCCTAGTCGGTCTCCGGTAACAAATGCATACCACCAGTAAAGTCAGTATACCTGCATATGCAGGGTGCGCACAAGTTGTTACCGTCATAGCAGTTACGTAATCGAGAATGATTCTCCTCTCGTTACAACGAAAATAATTTTCACACGTTACAGGAAGCCGAGGCGAAATGTTTTCACAGTGTTACAGAGCGGTACAGTCGCGCGCAAAAACATAACCGTGTTGCCTAATAATAATTAAATACTTTTGCGGAAGTAAGGGCTCGGAGGTATATGGGGTCCCGCACAGCAACTCACGAGTCCAAAGCCAACCTCACCTACTTGTGTTGCACCCTACTAATCAACAAACGAGGGTCTCGCTCCTACTAATCCGCAATGGGCCAGCGTAGTGGAAGACATGTGGAGATCTTTGGTGGAGGTCCATTTCCAGCGATGACTTCTGCCTAAGAGAAATCGATAGCGATACGAACGTATACTTTGGGCTATCCACCAACATGACAACGTTAACGAATTTAATACTATTATAGATAATTTTTTATGTACAACCAAAACACTTAAATTTCACCTGGTATTAAGTGACAATGATGCTGTTGATAGTGAAGAGTATTCTGGTGCTGTATGAAAGAAGCAACAAACCAAGCGGGTTCGAAAAAAAAAAAATTTAACTGCCACCGTCGCGCAGTGGTTCTTGTTATAGAACAGGAATGTCCCAGGTTCGGTTTCGATGTTCCAAGTTTGATTGATGGTAAAGTTGTATTTAGGGAGTGTAAGGGCTCCCGCACAACAACTCACGGGATCCAAGCTAACCTCACCTGCTCGTGGTGCATCTTGCTAAAGAACAAACAAGGCTCTGACTCTCAACAACCTGCATTGCACCAACGTGGTGGAAAATAGCCCAAATCTCTACAAACGACGGCGCCTAAGGCCCGGCGGTACCTGACGCCATATTGACAGAAGGTGGTGGTAATCTTAAAGTGCGTCTCCAACTAGTGAAGGTTAGAAATCAACATAGTACAGTCCTCTCTGTCTTTAGTTTTGCGGAACAATTCAGACGGCGCAGATATGCCAGTCCATTCCCTGATATTCCTCGACCATGACTATTTACTTCTCCCCACCTTTGGAGTGAGATCTTCAGGGAGGTCTATTTGTTCTTTGATTGAAGGTTTTATTCCACTTGCCTGTTATTAACAATCGTTACATTGTAAATCTGTCGCTATAACAACATTCCCGTGCTCCAGTAACCGACTGACCTATGAAGTGACCAGACCAGCACATGAAATTGAGGTTACTTGTTAGTCCATTGAACATAAAAACATTCGCTCTTAAAGGTTACAATAAAGATATATTAGGATCTATTATTCGGATAATCGAAAACGATATGACGTACCGACTGTTCAAGGTCACTTGACCAACCTGACCTTCTAATGGCCTGTTTCGCTTTACGCAACCTCTGATCCGGTGAACGGTTAAGTCGTCTTAGTGCGTGCCGTGTTATCTGTGCACTGGGTGTTTGTTAAAACTCGTAAACTGTCGGTTTAACCACGCGTTGTAATGGTTATTTGCGTGAATGCGCCTCCACGCACGATACGAATGCACACACACACACACACACATACACAGCAGCCAGCTACACGTACACGGCAGCGCGCATGCGCACACACGCGACTAGCTAACGCTCAAATGCGAACGTGTCACATGGTTCGTTAAACGTTATAACTAAATCATATGACGAACGTTCTCGCTGTTCTATTTATTAATTATCTTATAAACAAGGGGTGGGGTTAAAATAGGGGTATAAGGTGGGTCTGTATGAAACAGATTTTGGGACGAGCTATCTCAGGATAACGTTAGCGTGGCCTCGGTTGTGCTCCGACCAGAGATCCCGTGACGTTTATATACGCCGAAGCCGACCACCGAGGAGGTTTTAGTGGGTAAAAATCTCCACATAACTCTGACTCCCCATCAGAAGACAGAGTATCTTTTCTCTTCTAAACGGAAAAAATAGGGGTGTAAATGGTTCCGCCTAATATTTTACTGAGCTCAAGTCAAATTGATCTGCACGCTTCACCTTGCTGAACAACAGACGAAGTTCTAACTGCTCACAAACCGCACTGAGCCAGCGTAATCAGGCTAAGGCCCTATTCCTCTTCAATGTAGATTCTTGAGAGAGGCCTATGTCCAGCAGTTGACATTATCGGGCCGATAAGATCTTATAAATAAAGAGTTCTAAATATTCTCACTGTTGTGACCCGAGTGTTCTCCCGCAATAATCAAGGAAATTGTTGAGGATTATATAACCATGATGGTTGCGAGAAACGCGGAACTGATTGATGTGGAGATCTTTGGGGAGAGGCCTATGTCCAGCAGTGGTCGTTCAACCTAGACGGTCTTTGGGAACAGAGACCGTCTAGGTTGGTATCACTGCAGTACCCATTTTTGCTGCTAAACAGTAGTGTGCAAACTACTGTGTTCCGGTTTGAAGGGCGTTGAAGCTAGTGTGACTCAACATCTTATGTCGTATTGTTTACCATCTGGTGAATGTCCTATCGTCTTGTCGCTTAATTAAAAAAACGGTTATAGCGGCAGAAACTTACCACCAGTAAGTATTCTTAAAATATAGGTTTCCTCATGATGTTTTCCTTCACCGAAACCTTGCGTCAATTGTCATACATATTTTTTTATTTCGCTTTATCATCCGAACGATTCCGACTGAATATAACGGTTAATCGATAAAAGGACATACGGTTACAACACCAGCGTTTAAAATCGAAAAACAATTCACATCACTATTTCATATTGAAGAGAATGTTTTCTCTATTACCATATGATATATGAAGGTTAGGAAGGTTTTATTGCTGCCGTTGGGCAACGGTTAACCGCCCTCTTGATACGGAGATACCCAGTTCGACTCCGGGGCCGGATGTAAATCTTTGTTAAAGCTATAGCCGCTTCAATAATATTGTAAATTTGCCGTCATATTTTTCAGCGGTCAACGGCATAATCATCATCAGCTGATAGACGTCCACTGCTGGACATAAGCCTCGGCCCAATCGCTCCACAGTCCGCATGACGTCCTGTTCCACCGGGCATTAGTGACCTTTGTTCGTAGGGATTCATATTTGGGTCTTCTCCCACCATGCCCAATGCGGGTTGGTGAGAACCAGAGCTTCGTTTGGTGATTAGCAGGATGCACCACGATCAGGTGAGGTTGGCTTGGGTCCAGTAAGTTTTTGTGCCCCCTTACACGCAACATCGGTACATATGAGTGCCTGAATATTGCACGTGAGTACGCTTTGCCACCTTCGGGTGCATTATCACTTGTTATAGTGTGTTAGGTCGATGTAATTAATTCTTTAAAAAATAAACAGCTATTAGACATTTTAACTACTTCCTACGTGTTTTCGTTACAGATAAAACGGCCGCGACTCGCTGATAAGCGACTTTATATCGCGCTGATAACGCATAATTGTGTGTATTTCACTCTTATCATAACAAATCAGTGTTTGTATGATATAACTAACCCCTACACCCAGGGTTTGATTTGTCAAAAATTGGTAAACTTAGGCGATTCTTAAACTGTAATAATTTGACCTAATTTCAATTCCTTGGTTTAATTATTGTTTTAAATTAAAGATGGTTTATATATTGATTAATCTATCTTAAAACATATACAATATATATATATATATATATATATATATATATATATACAATACAGCTAGTATATATATATATATATATATATACTAGCTGTTTCTCGGTTGCTTTGCAAGCCCTAAAATTAGACTTGAATTCGTCTGAAATATTCCTTGAGACCAATCTCAGCCACACATGACTTTCTATAGCAATCGTTACTATGGCAACCGCGTAAAGAAAACGGAGTTAGTGTTTATAAAAGTTAATTAGATATAAAATGATGGTCCTATGAAATAAAAAAAACCTACAATCGTTTACAAATCATTCCGCGTGTAATGCTCATGTTCCCGTGTCGATACGTTCACTAGTTATCACGTGATTGGCGAACAAACGTAAGCCGTTTTCATTATATATATATATATATATATATATATATATATATAGATATGTGTGCCGATTCCTGTATTATCTCATCTTTCTCCTTTCACTTTAATATACAAATTTATTTACACATATATATGTATATATTTACTTTTGTTTGTTTTGATTTTTGTGTCGTCGTGTTCGTTTCAAGTTTTATTTAATTTTAAGTTATTTAATTTTCGTTTTATTTTTTTTAATTATTTATTTAAACTCGCGGATACCAGTACCGCGAGCCCTGAGTCCGATGAAGCTGCAATGGCCGTCAATAAAAATAACAGCGGAACGTTCATCAAAAAAAAAAAAAATCAATTACCGTGGTTGACATCCCAGGTGACAGTTCCTAACGGAGCTGTGTTGCCATACATGAAATTAATTACTTCTACAGTCGCTACCAAAAATGGCGCTACTCTTAAAGATTCTATCAAATCGTCTTATCGCTATAATAACACATTATAGTTTATATTTAATAAAATAAAGCTAAAATATTATTGATAATCTACAATCCATACATTAGGCTAAAGACCAATATGTATTAATAATTAAAACAAACCAACGTAGCGTAATTGGTGCGTATTGATTCATTAGCATACTGTCGTCGTCGTATATTTGTAAAGTCACATGGTGTAGGTGGTGTTAGAGAAAAAATCTTTTAATATTTTAATATTTATACACACAATCCGGTTCCGTACGCAGAAAGTTGTTGAATGTGATATTCATTAAGACCTTGGCAAAGATTTAAATAAGAATTACGAGCCATTGATCCTTGCATGTGATTCTTCCATTTAGCCCCATGTTAGAAACGTTTATACAGTACTCGTTTCGTTATCAACGCATATTTATCTTATTCAACTACACTATGATTTTAGGAATCTAAGGAAATTTTAATTTATAATAATAATATAACGTTTAATTTATTGTAAAAAAGATTTATAATAAGAGATAAAAGCACCACATTGTAACTCTAAAAAAGGTCATGACCATACTCCACCGCATATACAAACATAAAAAAAAATAAAAAAAATCATTATGTATATTGAATGACTGGTGTTTCAGCCATTTTTAATAAAGTTGAAAAAAAAATTTTAATAGATTAATTTTATATTATTATCCAGTTTAAAATTTCCGTTACGATCTATTAAAGCAACGTTTAGAGACGCAAGTTCATCATTCGATAGTTCCTTTAGTCATGGTCAGGGGCGATGATCATTTTAAGATAAGGAAGTCCAAAAGTTATTGTAATATTTTATACTATTATCCATTGTGCCACATGATCACTACGATTTGCGTATTGCGTTGGCACTTGAGCTTTATATCTTAGATACATTTTTAAACTGTGATAACTTTAAAACAAAGTTGTGTGGTGAACACATGTTAGTATATATTGGCCACTTAATATACACACTAAAGGGACTAATGAACTCCTGGTCTTCATCAAAGACCACAAATGTTCATTTATCCACAAACGCCAAGTGCGGGTAGGCAATTTATACATTTGTTATGCTGTGAAACGAACTAATTAAAATAAACTGTTAATACGATGTAGTAACAAGAAACCATACAGAAATTAATAACGTTAGATGTAAAATCAATTAACCTTCATTTATTTAGGCGAGGGGGGGGAGGGAGCGAAAAGGGTGTGTACTTAAAAACAACTTTGACTCATTTGCATCAGTCGCCAAACCTGATGACGCTAAGGTAGCTGATAGGTTGCCCAAACTACGAATTCCCTCGCGCTCTCTATTTCCGCTTCGTAACTTAACACCTGTTATGTAATTTAAGTTAAACATGACAGCCGCTAATTATTTAACTAAGTTACAGTTTTACTGACTCATATTTTTTTTAAGATTTGTACATATTACAAGAGGCCTATGTTCACTGGTGGTAGGTTTCTGTTGCCGGAGTCTAGACCACCGCAGCTCCTATTTCTGCTGCCAAACAATACTGTGCTAACCTTATTGTGTTCTGTCTCAAACGATGAGCGCAATGTGGTGCAATGTATATCACCCTGACTAGCATCACGTTATGGGCCGCCATAGGATTTACCATCAGGTGAACGTTCTGTTCATATCGTCGCTTCGTAGAATAAAAAATGTTCGGGGTAGTATTTGTGTAGATTATTGTTGCTATATCTAGGCAGGATTTTTTTTCATACAGCGGCATGCTATTACCGGTAGACTTATCACTCACCATCAGGTGAACGTCCAGCTCGTCTTGTTGCTTCGTACCATAAAAGTAAAAGTTCTGTGAATGAATAATTGCTGAAATCTAGACATTGACACTAATAGATACATTTAACAAACTCATATTCAGTTGAAATTACTTAACATATACATATGCATGTATATGTTAATTTGCATTGAATATACATGAAATGTGTAATATATTATATATCGCTATATATTATTAATGTTATATGGTAATCTATGAGATTACTACTTATTTAACATACTGTCCCATTCCGCTGACAAATAATTGTCGGTTATAAATTGATGTTAGATAAAATCATTATTTTAACCCGAATCACAAGTAAATTAACTGTTAATTTTGTATTAAACAAACGTTGACCGAGAGAAATCGATGGGTGTGCGCAGCTTTATAGGGTTCCGAATAGCGGAATGGCAGTGGATGTAACTTGACATCGGAGCGGGTTAAGTTTTCCGCCGGAAAGTTACTCGCGTGATCTCCGAGTTATCAGAAGGGCCCGTTACAGTTGTGTAAACGCGATAAGCGGTATAATTCGACGATTAGATGAATATTTTCGAGGCACGTGTTCCGATGGAAAGTGGAACACTTGCATACCATCACGCTGCAGTGCAAACGAGTTTTAGACGATGCGTTTACGTCTAACGTTAAGTTATAATGATGATGATGACGTAACTTACAATTTTACTATTTAATAGTCGTCGTCATCATGATCATCATCAGCCAACGGTCGTCCACTGCTGGACGTAGGGTTCCCCCAAATATCTCTACATACAGCCAGCATGGCCTCCGGAACCGATGAGTACTAGGGGCTGTCGTATGTAGGTATGGTATGGAGAGATTTGCACCATTTCCCACCACGCTGGCTTAATGCAGGTTGTCGGGAACCAGAGCTTCGTCTGTTGATTACCAGGGTGCACCACGAGCAGGTGAGGTTGACTTGAGTCCCTTGAGTTCTTATGCGGGACCTGTTGCACCCTATTTATTTTCATATAATCTCTAAGATATATCGTAACAAGTCGAATATCCAGTTATTCGGCTACACTGGTCTATATCTATATAGGATATCCGGCTTGATTTTTTTCCTTAATGAGATTAATGCTATTAAACTTATCGAAGACATTTGCAGCTTCGTCAATCTTAAGTCCATCGGATTCGAAATCCACGAACTATGAACGAAGAAAATATGTATATATACAAGTACATACTCGTAGACATATAATTTCTTGATAAGGACAGAAGAAGAATGAAAGAGAATACAATAGATGTGAAGAAGTAGAAAGTAATATTTGTGGAGTTGAAGATGAAAATAAATAATTAGTTTATTGGATAAATAAGATAATATTAAAATAAATAATTAGTAAAACGCTTGATGAATGGATATCCGGTGTGAATAATGAAGGTACGGATAAACAACTCATCTTTTCATCTTCAGCTTTTAAGTATGTTGAATCATATTTGTTTGTTTATAAACTGCATAAAGTAATGTTTTGCAAATAGTAATAAATATAGCATATTCATTTATTTAAATAGATCTAAAGAGATCGAGATTTAGGTTGGAGAGAATGAGATCTAAATAGATTTGTACAACTATGTCGTTTATGCAAGTCTAGTTTTGCGATTAGCGGAAATATGTCAATCTAACAATGTACAGGATTCTTTGTTAATTAAATATGATACCTTAAATATAGATTGTTTTTATTGTGTTATATGGATACAGGACAAGCTGAAAGATCACCTGGTGGTATCTGATGCGTCAGTCTATAAGAAGTTTATGTTGGATAAGAAGTTAACACAAAAGCAAACTCTGTTTGTTGTTGAAAGGATATAAATTTTAATGCTATCAAGATTTCATCATCATCATTAGCCGATAGAGGTCCACTGCTGGATATAGGCCTTCCCAAAAGATCTCCACGTCGCTCAGCCCCGCGTTGCTCTCATCCAGTGGGTTCCCGCGATTCTCACCAGATCGTCGGAAGATTTGTTTTGTTGAAATTATGACAGATGTTAGTAAGGTTCATATGAGTTACATGTCTTAAAGAGGCGCCGGTTTGATCCTCATTGGGCTTGAGCTTCCGGTAAAGGAAAACATCGCGAGGAAAACGACTACCTCGTATTCAAGAAAACACTTGTTTTTTGAATTAAAAACAATAGTTTTCGTGAATAAGAGACATTCACCAATCCCATTTGGCCATCACGTTGGATTAATGACCTTAACACAGTTCTTGTCAGCCTCGAGTCTCAGTAGTGGGAACATTAAGAGAGTTGTTAATTTGTTTTTTATTTGAGTTCGTGTAGTTTTATATGACTGCTATGGTTTTACCTTAAAAATTAGTTTAAAATTTCCGAAAAACTCTCAAGTTATTATTAAGCACTTCAAGGCAAGAATGACTGGACATCTCTTCGTCAAGTTCCTAAACATTTTGTCTGAGACGCGAAACCTCCGCACAGATGAGTTGTTATACCACTCCAACGAACTGTTTCCGAAGAATCCAAATAACTGCTAATGCGAACGATTACTGTGTGTACGGTTATAACACTTAAAGAATTATGGAGAAAGTTTTTCTAAGTACTATGAAAGGTTTCTCGCAGCCGACCTTATTGCTTGTTCTTGAAGTTATCGCGTTTTTAGACACAGATAATATCATAATATAAAGGTAAAAGTTCGGATGCGTAGTCAAGAAGTTAATAGGCAAGTTATCCTGTTTTTACAAAAAGAAAATAGCTAAGGGTATTAATACTTTGAATTCAAATTATTTTTGGATCTATATTAAATTTTCCCTAAACAATAATGGTAATAGAAATTGTATAAACTTTCCAAATAAATGTAAAGAAGGAAAAGAAATTTTTAAAGTAATTGTTCCTTAAATCATATTCTCTTGAAATTTTATAAGTTCAAGTTTAAGGATTTTGTTGAAAATGAGAATAATCGAGGGAAGTTTGGTCGTGAATAAAATAAGGAAGAACAAAGTATGGATGATGAATTTGAAAACTTTGTCATCGGTATAACAAAATGATTAATGAGCGATGATTTTAGACAAAAGTTATGAATGCAGACTTCCAGTTTGGTCTTACAACTGTTCTGTAGTAAACAATGTTAACTGTTTTCGAGATATTGAATAAAGTAACATGCTACTATAGGTCACCCATCCAGTGTTTATTTCGTCTATTTATAACGAACAGCTGGTCGTTGATGCCATTAATGCTTTTATGTGCAAGACATTTTGATAACAAAATGGGATGTTTAGAAATTTATTTCCACACAATTTAAACACTTTTTTTTATATTTCTCATTTAAATACATGCAAGCTGTGGGTAAATATGATTGACACAGAAAATTTGTGTTGTATATATATATTAACATTCATTAATTGCCTTTTTATGATGGCGTTAATTAAGAAATATTAGAAACAGGTTTTATTATAATGACCACATCGCAACTAGATGGAATAACTTTCTAATTTATTCGTTTTAATAATATCTTAAATAATGATTGTAGCATGTTTCAATTGTTACCATATACACTGGAAACCGTCGCCATGGGAGTAATGGCTAACATACATGATGTCACAGCCGTGGCGGTCATAGGCACACATGGGAATGTTCACAACCAAAATTGGTAGATATCTCACAGATATAAATAATTCCTCGCTTAATTGTGTCATCGTCATCATCATTTATTATACGACGGAAACGAAACAGTATGATGTCACACTTGCCAGGAAAATTAAATAGCTCTGGCATATTCCTCATGCAATAACAAATCAACGTATACGCGCAGAGACAATTATTAGCACAGTTAGTAAAAGGTCAAATAGTCTAGATAAGGACTTGCCGCGGTGGACTTTGTAAGACTAGGTTAAGCTTGGCCGTGTTTTGTTTAGAAACCCTAGATCTATAAATATTGAAGATCCTTCACTCTTATCGTAGATCTCTGTTGCTGCAGACCGCGTAGGTAGGTACCGCTGCAACTCCTATTTCAACCGTTGAACAGTAGTGTGCAAACATTACTGTTTTCCGGTTTGAAGGAAGTTGTAGCTAGTGACTTTATTGAGGGTAACGAGAATTCAAATTTTACGGTTTAAGGCAACGGGCACAATATGCTGTTGTGTGGATAATTGTAACATCATCTATTCTATGCATCATATTGTTATGTTCTCATCACTAGGTCAAGTTCTTCTTTTTCTTGTTATTATTCGAATAAAAAAATTACAAGTTTAATGTATTATAGCTTGTTGTTGTAGTGTGTATCTCTTACAATCAGATGGTATACGTCTATAAAACGGCTAGTGTTAGTAATGTTAATTCCTCGAATGGCTAGTATGATTCATCATATTTCTATAGTTTGGGCATTTGTAATTATGGCCGCTTCATCTCCTGCTCAGCGGTTTCGGTGTAGACGCACTTTAAGTTTCCGCATCTTGCGTTTGTTATTATAGTCCGTGTGTGTTTAAATTTAATTTTATATTGGCATCTTTGATGTTTCGTTTGAGATGTGTTTGTGCTTGGGTATACTGCGATGCGGTAATAAGCATTCACTGAGGCCGAATAGTTTACGTCTATTTAATATATGGAATATTTCCAAAATTTATAATATTTATATCTCGCTTTAGATATTCACTCTTTATCAGCAGATTTTAAGGGTGACATTGAATATACTAGAATTTTATATCATAATATGTAAAGAAAAACTATGTTTTTGTTGATATTTTGTCAATGACAAATGTCAAAGAGGAATTTATATTAGAATATAGACCACAGAAAATTTTATTTATTGAAACGAAACTGTAAGGTTAAAGGTGGTTTTAAATGTTTTCGGTTATTGTCTACATTTATGTGAATTCCCCTGCGTTTGTGCCACCACGTCTCTTGATGGGGACGGTACCAATTTGCTAATTTATGGAGAGCGGCATGCCATTGAACCCATGCAGATTGGTGCGCGCCCGGTAGCGCGCGTTCCGGTTTTGTTTTCGCGTTATTTCGGACAGGTTGCCCTCTAAAGTGTAACTTAACATTGGACTGTGCCGTTGACATTTATTTTTTGATTGCATAAGTCGATTTAAAGGCGAGACCCACGTTGAAATTTCACCCATTAGCTTTAACGAAGGCTTTGTGTAAATTAAATTCGTACGCCGAAACGTCTGCAGTATTCCCGAGACACTGGAAAGTACAAAAGAGTACAGGAAGTTTAATTGCTATAGCCCACTTTATAAAGTAATTTATACCATTACAATAATTGTTTTTTTTAGTAGTTTACTTGCTTAGGTGAAAAGTATAGAAGTGTCTTAAGGATTCTAATAAAATTTATCCAAGATTGACCTGGATAAAGTTACTATGCTTGAAGTATACAGTGTTAGAGAATAGGAAGTGGGACGGCAAGTATCAATCGATTTACTCTTAACCTATTTAGCATTTGTAAGCGTTAGTCCCTTTAAGAAAGACCTAAGTCTGTTACTAGTCCGGAAAAGACTTCTTAAAGTAACCTTAACATTTTGAATTTGTTTTATTCTAAAAGATTGTGTTAGGTTTTTAAATTTTTTTGTCAAATGTATAGAAGCGGATAGTCTTCTCGTTTTCAATTCATCATACCTTTTTTGCGCTGTCGGCTAATGCAAAACTATCACCGGATGTTAATTATAGTGAGAGCTATTTAGTTTTATTGCACATGAGTTACGCAAGGAGCGATTAGATGGAGACAAGGCGGCCGATCAGCTCGGGATTAGATGATGACGTCGGCCCTGTAGTGGGGTATTTTTAACGTGTTGTAAATAGTACACACGCACCCGTGCGGTAACCGTCGGCCGCTTCTATCTGTCCATTGTGGACAGAAACAGTGTTTTCTTAGACATTTTCAGGTACCTAACAGATCTAATTAAAAGTATAATTCATTCTTTAAAGGCATCGCTGCACAAAAATAATAATATGCTGTAATTTAAGTGCAGAAATGAGACTTTGGTAAATTTAACGCTAAATACATAGAATAAATGATATTCAGAGTGTATCTTCAGATTAATTTCTGTTGTTAGATGATAAATTTAAATTAGCTCATCATATTTATCAATTTAGAAACGTCTATAAATTTTTGCATGCCTGAGCTTTATTTTCAGAGCATAAAAAAATTTAGGTAAAGTAGAAGTATCATCTTTAACCCGTTATTGATAAAAATACTTTAATATGGACCACCTCGATCAAAATGTAACAGCTTCCGGAGGAAAAGGTAATTATTGATGAAAAATTACCATGTTTAAATCAGCTATGATTTCTTTGACGTTATAATCTTTATCATAGTATACCCCAATCTTTATCGTGTTATGAAGGACGACTTGTGCTGATAGCTTATCAATTTTAGGCGCACGAAATGAGGAGGTAAGGTCGATACAGTAAACTATGTGAACTGTTTATCTATTCTTAACGAGGATTATTAAATTAAAAACATAAAGCAATATAGTAAAGCTAATACCATTAAATTAGAGGAAGAGGAAGAAAGAAAAGAAGTTTAGAGAGAGATAGGTTAGCTCCTGCTCTTTTTTTTTAAACAAAACTGTATAAAGATTTCTGTATTTAATTTTTAAATCTACAATGAGTTAAAACTTGACTAGATTTTCAGATGCTGTTAAGTTACAATGAGGCTGTTAATAAAGTTAAGTTGTAAGATACTCCGTCTCTTATACATCGGCAGCAGGTACACAACAATGCTTTTACAGTGGTAGATTTATAATATGAAAGTGGTAGCAAATCGGGCAGGTTTGCAAAAACCCTAGCATGAACCGAGTGGCTCTAGAAACGTACTAAAGACCTTTAGGTTACAAGACAAGCGGCTAAATATTAAACCATGGAGGCAGTAAAAAGTTTTTAATATAAAGTCTCATCAAATTTGATCTGCACACTTTGTTTTAATTTCAAAATTATTAACCTTAAGAGATCAGTCTGTCTGAATACAAGCTTCGATTTAATTTAGACAAATGTGTTTAGCCTAGCGTCAATACAGCACTGACTTCTTCGATCTTCCGTTGAGAAGACTGGTTTTTGTTAGGTTTAATTTGTTCGAGCGGTTTCCATCGATTAGAGTAGATTTTTTTACATCGCCAAGGTAACGTCACGCAAAACGGAGGAGTGTTTAAAGCTGCTCCATCACGATTACTACCAAAAGGGAGAAAACCTAGGGAAATTGGATAGAAGTCAACGAGGAAAAATGTACAAATAATTTTCTTCTTTTATTTCCAATTTTAACAAACTTATTCTAGGAGTATATGTACTAAGCTTGATGATATTATTGATTTCATTAATACGTTGTCCTGAAATAAAAAGGAGTTACCACTATTTATTAGGTTCTTACATATGAAATTGATGTTTTGTACGGGAGAGAGTACGCGAAAATATGTTTAATTAATCAAAGTATGCACCGTTGTCATCTATGCACTTTTGCCGTCTCATAGGTAGTTCATTGATCCCTTTACTAAAAGAAACCATGGGAGTGAGAATCAATAAACTCTTTGAAGGCGGTTTGGACTGCCGTTAAGTTGAATTTTTGTCCTTGTAAGAAGTTGACCAAATTTAGGAAAGAATGGTAATCTGTTGCGGCAAGGTCCGGGGAGTACGGTGGATGTCGCAGACATTCCAATTGTAGCTCATCTAACTTAGTATTTGTTTGTTGTGCAGTGTGTGGTGGTGGTGGTATTATTGCGTTGTCGTGAAGCAGCAGTGGCCTGGAGCGATTGACCAATCTCGTTTGTTTAGCAGCTAGTTCTTCGATCATGGTTTGCAGTTGCTGACAATAGATATCTGCCGTAATCGTTTGGCCAGATTTCAGAAAGCTGTAGTGAACGACACCGGCGCTAGTCCACCAAACACTCACAAGTAACTTTTGCCGAGTCAACTTTCGTTTAGGGCAGGATTTGGCTGGGTCTCCAGGGTTCAGCCATTGCGACGAGCGCTTCCGATTATCGTACAGTATCCACTTTTCATCACAAGTAATGATTCGATTTAAAATCCCTTCATCATTGTGTCGGCTGAGCAAAGTAACACAGCAGCAGCAGTCGGCGCGTGTTCGCAAGTTCGATTCACTCAATGCATGAGGTACCCATCATTCATGTTTTTTTTTTCCACATTTGCTTCATGTGGATTAATACAGTTTTGTCACTTACCCCGAAGCCTGCAGCTATCTCTGGAGTGCTTTGTGATGGATCCGCTTCCACAATAGCCTTTAATTCTTCATTTTCTTTGGTCTCCGGCTGTCCACGGGGTTGGTTTTGAAGGTCGAAATTTCCAGAACGAAAACGTTGAAACCAAAAACGTTATATGCTATCTTTTGCGACACCAGCGCCGTACATAACATTAATCCTTCGAGCTGTTCCTGCAGCACTAGTACTGGTGCCGCGGTAGAGCTCGTACTCGTAAATAGACCGATATTTCATGTTTACCATTGTGCGGCAATAAGCGACGCCAAAGAAATAAATAATTAGGAAAAATCAATTGAATGACTGTTTTCAAAATTCAAATCTGGCAGCTAAATGAATTTATAAATTTGAATTCGGAATTCTTAAACAAAGCGGAGATATTTCAGATCAAAGTGGTCAGTGCGACAATACGCTAATTTCATATGTAAGGACCTAATATCTACATATGTCTTATGTCTGATGATTACGATGCTGATAACTCAAAAAGTACTTTCTTGGATCTACAATGAAAAAAGGTCTTATGTTAAGGTCTTTAGGTATTACCTTAAAGTAAAAAAAATATTTAAAGTTTCGTTTTGGGATTATGTCGTTTAATATTGGACTAATAGCTCGCTGGCCTAATGGTTAGAGCGTGCGGCTTTCATTTGGAAGGTCGCGGGTTCGAATCTCGGCATGTGCCGATGACTTAATATTTAATTTATGTACATTTGTGAACTTTGGTAACAACAGCGAAATACAAACGGTGAAGGGAAACATCGCGAGGAAACCTAAACACTGAAATTATCTTTGTGTTTGTGTGGTGGCCCGAGTAAAATGGCAACAGACTCGCCCCGCTGTTACATGGGACCTAATCTGACCTCATCTGGCGAAAAGTAGGTGTTTATTCACCTCTGTCTACTCCTACTGGGAAAAAAGAGTGATAATATAAATAAATATTGGACTAACCTTTCTGTCACTTTTTTATATAACGTTTCCTTAAAATGTATTGGTTTCACTTATTAAGACTTTTTACTTTGAATTCAATTGGTAAGTCCCCGATTATGTAAAAACTTTATTGTTTAAACAAATGATTTAAATAAACAAGATTTTCCTGGGATACATTACTTGGAATGTATGCTGCTCCTCTTCACATTGTTGAACGTTTGAAAAATAAAATAAAAGATTTAAGCGAAGTAATTACCGGTGGTTGCGTAGTTTGTTAATGAGCGAGGCCCATTGGCCTTTGACCGGTAACTCGGCAGCAGCTATTCACACCCGGCTACCTTACTATCCGGTAAAACAAATGTTAAATAACTTCCAAGAAATACTTTACATGTTTGAGTTTTGAAGTGTATCGTGAATAATAAATGATCCAACTGCAACTATGTGACAAGTGCAGGGAAATCTGTGTACTATAATATTATCAAGAGGGAAAAGTCGTAGGGTATTTATGGAGAAATCACGACTAGGACATAAACCCTTCGTTTATCTAGTAGCAGATAAGATGAAATGAGAATGATGTTGAGGTTTTAGTGTAAGTACTGTAAAAGATCAAGTGGAGAACTGTAATATAAATGTAATGTTCCAAAGTATTTGCGAGAGTATATATATTCCAATAAAAAAAAATCAATTGCAGGGAAGATTACTATTTGGTGGTGTATTTTATGTACCCAGTCCGGCCATAAGTTCTGTTACAAATGAAAATGTATTTTTTTTTAATGAAGTAATGTAATATTATTAAAAGTTATACCTACATATTTATCAGCCTCATCTAAATGGCCACTTTTGGCTCTTATACAGATCTTTAATCTGTTTGACCACGAATCACGAATCTATGGATTTACGAACTGTCTCCAAGTAAAATTTCTATCACTGCCGCTGCTTGCTCCACAGATTTTTTATGAGACTCAATGTCGCTGTGTTGTTTAGAGCAGCAGCAAGTCATGTCCTCTAAAACTGACTATAATCTAAAGTCTGAAAAATTAAGGTCTGGGCTAGATGAAGGCCAGTCTCCAGCTCTTATAAAGTTATATATAATGGACTAACATTTGACCTTGATGTTCAATGCTAACGTGGCTAAAGATGGTTGATGTGCTCACTCTTAATACTCTGGCTCTCATTTTTTTTTTATTATTTTTTTTTTTTATTATTTTTTTTTTATTTTTTTTTTTTATTTTATTTTTTTTTTTTATTAACGTGTGTAACAAAATGCTAACGGAACGCACACTCCGTACCAATACTGGGCCGGTAGCGGGGTAGTGTCGGACTCCAACCGACTAAAAAGCTTCACACGGTATTCCATCACTTCCTCAAAGAAATGCACGAGGGTTGCGGGATAACGCGACAGTTCTTCCGCAACCCCCGTTCGGTGCCCGGATCGAACGGGTCCGCCTCGGGGCAGCTCTCATATGTTGACAGCCGTAGCACAGGAACAATGTGAAGGTTTACATTATGCAGGTGGTAGCTATAACATGTAGCACCAGAATCGAACGTGGTACCATCATGTCGCGCCACGGGAGTAGTAAAAGTTTTGGGCAGGTGACCGGTACAAGCAGTGTGATATTGAGAATAATTAGTAGGCCAAAGGAAAAATTATCCAAACATCAACAGCTTCACGAATAGGATATCTGGAAATGTAACCGTTTCCGGGAACGGTTTCAGATCCTCATACAAGGTGACGTTTCGGGGAACCGTTGGCGGCACCGATCGGTGTACCGGAATTAATGAATGGTTTGTGGTAGCAATGTTGGAGTTAATAGGATTGTATAATAAATAATCGTGATAGTGTTGTCACAGTATCAGGCAATGATAATTACATTACAGTTGTTCTATTGTGTAAGACGGGTGATGGACACTTTTGTCAGGAACCACGGCGACTTGGACTAGATTTCAATGATGAATTCTGTGGAAATAGACTGTGATTATTATTCTTAGTCATTCGAAAACAACTACTACACCAGGGCTAGTAGTAACTGTGTAACGATGGAACTTTTTAATGTTGAGATCTGGAAAAAATTGTCTGGTTCTTTCATAATTTTCAGTCACGGAATAAGGTTTTAGGAGTTAACGTTTAAGAAATATCATCAGCCAATAGATGTCCACTGTTAGACGTAGGCCTCCCCCAAAGATCTCCACATCGACCCGTCCCGCGTTGCTCGCGTCCAGTGGGTTCCCGCGACTCTCACCAGATCGTCGGTCCACCTTGTGTGTGGTGGACCTTACTGCCACATTGGCCGTCGTTTAAGAATATCATGTCCTTTCATCGTATTTAACTAAAATCGAGTGATTACTTGTTAAGCATTTAACATCACGAGGTTTTAGTGTAATTAAAATTTAACGGTTGGATTGACAAAGTTTGTCTTCAACAATTTTTTACTCATCAGGTCATCATTCTCTAGTTTATCAATATTAGTGTGAAAAATAAACATAACCTTAGTCCGAGATTACGGCTGAATAAGGACTTTAGAACAGCTTTTAGGTTATTTGTTAAGTTTCACCTTTTAATACACTTTTTAGCCTTCCATTAGCGATATGCACATTATTTTGAAACGAAGTAAGAGCATCTCTTATGTAATTATAACTTTAAAGACCTTGTAATGCGACTTCGGCAATTCTTTGAATTCTCATGTGAGATAATTTCGCCAAAGGCGTTAAGATATGCATGCAGGTTGTCTGCCGATTGAATTGCTTCTTTTCGGGGGAATTTCGCCCTCGAGGTCCATTGTGAGCAGATTCTGTTCGATTTCAGTTGTTAAATTACGAAGAATAGAATAAAGTATACTGCACATCAGGAGTAAAATTATTAAATGTACAGTTAAAAGAAAAATGACAACAGAATGACAAAGGTCAGTGACTGATCTTCAAACAATCATTAGGTGGACTTGTTCGAAATGGTTGAAAGTTCTGGCGATGGTGGTGTATTTTTTGATGAGATCACCATTTATGATCATAAATGATTTTTGCATTTTTTATTTATATACTTATTAAGCGGCCGTCGGTGCGAACCTGACTATCATTCTTTGCAACAACCACTAACAAATTGTAGCTAAGTCGCTGATTGGTAAAACTAAGTAATCCAGATTAAAGCGAACTATTTCAGTAGATGATATCGGAGATACGATGTTTTACTGGTAATCAGATATAGGGTGCTTAAGAAATTTATTTTATAAAGCACTAAATGAAGTATCAAACTATGTTAGAAACAATTCTGCTGTTGTATTATAACAATAAGCGATGTGATAATAAGGTATATCAATATAATAACAAACAGCCCTTTTAATGATTCTCCAGCTAGGACTCGAGGACTCCTTTCTCAAGTCGAGAGGCCGAGTTACTTATTCTCCACTTTCACCAAGTGCGAGCTGAAAAAGTCTCCTCGGTATATATTTCTTCACCGGAAGTTTAAAATTAGTGGGCATTGAACTTCGCCTCTATGAACCGTATACAACTTTACAAATTGAGCTATAACTGCATCAATAGATTCGATCTATATTTAGGATTCCCATGTTAGACTTGTTTATTACGCCTAGGGTTCATTTGTTTTAATAAACAACAGAATCCACTCCAATAAAGATTTTCCGAAGATGTCTCCATCTTCCTCTTATGCCGCCGTTAATAATCCCGCTCCGATACCGAGTGTATTTATAACCCGCCCCACAAGTTATGCGCTGCAAGAAATTCGGTACTCTGGGTTCCCAGGACGATCAGGTATTTTTTCGTGTACAATCAGGCACGTGCCGGCAGGCAGTGCGCCTTCAGAAATTTGATTCATTAAATTTTTTTTTAACGTTTTATTTTAATTGGGAACCTGCTCTCACCCCCCTGTTTCATGTTTCGCTCGCCACGAACACGTGTACTGTACGCACCGGTTAAACATTAATTAAAAGATGCAGATTATGGAAATATCTGTTTCTGCCGGAATGATGTTCCCATCATCACGTTAGACGGAGTTTCAAATGCTGTAGAGCTTACAGTAACTACTGAATTGTTCCTTGCCAGCAAATGAACTGTCGTTAAGTTTAGCTTTAATATATTTAGTAGTAAATTTGAGGAAGTTTGTGTTTGTGTTTGTGTATAGCAGTGATCTTTATCATCATCAACCAGCATTCGAATTATTTGCCTTTTCAAGTGCTTTTTTTTGCATTATTAAATTTGAGGTCCTAACTCTTGTCCCAGTTCTGAGAACTCTCTTTCGTTAGTTATGTATTTGTTAAATTGTCTATTGAAGTTGATGAGGATTCCTCTTCCCCGTGCATCCTATTCCTCTTTGTCGTAACTACTTTCTTATTAACCCTACACTACACGGATCTATCTACATTTTCATAAAGTACTAAAGTGCAGTAATAGTTGAGTAATTTGGATTTAGTTTTCTTTAATGAATCGGTTGTCTGTTTGAAATAATCTTATTTATTATCTAGATTATTTAACTTATCGTCTATGTAACTATATTCTATTTTTTTTTTATCGTCATATTTGAATCGTTTTCATATTAGTGCAAATATGAATAAAATTTTAATTTTTACGATAGTTTACCTTAATGAAACAAAAGTGTAACTGAAGCGATATCTTCTCTGCCGATTGCTGGTTATAGACTTTCCCCGAAGTCCTTGCTATCCGAACGAACCGTCTAATGCAAACTGTGTCTACATCTCTTCAAGGTTAAACGTTCCAAGGTTTGATATTGTCTAACACAGTAACTATGTTTGGTACCACAGTATATCTATCCACTGGTAAGCATGCGACTCGTTTGTTAAATAGAATCAGTTTTGGGTGCAACGGTACAACGACCCTGTCTAAATGGGCTTTGAACTGGTCCCCTGATGGATGTACGTGCAAATAAATCTCAAAATTAATCTTTCAACACATTCACTACACCATCTATAGATATGAAAACACTTTAAAAGTAAAATATACTTTACACGATAAGAAACACCTGTTATAACATGCCGTAACTTTGTGAACTGAATTTTAAATATGCTTAAGTGTTAAACTTTGTTTTTTATTTTTCTTATAACTTTTAATCAATATAACCTGATGGAATATAAGCTGCATCTTAGATCATCTCTGTGGTGGATCTCTGTTGGCACAGCTCCTATTTCTGCCGTCAAACAGTGGTGTGCAAAGATTACTGTATTCCGATTGAAAGGGAGTTGTGGGTAGTGAAATGATTAGGGTAACGAGCCTTGATATTTTATGTCTTACGGCGAAGAGCACCACGTGGTGCAGTGTATGTTATCCTAACTAACATAACATTGTTATAGGTATCACTTTACAATGAGTTAAGGTCCCACTCATCACGTCGAATTAAAAAAAAAAAACCCTTAGTAAATTAGAGACAGTGCTTTTTTTTTATAATTACTATTTCTTCCTAATTTTAGTCTAAATACTACTTCTTTTAAATCTTCGTCGCTTTTATAAGGTAATGTCAAAGTTAGTTTATAATCACTACATAATTTTCTTGTACTTGTCTATGGAGTAACTTGTACATAAAGAGACCAACATAACTTATTGACGAAACTTAAGTGTATATACATAATGAGGTGATAACTGTAGTTAATTGTTAACTTTCACAACTTATCAATTTTCACTATATTTCAGTTAAAAAGGTACTGTAGTTAATGTACATGAAAATTGGGTAAAAGATGCGACGAGAGCAATAATCTCTAAAGTAACCATAGCTACTACAAGCTTATAACTTAGAAGTTTTTCGGTAGTGTATTGAAAAAAAAAACTTAATCATTAACAGGTAAATGTTATATTTATCATGTCGCTTCGCTATTTCTGTTATCGTATAAAAACTGACCATTTGCCGGATATCGTGGCCCGCGCTCGAGATAAATTGCTCTTTAACTTCTATGAACTGTTTTATGTTGCTTCTTATGAACGCTTCTTGTATCGATCGGACCTATAGCTCAGTGGTTAAAAAGACGTATTAACAGTTCACAGTGCGGTGTTTGGTCACGTGATAAAAAGTTTATCTCTTCATTACCATCACAAGTGTTTAGATTTGATAACAAGTCAAAGTACTTGTGAGAGATACAGGTTTTTTTTTTTAGTTTAAACTTTAGACATTTAAATGACTGGAAATTGAATCTGTTTTGTTATTTCTTTTATCTCTCTCTTTCTCTCTGTTCTACAGACACAAGAGCAAATAGGAATTTGCAAACGATTAAAATTGAAATAATCTTCTACAATATCAATCTTGGGTAAGTCATTGTAGGTAGGTATCTCTTAGGGATCTATACTTAGCCCTTCTTATATATGCATTCTGTCACTGCTAGCCACGATCAGACCTTCGATGTTCCTTTACAAATTCGCTTAAGTATGTAATGCTTCAAACATTAACTTATTGATATCTTTTTTTTTACGTCAATGCGCTATTTCTACTGATGTAAGGATACGAGTTTTTATTTAGACAGTTTAAATATTAATAATATTTAATAATTTCTAACGTTTCCTTAAAAATAGATTAACGATATAGCAAAAACTTAATTTATAACTGACTTATATGTAAAAATTGTATTATGAACCATTTTATTTTATTTATGTTCTCAGTACTTGAAAACAAATAGATAAAAATCTATTTTCTTATCGCTAATCAGATAATGTAATGATCTCGTATCATCAATATATTCTTCTTCTCTCTCTTCTTTTAAAGTTGAACGGTTTGCATTTTAGACACCAACTCAACTTAAGGTGTCTCTTCGACTTGTGGAGGTTGGCGATCAGTTCACCACGTTTCGCCCGGTGTCTTGCTAGGCGGAACAGTTGGGCGACATTCGCGATCACAGATAATGTTCGCCAACAATTTTACACTGCACCGCCTGTGAAAATGATTATATCGCATTAACTTCAGCCATTACGCGTTTACAAGTGAAATGTATCTAGTGAATGCGATTTGAGCGGATGTAGAGACAGTGATCAAGCCAATAGAGTGGAGTTAAGAATTTCGATAGTTTTGTGTAACTACGTAAACGTTTCCAACATATATACAGCGACGCTTGATATATCGCGTGTACATCTATCGCATCTCAGATAACGAACAGCTGAGATGATGTTTTAATGTAAAATATCATTCAAGAGATTTTTAGATTATCATCTCGTAATTATCGACGGGACTGAAGTATTAACATTTTTATTGTTTATATCATATGGAATTTTTTTATAAGGATTCAGTAAACAATCCCGAACTACTTTCACTAAACCTGCATTGGGCCAACGTGGTGGGAAATGACCCAAATACCCCCATATGAACTCCTACGAACGACGGAGTCTAGTGACCGGTGATTTTGCGGGCAGGGCAGCACCGATTGATATGGAGATCTTTGTGGGAGGCCTATGTCCAGCAGTGGACGTGTTTCGGCTCCAAAGACTCCAGAATTCTGTAAGAGATCACCACGTGACATAGTAAGCGTTAAACCGTTCCACTAAGTTAATATATAAATATTTATTGTGTGTAAGTAATGATCTTTTAAACTAATAAAAAGCATCGTATGTGAGAAACTGCATTTTGCGTGTACTCTTCTAAATCAGTTGGGAGCGAGTAGTACATCTCGCAAGTGTCATTATCCAATTGTTATATACCGTGTCGACCTAAAACTGACCCGCCAGGGTCCAGCTACGCGGCTGTAGCAGGGAGATGCTTTGTGGGTCAAGTTTGCGGCGACTACATCTCCCTGCATCTTTATTATATTAACTAGACAATAAAAAAAATTAAAATTTCCATCAAAGAAAATTAAAAATTTGTACATTATATCTTTTAAACAAATTCCTCATCAGCGTTTGTTTGAGTTAGAAATATTTTTTTATCTAAATGATCTAGAGCTATACGCGTCGCCTTGAGGCTTTTGATGTTAAGCCTCTTAATCTAGCTGCAGCGTTCTTCAAAATTGATTTCGACATTTCCAATTATGGTTTACTGGTAGCAGTCTGTTTAACACGTAACTGTAGAGGCGTATGGAATTCCTGTTAATCGTGTCAGATGACAGAATCAGTAACGCAAACGCATTATAAAGTAACGAGACGGAATCGGTGACGCTTTATACGGAATCCGTAATAGAGCGCAGGTATCTTTATGACAACTTATCGGAACCAGCTTCCAATTAAAAAGCTGAGGGTAAGTGGCAAGCTTGATGAGGCGGTGTGCGATCGGGCCGTTTCGGACTTTTTCGTGTGTTTCCGGAATTAATTTAACTGATTAATAACTCTTCGCGATATCGCCGAAGGTTAACGGGAACAGTGACCATTCGCTTTTTATACGGCACTGCTTTTTTCAGTTAATATTAGTTTACAGTTAATTTTGAATAGAAAAATCAATTTTTTGTGTTATATATGTAATAATATTTTAATTTAATTGTCTATGATAAAGTTTAATGGGTGTAAAAGTATCCGCACAACAACTGACGGGATCCCAACCAGCTTTACCTGCTCGTGGTACAATTTGCTAATAATCAACAAACGAGGTTCTGGCTCCCACCAACTCGCATTGGGCCAGCGTGGTGGGAAATGGCTGAAATCCACCCGTATGAATCTTTGGGAGAGAGCTATGTCGAGTAATGGAAATCCATCGGCTGATGATGAAACTTTAAAGCGCGGCATTAAACCAATTACTGTTAACCGTATACATTATGATTAAGGAAACGATTATTAATTTAAACGATATTTCGAAAATGTGAAATTTTGGAAATCAAATACTGTCATGATACACCTTTGATCTTCTCAACAGATTTTGATAATCATTAATTTATTTTTGTTTTAAGATCATTTTCTAAGTGTTCGTCATTAATGCTAACAGTAATTTTTCTACAAATTTCTATCACCTGAAGTTTTAGTGTTATACTAGTGATGTAGTCATTGGTTGAGTTGTAGTTAGTATTAGAAAAGTATGAAAAATATTTCATTTTATCGATAAAGTAATTATTTTTATAATGAAGCTAATTGTAAACTCATAATGAAGTACGGTCACAATCGAGAATCCTCTTTTGGATTGGTTGTGGCGACACCTATCCTTCTCTCCTCTTTCTCGTTTGTAGTTAATAAATATACAAAATCTTTAATAAATTACCTTCACTATCTACAGAGAATAATCGATGTTTTTTTTTATTTAAGGAAAGAAAACTATACTGCAAGCAAATTTACAATTAAGGCTAGGCCAATTTGAACAAGTAGTATTTTTATCTCTACGTACAATCAGACGGCCACAACAGCTATGACATTTAGGCTACAACCGAATTATCTCGTGCGCAAATTGATTGCACTATCGTATTACCGCGTGTGTTACGCGTAATCGGTCGACGGCTTACAATCATTGAAAATGTTTAAAATCACCATTAAACGGTAATAAGGCCACGCGGCCAGTGCTGCTAAAACGGAAAGTGCATTGGACTTTGCGCGCCGCGCGTTATTCAAGGGTGTACCGAATCTGGTCAGGTGGCTCCGAACTGCACGCGCGAGTTTTCTGACACATTTAATATTATCCGATAACTGTCTGTCCGACTGTATAATGTTTTCATTTTGCGAATCTATTTCAATTTCAGGTATTTAAATCAATGTATATACACTAGCTGTTCCCCGCCCACTTGATTGTCCTTAATATAGATTAAAATTGTCTAAAATTCACACCCGGCGACAATCGTCCCTTCCCGACATTAACACCCCTGCAACTCCCTTCGAGGAGAGATTTTATAAAATCTACTCCTAGTTGACCTCTAGATGACAGCAGCAACATTTCTACCAAATTTTGAGTATTTACGTCTAATAGTTTCGAAGGTCTCGAGATGAGTCCATGAGGCTTTGGATATCTCTTATATATATATAGTTTCATAAAAGGATCGAATAGAATATAGAATACAGCAAAAAAATTCAATATAACAAAATTTTATAAAAAAAAATTGTAGATAAGATGTCATATACCCATCTTTGGGCATCTATTCGCTGATGATGATGACGATGACACATATATTGAAAATGTTCAAACGATCCTAGAAGGGAACTTGTGATGATGTTTAATATGAACTTTGCTAGAGGTCTCTATTGCCGAAGACCGATTTCTGCCGCCAAACAAGTGTGTGCTAACATTGCTACGTTCCGGTTTGATGGGTGCTTAACTTTTCTTAAACATCTTGCGTTTTAAGACGAACACAACCTGGTGTAGTGTTTATCATCCAAACTAGCACCAGATGAGCGCCCTGCTGGTCTTATCGCTTTACAAAAAGATAACAATTGAGGCATAAGTGGCATCGCGGCTGATTGCGATAGTTTGCCGATTGTTCTTTAATATGCCGCTTCTAGTTGTAACATAGCTCTCTGTTTCGCTAGATATGACAATAAGGTCTTTAGCAATTCTAAAATTGTTCTATTTCGAAAGTAGCTTTTGGCCGTCCATATACTTTGTTCTAGGCCGTGTCGATCGACGTGTATGTACGAATATATACTTACGAACATTACATATGTATAAATATGTGTTTATATGTATATGTATATGTGGGGAGAGGCGAATGCTGTGCCATTCTAAACTAGCTAGACCAGGCAGCTGATCGAACATACAAGGCGATAACAGATGGTTTTAAACACCGTTTTTGGCCCCCCTACTTCGGAAGAGTTGGTACAAGCCTGTATCACTGGCTTCTAACTCCTAAACAGATAGACCAATTTTAGTTTTTTTTAAACGTCTTTTCACTTTAACTTTTGTTGTAATTAAAAAACGTGTCTAAAAGAAAAGATCGGTTTAGGCGCTTTAGAGTATCGAAGCTGCAGATAGATGGACCGTAATAGGTTCCGCCTAGCTAGCGAGAATAATGCATGAAAAAGTAGTGCATAGAAAGAGATAAATTAAGATGAATTTTAACTTTAATTTAATTATATATTCACAGTGTCTTAAAGATAAAATATTTGTCAAAAGCTGTTGGTAATCCGCGATAACTATGATGTCAGGATATTGTGTAATGAATAGTTAAATAACCGCGATAAAATCCGTAAAAAATTAGTTTAATTAAATGAGCACATGAAGAAGTGGGTTCAAAATTAACCGGATAAGATACCATCGGGACGCTGGTAAATTATGCGTACGATTAATCACAATTTTTACTTGAACCGTCCGCTGCGGTATCGCGGAACTAAACTGTTCAAGCGATGTATCAACCGGCTATGCAAATGTAAGTATACACGTATTTCATTCTAAGTACCCGGTTTATAGGGTCCGATAATGTAATGACCTTCTATTCGTGGACGGTGACGGTCTAGACCAGGGAAAACGTGCCCATGCCATTATGCAGGCGTCTTTGGAAACTCATCATAATTCAAAGGGGATCATTTAAACTTATAAACAACTATAAGAGATTTTGACCCTTGAATCACACCTGTAGAGGTCATAAATTTGATGAGAATGTTTTGATGCATTAGGCCGTTAACCAATCAATCGGTGATGATGTTTGATGATTGAACATTATCAGAGAATAAGCTCAAATGCTGAACATATACACACAGAGTAGTATCGTTACAAAGTTATATGATTCTTTTAAGTGACGAAACGAGAAAAATATTCATCAGATGATATTTGATATGCTGGTGTTAATTAGGACGTTTTCACTGTTCCACTTGTTAAGTTACTTTATCAAATTTCAACGCTTTCCAACTGGAGTCACAGTAATGATCGCAAACGATCTTTTGGTGGGAATAGAGTTTGCTATGATATCTAGATTATATATCATAATTTCAAAATTTTATCCTAAAATACTAAACTTTTAACTAGTTGTCTCTATTTTGGCCACCGTTTGGCCACATCTGGTCTAAATCACGGTAATTATGGTTACGTTAGATTTAGCGTTACGATTAAACGTATCGCCTCTAATATCGCTTACTTATCCGGTCAGTTGGTCGCAGTGTATTGTGCTTAATGTAAGTTCCACGTTTGAATTGTTATCAGCGAAAGCGGTTATGATTACTGTAAAAGCGTGCTTTACTCCGACTACGAATGTTGGACCAGACATCGGTACAGCGATCAAATGTCTGCTCATAAGGTACAAGTTTGGATGCTTTTATGTTAATTCTTTAACATCATTTCCATTTAAATTTTCGTCACCGTGAAGTTTCAATTGGGACGTTTTCTAATAAGAAAAGATAAGTGTTAGTTAAAAGTTACATCATTGTGGAAGATTTATGACAGATATAAAATAAACAATAACAATTGGTTTAGATCTGTTGGTCAAGTTTATTTTACAGTAACTTTTGATACAAAAATCAAATTATGTGTGCAGCATTGAATAGGTGGATTTAATGAGACTAAGTGATAATGAGGTTGTAGATGATTAAGTACACGGAACAATCTGTGTAATATGTTAATAGCCGGAATATAGCATTGCTATAATGGACCTCAATTTGGGAAGATTAATTTAGGTTTCAAAAAATCCTCCCAATGATGTAATTCCACAACTTGTCATTTCGGAATCTCGAGAAACTATAAAAGGTGTTTTAAGACAGGCTCTTCGACGATGTGCTGTGGAAGCAGTAAAAGCATATGTTTAAATAACAAAGATAAGATCCGAAAAAATCAAATCACCGACAGTATCAAACAGGTCAGAGTGAACTTTCTTTATTGTTGGACAAGACCTGTCATCGGCGATCCCAATAGATAAGGGAACAAGTTAGTTACATTAAAACGTAATGGCGTACAGTTTCATTGCATTACAGATCGAATGAGCGGGATAAAAAGCAACAACGGGCGATGTTGGTGCACCTCGTTAGTGGATTCATTGCTCAGCTTGTAATTCATATGGCATAGAATTTAAAACGTTAAACAGAATGATGGTAAAACAAAATGGGTAGTTTTTAATGCAGGACATGGCAATCATTTTTGACTGTTCAAAATCAATAGCATTAAAGGGACGGGATATGGATCAGAAGGATTCTTTAGTGGAGAATTTATTGGATTAAAGTAGCTCCGAATCGGTAGCGCTCGAAATCTGTTGGAGAGGCTTAAGTTCAGCACTGGGTGACAAAACGCTTGAAAGATGACGTTGAAAGGGACTTTTTTCGTTATAATTTATTTTTTGTATATTTGTACCCAGTACCTATTCGGAGGTAAAATAGGTAACTTGAAATAATCAAAAGAGACAGTTAGTTACTTGTTGTTGATGCTTCTGTTTCTAAGTATTAAACTTCGTTTGTATACTTATTAGACCGCGTACTACGAGTCCACGAGCCCAGTATACGATGATCTATATCAGTCGGTCTAACTACTAACAGCGTCAAAGATCATCAGGATATATATGTGTACATTCTTTTTAGCTAGTGATTTTACTGAAGTGACAAGATTTAATGTTTTGTATTTCACTGATATGAACACAATGTGGTGTTGTGTACATCATTGTGACTGTCACATTATTATAGGAAACGTATGAATTACTATCAGATAGAAGTTCTTCGCTATATCAAAGAAGTATAAAATCTAATCGTTGATGTAGATTTTTATGTGTATGATGTTGCTAAAATTTTTAAGCTTTTCAATCTAAAATAATGATGATCTTATTCTAAGTAAAAAAATGATCGTAAATTTTGTGTTACGTTAAAACTAAGCAAAGGTGAAAGCAAAACATATAGAACCGGCATAGATTATTGATTGTGGTCAGTCGACAGATCTTAATACTGTCTCCGTCGATGTCTAACGCCCCCAAAATTAACGCGTCTGAAGAATGTGGTTTGTAAACATGATTTAGATCACCATGTAACAAGTGATTAAGTAATATATTAAGTAATACAAATAACAGAAATTATAAAGAGTTAATTAAAAATAATTTTATATTTGAAAAATATTTTTGGCATCATTGATAGCATCATCATTATTAGCCTTTGTTCATCCACTGCTGGATATAGACCTTCCCCAATGTCTTCCACGAAATGCGATCCTCAGCTTCATTGTAAATATGGTATAATAACTTGAGAATGTTTGAGACTACACATAAACGTTAGGCACTGTTAAATATCAAAGTTAGATTACAAGGTTGTTTAACCATAACTCACAGATACAATAAGTTTAGGACGTTTATCATCAACATCATTTTAGGCTATTGTTGTCCTGCACTCAATAATAGCTTCATCAATAGATCTCCTCGATCTTATAGACCTTTATTGAGCAGAACATGTCTATAAGATTTTAGCACTAATTGTGAAAATAAAGCTGCAGACGGATTTTGATCATAATTGATAAGTTGATTACAAATTGGTGATCGATTACAAACGCATGGACAATGGTGTTAAAGAAAAATGATTACCGAATACATGTCAAGTGTTTCGAGAGACTCACCTGTCAATTATACAACTTCGTTATGGAGTATACACGTTGGAGTGTTGAGCCGAAAATCAATATAAAACTACATAAGTTTTTACAGTTACTCTGTACGTGGGAACACGCCGGTAGCATATCCGATGTTGTTGATTATAACAAGCCGAAACTAATTTAGTCGGCGATCTTACACTCGTTATCTCTGTGTGATCAAATTGACGGCAAAATTAACTTTTACATCCATCAAATTCCGATTATTTAATTTCTCTATAGTAACCTTCAAAAATTACTTCCGCTTTAAAGAGTTCCGCAAATAGTGAAATTACTGGAACAATGACATCTAATATATATTCAAAGACGACGAGAGCGATAAACTGCTATGTAAATATATTAATTAACTTAAAGTTATCGGTGTGTGTCAGAACATTGAAGTCATATATATATGTTCAACTTAGAGTTCACCGTTACTCGTGAATTGTAGATGGGAATTACTTATTATCAGATTCAATACAGAAATAATTATCAGCATTAATCCACTCCACTGGCTCACTACTGTATCGTTACTCACTACGTACACCTTGCGTAAGTCGTGCTGTTCATTTCAATATTTACTCTATTCCGTAGACGATAAGGTCTGAAATTGAACTAAAGCATGTATTCATTTTAGTTTGCTTAAACTATTAGATCGTTGAATTCAAAGAACCGCTGAAAGAAAGAAAAAAGACCCTCTCTCCCTCTCGCTCGCGCCATGTGCTCCACGACATAAAAGACAATGCTAAAATTAAAAAAAAAGTTGCCGAGAATTTTTCAATTATAGAACGTTACACCTAAATGCTAATAACCTATAGTGCACTATTACACAATACGATAACGCAACGACTAGATGACGACATCGATAGGATTTTTATTTAAATTATATGATGCTTAATAAGGTTTGAATTCGAGCTAAAGTATATATTCATTATAGATTTAGTGTTCTTTGGGAGAGACCTATGTCCAGCAGTGGACGTCTATCGGCTGATGATGATGCTTAATATTTATCTATGTATGTATAAGAGTAGTAGAAATATTTCTTTTACGAAGTACAAGCCACTCAAGAACGGATTTTACGTATTATAATATATATACAAAAGGGGTTACAAGGGTTGCAGACAGCAACGGGGGCGGAAAACAGCTAGTTCGTTATGTGGATTTCGGATAAAAAACTTAATAAGTTAATTTTTCTAACATTCGAGTTGGATTTTAATGGTTCTTGGAGGTAACCATTTAGGCAACCGAAACCGTTTTGAACGGAAACGATAATGACACGGTTTGCAAGGTGCTATGCCTTTAACGGAAAAAATCGTATGACTCATTCGATTTAAGGAAACTAGGTTTTGTTCTCCCGAAAGATGAATTCTATACTACAGTGAATATTTGCACGCATTAACAACATAAAATAAAATTTCTTCTTGGTTAAACTGCTTCATCACTTTTCGTCACGGTACAGGTTTGCCGTTCCACATTTGCTGTAGGTGTTCTAGACTTTCTATGAGCCGAGCTTGGCGATAAAAAAATATTTGACACCGCCTTCAAACGATCTTAGCTCCTATCACATGTGTCCAAGAAACATATTCACTTGCACACCTTAACAGATAATGCACTTTGTCTTACTTTGATATAACTTTTTTAAATGTAGGTTATATATACGTTACTTTTGTTATCTATAAGATGGTAGATAAATATTTTTTTATTTATAATGTCAGCTTAATTTAAGTTATTAATAGAATACCAGCAGATAAATAATATTAGTATTTTGTGTATATATTATATGTAATACGTATTACATAGTATTTTTAGTCACGTCTGTATTTTACTGTTATTATTATCTATTTTCGCATTTGTTTGTATTTTCTTGTCTCTTTTGTGCAGAAAAGTTTAAATAATTAAAACTATTAAAGGGTCCCTCACATCAAGGGTCCGAAGCCAACCTCACCTGCTCGTGGTACACCCTGCTAATCAACAAACGAGGCTCTGGCTCCCGAAGGAAATGGCACAAATATATGAACTCCTACAAACGTGGAGATCTTTGATGGAGGCCTATGTCCAGCTGTAGACGTCTATCGACTTATGATAATGATATGATGATATGTATTATAGAGACAGGTAAAATGCATTCTTCTTTTTATAATCTGTATTTTTTTTTTTTTTATATGTTTAAGTTGTACATGTCTGGATTATAAGTGGATACAATTAGTCTCAATACGAAGGCCTCAACGAGTTCCTGAGTCCGTTTCTTACGAAGATTTTATGCTTAATTTAGCGCTGATAGTTTATTCATGTGTGAGGTAATGGCGTTTGGCAATAAATTCAGTATCATTTCTGGTTTTAAAAGCATAAGAATTTTGTATTGGAAACTCATTTGAGTTTGTCGTATAAAAGTGTGATGGGCATTGCGTTACTTCATTCAAGTATTAAAGATAAGGTTTTATCATAATTAGGTTCGAAGAGATCAAAGAAGTTCGCCTCACACAGTTTCAGTTCCCGGTTTTGGTAGCCGAGTCTTTAGACTAAACGCATTCGAATTGATAAATATTTTTATTACAGAATCCGATTTCTTCATATTTAAAACTGTCTATGTAGAATTTTAGTTACTATATAGGTCTTGTGATATGAACAGTTTTGGGAACTAACTATTGTTATTTATATATTTATATTTGCTATTAACAATCCAGAATTATTGTGATTGATTTGAGTTTTATTTTCTTTAATTTAAATTTGATTTACTTTTCCCTGCGTTCTTATTTATCTCGCGGATACAAGATCTGTAAGTCCCGAGTCCGATGGAGCTGTTGTCAACGAAACTGGCAACGCAAACTTTATCATACAATAAACTACAAAATTGTTTATACTTGTAAAAATATTAAAAAAAAAAACAAATTTTGTATAACAAAAGATGCGACATGTATTACTAAGATTGAATCAATAATGACATACGGATACATGAGTTTACCAAATCATCACCAGGTGGTAAATGATACGTCTGACGATATTAATGTGCCGATAGCTTAGATAGATCATCATATTTACCTTATAAGCTTGCTATAAGAGACGAGATATCTTAGTACTGCAGAAAATTTATATTGTTATAGGAACACAGTAATATTTGTTCATTACTTGGATAAAGTTGGCACTACGGTCATAACTAATCAGGCATCGCCAACAGAGGTGGTAATGAATCAGTGTCATTAAAACTTTACCAAATAAGTCCGTTGTGCTGTCCGACAACTGGGAGCAGCTAGACACACATTAGATCCAGGGCGGAGTGTTTACAGCCAACAGAAATAGTTGTACGCTGACTGTGGACACGGCTGGCTGCCAAGCGGTCGGCTTCCACCTCCGGGCAGGCTTTGACGTAACTAACGTGCGACCAGGCTAAAGTAAATAAGCGATATTTAAGATAAAAATAGATCCTATTAATAGATTCTTAATATATCATTGTCATAATCATCATATTCCTTCCGCATCATCCTTGGCCAGTTCATACCAACATCGTAAATCATAACTCTGCTCTAAGCTTCCAACACAGCGTTATTATTAAAAAAAAAATTAGTGCTTGTCTGCAATCTCACTGGATGTTAACCGGTGATGTGGCTTGCACAGATAAAGTTCACTTCTTTTGAAGACTTCCGCGTATTTGGACGGAAACAAGTGATGGCGAGATGTTCCACTCCTTCGCTCGTCGTATCAAAAACGAGGAGCTAAGTCTGTTTATCCTCTTTGCCAATTTTTAATAACATTGTTAAAGACGTAAAGAAAAATATTTTCTGTAATATTAAAAAAAAAATTGTTGTTAATTGTTTACATATATACATCCTCAGCCAATAGACATCCTGTTGGACATAAGCTTTCTCGAAAGATCCTCAGATCGTTCGGTTCTGTGTTGCCCGCAGCGTCAGGCACTGGCGGTTGTCGAATGCAGGGGTTCTTATGGGGGGATTTGGGCCAATTCCCACCACGCTGGTCCAATGCGGGTTACTAGGAACGATACTCGTTTGTTGATTAGCAAGGTGCACCACGACCCGGTGAACCTGGCTTTGTTGTTTATTAATCGTATAAACATAAATCTTCTTCATGATCGTATTTATTACTGTAGGTGTGTCCGAACTGCAGGGCTTTCGTTGCGTTCTTCGTTATTTTTTTCCATTTAAAATTACGATATAATAATTAAAATTTTTCCTATCAATTTATCTGTTTATAACAGGTTTATTTTATTCGCCGGATATAAGTTTCCTCTCCATTTCTCCACACCTGTCGATTCTCCACTCCCGGGAAAGAAACACCGCTCAAAAGGTGGAAAGCGAAAATTTGTAGAGGTTCAATAGAGATGGTAATAGATCGCGAGGAGAAGTTTTATAGATAAAGTAATCGTCATAACGGAGAGAACAGAAAGGCGTGGAAAATATTTCAATCGTATGAATGAAATGTTTGTGGAGATAAAGAAACTGTTGCGGGAGTATGCTGTAACTTCGCGCCCTTTCATCTCCGAAAGCGAAACGTTAATTTGAAGTGTTAACAGTTAAACAGCTCTGGTGCTCCATGAATCTTGCATGCACAGCATCGCCGTCTATGGCGTATTATTTTTCATCTGTTTATAGTCTGTGGCGGGGCATACGTTAAATTTATAGTATAGACGATAGCCTTTGTATATTTTTAACGTTTTCATTCGCATTTCTCATAAAAGCGGCGCCGGAATTTAACGTCATTTTTTTAGTTCAATATTTTCTTTTATAAACTAAGTAAAGTTTTGTTTTACTTAAGGGTATCTGTACAACAACTCATGAGATCAAAGTCTAATTCACTGGTGGTGCACCTTGCTAATTAACTAACGAAGCTCCGGCTACCGCCAACTCTCATTGGACCAGCGTGGTTGGAAATAAAAAAAAAGACCTTTGTTTCAGACTCAGGATCCATTACACATTTACACATTTTTTTTATTACACATTTGTACACACGAAAAAAATAACTATACTAATCAACAAAAAAACATTTAAAAAATTTCATCTCGACCAAGCAGCAGTGTTCAACCGTTGTTCATAAGTATGACTATAGTGCAACATCATTGCCAAATCCTGAACTATCAAGGTAAATAGCCCAAACCACCCTCCATATGAATCCCTACCCTATGTGACAATCTTTGGGGAGGCCTATATTCAGCAATGGAGGTCTATGAGCTGTTGACAATGATAGTTTTTTTACTTAAAATTAGTTAAATAATACTTTTCTTAAGTTTTCTTTCCGTGAAATTACTTATATAAAAATATTTTGTTTCCTTCAAATACATTTCAATTAAAGTTATTAAGTTTGGACAAGTGAGAAAATAAACTTTGGAAGATGGTTTATTTAATAAGATTTCTTTTTATATATATATATATATATATTTAAGTTTTTAATCATGCAAGTTTTAGTATGATTACTGCCTTCGTGGTATATGAGCTAAACATCTGCTTGGTAACTCGAAGGTCACTGGTTCTGGACTTAAACGGTACAGTTTATATGGTGACAACATTATTTCAAACCCCACCGGGTTTTGAAATAATGTTGTCACCCACCGCTAACTACTACCCTAATGTCAATCTGTTGCCATGTTTAATTTTGGTTGCCATCATCATCAGCCGGTAGACGTCCACTACTGGACATAGGCCTCTCCACTTCGATCGGTCTCGCGTTGCTCGCATCCTATGGGTTCCCGCGATTTTCACCAGATCGTCGGTCTACTTTGTGAGAGGCCTCCCAACGCTACGTCTACCGGTACATTGCCCGTGGTTGTTCCCCTTATATATATACATATATATATATATAATATATATTAACGCCGAAGTCGTTTTAGATGAGCCTACTTCATCCTCTTCGACTGTATTGTTAATTATTTTACTATAACATTAGTATATATATATATATATATATATATATATATATATATATTATAGTCTATCGGCTGATGATGATGATACTATAACATTAAACTTTAAGTGTATAATAATATAAAAAAGTTTTCTCCAAATACTTTTAACTTTAGCATATAAACGGATAAGCGTGATTCGTTAATTAGTCTTATACCTAGACCAGTTTCTTAAATAGGTAATATTATATTGCGATATAACTCATGTGAAATCGACTACGTAAACCTAATCAAGATACCTCTGGACATGTCCGGTGTAGTAAGCTGTCATAAAAAAAATATTTCGGTTTCTAGTTCATAAAAGTAATGTTTTTTTTTTATACAGTACATACAGTAATTATGAGAGATGAAAGGATTTTATCGTTTTCATTGTTAACCATTTTAATTAATATAGCCGTTTATTTTTAGAAAGCTAGAGTTAAACTGGTGGTAGGTCTCTGTTGCCGGAGACAGTCTAGGTGAGTACCACCGCAGCTTCCATTTCTGTCGCCAAACAGTATTGTGCAAACATTACTGTGCACCGATTTGAAGGGCGCTGTAGCTAGTGTAATTACTGGGGTAATGAGATTCAACATCTTATGTCTCAGGGGATGAGAGCAATGAGGTGCTGTACGTACCATCAGGTGAACGTCCCGCTCGTCCCGTTGCTTAATTACATAAAAAAGAATTTATATACTAAAAAGAAAGGTTACTTCTTTCATCATATAATTTAACACGTACTTAAGATATTCAAGTTACTTATAAATCGTACCTCTGTTCAGACATTTACAAGTAAACAGCCCACTTAATTTTCTCTTAACTGGGACACGGGGTCTATTTTCGCAATGATGATCAAAGTCATTCATCTACTACGTTAGCCAAAAGCATGGTTGTTCATGTCACATGTTCAGGGTATGTCCCTGTAACATGTGGCTATTCTAACTGAAAGCAAGACTGAACCATCTTGGAGACGTATGCTCTAACAATCTGAGCTATAATCGGAATCGGGTTATCCTATCAATTTTTTTAATAATTTTTTAATGTATCGACCACTGGGACTCGGGGCCTCCTGTTACAAGGATAGTCAAGGACATTTATTTGATACGCTAGCGAATTCCATATTTGTGCATCTCACATATCCAACCACAATTGCTGTTCTTCGAACATGTGGTATTCATCACGATTATTTCTATATCACAGTTTTTCTCAAACATCATATCAAAGTGTTCCAACGATTTCTATAGTAATAGTCACCAATACCAATATGATGTAGTAAGTAGTAGCCGTAGGATTCGGACAGCGAAGGACTGATCGGCGTGGAAATCCTTGAGAGAGGCCTATGCCCAGCAGTAAGCTGATGAGAGAGAGATACTCGCCAATATCTCCATTTAATAATTAGGACTCATGTGTAAGTATTTCTTAGATGGAAGCTATCCAAAGTGTAATAAAGTGTGTCTGTGGTATCGAAGGCGCGTATCTATTATCACATCAGATGGTCTCCGTATCATCGGAATGCTGAGACCGCGGAATACATTAGCGCGATTTGTACATACAGACTGTTTACACTCGAATTATGATGAGACCACGTCCACGTGTGAGGTTCTGTCGGCTAACGGGGCTTTCAGATATTGCTACTATATTAGCTTGTGAGTATACACCATCATTGAGTGCCTTCTTTGCATTGAAATAAAGCTTGATGTATCTTGATTAAACTGATGATGATGTTATAAACATATGGAAACATGGTATGGCGGATAAATGATGTAAGATTGTGGGTGGTCAGCATTGGGTACTGCTGCTGTTCAGCAGTGGTTACTAATAGCATGGGATGAGGATGCTGGTACTGTAACAAGAAATACAAGATAACGTGACTCGTGACCTTGGAACTTACGTCGACTACAGAGTTCTTTAAATAATTAATAATATTCACACGATAACCTAGGAGAAGTTTACTCATCAAACAAGTTTAAACATTGTATATAAGTTGTTGTGAGCTTTGGTTATTATTATATTTTTTTTTCAATAAGATCGGTACATGTTGATGATATGGATGTTATATAACGCTGCGGAACCTCAAGCAGTGTAAACATACTAACTCATGACAAATTTGCAACATTGTGAACATAATCGACGAAGCGGTCACAATGAGTTGTTTAAAGCGCATGAAATAAACGGCGAGGTCTCACCCGCCACACCTTCTGATTTAAAATGCATATTGTATTTTACACATATAAATATGTTACTTGCGTAAACGCCAAATGTAACATTGTCAACGTTAATACGTAACTTGTACTTCATAAAACTTCACAATTCGTAACTTAGAAGTAGAAGGCTACGTCTTAACTATAGGCTGTAGTTGCTGTCACAATCTTAACTAGATACGCTAAAGGATTTTAAAGATAATTTTTTTAATACCAAAAACTACGTATTTGATATATTGTTAGCTTTTTTTTTTAATTAAATCATTCATACACATTTACAATTTATTTATTATATACAGTAGCACTTTAAGTGGGTAAATCGTGTTGATTTATTTCAGCATTTCTTCATTACAATCTTCTCTATACTACCTTAATACTACTACAGAATTTAAATACTACAAATTAAATTATACAATTAAAATATTATATATTTTGTTGAATATACATTAATAAAAAAAGTGTATTAGTTATTGTTAGTGTGGGACTAACTTTAAATACAAACAATTATAAGTACAGTCTTCGGGACGTCATTCTTCTTCTTAAGGTGTCTTTCCGTCGAGGCGGAACAGTTGAGCGGCACTAGGTATCCCGGTCCACTACCTGATATCACGCAGTCACAATTTCCTCCGACAACCGACACTCTTAAAAACACAACACTATTAAAATTATTAATGTAAGCAATCAATGTAGTACACAGTTATACATCTAATTCAAGTCAAAGTGTATTCTAGAAGACAACAATGAGATGATATATATTATTCTGCCATTGAAGAAAGATTTTAAAGTACTAAGAGAATGGTAAGTATAAAGTACTACGAACTATGTGACCAGCAGTGGACTGCCGTAAGCTGTTGATGATGCCGAAAATGTTTTAGAAGATCGCAATGGGATGACGAATATTATTCATCTACTGAAGGACGATTTTAAAGTACTAAGAATTTGTATAGTTTTTGTTTGCTTCTTTAATATTATATAAATAAAACATGGTTTCAAAGCTTCGATAGTTTATCTTCTAATCTTAATATTTATATACACTACGAAACTAATCAATCAGTAAGCATCACAGGGGACCAGCCGATGGAGAGCCGCTGGGTTACCATACACTAAATTAGTTAAATTTACTACAGTTTCTGTTACACATGAGTGTCGAAATAACATTAGTATAAATATACCATACAGACATTCCAGTCAAAACCTAATCAATTACGGAGTTTTATATGCATTTGAAATACATCTGTCCAAGGCGGGAGAGCCCAACCGGCTGGTCTCCGCTAAAGACTTTTATAGACCATTCATCACTTTCGGACAAGACTCTTCGTAACTGGCAAAAGGTTATTAAATACTCACAGTTATAACCTCTCGTAAATAAATCGTTACGATTTCGAAACCTTTTGTTGTGCAATTGTTGTGTATGTTTCTTAGAATCAAAAACATTTTCTAATTACTTGGCTCTTGAGTAACTGTTGCACTGTATCCGTTCGGACGATTTAGGTTTTTATCAGTAGTCTTTATAATGTTTCTATAAATCAATGCTTCTCACTCTTCTTTTGTAATGGACAGTGATTATTTACAATCATTTACCAATGTCCTGCTCATCTCTTCTAATGTACTGTCAGGTGTAGGTAATTTATCTGTATCTATATTAACTCTGTTTAATGCTAACTAATCGACAATTTTATTTTAGAATTAATACGTAACCATCATTTTATTAATATCTGTTTTCAAGTTTGTCTCATTAATCTGTTCTATCAATTCAATTATCGTTAAGTAAAGTTCATTGTTCAACAACCGACTAAATACTAGTTTAATAACATCACTTGTCACTGAGCTCATCGTCTGGATTAGTCAATTGTTATTAATCTTCAACTGCCATATCATCTGACGTCTAATTCTTAGCCATCGGTGCGTTCGTCAAATTGGACACAATGCAACCCGCGAGTAACCCGGTAGTGTCGCGTATCGCTATAGAGATAAATTCGTGACAATTTAGCTTCAATCACACCGGCTCGCGGCTACATCAAAACCCTGGCCAATTGGACTTAAATTCAAGCGTGCCATTTGATGAATAGTGCTATAAACACCAATTAGCTATGAAAAAAGTGTTTACAGCAAATAAGTTTGATGTGACACATGATAACAAGTGTGATAGCGCGGTTTCTTAACGTAATTGGAGTTCAGTGAGGTTTGAACTAGATTGGGGATTCGGTACATTGGATCAAGTTAGACAATTGTACCGAATTAATGAATTTGCGAATTTTTATCAATTGCGACTGACGAGGCTAGAAAGAAAGCTTGAAAAGGTGAAAATTGGGAAACTTGGCAGGACATTTCCAATTTTGATCCATACTTTACGTATTTCACTAGATAGATTTATATTTGGATCAGCATCGATTTTTCAGAGATTTAAAATTTATTATATCATTTAAAATTAGAGTTCTCTTGCTGTTTATAACATCAGAGTTATTAATAGAAAAGTTATCTATTTATAGATTAATTGTATTTGAATTGTTATTAACAATTAAACACCTTTCCTCTGTAAGAGCGATGTCGATTGAAATCGCTGCGGCGTTTATTTCTTCCATTTATAATGTTGACCAGTATTATGTTGAAATAAGTTTTTCACCATTTCGATATGGTAATATATTTTGCTACTTTTTAAATTCTTGGAGTGTCAACTTCATATATCTAAAACACTGATGCTTTTATGTTATTACTGATGTTAGTATATCTCGATTGAATTCTATTATAGCTTTTTTAATCGTCTCAAAAAGTTCAAATTAAAGAACACCGAGTAACAAATGGTAATATTTTACAAAGTTGAACTTAAATTTGTGTATAAATTGCGTGTCGCCATTTGTATAATCGCTTAAATATTCCAATCCATTATATCGTAAAGACCTAATTGCGGTAGAAGCAGATATCGTTCCGTCTCATTATTATTATTCATATGGATGTTGCGTAGGTAATAAAGTAGCAGAAATATTAGGTGGTGAAGATAAGACGCCTCTGGTGGTGATTCACACGGTATTAGGACAACGAGACCGAAATTCCTGCCATCGGACGGCACGCTGACCCGGGTTCTGGCACCGAGCTGCGATTTGTTTTGAAATCAATACATCTTATGATGGAGACAGTTATTAGTGTTTAGATTTAGTTACTCGTTAAATATCTATATCTAAATTAGATGTGAAATATTTTATTAAAAAATGTATTTATCACAAATTAAAACGAGCTTCAACTTCTTTTACGAGAAGCCAGGGGTAGTATTAGTATTATGAACAGGTAAACTATTATATTTGTGGTAAGTTATGATTGATTAATTATAACTTTAATATATCAGGTTTTGTTACTTCGGTAACAAATAAAGATTGAATCGTTTGCAGAAATTACACGGAATATTATCATGTACTGTAATTAATAATTGCACTTTATCCATCGTAATAATAGCAAAGGATTTCATTGATCAAATAAACAGGCCGAAGTGATGTAAGTGGATCGGCCGCTTGTTTTACAGTGGCCATGGTTTTGATTATGACTGGACTGTGTTAAATATTGCTTTAAGTGACAAGGTTTGATTTCACTCATTTTGTAAAGATAACGTTAATAATAAGATTATTATAAAGAAACTGATACAGTTTATTTGTAAAAAAAAAATATTTCGTTTTGATTGAAATAATAATACCAAGATTAAATAGGCAACAAAGGATCGAACGATGAAAGACTTCATGAATCCTGTTAAGATACTACTTTACTTACTTACGGCTTTACTTTAAAATGCATTTAGTATCGAAGAAGAAGTTTGTAATGTACGGAATTTCTTTTTAATAATAAAAAAATGTGAATAGCCCAGTCGAGTAAATTTCCTCTTCGTTCTATATCCCATCCGGATGCAAGAAAATTTTTGCCAAATTTCTCCCAAAAAAGATATATTCCGTCAGCATTTCACTTAGAGTATATATATACAATATAATACTACGTTTTTCAGTATCATAGTTTTTCACAAATTTGTGTTTGTCTTGAATTGTTATGATACAGCTTGCTGACGCCGAGCACTCGGAATAGTTCGGCGCCGATTGTCGGTGCGCGGGCGCAAAATATCGAAGCTAATTCTGTCCCGGGCAGACCGGAGTTATGCATTGTCCGGTGTCACTACCGCCTGAATTTGGGACTAACCGTTCAACGGTTATTTGCATCCTCAACCTGTTCCCCGAGATGCACGCATCGCCTGGCTCACTGTGGATACTGTGGACTTTTCCACCACCGTCACACAAACGAATATCATGCTGTTATGACTTCGGATACATGCAGCTAGCATTGTTGAGTATTTAATAAAAACAAAACTGGATTACAAATCCTGCTTTCAATAGGGCAAAGAAAAAGCTTTACATTTACGATATAGAACCTTAAATATATTTCTTTAATATATTTTTAAGTATCGACACATGAAGACAACTGAATATTTCTGAGTTTTCTGATTTTTTATTTCTAAGTTTAATGATTTTTTAACTAAGAAATCGTGAGGAAACGGACATGTTCCAAGAGCAAGTTTCATTGACATGTGACATCCATCAACCTGTAATCGGTTAGCATGGTTTATAAATTGCCTTGATCCTGGTATGGGAACAATAAGAAAGTTTTTTTATTAACATCAGTCTCAACTAATGGATGTCCACTGCTGGACATAGGTGTATAGTTATGTTTTCGACAAAACACTGACTTGCACTGTTTGAGTCCAGTAGCTGCCAGCTATTCTTTTAAAGTCATCTGTCTAACGATTTATCTAACGTAACTCACATTAGAGAATTCTTTACTTATTTGTAAATAATTATTACTTTAATCGAGACATAGTGCTCATTAATTAGTTAGAACTAAGCTTAAAATTTCATATTGGAATATAGTAAACGTTCCCTAGTCCTTAGTAATTCCAAAATAAAAGCAAAATTACTTTTGCGAACAATTGCTTCGGAGCAGTGCTGCTTTGGTATTTACTTAAAGCTCTTACCTAGTAGTTTTTTTATTATTTATAGCTTAATTAGTGATGGTAAGATCACTGTTTTCACATATATCACGAAACTCAGCCACGCGGGTTGTTTATGCAAAGTATACAAATAAAATTTGTAATTTATACTTTAGATTAAGAAATCAATAGTCATGGTCAACTTTTAAATGGACGGGAATAGTTCGAGCCGACAAACGCTGCTGCGGTTGTGTTTTTACATAAATTATTTTTATTACATTTCTGTTACTATTATTTTTCTTATTTATAACCATAGCGTATATATAGGAGTGTTATATATTTAAAAATTGTAAATCATCAGCTGTTTGACTTCCACTGCTGGACATAAAACTCTCTCAAACATTTCCCTCCACGTCGATTCTGCGCTGCTCGCATCAAGCGGCTTCCTACAGCCTTCATCAGTTCGTCGGACAGTCGGCATAGTATCGCCGGGCATGGGGGCCGTCTTTGTAAGGGTTCATATGGGGGAGTTATAATCATCAGCTATTCGTACATTAGTTGATATTGGCTGACCCAATACAATCTTCAGATTTTCTCACCCACTACTAATATTTGTTACTACTTTTTTTTTAATGGATACTTAAATTATTTATATCAAGTAATAGATATTTTTTTTCATAATTATGTAAAATTTTCTTCTTTTTCCATATTTTACGTAATAATTCAGCTGATATTGTTATAAGACAGCACTCATGTTAAGATTCGTTTATTTTGTTCTAGATATTATTAGTAAAATCAAAGTATTCCTAGAACTTACGATTAACAAAATCATCGTTTAACAGAGATAATCGTAGGATTTTATGTTTACAGAAAAATTAGGTTATCGGAAAATTTATTTCTAGTAACAAGTTATCTTCTAATTTATACATCTTAACTATACCATCTGCATTATTCTTATATTAAAGTAGTAGAAAGATAAGTTAAAAAAATATCGATTCTCCAATTACGGGAAGTGTGTGCCGATGGAGATCAAAGGCTTTTCACCAGCAAGTCTATAACGGTGGACGTACCGGCTGCCAAAAGTTCGCCGAAGAAAAACTGCCACGGCGAGCTCGTAATTCCGTCTTCCTAATTGCCGAGTTTGAGTTATTTCGGGTCATACGTCGCGGGATCAACGACCCCCGGCTCTGTTATCATACGTAGCGCAACGACTTTTTTTCTTCAAGAATAGTTTTCGGGTGCTCGTTTGTCACGCGCCCCAGTCTAGATCCGAGACGTGTGGGAGGCTGGCGAGCTCTCTATAGCCGCGCTTTATTGCACCTATGTTGAAATAAACATTTAGATACAATGAAATATTTGACACAGAAACAGAACGGAAAAGAAACTAAATTGAAATGTCTTCATAAATAAAAGGCAGTAGCAATTATCAAACACAAAGATAAAGATAGAAAAAACATTTAGAGTATGAATTTGTTGGAAAACGGTAAAAGCCATTTGAAGTTACTTTACAACGTTTACCATTTAATTATTAAAAAAATTAGAAAACTGCTTTTATTAAATATTTGTAAAATAATCTGTTTACTGTAATATCATAGTTCTCTTTCTTAACCTTTCCAACCAAAAAATGGATTAATTGTGTTTTATGTCTGTGACTTTTGCTAACAAACAGCAAAATTTAATATGATCAAGTTTATGAACAAAATATATGATGAAAGCTGAATTATAAGCTAATATTAAAAATAATTAAGTTATTTTAGGTATATAACTTTTATTCGCAATGAATTAACACTTGATTATAATTTTATGATGTTATGTATCAATGGGGACGTAGATGGTTGAAGTATGCTCGTCTCATATACTCTCTTATATATCAACTGTCAGAATCTTATGGCAAATTGGCAGTGTGGGTGTGGGGGTCGAAAAACCCTTTCACGGACAAAATTTTGTTACTTATGCAGCTCCGGATTTAATTCGGGAACCTTTACTTGGTTAATCTTGAGCTTTGGCATTTGATGCTTTAGAGCAATTATTGTGTATTCCTATAACCACTTCCGCGTGTTACTAAAATCGTGCCTTTCTTTCTCTTCATGCAAGTGTCGACCCTTGGCTCTACCAATCAATTATCCTTCTTTTTTCTTTCCGTTCCACTCTTCCCGATCGTTTCATTCAGCGCGATAGAATCGTTCAAACATTCCATTGTTAATTCGTTTTGTCCTCATGCTACTAAGGTACGGAGATTTGTCAGTAAACGATGTCAGTTCTTTTGAAATGTTCAGTTCTGAAGGTTTACTATGTAAAATGTTTAGTTTGTAATTAAAATAATACTAGTTATTTATTTGTTTGGTGGAAGTGATAAATTTAAGAAATATAAATTTAATAAGATATTTTTAGCACATAACTAATGTGTTAGATTTAACGTTCTCAACGGTATGCGATGTAAATGTGTGGAAAAATAGTTTGAATGGATCATCATCATTTCAGCCTGTTGTATCCTGTTGAATATGAAGCTCTCCAAATTTGAGAGTGTTTGCTATAGTCGCAATGTTTGTGATGAGGTTATGAGGAAATTCGGTTGGTAAAAATTAAAAAAAAATACTATCGTTTTCTTTCTGGAGTTATGGTCTATTAGTTTCCCTAAAAAGTTCCTTTCCTGAACTCGTACTGAGTGGTCTTCGACTGAATTCCGAGAGTGTAACGGTATTGATATTTCTATCAGTAACTGTACCCAAGTTCATCAAAATAGCTTTCTCAGATTTGGGTTATCATTAGTCTACATAAGGTTAAAATAAATAACTTTACCGTAAGTTTAGATCGTAACGGTATTTGAACCACAACGTTGAATATTTAGCAGCACCTGTCTAACGCACAGTTTTGTAGATAACAGATTGATAAATAACAGATTCGGTTCCACGAGCATCAATGTCTGAACCCAACGGTGCAATCTGTGTAAGGAGATAAGAAAATTGTGCATTAGAATCATTGAACTGAATTCCAGAAAATTTTCTACAATACTTTTCTAAAGTTTAAAGTGAATCTAGAATTCGGTACAAAATATGTTGAAGTCAAGACTCAGGCAGTTGTTTTTAGATGAATTATGATGGGAGAAGTAGTTGATCAAAACAGAAAGTTGAAGTGTTAAATTAGTGAGTAATGTCAGTGCTTGATTAACACTTTATTGCTCTCATTGAAGAAGGTACAATCAATTAACTAAAGCTAAACTTATAACCTAAATGTGAACAAGGCAACCTTTTAGGACAGGAAGCGTAAAATAATTAAATCTCGGGCTAACAAAAACAGTAAGCAATACATACAAAACTAAAGTCTTACATATTATACATACTTTTTTTGAATTGGTTAGTGATAGTTGTAGTGTATAGTATAGTAGTAGTACTTCTTCCTGCCCTTTTCCCTGTGGTACTTATGAAAAAGAAATTAAGATGTTTGGCGAGTGTTGTGATATAAGCTTACATGTTTGTTAGTTTTGTTTACTAAATAAATAACATAAGTTAAATTGTTATTCAACGAAGGCCTGAAACTGGAGAGACGTATATGCTCGCCCATAATAACGTGGCTCTAGTTAGTATGATATACTCCGTAGCACATTGTTTCCGTCTCTCTGCTCCAGTATTTTCAAACCTTCAAACTGAAACACTGTAATATTTGCACACCACTGTCTGGCGACAGAAACAGGATCTTTGGTGGTAATTACCTAGACGGACTCCAGGAATAGGTACCCACCACGACTTTGATATATCTATTATATAAAATAAATGTTTTGTGAAGCAAGATTATTTGCGCTTCTGTAGGGGCCTTTATTATTTTTTAACTGTTGCTTTTTTTTAAAAAAAATGTGCTGCGATACTCAATGTAGGTGGGTTTGGAATTAAATAATTACCAATATAGACCTTAATAAATTTGTTTTAAAAGGTTTTTCAAGTTAATACATCCAGATCGCGGATTTTTCAGTAGGTTGTAATGAACACGCTCTTGTAACGTTCATGTAGACTAAGTGGTCTTTATATCTTAATGTAATATAACATAAACAGCCATTTTGTTCAATTAACGGAGATTTAAAGTCTTCTTTTACAAGAAGGGAAGGTCCCGAGGAACTAAATGGATTCTTCATGACGCTGTCTTTCACTGGTTGCTTTAGCTTAGCGATATCAAACCCACACCTCTTGTCGTATATTGTGTACGATAGCACTTACAAATTAACTTATCATTGCTTATGATAAGTTAATTTATAAGTGCTACTTACTGAGCTACTTCTACTGACCTATTACCACATCTAACTATTGTTAAACAATCGTATGACCTTTCCGATCTTTAACAATCTGGTTAATCTCTTAGCGATCTTTATACGTGAAAAGCTTTACCTTAGATTAATAGAATTATTTTCAGGTTCATCCTAACTACTTAAATGTGTTTTACTATGTACATTGAAAAATCGTTTAGTTTTGCATTTAGTTTCACGTCATATTTTACCTGTTGTTCGAAACAGATAGTCATAACGTCCTAATTGGAGTGCGTTCAAGAATTCGTCACCTGAACAGGTCTAGATTTAACCAGATGAAACAGCCTGTCTTAGATAATAAACGATTTAGTCTTTGTTTGTTTTTTTATCTATACATCAATATTTAACCTCAATTTTACGTGGTGTTAACTGGCAATGAAACCGTGGTTAGTGAACTGTGCTCGTTTAGATCATAGTGGGTTTTATATATTACATATATAATAGCTAAAGTACGATTGTAGATAGCAAGACGAATATAAAAAAAAACTACAATGAATCAAACTTGACAACATGTTGATTGGTAATCAAATAAGAGATCTTGAATAAGGTAAGCAACTAACCACTGCATCAAGGAAGCAGTTAAAATTTCATCCCTTAGAAAAAAAAATATATATTTATTTAATACATATTTATGTTAATTTGTGTTAGAATGAATACAATAAGTCAGTAATTTCACCAGCTAGCTATAAGGTTCTATAGACTGGAATACAGACTCCATTGATACTAATACAGACGTCCTCTTGAAAATGAAATCTATTGTATAGACGTATAACGGATATATTTTATAATAGTAATATATGTTTATTTACCTATGTCTCCTAAATATTAGATTCACTAAATACCCGTATTAAAATGCACGAGATAAAATCTGGACAAATCATGCATAATCAATACAAAACATTCACCATAAATTTGAGAAAGAATTGTACACTCAGCATAGTCGAGATTCAATTTACATGTGGCGTATTTTCTCATTCCAGTCTTAATCAACATTCCACTTCCACTTGGCGCGGAGATAAGACCTCTCGCTGTTTTGGGACGTAAATTTAGTAATAGTTCAATGTATTACCTTCCGTATTCGTCTTAAATGATTTCATTACTAAAATTTCATTTTATTGAAGTTTAAAGATAAATTCTTCTCACATAATCACAACTTATAACTTGAGTTATATTTCATCTTTACTAATATATAATGGAAAATCGATATAAGAAAAAAATATCAAAGAAGTTAAAAAATTCTTCCTCATTGGCATGATGATAAGTCAAGTTACGGAGATGCTGAAATTTATAATTTCACCCCAGGGCGAAATGTTGTCATTTGTGAATATATGTAGTTAAGAGTGGGGGAGAAGGAGGAGAAAGTAGACCCTGCTTCTGTAATTACATTTGTTGTGGTACCCTGGTCTTATTGCTAATAACCCGAGACGACAGGCAGGAAGGCTATTCGAACATCATATTTCTTAAAGGGTTTATCTTTTTCATTTTGTTTACAGCTTCTCATTATGTAAACTGTAAATATGACGATTAATGTTTAAACATAAAATATATTAACTCCATTCCGTAATACTTTAAAACGAACTCAACACTTAAGAGTTTACGCGAGGAATAAAGGTACAATAATTTTATTAAGCGATTGGGGGACGACCGAAATCAAAAAAAAAAAAACATCAAGAATATTTGCTTTGCAAATAATTAAAGAATCAGGTTTCGAAGGTAGACGACGGACAGACAGCGATTCTATCTCTTTATCAATTTAATTCAGCGATTAGTATAAGCGTTATCAAACAAACGATTGTCGAAATGTTTACTAATTCAAATTTGTATTAGATCATCTGAGGCGTAGGATCTGGTTTCCCATTTTCAAATACCAGCGACGGGTCCACTCCATGTATATTGTTTTTCACAGCTACCTTAACGATACTTTGACATATCGTACGTTTTTTTTATTCAATAATTAATTTGACTGGATTCAATTGGACGAATATTTAAGCACTGTTAAACGTAATCAGATAACTATGTATTAAATTGCTGCTCGGTTATGAAATTATTGCGTCAATTGTTATATTTAATCTATAGTTAGACAGAATGGTATGAGATCTTTGGAAAATGATCATTTTAATTTAGACTTTTATATATATAAGAGATATCCAGATATTCATTGGTTCAGAAGATCCACGAAACTGTTATATCAAAATTTTATAGAGACATTACTTCTGCCATTTAGAAGTCAATGACTGATTTTACAAAATTCCTTCCCGGAAGGGAGTTACGGAGTGTTAAAGACAGCAAAGCGGGTGGGGAACGGTTGGTTGTGGTATACAACAATTCATGCGGGTAATATGATAAATTCGGGTAGTATAGGGTGGCGCAAAACTAATCCTCCTATCAGAAAATTTTGCCTTGATGTAAAAAAATTAAAAGACCAAATATACCTTGTATACAAGGTGGCGCAAAAATAACCTTCCGATGTTTTTAGGCTGTAATTTAAAAAAAAATGAAAAACTTTGATTCTTCTTATGGATTATTTTTATTTGGTCTTTTAATTTTTTTACATCAAGGCAAAATTTATAGCATTCTCTGATAGGAGGATTACTTTTGCGCCACCCTATATAAACGCGTGAATAGTGCAGTTGTGATCCGACCGTCGACGAGTACGGACGAGCTCTTTGAAAATTTTAACTATTTTATTACAGATTAACTAAAACACATTTTCTTATTTGTCGAGACGATCGAGATGTTTACGTAATGGTAAGTTAGGATGACATACACAACATCGTATTGGTCTCTTCTCCTTTATATTAGTTGAAATGATATTCAAACTGGACCACAGTAATGTTTGCATACTAATATTTGGTGGCAGAAATAGGAACTTCAGTGGTATTCACCTAGACGATCTCCGGTAACAGAAATAACAGCAAAACAGGTATTTAGGTACTAGCGACATATTTTCTTTATAGCAATGACCTTAGTAAATGTCACGGCGGCAAATATTCATGCTGCCAATTTATATTATGAAGATATTATCATAAATCTATTTATCATTTTATCTCTTAAAGAGACTAACACTATTCATTGCTATATATGAATTCTAACTAGTGGCGTCCTGATCCTAAAAAAAAACTACGAATCGATTCGTGCGCGCCCACGAATTATACTATCTTTAGAACTGTTATTTATTTTTGTTACACAAATAATCCTAAAGGAACTCAAAGAAAATACCTTTAAGGTCTGCTATAATAATTTATAGCAGGTATATAGTTATTAGTAGTTTAATTACTTGAGTCGTTAATTATGATTTAAGACGAGACGATCCAAGGTGGGCTTGAAATCGATTCGCCTGTGATCATTCGGATTTATCACTAAGATTAACGTCTTCCTTGTTCCTCCTTTATTCTTCGCGTCGTCGTTATAACATAATTTACATCATTATATTAAAAACATTAAAAGACACTTTAGTTTATTAATAAGACGTATAAATGTTATTTATAGGTGAGAAGCTGATTTTAATATATTTTTTTTAATACAATAAAGTGACGAGTTGCGCGGTGCTTTCACCTGATGTTAAGTGTATGTATGTCATACGCCAGCTCATAACAACGTGGCGCTAGTTAAGATGGTATTCATAGCACTACATTGCGCTCGTCGCCTTCATAAGGTGTTGTCCCGTAACCCCAGTAATTTGACTAGATACAACGCCCTTCAAGTCGGAACACAGTTATGTTTGCACACCGTTGTTTGTCGGCATAAATAGGCGCTGCAAAAGAGATCTACCACCACTAACATTTTATATGACATTAATAAAATTGTTATATTTAATGTGTTACAAAATACGATTGGAAGCATCGACATTTGCATTTGTCTTTTAAAAATGGATTTAAAAAAAAAAAGCGGGCAACATAAAATTAAACGAATCGTTTCCCGCTAAAAGTCATTTAATAAACACGCCCGTGTTGAAAATGTGTCGTCATAAAGTTTAATATCATTTCCACTGCGTTTTATTATCAGTTTAATTTTGAACTCATCCGAAATAGTATTCTTAAAACCGTTTTACGTGTGGTGACAGTGTAAATTGTTTAGTTGGTAGTTTGATTCCAATGTATATTTCAACGGTGAATTTAAATGTGCGCCGCGACAGTGACATTGATGTGAACAATCATGATTGTCGTGCACTATGCGTTTGCGCCATAGTAGTGTGCTTCATTATTCTATAATAAAATATGTTTTGACGATGCATATGCGGAGATTATTATTGAACGATATAAAATTATAGTTTTAAATGTAATAGATTAACGGAGTTACGTCCACATGTTACATGGATATAACATAAATTTTAAATTGTTATGGCCACGAATTCTCCTTCTCTCTTTCTTTCTAAAATATTAGTTACAGTTTTTTTTTATAATAAAGTCTGCTATCATTTTGATAACGTATTGATTATGACGAGATGCGTTCATCAAACTGAAGTTTGGAGGTTATATTAAAAAAAAAACTATTACGGCATAGCTTATTACTAGTCATATTAAAAATAATTACACGATAAATTAAACGGGCGGTAAACAAATATAGACTTTAATGTTTTCAAGTTAAAGATTGTTTTTGTTTGAACAGATTCAAAAACATTAATTTTGATAAAGTTTTTATGTCACTGTTACTATGACAACTTATACGTCAATAGTTAATATTTCGTGTACGTTATTTTGATTCATATATGATGAGAACTTAAAGTTAATAGTAGCTTAAAATATGAATACAATTGTCGTGACTATTGAATGGTTTTAAAGATATAAGAATTTTTATTGACTAAGTAAAAATTGCAATTACGCAAAATGTGTTAAGTTGGATAAATGGCTTTAACTCTCTCCTTGCAAAAGAAGTCCACGTTCATCAGCATTGGGAACTTTAATAAGGCTGTTCATTTTTAATATAATATTATAATACTTTAGACTGGTCGCCGTCCGTGTGTAAGTAGAAATTGATGCTATAGTGTATATTTCTATCGTTAAACAGTAGTAGTGTGCAAATATCACTGTGTCCCGATTTCAAAAGAGTTGTAGCTAAATAGATTTATTTTATTATGTATCAAAGCGACTAGCTGTTACTCCGCCTTTTTGCTGGCCATAATTCTGAATCAGATTTGAAATAGAGACTTGCAATTTGTCAGAAATATTCCCACTCGGTCGCAACCCGCCGCCCCCTCGGTACAACCCTTGCCGTTATTAACACTCCCATAACTTTCCTTGGAGACTTCATGCAATTCGTTCTTAACTCATCTGTACTCGGCAAAAAGAATATAGCTACCAAATTTCAAGTATCCGGACCTTATGATTATAAAGGTATCGTGATGATCACGAGCATGTGATACAATGTGATAGTAAGTAGCGCTATATTTTTATACAGAGCCTTACGATATATCACATTGTTTTTTTTTAAATGATTTTTCTTTTATTGTACTATGCGACGAGATGAGCAGGATGTTCACTTAATGGTAAGCGACACGCCTGCTCATAACAACGTGGCGATAATTATCATGATATATACTTTCCACATTGTGCTCGTTGCCTTGAGACATGATGTTAAGTCTTGTTACCTCAGTAATTTCACTAGCTGCAACACCTTTTAAACCGAAACATAGTAATGTTTGCACAGTGCTGTTCGTCGGCTGCAGTAGACGTTGCGGTTGTACTTACGACGGTCTCCGGAAACAGAGACCTGCCACCAGTAAACTGATGCAAAATTATTGCATGGCACAAATAATATGTCCATACGAAAAATGTGAAAGAAATAGTGTTGTTAGCGATAAACAACTGCATAATCGGTAGAAATATATAATTGACCTTCACCTCTCTAATTGAATGAAAAACAAACAGCGCCGATATCTGAACACAATAACGACACTCTTATTGTTTTATCTGTGGCGCGGTTGTTAACTTTAAGGAAAAAAAAATGTTTCCCTCAGTACAAGCGAACCTCAATGGAGGAGGTCGTTAGTACAACAGTACGATTATAAGTCCTCCCAATGTGGAACATTAATATAGATATTCTATATATCTACAATGGATTTAGACTTTGAAGGGCGCTGTAGCTGTCTATCATCCTAAGTATATATTTATTGTTATGGGTAGACGTATCACTTAATATCAGGTGCAATCACGATCGTCTAGTCATGTTGTTGAATGGAATAATAGTATGAGAGTGGTTAGATCTGTATACTTAATCATAACAGTCTTGATAGTCTGTTCGTGGCTTCTCCCTAACTGCTGTCATGTCCCCATATTAGTGCAAAGTTATGTCTACTGGTGCTTTGAGCTGGTTGATCCACCTCATTAGTTCATTACCTCGTATCCTATATATATGTCTTTAATATTTTCTTGCACTAGTGGTCCATGGACCTGTCGTTCCATATACACAATAGAGTACAGACGTTGCATGTTACCGAGTTCAATGACAGTTCATTTATTAGTGCAGAATGCAGTCCAGCATTATGCTTCGATACTACATCGTCTGTCTTTCATCATCAGCAGATTAACGTTCACACCTGGACATAGGCCTTCTCAAAGATACACCGGACGCTCCTGCGCTGCTCTTATACTCGTTTGTAGCAGTTTAATGAAGGTTGGTGGGAAGCTAGAGCCGCGTTTGTTGATTAGCAGGGTGCACCACGAGCAGGTGAGATTGGCTTGGGTCCCGTGAGTTGATGTGCCGAACCCCTTACACTCCACTTTTAGTGTCTTTCACTTTGGAAATAGTTTACCACTAATCAAACTTCAAAACGTCTCGTTCTGGAATCAAACTAGGTACCCCCGTGTAGCAAACCATGTTGCTGTGCCATAATTAAACCTTTAAAATGAAATAAGAATAAGTATAGAATTAAGGGAGGAAATGATGTGGAGGATGTAGAAGTACAAAATAAATGAAGGTCATAATATATAAAATAAGGAATAGACAAAGAAATGTAATAAACTTAAGGACGGAAAATAAATAAAAATTTTAAGTTTCAACTTATTTAAGGGAAGGATGAAAGTAGGAAATAAGATGCAGCATAGGTGGGAGAGAGGAATGGAAGATTAAAGTGGTGTAGAAGAAGAAAATGGAAGGTGAGAATGAGGAAAGAAAATAAGAAGTGTAAAGAAATAATGAAATGAAGCTCAGGTCCACAAAAGCTCGATGGACGAAGAAAGAAAAACCTTAAAAATGTTTACAAAGGTGTCGGAGTCTTGAGATGTAAATTTTCGTCGAGTCAGCTCTGATGCTTACAGTAACGATATAAATAGATTTTAATCTAGATACTCTTGCCGAGATAAGGTCGAACCGTGGTTAGTTTACGTATCCGTAACTATGTAACGGTTATTAGACTGTAACACTTAATACTCCGGTTAAATAGTTGATGGTTTAACTTTTGATTAGACTGCATAGCGCGGTTAAGTCTTGTAACACGGAGTAACTTTAATGATTGTAAGACCCGCATATTGGTTTAGATGAAAAGAGGAGCTGTTGCCCTTTTTTAAGAGTTGTTACTTTTACCATGTGTACAGTGGAGGGGATATTCTAATCCGTATCCTGCGCTGGATATAAATATAAATACAGGCGATGTTTAAGTACAATAATTCAGCAGTACATACTTTCGTCCCGTTAACGTCTCAATAAAATACTTAATGTTGAGTAGCATAGACGCGGTATTTCCTAACAAGTTAGTCACGCAACAACATCACAATTAGCGCCTCAATTGAAGGCACTCATCATCAGGTGTCGGTGTGAGTTGTTCGCGTTATCAAATACAAATTAACGAGCCGTCGATTCTGAGAGCTGGCAGCGGCCGTTTGAAAGCTATGACGCTTGTTTCACCGTTTGCCTTCATTATGTTCTTAATTGAACTTCAGACGTATATACAAGTACGTTCGGCATTAGCAAGTTTTTTTTTTTTTCTTTATATAGATTTTTATCAAATGAGTTTCTACCTAATAGCCTGAAAGCATGCACTGTTGCTATTCAATTTCTGTCCACATCAATGTCGAGGTTAACAAACCAAGGAGATGAGTAGGATGTTCTCTACACAATACACCACATCGCCGTAAATAATATATTATTAGAGTAATTTCACTAACTACAACGCCTTTCAAACCAGAACACAGTAATGTTCGAGGATACTACTGTTTGGCGGAAAATTCTAGATTTAAGAATATGCATGTTTTTTTTATAAGTGACAAGACGGGTGAGATGTTCACCTGATGGTAAATGATACGCCTAGCCATAACAGCTTTGTGCTAGTTAGGATATACACTGGACCACCTTGCGCTTGTCGCTTTTAGACATAACACGTTGAGACTTGTTACCCCAGTAATTTCAATAAATACAGTGCCCTTCAAACCGGAATATAGTAATATTTGCATATTACCGTTTGTGCAGCTGCAATAGGCGCTGCGGCGGTACCTACCTTTTTTTATTGCAAGAGAAATCGTCTTAAAAGATACCCTGCTTCTGGGTGGAAAACAAGGTTTTGTGTGGCTTCTACCCGCTAACACCCACTCGGTGGTGTCCTTCAGTGCATTAGGAGGGGCTCCGGAATCTTCTTCGGAACGCACCGGTGTCCCCCTGTACTCCTGATGAAACATCCCACGGAAGGGTAAAGCCTCCGTATTACCCACGCTGTGCTACAGCAAATAACCTCCACTGTCAAGGCTCACGAACCCGAGGACTCTTTTGTCGCCTTGTACAACAGGCAGGGAAAACCTTAGTCCTACTCCTAATAGCCCGAGACTACAGGGCTAGCGATGGTACCTAACTAGACGGTCTCCGATGAGAATAAATCCTGGTAAGGATTTAAGCAACAAATCAGTGTTTAGTAACAATAAACAACTACCTCGAGTACGCACACATTAGTTCATCAATCACCTGAAAACTAGTGAACGTATCGATATGAGCATTCGACGCGGAATGATTTGTAGATGGTTATAGGCTATGTATAATTTTGAATTCCATAGAGTTATACATCGTTTTGTTTCCAATTAACTGTTACAAACATTTTCATTTGTTCGGTTGCTATAGTAACGGTTGCTATAGAAAGTCACTTGCGGTATACTTTAGTACTACGTCCAGCAAAGCGGTTGGGGAACAGCTAGTAATTTATACGCGGAAAGCCTCCGCTTACAAAATTTAAATATCCGCGTCATTACTTCAGTCTGTTTGAAGTGATATATTAGATAATACGGACGCTTTCAACTTCTTCTCCAGCAATGGATATAAATGGCGATCTTTCGGCCAAATTAAGATATATATACGACACCACGGAAATAGTTGTCGCTGATTATCATTTATTTATTACGCTATACACTACACATCTAACTGTTGTACTGCTTTTGATCTGAAAATAAAATCTAAAGTGAAGTATTAGTTTAAATATCGTATGTTAGTAGCTCTGGAAGCCCAGAGACCTGTCTAGGTACGTACCTTCTTCGGGTGGTCGTTCACCTGAAGGTTGGTGATATGCCTGATTGTAACAACGTGGCGCTAGTTAAGAGGGTGTTCGCGGCATCAGATTGCTCTGGTCGCACTTTACAGTTCGGCGGCTGATATATCAGCTGCGGGTGGTACCTACCTAGACGATCTTCGACTACGGAGACCTAGCACCAGTAAAGTCTTGGCAGAGTGGCCCATGTACGTATCAAGAGCTACCCTATAGTCTTGGGTTATTAAGGTACCTGTTGTAGAAGCTAATTGAAAGGAGTTTCGGGTTCGTGGGCTTTGAAGATGGGGGCCCTCATTTGAAACTAAACGAGCCCAAAGTGAACGATGGTGTCTCCTCACTGCAATCCCCAAGCCGTGTTTGGGCGCAGTGCAAGGACACCTCGGTGAGTTCCGTAGGGAATCCCGCGGCCTCTTTGAAAGCACTAAGGATGACCACCGAGCAGGTTTTAGTGGATACAAATCCCAAATAACCATATTGTCTCCCAGCAGAAGTAAAGTATCTTGTGAAGATTTCTGCTTCGAAAAAAAAGTAGGCACCCACCGGCAAAGCCTATTTTTAACACAAAACAGTAATACTATGTTCCAGCTTGAAGGGCGCTGCAGCTAGTGTTGTATATCATCTGAACTAACACCAGGTTGTTACGATCTTAGGATCAGATGAATAGTCTCGCTTGCTTCTCGTCGTGGAATAAGAAAATCTGTAGAGTATATATCACAAATTGTTTCATTAAATATTTATATTAGATTTAGCTACTTGAAAGCTTCTCAGTTTTGTATACATAATGTTTCTATGAACAAGTTTTTAAGTGACGTTTGCCGCTTCAAACGGAGCACTTAATGTTTTATTCGGTGTTACTTGAAGCATACTTAAGTTGACATGGTATCAATTATATTATTCGGTGAGAAAATATCCGATGAATTTTGTAATACTTAGCAAAGTTGCCCACGATTTTGGTTTATTTTACAATGGGGAGAGTTTTTTTTATCTATAAGCCCCCTCTCATTTTATCGTATAGGGTTTGAATATATTTTTTTTTTCATCATCATCATCAGCTGATAGACTTCCTCTGCTGGATATAGACCTCCCCCAAAGATCTCCAAATCGATCGCTCCCGTGTTACTCACATCCCGTGGGTTCTCACGATTCTCACCAGATCGTCGGTCCACCTTATTTTACTCTATATTTTAAATTAGAAAAATTGATTATATATATATATATATATATATATATATATATATATATTTATCATTAGTTTTATATGACGAAACGAATGAAACGTTCACCTGAAATTAAGTGATACGCCTACCCATAACAACGTGGCGCTAGTTGGGTGTTATCCCCACCGCGATATTGCGCTCGTCGCCTTGACACATAAGATGTTAAGTCTCGTTACTTGAGTATTTGATTAGTTACAACGCCATTCAAACCGGACCATACTGTTAGACGACGGAAGTTTCGAGCAGTGGTATCTACTTAGACGGTCTCTAGCAATAGAGATATTTCGCCAGCAAAAATTGTATGTCCTTGATTTTCAGTGAATCATGTTGCAGCATCCCAAAGGCAAATGACGTTACTATAAATATTAAAAAAGCGTGCAGTGTGACCGAGTCCTTATAAATTATTAATAAGTTATTGATTACACATATTTCGTATATCTAAACTGCTGACCGTACTTTCGGTGAGCCGTTAAAGCAATCGTTAACATAAAGAGGCCACTTCACACACTTTGTGCGGTGGCTTAATCGATTTGTTACTCGCTGTTACGTATGGTTGAATTGACAGTGGCCCAAAAGCCGTCCGTCGGTCCGTTATCTTTGCACCAGTGGATGAGTTTTCATAATTCCCGGTAACGCGGCTACTTAATGTTACTTTTCACTGCCTAATGAACACATCGAAGTCTCCGTTTGTATATTCAAAACAACATAGCCGAAGAAAAAAAATTACCGCGGTAATAATCTTATATTTCTTTACTATGAGAACGATTACCTTTTAAGAAGTTTGCAGTGCCTATTTCTATGCTGTGCAAACATTACTGTGTTCTGATTTGAAGGGCTCTGTAGCTAGTGTAATCACTGGAGTACTGAGAGTCCTTATGTCTATAGCGTCGAGCACAATGTGATGCTGTGCATATCATCCTGACTAGCGCTACATTGTTATAGGCAGGCGTATCACTTACCATCAGGTGAACTTCCCGTTCGTCTTCTTTCTTTGTAGGATAAAAAAAAATAGTATAGACTTGATTTTGTATTAAAAATTCATATATTCATGCTTTGAACTTATGTATTTTTAATACAAAATCATTAAAGAATCTATATACTGTTCTAGTATGTAAATAAAACTTATTATCATATATATATAAAATGAAAATGTGGTTTATATTCGCCAATCACGTGAAAACTAGTGAAAGTGTCGACATGGGAACACGACCAATCGACCCAGTATGATTCGTACACAGTTATAACCTATTTATTTTTTGAGTTACATATATCCTTCGTAATTTTATTAATAATTAACTTTTATAAACGTTTTTACATAGTATTATTTATACGGTTGCTATAGTAACGGTTGATATAGAAAGTCATTGCGGTCTTATTTTATATAACGGCCAACAAATGCAGGCGAGTAACAGGTGGTATATTAATATAAAGAAACTATCGAGTGTCAGTAGAGATTCAATTTCATATTAATTGGATAGTTGTGAACCAGAACGTTGGTTTACTCTATTTCATTGAAATAGTAGCTAGCCCACAGATAACGTTCAAGTTTACTGTCAGTCAACAGTTAATTTAACCGTTCACGGTTTAACACAGTTGAGACCTTATTGTTGTGCGATAGAGTGCACATTGCAGTTGCATCAACATATGTTTGAATTTGGCTTTATATGGAGTTAACACTCGGACCGCGAAATCGAAAATTGTTTCTTTTTATGTGGTAATAATGTTGCCACGTTGAGTTACATCAGGTCTCGGAACGATTTCCGTTTGATTTATGGTTTAACTTGCACTGTAATCTGTAATCGACATCTTGATCATATTATGCGGGGGCTTTTAGTGATACAAGTATTAAATAACGGTTAATGGTTTGTTTGAATAATTCAACGTTTTAATGACTGTATTACTTAGACTTAGACTGTCCAAAGTTACGGAATATGTATTTTTTTATTAACCCAGTATTATATGGTATTATAAGTATGGTAAGAATATGATGAGCTGCGATCTTAAGGAAAGCTATGTTCATAATACAGCGAAGTGGAGTGAAAGGAGTAAGAAAGTAGACCCTGTCATAAGACGGGATAAATACTAAGAAGAAGTATTGTTTAGTATTAACTTTTCTTGTTATTTGCGAAGTATATCTATCTAAATTCTAATTCAACCAGTTTTCATTTTGTCCGGTTATAAAAACATAATTCAGACCTTGGGTTTTCATTTGATGGGCTAGAAGCAACAAGGGGGCCTAATATTGTTGCACTACATATACCGATTTTTTTTAAATATAGTAGCAGTACACGATATGTTTTTAACACCATATAATTCCACATTCTTATGTTGTAAACATCCCCAGTTAGCTAACAAAGAGGTCCAGGTCCTCATTCTTTATGAGATCAATAAAGGTGTGGAACAGCTTATAGTATCGCGGTTCCCGTCCAAAAACAACATAGATGTCTTTAAGAAAATGGTGAGTATGCTGTTACTAGGTTAGTGCGCCTTGCTACCACATGTCACATTACCACTTAAAATCATGTGTGATCGTGGTCAAGCCCTGTCCTTGTTGATATAAAAAAACATTGTCCTTTGATGACCAAAACAAATCATTAACGTCACATCCGTTTCCGTGTAGAAACTTTTAAAATGGTCCAAAACGGCGTTTGCCTCCGACCATGCTTGATTTCTCAAAAATACCAGGATTGTCCGGATAGAGGTTTAGGTAAGTTAGTTCCGGTAAAAGACAGTGAATCGTAAGATATTAGACAGTAATTATCGTCTCTAAGGTTTAAAGTGTCATCTGTGCAAACATTCGTGTAGTCTATTCACAAGTTTTGCTTTAACTACGAAACTGTAACAGGTTCTCCGGTATGCGTACTGCATAAATAAATTAAACCGTGAAGTTAATATATAGAAATAGATGTAAAATCAATAATAAACACATGCTACCTGCATAAATTTATCATTTATCATCGTATGGACAAAATAACTCGAATCTTGTAATTGATTGTATCTTATTATAAGTAATCCATGTATTACCATAAATTTCTATGATTTTTTTTTTAATAAGAACTGTCTACTCTATAAAGATTCATATTTACACAATTTAATAAATTTTTTATTAATAAATATCAAGTGATAAAATTATCAAAAATATTTAATGTAAATATTAGAAAAAAAATATCGTTTTAGTATAAAGCTATATATAGGGTGTCGCAAAAATAACCTTATAAAAAGTACCTTATTACCTGTGTTATAAGGTACTTTTTATAAGGTTATTTTTGCGTCACCCTACATATATATAAATAGGAGATATTCTAAAATTGAAAGGCTTCAAGTCGCACAGAGAGTAATGGAAAAGTCTATGCTCGCGGTTACCCTGCGTGATCGAATCAGAAATGTGGAGATCCGCAGGAGAACTAAGGCCCATTCGTCCGGAGCACGCCTCAAACCCCTTCAGGTTCTTCAAAACCGATTCACCCGCATCGCAACCGGTGCCGAATGGTACCAGCGCAATGTCGACCTCCACAGCGACCTCGAACTCCCGATCATTGCGGAACACTTCAGAGAGTGCTCCGAATCATACTTCGCCAAGGCGACAACTCACCCCAACCCTCTGGTGGCCAAAGCGGCCAACTACGAGTCGTCCTCGAATCCCAAGACCAATAAGCGCAGACCACGGCATGCGCTAATTCCGTCATCCCCAGGGGTCCCTCACAGCACCACGAACCCACAGTCACCGACAACACCCACGTCACCACACATACCTCGGACACTACCAACACGCTCCGAATCTCCGCATCACGCCGCCCTCGCTTCAGAACGCGGCGCCACAGGTACTCACACACCGCGTACACTAAGTACACCCGCGATCAGGGGCGGTCCTCACCGCCCAGAGACTCCGACACAGGCGAAGGTAGTCGGGAAACGGGTCCGCGTCCGCCCTCGACGACCGAGCAGATTCGCCAGAGAAACCAATAACCAGACGCACATTATAAAACTCCGCCGTCGGATAACTACACTACAAGCAGTACACATTTTTTGTAAACAAGCCGTGGATCCAGGTCCACGTGCCCAGTGTCAGATAAGCTGTAAAAGTCGCATAGCTTGCAGCGCTTTCATCATCAAGAATTTAGAGAACTAAGGTCACCGGCATACTCCAAAAGAATGCTAGCCTTAAGTGGCAATGAGCAAGACCCATCGCTCGAAGGATTGACAGCTGATGCGGCACTAAGGTCCTCGAATGGCGACCACATACCGGAAGACATAGTGTTGGCAGGCCCTCAACTAGGTGGTCCAAGGATCTGGTGAAGGTTGCGGGAAATAGCGGGATGCGGCAGCGTAGGATCAATCGATGTGGAGATCTTTCAGGAAGGCCTATGTCCAGCGGTGGACGTCTGTCGGCTGATAAAGATAATATAGGAGATATCCACAGATTCATTGTCTCATCATGAAATCTTGCTTCTGGGATCTGATTAATGTGGAGATCTTCAGGTTAGGCCCATGTCTAGCAGTGGACGAATATGGGCTGATGATGATGATTGCTTTTGCCATTTAGAAGTCGGCGAAGAACCGACTTTACAAAATTCCTTCCCCAAAGGAAGTTGCGAGGGTGTCACGGCCAGCATAGCGGGCAGGGAAAATCTAATCGTTGTGTAAAGCCACATACGTGAGATGTATTATATTTAAATATTAATAATTATTATCATTATCAGCCTTTTTTATTTTAGTTTTTATTATTAATAATTATAATAATGAATAAACCTTTTAATGTTCCCACTGATGGAACTCAGGGCCTTATCTCACGGAGGCAGAATCAAGGTCGTTTATTCACATCTCTGGCTGAGGGCGGGTTGGTGGATGCTGTACTCCTTTTTTCTTCACCGAGAACTCAAGATTATTGAGGATCGAATTTGCATCCCTCATAGATGTGGGGTTACAGCCGCTATACGATTTTAGGTATGACGGCTACATATTATAACTAGCTCATTTTTTTTATTTATTCTACAAAGCACGTGATACATTTTCTTATACGTGGCGCTTGTTAGGATGATATACACAGCATACTGGGCTTTAAGATATGTTGTCTCCTTAACTTATTAATATCACCAGCTACAGCGCCCTTCAAGCCGTAACAAAGCTATTTTTGTATACAACTATTTGACGGCGAAATAAGATTTGCGGTGGTATCTAGGTCTCTGCCAATAGAGACCAATCAACATCTTAAATCTACTATCATAATTTATAAATGGTATTTAAATCATCAACCAGCTAACGCAACCATTATAAAAAATGTACACAACACCTGTACACGAGATGACATATCAATTTGTAGGACAATCGGCTCGGTTGTTAAGCAACAAAGTAAATCAAACGCACCATCATGTTTATAGAGGATTGTCGTGTTCTGCGTTCACCTCACAAATTAAGACGGTGCATGGTCAGAGGTCAAATGCATTACGATAAAGAATCCAAGCGGCAAATGTGACAATCTACACTCAACAAAACCATAATAAAATATATACACAAAAGAAATTTACATAAAGTCATAACACGCCGTCTCACACAATGGGGAGGTTTCTAGTCCGGTCATAGCATGCAGCTTCACACTCTCATATTGTTGAACTATGGAGTGCTATAACGATCTGTCCTACTATGAGATGACGTTTAAGTTAAATATATTTTCGACAACCAAATTGAACAGTTAAACCGTTATAGTTATTTATTTTAACTTTAATCCGTAAAATAAAAGTCGGTTTTAGTTTACTGGTTCATTTCTGCGGTTAATAGTCAGTTGAGATTAAAATTTCCATTCTAATGGATCTATATATGGCCATTTAAAATTAGATCTGCAAATTTTGTCAAATCATGAAGGTCTCGTTCATCTACTTCTAGAATAATTATTCTGAAATTCTTCAATTTCGTAAATTCTTTGATGTTACGTTGCCAATGATCAATCGCAGAGTCTCGTTTCGAAGTTTACACGATATATTATAAACTTGTCCACCGTGACCTGAATGTAAAGTAAACCCTTCTGCTGTATAGTCAGATGTTTACTCAAGCGATCCGAGTATTTCGGAAAAGCCAACAAGACCTTTTAAATTCTTACGTCAATACAGCATCTATCAATTCTTATGAGGTACATTATATGCAAAACTATTAAGCGGATTGGTCGTCGTAAAATTATTAATAATTGAATAATCTCCATCCATTTATAAATATATAAAAAGCCTTCTTAACGTACTCTCTACTGAGATCTACTCTTACAGGGAGAGAATCTCGACCATTTACTTACCATATGACGCTCACGAAGATCGCTTAAGTAGAAGACACATTTCCTTGCGGCTATATGATAAACTTAAACTTAAATAAAATTAGCATTAATCGCTGATGTATAACTTAAATATTTTGTAAATATTTATGAAAAAATAAGTTAATTAAATTATCTAAATTGCTACACAATGCTGTAGAAAATATTATCGGAAGCATGATATTTTTACAATTGATACAAAAAACTAAAAACTAAAAATACTACTACTAACTACTACTACTACCTACCTACCTACTGCTACTACTAATAACTATAAACTAAAACTAAAAATACAAAAAACATGACAATTTACCTAAAAATATTAATTATTTATTAATGATATACATACGTACATACATAATATATTTCTATATCGCCATAGTAGTTTAATATCTACGGTTTATTCTAGATTAACCCATGAATACGGCCGTGGTGTAATGACTAACTGTTCCCTTGTAACGCGGAGATCCAGTTTGATTTCATGGCCTCAGGTGGAGGAATTTAGTTGGTTGCAAGGGTTTTAACAAGTCACTTTGCTACTTCCTAATTTTTTCTGTCTCGAAGCGATGAGACGAGTGGGACGTTTATCTGATGCTAGGTGATACGCCTGGCCCATATCAACGTGGCGCTAGTTAAGATCATATGCAGCATTAAACTGTGGTCTTCGCCAGACATAAGATAAAAAGAAATCGGACTACAGTCATGTCTGCCAACAGAAATAGGAGGATAGCTAATTACAGATAAAAAATTCTATGATCCTATGATTTCATTACTTTAAGTAGTACTATGTAACTTAGTTTCTCTTGTGAAAGCTAAAGAAATGTATACTACAGTAATCAATAGTATTTTAGTCGAAAAGATAATTGCGTTTTGTATTTTATGTACAGTTGCAAGAAACTGTATGTTGCTTTAGAGTAGGATTTACGCTTTTAACTCTATCAGGCGAGATATCTAAAATAACAATAGCTGAACCAGTAGAACAAGATTGTGGTTGTAGCAATCCGGCGAGAAATCGAGAGGTCCCGGGTACAATCGGGTCACACGAAGAATGTAAAGCTGCGAGAAGCTGGATGGGTTATTAATGCTGACCGATCTTTCCTCGCGTCTCTAATAATTATCGTTTAGATAGTTAGAACGATAAATTGCTAGATTGTGCGCCTAATGATCACTTCATTAGGAGATAGGCTTAGTGAAATGAGATATTTGTAATGTATGGAGAAACAGCCTTTGTGTTAAGGATTTTAATAGCTCTATTGCATGTAACTAATTGTTTAAAACGTTTCGTAATTTATACGTTCTTACGTACGTATATAAATATCTGTATCTATATACGAAACGCTGGAACCGACGGAGCGATGACCTGATGACAATAGATACGCATGGAAAGTGTAGCTGTATTATATACAATATTTTCTTTTGTTTAATACTATAATAATTTTTCTTGAATCAAAGAGAAGGATTGTAGATATTCCAGGTATTGCTGTTACATATAAATTGTTTGGATTATACCGTTTATGAAATACAGAACATTAAAACAGTGTCCACCGCGCCAGTCCCCAATTATCGATACTCAGCCCGAACTATCAGTTTCCAGCGCTCCCTACAATAATGTTGCCAATTGATGTCGAAACAATATCACTGTGTCCAATTATCGAGTGTGAACGCCAGTCGACACCTACTTCTGGCCGTATCGATTTCAGATCTAAACATTACGTGTACCGATATTCTATTATTAACATGATACCGATTCTTCGTTGCAGAGCGTGAGACGGCGCCGGCAAAACCTCAGGACGTTTGCGGCCGAGAGTAAACCGAGAAACGCAGCGCTGTCGCAAATCAGTCTCGCATGGTGCAACACCTTTAACATGCCTCACATGTGCGACCTTGGAGGATCGACACCGAGTGGAAATAATTGAGTGCCCGAACGAGAATTATAATGTGCGAAACGGGAGTGCCCCAGGGGACTGTATAGGGTTCCAATTGGTTCGAACGAGTTGGGGAGTCGTCCGGCGAGGCGTTGGTTGGTGGTGCAAGGCATGCGGGGTGTTGAGCAGTGACGGCGCCCGTGCGGCTGCCATGGGCGCGGCGCGTCATGCGTTCGCGGACGCGCCCTCTGAGGCTGCTGCTCGCGGCGCTGGCGCTTGCCTCCTGCGCCGCCGCGCCCGCCGCCGCTCCCGCGCCGGAGCCGCGCGCGCAGCGCTCCGCCAACCTCAGCCACATTACCGGCACCTCGCGCACAATACAGATGTTCCTCAAGAACCGCTATCTCCAGCTGCTGCCCGATGGCACCGTCAACGGCACCACAGACGGCAACAGCGTTTACAGTAAGTACATTTCAGCCTAACATTCTGATCATCTTTTATACAATATCTCTAAGCATCTACTACTCGTATGTATAGCAAACGATAATTGTAGGAAAACCACTTCTTAACAATAAACCAACACGCGACGAGATATACCTTCACTTGTCCAAATATTCCGTCGATTAATTAATTAAACTTGAAAAATTAGCAAAGATTTTTTTTCCTTACACCATGCACCACCATGCAGCACGAGAATAACATCGCTTGCGGTTATTTATGGAGAGCAGACGGGACGTAGACGCGTGTTGCGTAACGCTGGACCGAACCCACGCGGTGCACCACCTTCGCACCAGGGCCGCCGCTCCCGTCTTATTTATATGTTTTATTGCAACACGAGCTCATGAAATCACAATCCTATTGTATTCGTGCATTTTAATACATCCCTAATAGAGCAAGTAATGAAAATATATTAAAACAAAAAAAAGGGATTGTGAATTCATACGCGGTAGATACATTGTATACTGATTAACTTTTAAAAAAAAAATTATATGAATACATTGAGGAGGTGGTAAAGAGAGTATGTGAAGAGTATGGAATGGATTGAATTAATATAGAAAAGCATTTTATTTCATAGATATTTCACAAACAAAATTTATAGTTGTATCATCGTTACACTTTTTCGTTTCATGAATGCCAATACTCTCCGTCCCAAACGCGATATCACTTAAAAAAAGTTAAATAAACTTTAAGCTGGAAAAGCTTAACGAAAGAATTTTCCATAGTTAATATATTTGTAATATACCTTTTAAAAAGATGTATATCTATATAAAGATATTGTTTATTTATATATTGTTTATCACAATATAAAAAAGATGAAAATTTGAAATATACATTAGCGTCGAAATTTGTTTGTTAATTAAACTAAGTCTAGTTATTAATGACATTTGTTAAATTGTATTATCTGTATCAATTTCAATTTGGTAACTTAACATCTCATGTCCGAAGGCGACGAGCACAATGCGGTGCAGTGTATACCAATCTAACTAACCCCACGTTGTTATGGGCAGGCGTATTACTTACCATCAGGTGAACAAAACAGGTGAAAAGGTCTAGTGGCTTCGTTGTACAAAAAAAAGTTAAAATAATTTCAATACCGTTTTCAAAGTTAAAATTATTTAATTAGTTTACTTTTAACTTGAACATTTTCAAGGTTTATTTCCTCCTAACCGTTCGTTCACAGCTGTTGTCGTCAATAACGGCATTTATTAGGTAAAACAGCATGAAGTTTCGAAATATTCTCATGATGAGAAATTTCGTCTCGTCTCTCATTGGAACGTCGCAACGTTTCATCTCCGTCCGCCGCTTATTCTGGTGCAGATTAACTACGACATTCCGAATCTGTCCACTCAGATTGTTCATTTAATGGATTATGGATACAGCAGTTATTTCTTTTATAAACTACTTTTAATATACAAATTTATCATACTTATACTTATACGTATATTTAACAGGTCGAGTAAAAATTCACTTCAGCTCTAATATCGGATTTATTTAACGATAAATTAACACCACTGTACTGGTGATAGATCTTTGGTGCCGAATTCCATCTAGGTACCACCGCAGCACCTATTGCAGCTGACGGTACTGTTCAAAGATAACTGTGTTCCAGTTTGATACGCGCTATAATTACGGATATTACTGAGGTAACGAAACCTGACATGTCTTAAGACAATGAGCGCAATGTGGTGCTGTGACCATCCTAACTAGAGCCACGTTGTTATGGCCGGGCGTGCACTCACCATCAGGTGAACGTTCCGCTCATCTCATCTCTTCGTAGAATAAATATATATAATACATTACAATAATAATATATGTATATACACATATTATCACCATTAAGTGCTCTCTTCAAACTGAAGTTTGGCGATCAGATTGAGGAAACCAATACCATCCTCAGCTATACTTTTTAACTGATGATATTTATACCCGGTGCACTCCTGTCCTCGAACCATATCTCCCGCTGTCTACCAGGTGCACGTTTACCAGGAATTTTGCTCTCCAGGGTCAACCTTGGGAACTCATAAAGGGATCCTCTTTGAAGGCGTCCGACCTTTCTTTGCAATGACGGTTGTCATCAGCTTACGTTTGCAGTTAGCTCTCTCAAGGACTTGAGCACTGGAGAGAAACAGCTTCCAAGCGATCTCAAATGCTTGTATTCTATAACATTTCTTTTTTTTAAGTCCACGTCTCACAATCATACAAAACACATATAGATTATTTAACTGCAGTGTAATGAAGGATATGAAAATATAGCAGTTCTTAAGAAAACCGATAAAAGCTTTTTTTTTTAATAAGATATACTTAAATCCTTTACCTTAAGAGCAATGGCGCTGTCGTTTTGACCAGGAATAAAAAGAGTCAAATTACTATATATACAGAAGTAGTCGTTAATTATTTAACTTTATTTCCTCACAGAGTCATGCAAAGGCTAAATGTTTCCTTCTTACCCTAATAACATGTTATAACGTATTAACATAAGACCAAAGGTTTCCACTGCAAACTGCTTTCGATACAGAATATACTCGCAACCATGTGACCCTGGAATGGAACCGGGGACTTCCTTGTTACTAAGCGGACGGGTAGCCATTGAGCTGAGAAGGTTGACGAGATTGGATTTGATGTAGAGTTATTGTATCCTCAAGTATTGTAGGTTACGTATTTTTGAAAATATTACCCCTAAGACTTACACATATGCCTCCCCCCCCACATTTTATCGGTCCTACGCTGCCCGCATTCAGCGGTTTCTCGCTACCTTCAGTACTTTGTGGGGATTCGTAAGGGGGGACCTGGGCCATTTCCCACAACACCGGCCCAATGCGGGTTGGCGGAAGCCAGAGCCTCGTTTGTGGAATAGCAGGGTTCATCGCGAACAAATTAGGTTCGTTTAAATCCCGTCGGTTGTTATGTGGGTCCCTTTAAATCCTTTTTTTTTTACTTATTTTCTATATCTGTGTAGTTGCTATAAGAGGGAGTGTCATTTCCAGATAAACTTTAAACTTTATCGGAGACTTCCAGTTTGTTTTTATCAATCATTTGTATCGTCTACGATGTAACGGTAACCCGCCGCCACTCGGGCTCCACCCCGTCATTATCATCGCAACTCCTTTTGGGAGTAGCAAAAGGAATATTCCTACCAAATTTCAAGTCTGTAGGCCTTAATGGCCCTAGAGATATTGTGATGAGTGTTTACATAGGGGCAAATCTGATATATATAGATAAACAGTAGTGTGTTCCGTACCATTTGAATCGCTGTAGATCGCTGCGGGGTACCCCAATCAGCTTCACACATTTCACACACTTCACTTTGAGTGTTGCACATATTATACATGTCCGAATAACCAGTTTTAAACATATTTCCATTGCAATTATTTTAGGACGATGTATGCTCAGGCACTCAATTCAACCCCTACCACAACTCTCATCTGTCACTGTGGCACAGATTAAAAATGACAATTACCATATATACACTATATGAATTCAAGTAAAATATTTATAACTTATTAAGTTTTATTAAATAACAAGTTACTTCTTCACATATATTTTTTTATGATGATACAGTGAAGATATAATAATAAGGAATTACATCAGGTTCAAGTGTCATGACGTTAACTATGAAAATTAGTGTATGCAAGTATTTTTTTTATTAATCAACAACGCGAAGACACCAGCGGGATGTTTACCTGATGGTAAGTGATACGCCTGCCATAACATGACACTAGTTAGGGTGGTATACACTGCATCACATTGCGCTTGTCACCTTGATACATAGGATTGTTAAGTATCATTATCCCAGTAAATTCACTAGCTACAGCGCCCTTCAAACTGGAACACAGTAATGATTGCACACTACAGTTTGGCAGCAGAAATAAGCGCTGCGTTAGTACCCACCTAGACGGTCTCAAACAATAGAGACCTAGCTCTAGTGAATAATCATAGAGAACACCGTTTTTAGTTTCCAGCACTGAATAAATCCGATTTGACACCTAAATAATACCCTAACACTAACAACAGATCAGAACAGTCTTAATCTAGCCAGTAATTACATGTTCCGATGGGTAATGCCCCCACCGGCTGTCAAATCTTGATAATGAGTCAATCCAGTGAGGGCCCCCGACCATTTCCGTTGGTAGGTTAAAAGAACTGATTGTAATCATGAAAAAAATTCTTTGTTCTAAAACTTAGCCGAAGTATCTATTTAGATATCTATAGTTCACTCTTAGATGCGTGTGCGCAGTAAAGTCAATACTAATTGTTTTAACACGTTACGTTGCTTGTTTTCTCCACGTTTATAATAAATATTAGTACTGAATTTTTATCTTTAATATTATTGTAAGAAACTGTATCTCATGATTTGGTGAAGATCGAGAAAAATCGTTGGATAAAGGTATCAATGCACCGATAGGGTTACAATTCGTTTGGAGTGGTCTATGTTCAGCAGGGGATGTAAAGTGTCCCGCACAACAATTCACGGGACCGAAGCCAACCTCACCTGCTCGTGGTGTACCCTGCTAATTAACAAACGAGGCTTTAGCATCCCCCAACCCGTATTGAACCAGCGTTGAAGGAAATGGCTCAAATTTCCCTATATGAATCCCTATATACGACAGCCCCTAGTGCCCAGCGGTACTGGAAGCCATGCTGAGTGTATGTGGAGATCTTTGGGAGAAGACTATATCCAGCAGTGGATGTCTATCGGCTGATGATGATGATGTTCAGCAGTGGACGAGAACCTTTAATTATGTCTTGTTAACGGCGTATTCCACACATGGATGGTTGAATCGAATGTGATACTTGCACAACTAACGTCGGAGATGAATCGTAATGACTGCGCCATGTGAACCTGACGCCGGACCCCCCACGTTCAACTACTGACAATAACGTGGCAGTTAATTCTCACGCTCTGTATATTAAACGTGTGTAGTTAAAAATAATGTAGCCACCTATGCCTTTCGACACTTCCCGGTAGTCATTTCGTACTTCGATCACAGTGCAGCCGTTATGATCGGAACAAACTTCAATATGCGGTCCCGAATGTAATGGTCCGTAAAACATAGCCCTTGTTCCGGAAGTTCATGTAATAATTAGCCGATGAACGGAGCACCGGACTGCAGAATTAAAGTTGTCGGTTGCAGCCTCCGTCTCGTAGATTGTGCCGGAGCGTTTCGATTATATCAATTATTGTATTTGGGTTCGGTTTAGCGGCGGCGCTGCCTGTGATGGTATAACCCCTTTGTGGTCTAATTACGTTTCATCGATACGGTCGGGGAAGAGGTTCGTTTGTTGCGAAATGCTTTAATAACAATGCTTGGAACACTCCGCTTTGTTTGTTTGTCTGATTAATCGGACGTTAGATCGTTCACGCGATTGACCATGTCGCAACGGCCAAGGTTTGTATGATGCCTTTTCCCGACTTCCTTGCACGAGGTGAACAAGTCGTTCACCTGTTGTTTGAAAGCTGCAATATACTGTGTATTATCATCACCCTTGTTTTTCTCCAAATCATATTTAAGATGTAATGCTTAATTTAAAATACACCGCTTCATTCTGTTTATAGATTGCTATTACTCTCATATAGCAAATCAGCCGCCTTAACAGCATACCTGTGTTTGGATATATGGGAGTGCAAGTATTTTGGGCGAGCACGCTTGACCATTCAAGGCCTTATTGCCACTAACACCATATATGCAATTGAAATCAAGTGTTCACCATTTCGTAGTTGAAAAAGACGTTAAAAGAAGCTGCACTTATCCCGTTAGAGCTACCATGTTAACATCTAAAGTTTTGTATGTTTTCTGGTCAGAGTTGAAGCAATGTTGTTGAGTTTCTCTGATGGTAAGGAGACCCTCATAATTATTTCCATCACAGCGCGAGACATTATTATAGCTTTAAAGACCCTGTAACTGAAGAAGTTCCTGTGGTGTAACTACTTTATCTTAAAACAATGAAGACAATATGATGCTGTGTAAATATTATGTCACGGGCAGGTGGTGCCTTACTACCAGGTGAACGTCCTGCGAGGCTTGTCGCTTTGATGTTTAGGAAAAAAAAAGAAGTAAATTACTACATTGCACAAGTCTTTCGACGCATCTCATTTCCGTTCTATAAGTAGCTTCTTAGTTCTTCGCGTTTCGAAATTTGGCACTAGGAACTCGCGGTGCTGCGTTCTAGTCTATTACAGGTCATTGAACCAGACAGAAGAACAGGCAGTTAAACCCGAAATTACCCACTGCGGGTTCCGTACTATTATTAATTTTATTGTCTCATATATAATATAATTTTTTTATGTTGATGTTTGATGCTTGGGTTTGAATTACAAAGGCATTTATTATATATAGTCCACTGATAGACATGAGCCTTCTCCAAAGGTCCCTACATCGATCGCTCCTGCGCTGCCTGCTTCGACAGGCACCAGGGGCCGTCGTATATAGGGAGTAGTAGCCAGAGCCTGGTTTGTTGATTAGTAGAGTGCACCACGAGCAGGTGAGGCTTGGGTTCCGTGAGTTGCTATGCGGGACCCGTTACACCTTATTATCAATTTACATCTTAAATATTTTAGCTGTCATCATACATTGAAAAAGACTGACATTAGATTAGACATAACCTATTTTTAGTATTCTTATTAGGTTTACAAGTATGTTAGTTTATACGTTGGGTACGTTGCTAGGACCCAAAGTTAAGCCCAATTTATTGCCTGCAAGTGTACGCCTAGATAATAATTTCGAGTGTACACGTACACATGTGGCTGACCTTGTGTTTTTTGCAGGATGTGTTTTACGCACGCTGTAATTTTTTATCTACATCGTTCCCAATTGTAAATGGATGTCGATCAATTAAATTAAAACGCTCTATACACATCCCTTATCTAAATTAAAAATCGAAAATTAATATTATAATAACATGAGTATTGTAATCACTAAGCGGTAACCTTTGCTGATTTCCTGTAAATTTAAGTTATACTATGCCTGTATAGGACTTTAATTAAGGCACAAAACTTAACCTTCATAGAAAACGCTAAGAGAATCGAGAGATTACTTTATTCACATAACAGTACGGAATCTTTTAATACTTTTAAGTCAGCTTAAATAATTTTTTTTTTATTGGACGAACCGATGAGACGATCAAGACGCTCACCTGATGGTTGGTGTCTGTCTGTCCATAATAATTGCGCTAATAAAGATGATACACTGCACCACGTTGAGCTCGCTGCCATGAGATATAAGGTGTTAAGTTTGATTACCCCAGTAATTTCACTTGCTACAGCGGACTTTAAACAGAAACACAGTAATGTTTGCACACTACTGTTTGCTGTTTGCAGCTGCGGTGATACGAGGTGACGTACACCTACCACCAGCTAACGAGTTGCCAAGGACCTTAGTTCATAATATAAGGAAAGATGTCCATGTAATATCTATTATATGTCTGCTTAAATAACTTATCAGTGATACTATTAAAAAAGAAGAGTAGAAAGTATAAGTAAGTTAGATGATAAGTCGAATACAAACATCGATAATTCACAGCTCCATACATCGCGTTGTCGTTGCAAAAAGTTTTCACGTGGTTATACCTTCACCTCTGCATGAGATACGAGGAGCTGATTCTCCACACCGCGACGGGGGCGGCGGCACCTAAAATGCGAAGAGTGTGAAAGTTCCAAGTACACAATTGTTCGGCCCACACTACAGATGTCAGATTAACACCCTATAAATAGCAATCGGGGGTCCGCATCGGTGACGGTGACGGATTTATTCACCGTCCGAGTGGCTGTAAATATCACGACGGTGGCAGAAGATACCTTGAAGACAGATAAGCGAATTTCGGATCGGAGATCAAATCTGTTATAAATGGAGAGTGCAGACAAAACTTTTTGATACTGTACCTTCAGCATCACTTACGTATATTTTATAATGCAAAGTAGTACATATAAATTTTTTGTCAAAGACAATTTGGTAGATAAGCGTTATATTTAAACCTACCCCAACATTAAATTAAGCTTTTATCTAAGATAGAGTAGAGGCTGTAATTAATAACTTGATGATTTTTATTACGTGGTAAGTTATACGACTCACCACAAAAACGTGGCGCTAGTTAAGATGGTATTCATAGCACCACACGCTCGTCACCTTCAGACCTAAGATGTTGTTTTCTTACCATAGTAATTTCACCAGCTGCAGCGCCCTTCAAATCGGAACACTTTGATGTTTAGGGGTAGAAATAGTCGCTGCGGTGGAACCCACCTAGACTGTCTCCGGCAACAGAGACCTAGCATCAGTTAACTATTAGAATATACGTACAGATAAGACTAACCTGATCAAATTAATTCTAGAATAGAATTATATTCTAGAATTTATATTATAGCGTAGCGAAGGACCATTCCATTTGGAGATCTTTGGAGGTAGGTGGTATATGTGCAGTAGTGGATCTTTATCGGCTGGTGATAATGATGAATATTTAGTTCAGAATATATCTTAACATTATCATCATCATAATCTTACATGAAGATATCATGGTAGTATTTTGGATAGTTTATATCACCTCTCCTATATCTGTCGTCAAGTAACGGTATTTATTACTGCTTCTGATGATATTGATGATGAGTGACAGGTAACGTCACTGTCTGTGTCAAATCATCGTGATGTCCTATTTAACTCTTCGTGGTTATGCTGCAATAAAATCTAAATAGGTAACAAGTTATATCTATAAACACAATTATATTGTATAAACTCTAATATTCTAGTCTAGATTAGGCAGAATATTTAGAAGTGTCTAACAATTACAGAACTCACTAAAACTGATTTAAGTTCTTCCATCGCCAATTACATATAAAGCTGCTCCAGTTACCGTATCGTTAACCTTCGATATAGCAAATAAGTTTTGCCGTTAATAACGGTTAGTTTCGAAACTGGACCCTCAGGTCATGTTCCGATGGGTGCGTATTACGCGACATCCGGTTTTTAATAACACTATTGATGTCGTGAAATGTAACTCCCAATACAATGGTCCACTCCAATATGTTACAGATATGAAAATAATATTGATAGATTACGATAGTGTTGTTATGACAGCAGATTTACAATATGGGGATGGTGGCTAACCAGGGTATATAAAAACCAAACTGTATTATTTGTGGCATAAGAATTGAACCAGTTACTTCCGTGGCAGTACTACGATAAACACCTGCGGCATATATTCCCATTATACATACATCTATATCAAACGAGTTGTGTTCATATATATGATTGATTTAGTTAAATTTAACACCTTTACTTCAAGTTTAAAAGTTAAATGCTTTTAAACTTGAAGTAAAACCTCGAAACGAAATTCAACTCTTCATATCAGGCTTAAATTCATTCATTTATCTCACGCTTTAAATCTTAGCACTCGTTATAATACAAATGTCGTGAAAAACAAATAACCTGCTTTGAATACAAAGAAAATTTGTAGGCAAAGGACCACACGAGCAATGCTGAACACTGGACCACTCTTCTGATATCATTACACCGGGATGGGGATGCCCAAAAATGCCCACCTCGTTAGCCGGCTGCCGTGGAACCGGCCTTGTCATTACTCAGCCGGTGATGCGCTCCGCTTATGACCGCCGCAACCGCTCGTTATTATCACGTAACCTTTTCGGTTATCATTAAAAGTCTTCTTTAGACATGCGGAAATAAGAAATAAAGGCTTTTCCGCCTTACAAGCTTATATGTTCAAATAAATTGGCGTATCTCGTTTAATGGGGATTTCGTTAACGACGAAATGAATCATGAGCTTTTATTGCTTCTCACATAGACGTGTTATTTGGGTATCCATGTAAGTATCATACTTTTTGTGAGGGCCGATGTCAGCAGACACAATTTGGTACCATCAGTAACACGCATGGATTAAGGTCTTTACACATACATATATATCACGCCTTGTTCTCAATGGGGTAAGCAGAGACCACCTCTCCACTTGCTACGATCCTGGCACACCTCTCTCGCTTCCTCCATTTTCATTATCGTCTTCATGCATGCTCGTCGGTTGCGAGTACTCTTGATCCGGCCTTTCTTTAGTACATCTTCGATTTGATCGAAATATGTCCGCCTAGGTCGACCTGCACTGATTTGTCCAATCAATTTTACTTTGTATACATCTTTCGTTAATCTTCTTTCATTCTTTCCTTACCTTCAAATTCTTTCCATTTTCATTCACTTTTTCATCACCTAATTTCCCTAACACAGTTTCATATCCATCAGGCTGCACTTCAACCCATACATTAAAATCTCCAAGCATTACAACTCTTTCATTATACTTACATTCATTCAGAACATCTTTCAAACTATGCCAAAACTCATCCCTTTCGGTTTGGGATCTCGAGGACCGGTTCCATCCCGCATCTTGTGAAGCATACACCCCTAGAATGAAGATGCGGGTAAGGTCAACCTTCAACCTCACCCAGATGAATCGAGGACTCACACAACCAACGTCAGTCACACATTCGTTTATTCTAGCAGAAAGCAGCACACCAACTCCCTGACAGCCTTTGCTGATTTCAGGGACTCCTAAGCAGTAGGCTGTGTAAGGTTCATGTATGGTAGTGTCGCATCCTTCCCGCCTGGTCTCATTCACCCACAGAACATAAATTTTTCTTTCCTTCATCATCTCACATAATTCATCAATTTTATCTTTCATACCTCCTCTGACATTCAAAGTAGCCAAGTGGCTATCCGCAGTCCACTTTTCGCTCCCACGGGATACGAGACGTGACGGGTTGCGAACCTCGTCGCCGCCATTCTGGTCAGAATTAATGTATTCCTCCATTGTGCTCCCACTTCTCTTTCACCTCCCACCCAGGTCTTTACACAATACTATTTAATCCGTATATAAAATTTTTATTTAATAAAAAAAAAACAATGTACGTTGCACGGACAACCTGGGAATTTGAAAGAGGCGGCAGTGTCGCATATTTTCTTAAGAAGCCATCGATCAAATATAGAAAATAACAAAACGATAACAGTGAACAAATTCCAATAAAAAAACAATTAAACTTTTAATTGCAGACTTAATGATAGCTAAATTACGAACGTTATCATATAAGACTGTGTACATTGAAGATTTATTTCACTTTAATATCTCCCACAAGATAATTATAAAGTGAGATGTTACAATCTACACCGCTATAGAAATATTTCACCGTTGAGCTGCAGAAGGGGAAAGCTTCCTCAATAAAGCTAATACAAGTAAAATTGTTTTACGGTTGAGATGAAATTGCATTGGCGATGTTCGGAATAATCAAACATGGTTAGAGTGAGCGGTACCACTTCTGACGAACGACCTCAAGTTTGGTTTAATGATATCTGTACACGGCCATAATTAACTGTACTCACGTAAGTACACAGTTAATTATCTTTATAACATGGGATTAAATGAATCAACGCTATTGCAGAGGGTATTAATAGAAATGATCTGTCAGGGTTAGTTGATAATAAACCTATATCCAGTAGTTCAACGGTTGAAATTGTGGTGATGAATATCTTGCTTGCTTTGATGGTGTAAGTCGAAAACAGAAATTGAATGTGTGCAGTTCATTATTAAAGATTTACTAACATTGCTAAAAAAAGAGTAATAATTCTTATATATGTATAAAGAAAAAAAAGTAGAGATCCGCAAAAGAACTAAGGTCACCGACATAGTTCAAAATTTTGCTAGACTACTAGGACAGGGCATGTTGTACGAAGGATCGACGGCCGATGACGCAGTAAGGTCCTCGTGTGGAGACCGTGGAACAGTAGTTGGGAGGCCTCAAACAAGGTGGATCGACGATCTGTTGAGAATTGTGGGAACTCAATGGTTCCGAGCAAAGCTGGACCGATCAATGTGGAGGTCTTTGGGAGAGGGTTCAACAGTGGACGTCTATCGGCTGATGATGATGATATAGAAAACTGTAAAAGTAGAACCTTTCCTTTTAAAAGATAATACAGGTAGACACGTAAGTTTTTATGTCGACAATGGTTTTTGCTATAGTATATTCATTTAATTTTTCTATACGGTTGTATATTTAACAGTAATCCGTGATGTAGTTAACTAAATTTTATAATATAATTACCACATTCTTACAAATGAAGAAACATTCAATTCCACGCATAAATATTGCCCATTTAAGAAGACACTTCTTCAAATAAACGCAAACACCGATTAACTCTGCTTTGTTAATTGACGGCGTTGTGTGAAGTCTCCGAATATTTATCTCAATTGACAAAAAGTACATTTTCGGTTAAATCTCAATTTCCATAACTAACGACCCGTGAGGCCGACAAGTCGGAAAGAAATTCTCCAGAGGTACAGATAACATTAATAGCCTATTAAGTATGCGCTTGCGCAATGACAACTGCAGCGACGCGGCGTTAAATCTGTCAAATACTAGATTGAAATAAGCGTTTAGTGAGAGACAATAAATTGTGCACGAGGCTTATGCATATGCATGGATGTCGCCAGCTCCGCCGACAGCCAGATTGATTGCGTAGCAGTTTTAACACGGCAATTTACACCTGTTAACTACACCGAGGCTTCCTTGTAGAATATCTCAATTGCATCAAACCGTCGGTGGTTTGATTGGTCGACGCTGATGGAATTTTTATCGTCAATTTTACGCAATAATGAAGCGGTTGCAAGTAACTCAAGAGTTGAAACGGCGCTGGTTCGATTCCCGCTAAAATTGGGATTTAATAAAGGAAAACTTATTGAGGAAACAAACATTTTCGTCGACAGTAAATGTCTTGGATTCTCGTCTTTAAGAGAAAAACCTAGATCAGCGATAGGATATCCGTGATCGTTTTATGTTTGTAAATCCGTATAAGGTTGTATCGTGCGGTCAGGTAAAGAACAAACCAGAATGAACTGAAAATGTGATTGTTTTTTTCTTTTGATTTGTTTCACCAGAAGCGTTTCTGTTCGGTTGACTTCCTACTTTGTTGCGGTTCTCCTCGCGGCTATTTTTGTGTACTCGCTAATTTAACATTTCGCTTCTTCTTTTATTTGCTACATTTTATATCCAAATCGTGATCCCTGGGAGCGAAAAATATTTTTCTTCTGTCCATTATTTCTATAGAAATATATTAAACTGAAAAAGAAAATGTACAGAGAAGTAAAATTTAAATATACAGACCACTTAAATCTGTTGGATACATTCATAACAAAAATATACAACTCTGTACTATATCTGAACAGATCTTTAAGAGGATCAGTTGATTTTTTATACATACATTGTAAACAACATTCTTCTCTCTAGAGATTAATCTATCCCTCGTGACGTCACACCTCTTGTAAGGCACACGTTTGCGATGAGGTATTACGACATGTGTAAACTGTTGACTGTTGTGACGTCATCCGAGTGCAGTTACACGTCCCGTTTCCACCGACGAACAGTACGTCAATATACCTTCGAATAGTGCAGTCAGAAATAGAAAAAGTACGATGTGGTAATGACAGGTTGTAAATAAGTGGAACCGGTGCATTAATTGCTGCTTACGTATCCAATTTATTGTATTGGATAATGAGTAATAAGTGTGCAGTTATATTTTACTGTGGGTTAAAATTACCGATAATTACGACAAGAATTGAAACATCCGATAGTAATGTACCAGGACAAAATATCGTGTAGCAAGTGATATATTTTTCTATTAGGCGACCACTTGATGGTAAATGATGTACATATCTAATGTAATGTGATTTTAGGAAGATTAACGCTTCAGCACAATGTGCTCGTGGCGACACACTCCTCTAAATTTCCTTAACTACAGTCCCCTTTAAACCATAACACAGTAAAGTTTGCATAGTATTATTTGGAAGAAGAAGTTATAGCTATGGTGATACCCACTTCAATATCCTGCGCGATGTAGTTGGCACCCTCACAGACAGGGCTGAAATTTTTCATATATGCAATTACCATAGCTCCTTAAATTAATTGAAATAATTAATTTATAAATCACAAAAGGATGCACACAGATTTCTATCACAGTATGAATGCCTGACCGACGATCTGGTGAGAGTCGCGAGAAGCCGCTACATGTGGAGATCTTTGGGGGAAGCCTATGTCCAGCTGTGGACGTCTATCGGCTGATGATGATAACGATGAACGCCTCACCCGAAATCTCTAATAACGCCTTTGATTTACAAGTGACGGTAGAACTTTAAATTGTTAACCAATTGGATATATCTAAAAAAGAAACTGTACTCCACATTGAGATGCTTAAGAGTTTAATAATCAGTGTTATTTATAACTTACAAATGCATTTAGATTATGATGTCGGATGTCACGGCTTTTTTCATTTAACTGTTGCAGTTCGCAAATGGAACTGGCAAACGTTATTTGCGTCTGCACCAACTGCAGTTATCACCGCGTGCGTCCTTATTACCTAAGACATAGAGTTGATTATATATTGACCGAAACAGATAATATATGTTTAACTAATTATTTATTTGCCCTCATTAATCACAACATCAACGGATAATTGTACTTAATTGAATTACACGTACGAAGTTATATCGCTTAGTGTACATCAAGTTACCAAATAACATTGTTATGAGTTGAATCGCATTTAACATAACAATCGTTACAGCTGATTGCTGTCAATTTAGCAGTGCATCGTTATCTGATCTCGTTATTAAGATTTTTTTTATTCTCGTACCGATATAATACGAGTCGATTGGAATCGATTATCGGTACAGTCTGCAGTTACGTACGCATCTGCGATGCAGTTCATTGGTACACTGTATGTTTTATTACCCTCGCATGATTGCTTTATTGTGCATCATAAACGCATATGCAATTACGAAGTTAGTTGTTAAATTGTTTGTGCTAAATGTTTAACTGCAGTAGACGAAATTAAATTTCTCAATGATTACGAAATGCGTGATGTACTTGTTAGTGATGGGTCTCCATTAATAGCTCTCTGTAGACTGTAGCTCGCTGGCCTAATTAGAGCGTGCGGCCTTCATTCCGGAGGTCGCGGGTTCGAATCTCGGCATGTACCGATGACTTAATATTTAAGTTATGTACATTTGTGAACTTTGGTTACAACAGCGAAATACAAACGGTGAAGGGAAACATCGCGAGGAAACCTGCACACTAAAATTATCTTTGTGAGTGTGTGGCGAGCCTAATAAAGTGGCAACAGGCTCGCCCCCTGTTACATGGGACCTAATCTGACCACATCCGGCGAAAAGTGGGTGTTTATTCGCCTCTGTCTACTTCTACTAGGAAAAAAGGAGTGATAGTATAATAAAAAAATAAACAAAATATAGACTGTCTAGACGTAATCAATGAAGTTAGCAAGTTAAAATAGACTTAAAGACATATAAGTTCGTTTCCTATTAAGCTTAAGTTTCCGGAAGAAAACGGTTGTAAATAAACTGAAATATTCAAAAAAAGTTAAGTTTTTTTCAATGAAACGACGAGACGAGGGGGAAGATCACCTGATGGCAAGTGACGCGCTTACCCATAATAACGCGGTGCTAGTTAGCATGGTATATACCGCACCACATTACGCTCGTCGCCTCAGACATAGTATAAGATGTAGTATGTAGTATAGTCATGTTACCGCAGTAATTTCACTAGCTACAGCGCCGTTCAAACCGGAATACAATAATGTTTCCACGCTGCTGTTTATCGGCTGCAGTAGGGTTTGCGGTGGTACCTACCCAGACGGTCTCCGGCAATAGCTGTCTATCAGCTATTAAATAGCCGTGATTCTCTCTTTGTATGAGGGAGGTTCCCAGTCCCATTTGTGGGAACTTTAAGAGAGCTGTTAAACAAAAGACAAAGCACACGTACCAGTTGTGTAGTTTTTCTTTTTGTAAGGTGTAAGGGGTTCCGCCCAACTTCTTACGGAACCCACGTCGACTTCACCTGCACGCGGTGCACCCTGCTGAATAACAGACGAGGCTCTAACCACCCGCTAACCCGCACTGCGCTAGTGTAGTGGGCTAAAGCCCAATTCCCCTCAATGAACTCTTGGATATGATTACTATTTGTCTAGTGCCCGTCCAGGATTGATATATTGATATAATATGAGGATTGATGATGAAATGTTTTGATTTTAGAGCTCTATCTATATTCACGCAGCCAGAGGTCCCCTTTTAGAGATTTTGTATCAATACTATCATCATCATCAGCCGATAGATGTCCACTGCTAGACATAGGTCTCCCCCAAAGATGTCCACATCGATCGGTCTTACGTTGCTCGCATCCAGTGGGTTCTCGCGATTCTCACTAGATCATTGGTCCACCTTGTGGGAGGCCTCCCATCACTAGGTGTACCGGTACGCGGGCGTCACTCGAGGACCTTACTGCTATATTGGCCGTCGGTCCTTCGGGTGATGTGCCCTGCTCACTGCCACTGAAGTCAAGCAATCTATAGATCTAAAATTTTATTTGATGATATATATATTTGATAATGTCGTTATGAGCTTATAAGAAGTTTATCATAGTTTCCGAGTGATGTTTGTGTGTGTATTAGTTTCGGTGCATCGACACGCGCAAACTGGTCCCGCGGCTGCTGCGCCCCGGCCCGCTCACTTACCGAAAATGATGTATCTCCGAATTGTCGAGCAAAAAGGTTTCATTTTCGTACCCTTACTGTTTGCTATCGTCTAATTAATGAGAAATATTTTTTTCGATATAATTAATTACTTTATTAAATCTAGGTACTGAGTGGATCAGCCCTATAGTCTCGGGCTAGTAAGAATAGGACTAAAGTAAGCCCTGCCTGTCGTAGAAGCAGACTAAAAGGGTCTAGGAGTTTCGCGGGCTTTGAGGATGGAGGCCTTTATCTTTCAACAAGCGAACCTGAGTGGAACAGCCTAGGGTTAAGCCCTTCCTCAGAGACATGTTCAAACAAAGTGTAGAGAAACACCGGTGCGTTCTATAAGAGATCCCAGAGCTTCTCCGAATGAAATGATGCAGAGCACCGTGGAGGTTTTAGTTAGTAAAAATCTCAAATAAACCTGATTTCCCTCTACAAGCATTATCAAGTATTTTTCGAAGATTTCCCCCTCGAAACTAAAAAAAAAGGTACTGATAGTGGGTCTCTTGCTGGAGACTGTCTAGATAGCTCTCACCGCAGCCCTTATTTCAGCCGACAAAGTGTACTACACAAATATTACTATATTATGATTTGAATCTCTTGTCGCTATAACTGTGGTAACAACATAATAAAAAAATGGTGCAGTGTTCATCATCCTAACTAGCATCCAAGCTAAAGACGCAAGCAGACACCTTGACTAATAATGGATCTTATATCCTCTGAACCCCTTCAATTAGTAACCAGTGTTACGTTCTGATCTATCTCTTGCTGTGGGTAGTAAAATTACTCGATATCTTTACGATCTAGGATCCGTCGTCAAAAGCTCGTAGTAGTGGTTACCCGCGGGCCCAGGGAATCCGGTGCGGCGCGAGTGCTCCTTTTATTTCGCCCCGACCTTGCGAATTGGTTTAGTGGACCCCAAGTCCGACTTTCACGTTTTACTCGCCGCCTCTCTTTGAATTTTCGTTTTATGTTAAAGCCATCAAGATATTTTGTGTTCACGTTAAATTACATTTGTGTAACATATACAATATTATGTGTTATGAGTAAGACGTATTTCTTATTTATTATACATTGCTATTAACACTGCGTAATAATACATACAAAAAAAATATAAGTAATGCTGTTAGTAATACAACGAAATCATCATCTCTTATAGAACGCACCGGTGCCTCTCTACACTTTGTTCGAACACGTCTCTGAGGAGGGGCTTAACCCTCCTAGGTTGTTCCACACAGGTTCGCTTGTTGAACTATAACGGCCCTCACCCTCAAGGCCCGCGAAACTCCTAGACCCTTTTAGTCTGCTTCTACAGCAGGCAGGGCTTACCTTAGTCCTATTCTTACTAGCCCGAGACTACAGGGCTGACTGACGTACCTAAGTTTAATAAAGTAATTAATGATATAAAAAAAGCGATGCTTCTATGTTTACAGCTTTTAAATAAAAAAAAAACATCGCTGTTAACTCTGTGGGGGTGAAAATATAATAATATCCAAAAATAGTATATATACTATATACAAAAAAAAGACTTAAAGTAATGCTTTAAAAAAAAAAAAACATTATTAACGTAATTAACATTACATTGCTGTCTTATCATTTTGTACGAACCTGTTCGAGTTTTGGGGATTGAATTAAAATGGCCGACGCTTTATAAAAGAAACTGAATTTTTTTTTTATTCAAGGAAGCAACGAGACGACCGGGACGTTCACCTGATGATAAGTGACGCTCGCTCATAAAAACGTGGTGCTAGTTAGGATGTTACACAGCACCACTTTGTGCTCCTCGCCTAGACACATAAGATATGGAGTATCGTTACAGTGGCTACAGCGCCCTTCAGACCGGAATACAGTTACGATTGCATACTGGTGTTCGTTGGCTGCAATAAGCGCTGCGGTGGTACCTATTTTCACGGTTTCCGTCAAAGAGACCTACCACCGGTAAAGTATATACAGTATACACCTGTTTAAGCTGTAAAACGGTTTCAGACACAATAACGTTTGCGTTCAACAATTGTATTACAATTACAAAGACGAAATTTAATCTAACTGAAATATAAAGCTCACGAAAATAGCTCTTAACGTCATGAGGATAAAGTTTCATTTCGTTCAAATTTCCCCGCGATGTGCTACTGTTGGGTCTGATTAGGAGTGTGTCGGGAAATGGCAGGAAACGGACACTGGTGTCCGAGTGTACAGTGGCGGTGACTGTCGGTGCAGTTAACTAATGTCCTGCGGAGCAGCAATCATACCCCGTGGGCGGATTGGGTTCTGTATACATTACTCAAAAGTGTGTTCAGTCGATATTATGACAGTGAAGTAAAAAGGAAACCGTTGATGTTATTTTGTATACATCAAAGTTAAACTTATTAATATATAGATATAGATTCCTATAAGAGTATTACTTAGAAAATACATTTAATTGGAAGACAAGACATGGTTTAAGATGATGGTTTTTATCATTAAACGTATTCTATATCCTCAATATCTAACCTAACCTAACCTATACTACCTTAATCCCGACTTGGGAAACAGGAATAAGCACTAGGACCAAACACATAGACTTTTATATGAAAATAATTGATCTTTTAAGTGAATAATTTTTTAAATTTATCTATTTTTACACTTTGCTGGCCGTATCACCCCCATAACACCCTTTTGGGAAAGAATTTTCTAAAATCCTTTCTTTGCCGGCTTCTAAATCGCAAAAGCAATATCTCCACCAAATTTTCGATGTTCATGTCTAATAGATTCGGAGATCTCGTGACGAGTCAATTAATCTCTAAATTTGGAGTATATATATAGGTATAACAACATATTTAACCGGAAACAACGTGAAATTCGTTGAAGATTATATTTAGGTGTACAGTTTAACAAAATGACGTTTGACTAAAGATCTTTGTCAATCATTATCACCTCTAAAGAGATTTCTCAACTGACCTACCTTTCTCTTTTACTAACGATGGTGCCGTTATTGATGATCCTATGGGGCGCGATGCACTGATTATTACTGACAAAAATATAAAAATAAAACTCGAGAGAGGTTAAACTATTGAGATTTATTCTCTCTTTAACTTGTCTCACTAAAATTATATCTTTATCGAAAACAGTTTAGCGGCAAGTTGGAAAAATCGATGTGCAATCTGCAACGAGATAGATTCGCCCGGAGGGATAATCCTCGCGAACGGCACGCCCTCCTACCGCTATTATAAGTCATATGTTTGCCTCTCAATCATGAGGGAATAGTCGCTCCTCCGAGGAATAAAGTATGGTTGACGTGTTCAACCGATTTGCACGCTTTTACGTGATATACTGTGATGCGACACGAACGATGATTTATGTATCTAGGTGATTATTTTCATGTTCCGCTGCGCCAACTTGAAACTTGTTTTAATATAACGCTTACATAAGCTCTTTGATCGGTTGTTTCTTCAATGTCTGATGGCCGTGGACCAAACTGATATACATAACTCATGAATCGTAATCTTCAATATCACCGTCATCTCATATCACAAGTAAAGTATATTTATATAGTTTACGATACTATAGTAATATGTTGTAACCGTTGTTAGCATGTATTTAGTACGGTTAAAACAAGTGGTTAAAAGTTATTGTATTAACTCTATAAAAAAAACAGTTATGTAGTACCTTCATAGCACTCAAAAGGTTAAAGGGCCACTTTTGTCCTATTCCTATTTAGCAACTTTAAACAATTTTACAAATAATTTTTGGCAAAACAACTTAACTGACTTCATACTTACCTTGTTCTACTACCCGTAAACATATCTATTTAACTTATTAACTTTACATTTGAAGATATGTATATTTCGTTACTCCAGTAATTACACTATCTAAATCTACCTCCAAATCGGAACACAGTAATGTTTGAACACTACAGTTTTACTGCAGACCCCAAACAGTACTGTGCAAGCATCACTGTGTACCGGTTTAAAGGGCTCTATTACTAGTTACAGAGATATAGTTATAAACTATGGTGGTAGGTCTATGTCGCCGGGGAAAGTCTAGGTCGGTACTACTGCAGCTCCTATTTCTGCCATAAAATAGTAGAGTGCAAACATTACTGTGTTCCGGATTGAAGAGCGCCGTAGCTATTGGTGGTTACTAGGGTAACGAGACTCAACATCTTATATCTTAAGGCGACAAGCGCAATTCTCGTCGTCTCGTCGTTCCTTTGTATATAAAAAAAAGCACATTATTTAAGAGGTTAATGCTGTTTAGGATCTACAATACATTTAATATATAGACTGGATAGACCATATTTACCATATTTTAGGCTCTATGGTCTAGTAACTAGTCTCTTAAAAAAAAGACTATTGTCCCAAATAAAAAATGCAACTAACGAACAGAACATACGTGGTCCATCCATCGCGCTTAATTTTTAATTAGGATCCTTCTAAAAGTGAGTGCGATCACAAATTTTCAGTGGACATCTAAATTTATAATGGACGTAAATATCCTGGAAGCTTTCGTCCTCGGCGATCAGTCAGGAAGCGCCAGCCCTGATTTATTACGGGCGTTTATATAGGTCGCGGCGGCGGGAGGACGAAATAAAAATACTTAGATCACTTAAAACTACTTTTACTTTTTTTTTTATTCGATGCAGCGACGTGAGTAGTGAGATGTTCACCTGATGGTAAGTGATACGCCTGCACATAACAACGTGACGCTAGTTAGGATGCTATACACTGAGCCACATACCGCTCGCCGCCTTGAGACATGTTAAGTCTATTGACCCCAGGGATATCACTAGTTATAGCGCCCTTGAAACCGGAACACAGTAATGTTCGCACACTACGGTTCGTCGGTAGAAATAGGCGCAGCAGTGGTGCAGGTATCTAGACGGTCTCCGGCAACAGAGACATACCACCAGATAAACTATAAGACGATTGAGACGGTGATACTTCTGTCTGTACTAGGGCGCTAGTTAAGATATTTATACAGTATTACTCTATGACAGTAACTATAAGACATACTTCGTTAGGTCTCATTTTCATTTTTTTTATTCTACAAATGCTACTGGTGGTAGATGTCTGTTGTCGGGGACCGTCGAAGTATCACCGCAGCATCTATTTCTACCATCAAACAGTAGTATGCAAATATTACTGAATTCCGATACGAAGGGCGTAGTAGCTAATGAAATTACTGGAGTAACGAGACAATACCTTATATCTCAAGATGGCGAAAGCAATATAGTGCAGTGTATAGCATCCTAACTACCGCCAAGTTGTTATGAACAGGCCTGTCAATTACCATAAGATGAACGTGTCGCTCGTCTCGTAGCTACGTGCGGTAGAAAAATCCTGATCGTATATCAGGTGGTAGTTAGGATCTCACACTTATTATTCTGTATTAAGTTCATTTTACCAATATCCTTATTTTGAACCCTTTGATGAATATCCATTGTGTACTATAAACTTAACTACAAACTTAACAGCCCAATTAAATTGAAAAGTTTACAGCTACCAAGCGACGCCCAAGACATCAAAGTTAACTATTCCTTTTTATCCTTGTTCGATTATTTTGTCCTTAGGTACACATCTAAAGAAGATTTTTCTCTTTCTGTATAACCCGATACCAAGTTATATGCTTATAACTTAGCGCTGGTTAAGATGATATACACTGCGCCGCGTTGTACTACTCGCTTCGAGACAGACGTGTCGTAACATCATTAATTTGACTAACTAGTTTGTCATTCATTAGGTACAACGACATTCGAACCGGAACACAGTAATGTTTCCACACTACAGAATAGCAACAGAATTAATTATAAAAATATGTAAAAGAGATAAATCTTTGGAGAGGTTTTTCTTTTTCCGTTTCTCTTTATTATTGTTCAAGGAATTATTTTATCTAGACTATTGTTTACTTTCTTTATATATTAATTATTTATTGTTTCTTACATCATTTCTGTTTGGTTTATTTCTATGTTTTTACTTAGATTATCTTATTTTTTACCATTACATACTTCTCATTTCTATTATGTACCACTACTTCATATTTTTAAGTTACATCAAGCAAGCAGTAAAAACTTACTTCAAATTAATTTATTATCTATTAGGTTAGTGTGTACTATCTCCATCTATTCTTAACCCTGTCCCCTGCTGAAAATCATGTATGACTCTTCGTAAGAAAATGAGGAACCACTTCCTCTCCGGTTTCATCACATTTCGAGACGTCCACGAAATTAACCACATCTATTATTGCACATGACATAAACTAGTTGTTCCCCGCCAGCTTTGCTGGCTGTAACCCCACCGCAACCCCCTTTGGGTGTAACATTTTATAAAATCCGATCTTATCTGACCTATACTTGGTAATAAGACTATTCCCACCAAATTTCAACTGTCTAGGTCTCATAGTACCGATGGAAACCGAGATGAAGTGATTAGTCTCTACGTAAGTGGAAATCTCTTATATTTGTTATATATTGCGAAAAAAAAAAACAGGTATTCTGTTCTTGATTTCCAGTGAGAATTAAGTATTAGGCAGACACATTCTTAGTCTGTTCTATGATGATCGGAACAGACTCGCTGTTCACCGGGAATGGGGACACTTTCACCGAAACAATGGGGCATCGACAGGTCCCTGCATCATTGTACGCGCCGCACAATGCAACCCAATAGTAATTGATGTAACTCTATTGTACCTGATCGCCACACCAGTAGTTTGTTTCTCTATCGCCGTCACTGAGAAATGACAGCTCTTATTTGTTTCACAGCATCCATTATACTTAATTGAAATGAATTCACGAAGATATTTTTAAAGTGAAAGTTCTTTTGGAACGGTACGAATTGGATAACATGAAACGAAAATCTCTAACGGTAAGGAGACAACTATAAGTATTAGGTCCTTACATATGAAATTGGCGTTTTGTACGGGACGAGTATAAAGTAAATTTTTTTTTGTTAAACATATTCAATTAATCAAAGTATCCACCGTCGTTATCTATGCACTTTTGCCATCTCATAGGTAGTTCATTGATCCCTTTACTAAACAAACCATGGGGGCGAGAATCAATAAACTGTTTGAATGCGGTTTGGACTGCCGCATCGGAGTTGAATTTTTTTCCTTGTAAGAAGTTGTCCAAATTCTGGAAAAAACGGTAATCTGTTGGGGCAAGGTCCGGGGAGTACGGTGGATGTCGCAGACATTCCAATTGTAGCTCATCTAACTTAGTGGTTGTTTGTTGTGCAGTGTGTGGTGGTGGTGGTATTATTGCGTTGTCGTGAAGCAACAGTGGCCTGGAGCGATTGACCAATCTCGGTTGTCTAGCAGCTAGTTCTTCCTTCATGGTCTGCAGTTGCTGACAATGGATATCTGCCGTAATCGTTTGGCCAGGTTTTAGAAAGCTGTAGTGAACGACACCGGCGCTAGTCCACCAAACACTCACAAGTAACTTTTTCTGACTCAATTTTCGTTTAGGGCAGGATTTGGCTGGGTCTCCAGGGTTCAGCCATTGCGACGAGCGCTTCCGATTATCGTACAGTATCCACTTTTCATCACAAGTAATGATTCGGTTTAAAATCCCTTCATCATCGTATCGGTGGAGCAAAGTAACACAGCAGCAGCAGTCGGCGCGTGTTCGTAAGTTCGATTCACTCAATTCATGAGGAACCCATCGTTCAAGTTTCTTTACTTCCCCGATTTGCTTCAAGTGGATTAATACAGTTTTGTCACTTACCCCGAAGACTGCAGCTATCTCTGAAGTGCTTTGTAATGGATCCGCTTCCACAGTAGCCTTTAATTTTTCATTTTCCACTTTGGTCTCCGGCCGTCCACGGGATTGGATCTGAAGTTCGAAGTTTCCAGAACAAAAACGTTGAAACCAAAAAAGTACCGTGCTTTCTTTTGCGACACCAGCGCCGTACACATCATTAATCCTGCGAGCTGTTCCTGTAGCACTGGTACTGGTGCCACGGTAGAGCTCGTACTCGTAAATAGACCGATATTTCATGTTTACCACTGTGCGGCAATAAGCGACGCCAAAGAAAAAGATAATTAGGAAAAAACAAATGAATGACTGTTTCCAAAACTCAAATGTAGCAGCTAAATGAATTTAAAGATTCGAATTTGGAACTCTTAACCAAAGCGGAGATATTTCAGATCAAAGTGGTCAGTACGACAAAACGCTAATTTCATATGTAAGGACCTAATACATTTACACGATTTCAGCTGTGAGGGATTTCTTATTTTCTGTTAGTCATTTAGTTGACTTCTACAGGCTCGGACTTAGGGCATTCAGAATTAGATAATACACGTTCCTATATAGTTTAATCATCATTCGTTTCCTTTGTGTACTATGGTCCGCAGTGTCCACTACTCTACTGTGATATACGACCCCGTATTCTTACAAATAAACCTAGACATTAAAAAATAAAAATTATAAAAATTGTTGAATAAAAAAAAATTAAATAAGATCAAAATAACTGTATTATTTAATTTAATATTATTTCGATTTTATTTAAATTATTTTTATCTAATAATTTTTATTTTATAATGTTTAGGTTTATTTGTAAGCATGCGGGTTCGTATATCACAGTAGAGTAGTGGACACTGCGGCGGACGGCGGATTTTCGTATTGTGCCTGGGTTTTGGCTTTCTGGTCGGTCTACTCGGTCGTCGAAGATAGGCGCGGATCCGTTCTCCGACCACCTTCGCTTGTATCGGAAACTCTTCGCGGTGAGAACCGCCCCTGATCGCAGGTGTACCTCATGTACACGGCGTGAGTTGTCGTGTCCGAAGTGAGTGTTGGTGGTGACGGTTGGATTGTGCGTGGTGTGGGGAACCCTGGCGATGTCGGGACGGCGTGGGTCTGCGCTTATTGGTCTTGGTGTAAGTGTAACGCGGACAAGTGTGAACTCAAGTTGCAACATGTAAGAGGTTTATTTCAACAATCACATTAGCAGTTGCGAATAACATAAGTATAAGTTGCGGACGTAATCCGGCCAGCAGACATGTCAACTGCATCGCATCGCGGCGGGTGGACCTTCACGAGCTTCTTGGGTTTTTTTTTTTAACGAAAACTAATACTTAAAAAAAAAAGCAGTAACATTAGTCAGTGCAAGGATTTTGGATTAGCTGCTTTTGTGTATTCATACGAGGTTTAGGTTTGTTTTACTTTTAACCTCATTACAAAATTATTGTATAGGTCTCTGTTTCCGGAGACCAGTCTAAGTAGGTACTACAGTAGAGTATAAACATTACTGTGGTCTGGTTTGAAAGGCGCTATAGCAAGTGAAATTACTTGGGTAATAAAACCACCTTAACACCTTACATCTTAAGGCAGCGCGAAATCAACGTGGTGCAGGGCAGGTGTATCACTTACCATCAGGTGTACATCCCAATCATCTCTTCGCATAATTAAATTAAAAAAATATATATATTTTAGTATTAAACTTAAACACAGAATTTACATCTCTATTTTACGTCCTATATAATTACTGGTAACGTTAAATGGCGGCGTCTTATATTTAAAATATGACAAGACCTAATTTAGGTCGTGTCTATGCTAGGTCTAGCTTGATTGATATATACTCATGATTGATTAGTGTTTAAGTTGGTTTTCAATATCCTGCGATACGTACGACCTTGTTGTTTGATTTATATGCAAATGAGACCTAGGTTGATACCTAAGCGTGAACTAACTCAGGTTAAGGACGAGTGAACGATTAATATGATATTTATTATATTGGAAACAGTTCGCAGAAGTGTAGGACGCTCTCCTCCTGGTGGACTGACGACATAATCATCATCATCATTCATTACCGGAAGTGGGTGGATGCGATCTTCAGCTCATTATCAACTTTTGTTTATCCCCTGCTTTTTACTGCTACTAGGTCTCTGTTATTGGAGACCATCTTGGTAGGTACCACCGCAGCTCCTATTTCTTCTTTCAAATAGTACTGTATTCCGATTTGAAGGGCGCTGTGGGTAGTACAATTACTGGTAAAACCAGACTTAACATTTCATGTCACAAGGCGATGATCAAGTGCCGTTTATAGCATCCTAACTATATTGTTACAGGCAGGTTCGTCAGTTACTCTCAGGGGAACGTCCAGCTCATCTTAAATAGAGAGAAAGATCAAATAATCGATTAAGTTAATCGTTAAGTTAAAAATCATACTCTTGTCTAAATAGCAAGCATCACGCAACGTTTGCTTTCAGTAGGAAAAAAGGGGTACTTAATTGAAATGATATAAATCTCCGCGGACCGGTCCATGAGACTGTTGGTATCACGTACCGCTAATAGATACGGCACCACTCATTATTCAATTAATACTATTTGAGTTCCGTACACATAATAGAGGGTGTAAGGGGTCCCGCACAATAACTAACGGGACCCGAGCCAACCTCACCTGCTCGTGGCGTACCCTGCTAATCAACAAACGAGGCTCTGGCCTACATCAACCCGCATTGGGGCAGCGTGGTTGGAAATGGCCTAAGTCCCTCCATATGAACCCCTGCAAACGACGGCTCGTGGTACCAGGTGATGCAGGCAGCGCAGGACCGATAGATGTGGGGATCTTATGGGGAAGCTTATTTCCAGCAGTGGATGTCTAACAGCTGATGATGATGACACAAAATAGGAGTAGTTTTCGTGATGGAAAATGTGTGGTAGGTTTTTGTGGAGATTCTTGCCTACATAGAAACATACATAAGACGGAATGCTGGTGATCGTGTCGGAGGCCAAGGCTCACTTTGGGTCACTGCGCCAGAGGAGTAACAACTTTGATGGATCTCATCGTATGAATTGATCACGGGAATTTTATCTAGTGCAACTATCTATGTATGCTATGATAGCCCATCCCAAGTCCTGTTTGAAACAGTACCCTGCCTTGAGCACCACGTTATCTGGAGACTTCCAGCCAGTTCAGACACCGTCTGGTCTATATCTAACCTTGCTTTGTTAAGGTATATCATATAGCAGTATTTTCTTGGCCAGCCTGGAAAAATATTGTTGAATCGCTCTATTTAAAAGAAGACCTTGAGTACCACCAGTGGGAAAATTAAGTGGGCACTTTATTATTAAATAGATTATATCAATTAATACGCGTAAATCAAATTTAAATTTCTAGTTTAAATAGTCTTTGTACTTAAACTCTATTTCTAGAGCTACCCACTTATATGTTTATTCCCATCTCATATAGAAATGGAAAAAAAAAAATGGGTATCCTGAGTGACCGTTCGCACAATACGCGACTCGCGCTTGGCGTTAATCTGAACTGGTGATACATTACTGTCACCATCGATACTATCTAATCGGCGACCGCTTTATATGGCACTAGTTGATTTATAATTGGGCCACAATATGGACGTTATTATACGCACTTGCCGATAGTAGTGTCACAAACAAATGATTAAACATATTTAATGTTTTAGAGTTTTAGTAGAAAAAAAATGTTATTAAGGAAAGTGTTAGTTTCATCAGTTTATTATTAATAAATATCCTAAGTACTAGGACGCAAGGGTTTCTCTCACAAGGAGAGACTCAAGGTCCTTCATTTACTGTACTAATTTAGTACGGTTTGGTAGGAAGTAAACTTCTCCATGATTTAAAGTATAATATTATAACTTCTAACCTTATGCTCATTTCTGCTCATCAAGTTATCGCAACTTGTGAAATTACTACACCAATAAGTTGTACCATATATATTGGATATTTTGGTGTTGGTCTGAACAGAAAAATCTATACTTTCTAGTTCATCAAGGTTAGAAACTCTTTCTAGAACATCATTAAAGTATTCAACTTTCGGTGTTTAGTAAAATCATATATAGCTATGGATTAAAAATAACATGCGTTGGTAAAGTAGCTGATAATTTAACGTGTAGTTAAATCAATCGCCAACTGTAGACCGTTCACAGCTGGACATAGGTCTCCCTCGAAGATTGATCCTGGAGTGCAAAGTTTCTGGAAAACGTGCACCTGGTAGACAATGCAAGGAGATGCACATAAAGGAGTGGACGGTTTTAAATACTATCAGTTAAAAAGAATAGCAAAGGATCAAATTGGTTTTCTCAATCTGATCACCAAACTTCAGTTTGAAGAGGGCACCCAATGAATGAATGAATGAATGATCTCTACACCGATTGGGCTCGCGCCCGCCGAATCCAGAGGCTCCTGCGATTTTCACACAGTCATCATGGTCTCCGATACCACCAGGCACAAGAGGCCGTCGTCTATAGAGATTCCCATATAGGGGTTTTAGGCCATTGCCCACTACGCTGAGAGCCAGAGACTTTGTTGATTAGCAGAGAACACCATAACCAGGTGAGGTAGGCTTGGGTCCCGAGAGTTGTTGTGCGGGACCCCTTTACATCTTCATATTGCAGTATAGTTAAATAGCACCACCAAATAACAACGTTGTAGCTGTGAACCCCTGGTATAATTAATTCTTGGACTCGCGTATAGAGCAGCCATTCAAAGCTCAAGCGGGCAATACACGAGTAAAGAGTTACAAAGTATCTTTATATCCTGTACGTACACCATAAATAACCCCTCTCTACCCGCACTAATTGACTGTTCGTTAGCCCATTACGAAACTAATTGGAAGCTATGAAAACTTATGAAATTAATAAAGCAATTACAAATACAATAATATATTTAACGTCCCCACTAATTGCACCGAAGGTATCTGATAACGAAACTAAATAGAATTCTTTATAAATACCTTCCGTTGGTTCCTCTCTCCTCTGCTCTTCCTCTATATCGCCGTCTACTTCTCGTTCATTCATTAAGCGTCTTGCTCATTTATTTTTAATTTATTCACTTAAGAATCTATTTTGCAGATAATTTCCCTGTAATCATTATCTCCGCTATTAACTACTTTCAAATTCTTCATTCCTGCTATCCTTTTCCCTTTGATCTATCTCCTCATCTCATTAAGAATTTATATATCTCTGTATAGATTTTTCTTTATTTGTCTGCTTGTGAATGCCGGATCCACGAGATTTGATTCTAATGAAGCTGTAATAATTAATAGGACTAACGGAACTGAAGAAATATATCTCAAAAAAAAAAGCTGGACTGTAGATTGTGTTCATTAGTCGTTATATTTTAGCAGCAACCGGAACTAAGCTATACAAAAACCGCTAATGATCGTCCGTCGCTAATTATTTATAGTTTGACGGTTTTATCTCGTCATTATGTGCATTTTACGCAATGGATGCGCATCTTCATTAATGTTTTCATTCAATTAATTTTGATTTATTCATATTTGTTTGTGGATGTTTGTTTGTATGAATAGATGACGTTATCTTTTAACAGACTCTTCGCTAATAATATTTTTTTCAAATAAAATTTTTGTCTTTTTTTCTCCATCTACATTTATTTATTCGTGAGATACTTTGGATTCTGTATAAGGTGGATAGTTGACATAAAGATATTCAAATACGTGAAGTCTATGCTCTTACATATTTATATCCATCCATTTACTGACATACAGCAGTGCTTAGTTTTTAATATACTTACATTATTATTACTTTATATTCATCCATATTATACATAATATAAAAGAAGACGTATAAGTGATAATATATAATATAAAAATGTTCTTTAATTAAGGTATAAAAAACTTTTACAGCCTCCGTGGTACAGCGATTAAGCTTTTGCTTTATATCACGGAGGGCTCTGACTCTATTTTTAAACACCATGTAGAGTTTGTAAGGGTTTCCGCGCATCAACTCACGACATCCAAGCCAATCTCACTTGCTCGTGGTGGTCCTTGCTAATCAACAAACGAAGCTCTGACTCCCACCAACCCGCATTGAGCCTCGATGAACGTGGGAATCTTTGTTCAGCTGTGGACGCCTAACGGTTGATGATGATGATGTAGAGTTTGATTGGTGGTAGGATTTTTGTGAACTCATTAGAATACCCACCAACCTTATGTTCTAAATCAACCACCACGATGATATGTTCCTGCAGGATAACGTATGAGAGGCGGAATATTTTAGGCGAGTACGCTTTGTCATCTACATCGTCATCATCTGTGATATTGAGGTCGTGTTAGACCATACCAAATAAAATTAAAACAATTTAATTAAATGTATCTAATGTATTGTGAACACGAGTATACTTTAGACTTTCTTTAATTGTCGCTCGGTGGATATTATGAAAGAGGGCTTCAATTTGCTGCAGCAGCTCGCTGCTCGTAAATTGCCGCTGCAAAAAACTCTTGATATGTCTGATAGTGTCGCCAGCTACAGGGTTGTCATACTTTTTAAAGGAAAACACTTACAAGTCATCTTAGTCCCACATTGACAGCGATATTTAAATTTTTTTTGTTCTCTTCATACTTGAAACGAAGGACTGGAATCTACTCAACTCAATCTATCATTTTTATCATCATCATTTCAGTCTACTATATCTACTGTTGAATCTGCTCTGCTCTACCCTACGACGGTCGACAAACGATTTCTTGCGATCATCTGAGCATCGGTTAGACTTTCATATCCGATTTTATTTTCCTCCGCTAGCGGTAGACTCCGACAACGCGGAAGACATGGTTGGTGACTTCAATAGTTTTTACAATTTCATTTGGTGTCAAGTCAAAACCTTAAACTAATTCATCAATGTGGTCTCCGTGTTCTAGGATAACGCATCGAAAAGTATGACTGTGCTCGTTTTTATCCTGCCGGCTGGTAACCCTAGCCGTTAGAGACCATTAATGTTATGTATTTCACACATACCTGCGATTTCATTAATGTTATATGGCTTTAATGAATTTTGTTGTAACATTAGATTAAATATTGATTGTGATTTTTTTTATTTATTACGGACTCGTATTTACCGCAATCTTACATGGTGGTACAGTGCCAATGAGTCCGTGAACAGTGAATCATGTTTGCCCATATTCTTCCAAGTCTGATACGTTGATAGTGTTACTACGGCTGTATTTATAGCATTTTTTTTTAATTTGGTGTTTATTGAAAATAAATAGAAGTAACAATGATACAAGAATTATCAGTACGGATACTAACCATAAATATTAATTTTTTTTTTCAGTGCATTGTTATTTATTAATCATCTCCGATTTCCAAATCGCTTTAACTACTGGTCTATAAATGATTATCTATAAGTTCACAAGTATAATATTAAATATATTTTAGAAACCCTTCCGTTTTTTTTTATAATCCCTTAGTGGGTTCCGTGAGTACCTGCTGCGATTTTTTAAGCAGCAACCTTGATAATTGTGTACTCATGATTCTCTTCTTTTAAAGCGTCTCATGTTTTCTGTTTCTCTCAGTCCTTGTACGTTGCTAGTTGGTTATTAACCTATTTGCTTTGGCTGCGGTCCTTGCCACTCCCAGATAGTAATCCAGAAAGATCTTTCTTTTGGTGTCGTCTTGCATGAGTTGCACTATTTGTTCTTTTATAACTAACTGATCCGTTCTGTGTTCACATTCGATTCTTGTTAGAGTGAAACGTGGGTAAATAGTATCAACGTGTTCTACTGTGTCCTCGCTGGTATAATCGCAGATACAGAACGGATCAGCAGCCAGGTTAAATCGATGCAGGTAACTTTTGAAGCCACCATGTCCCGTGAAGCGTTGGGAGTTCTTATTTGTGTGGTCTACCTCCATAAACACTTTGTAGGCAGTTTTGACGTCTCTGAAGTATAATTTCATAGCCGACTTCGGGTTGTACGCATCAAAACATTCCCGCCAGGTCTCTATACTTTGGCATCTGAAGACTTTTTGCAAATGACGATTGTATTTGGTCATAGCTGGGGGCTCTTTTCCAAGCAAGGGCTGCTTTTTTCGCTAGTGCTCCTGCTCTCTCATTGGCGGTTATTCCCGCGTGTGCCTTGATCCAAGCTGGCTTAATTTTAGTGCCATTGTTTTCTATGTTGCCGAGGATGCGACGTATATTTCCGGCTAATGGGTGCAGCGAAGACGGGTCAATGATATATTGTAACGCGGATCTGGAATCGAACAGTACGTCGATACTCCGGTCAGATTCATCGGCAGTTACAATCATCTGCAACGCTTTTTTAATTGCTGCCATCTCTGCCTGGAAAACACTGCAGTAATATGCTAAGCCTAGTAATCTCTTTCGATTTTCCTCATCTCCTGTCCACATTGAAACCGCCGCTCCAACTCTACCATTTAACTTGCTTCCATCAGTGAAAAATAATATTTGCCTGTCGTCTAGATTCTCAAGATCCATCTGGGTGTTTATGATAATTATTTCTCTATTTACCTGAGAAACCGGATGAGGGAGTTGAAACGAGTTGATATCTCTCCAGTTCCCTGTCTGGAAGCTTCGGCAGCCCTTTGCCTCTTTTTATTTCATATGTAGGGTGACGCAAAAATAACCTTATAAAAAGTACCTTATAACACAGGTAATAAGGTACTTTTTATAAGGTTATTTTTGCGACACCCTATAGTTTCAGATGCTCTGCCGCCCTAAGGTTTAAGGGCAAAATATCCGCCAGTAATAGCGATGCTGCCAAGGATGTGGTTCTATGTGCCTTTGCTATGTGTATTTCAAGGCTTCTTCTTGTGATGCTGTTTGTTGTTTGGATCTTTCAATAGTTCGTCCTCTTTGGATATTCCGTTTACTTTTAGAACTCGGTAGATACGGTTCCACGCGGATTCTTTCTCCTGTGAACTGCAAAAGTATCTCCAGCTGTTTGTAATGGGATATATAACAGATTTACATCTAATAGTTTTGAAGATCTCATGATGAACCAACAAATCTCTATATATCATTATGACATAACATTGATCTGTCTTACTGTCAGTTCTAATTACAGCTAAGAAATATTCTAGATCTAGTCACCTGTCTGAAATAATAATATTAAATTAAAAGCTCTGGTAACAACGTCAGATTATGAAGTTCATATCATTGCAGCTCACTTTCGGATGCCGCACAATATTTGTGGACTACGCAGCTTGGTGTAAATCACTTGTCGCCGATGCGGACTATATAATTTGCTTCGCGGGTGCGAAATCAATCATTCAGTTTGTTCGCCATTATACCAATCAAATCCAATCTAACTATAAATGATGTTCATGACACTTATTGATGTGACGGATTGACGGCACGCGGGCGACCTTCACCCGCGCTCGAGCTGAACGCCATGAAAGACTTTTCGTTACATCTACAATCAGCTAACCAGTCAACTGTCACACTCAAATTCATTAAATATCAAGTGATAATGAAACTGAACGTTTTCCACTTTTTGCTGGTAGGTCTCTGTTGCCCAGCCCTGTGGTCTCGAGCTTTTAAGCATAGGACTAAGTAAGGCTAAGATGAACTAGAAGTTTCGCGGGCCTTGAGGGTGGAGGTCCTTATCGTTCAACAAGTAAACCTGTGTGAGACAGCATATGGCTCAGCAATGATGCTTAGGAGTGCTGGGCTCCTCCTCAGTGACGTGTAACAAACAGTATAGAGATAGGTTACAATATTTTTGTTTAGTTGCTAGGATATCTGTAGGCTTATGATGATAATGATCTTTTAATAGGCCTCAAACTGAAACACAAGGCGATCAAAGCGAAGCGTCTACGACGATCAGATGCTGGTAAAAAATCTCTAGTTTTATATTATGATGTAGACTCTCATAACATTTATCTACAATCAAATAAGAACAAAGTAAATTTTAGATGCTGTCGTTAACTTCAGAAGTATTCAAGAAACCTACCACCAGTAACCACCATAGTACGTATATAATAAACAAGCAGAAACTAAATTACTCATTATAGATCAGATTGCGAAATTAAATGAAAACACTCTAGGCGTCATCTACTCTGTACCGCTTCAAAGCATGACGTCCTAATTAATGTTTCTTGTTACCTACGGGACCACCCAGCTCTTTCAATTAGCCTCCAGCGTGAGAAGATCGTCAAAGCTTAAGATTGCTAGATCTAGTGCACGATACAGATTGAATAAGCGCAGCACCATCATAATTAGAACATTTTGAATGATAGCTGTCTTTCTCATCATATTTAACAACGAGGAGAGGAATTCTGGATTTCATATGTTGACAAATGGAATCCAACAATACTGACATTACATTATTTACTGGTATGCAAACATTAATGTGTTCAGGTTTGAAGGGCGCTACAGCTAATGTAATTACTGAGGTATCTAGACTCAACATCTTACGTCTCAAGGTGACGAGCGCAATGTCGTGCTGTGTATATCATCCTTACTAGCGCCACGTTATGATGCGCAGGCGTATCACTTAACATCAGGTGAAGGTTTCATTCGTCTCGTCGCTTAAATGAACATATTCATATAATAGGTGGTAGTCAGTACTGAACCATAGTTGCAATGCCAAGTCGAACCACGTACCTCTGATACAGGAGAAGCCAGTAAGCCTTTAATTGCAATGACACTAACTATTGGAACATTAAAAGCAATAGCCATATGGGCAGGAAGATTCCTGAATGGCAGTCCCGTTGTTATGGAGACCGTAGATCCCCTATGAGGTAGGTAAGGAAAGAGAAGCGACAAACCAATTGCTTTTAAGATCCTTAGGAGTGGTCTCAAGAGTAGGCATCTAACGGCCATCAATTCTGATGATGATGATTATTTGTTAGTGATTAGTATATTTTGCCCAGATTGTCTCTATAGTCTTCATCAATAGTTTCTTATATTCGTTTAAAGATTAAGAGAATTAGGGATTGTAGTAAAGACCTAGTCTATTATTAAAATAATAAAATCAGATATGTTAAGGTCGACTATATTGCGTCTTACGGCGACAAGCGCTAAGTACTCCTAAATCATTAATTACAAGCATACACTTAGCGTATTTTATGAGGATTATCAAATTTTAAACTGTCATCTTAACATACGCATCAGTATCATCATCATCATTATTAGCCGATAGACTGGATGTAAGCCTCCTCCAATGATCTCCATATCGATAATCAGCATGACCTCCGGTACTGACGGGCATTAGGGCCCGTCGTTTGTAGTTCATCAAATCCCTAGGATTTGGTCCATTTTCCACCGCACTGGTCCTATACGAGTTGGCAGGAGCCAGAGCCAGGCTTCGCTCCCGCGAGCTGTTGTGCGAGACCCCTTACACATTATATAAAGTTTCAAAATTATTAACTATTATCTCCGTTCTAAGTCTATATACTAAATCGTTAAATGCAAATGTATTCGCTATCAGACTACCACACCAACCAACAACATTGAACACTGGCTCTGCTAAATCTGGCGGAATTGGTGTTAACCGATAGCTCTTATCAGCGCGCGTACAATGTTATCAACTAGGCACCAACACGACGGCCTGGGAACCGCCGGGGTGGTCGGATAAAACACTCCATTTGCGACTTAAATGAACCACCTCAAGATTGATATCTGCATGAGGGCCCATTTAAATCGAAATTGCAACTTGAATCCGGACTCCGTCGGTTTTAATTGGCCTCTGGTAGTTAAACATTCGTTTGTCTACCGGTCCCAAAGTGATAATAAGTTAAGTGATACCATTTACAAAACAGTAACATTTTTGCCTTTATTTGGTAGTGTACATACTGATGCATAGCCGCTGTACATTTCCATAGAGCAATAGAACAAATAGAATCTATGGCATTGTAATAAGATTTTAAATTGAGTGTATTTACACTACTACTAGTGTGAGAGAAAAAATGCTAAATTGACAGTCCGAAGCGATAGTCACGAAATCTCCTAAAACGATGTTGAACTTGTAACTGCCTCCGAACCACACAGACTCACCTTGTAATACGAAGTCCCTGATTCGATTCCAGACTAACATGACATCGAACTTGATTAATAATAGCGACCACCCACATATTGTTAATCTGCTGCCATAACAGTTGAAGACCTTAAACGTGAAGTTAAATTATAACCTCATATTTGGTTCAACGGATCGCACAGCGGCCGAATAAAAGGATGTTAGTTGAATGCGCTTATCTTTTACCATTACTATCGTGATAACATATGTGATATTTCAAGGCGATAATCATAACGCGGTGCACCAGTCACCAACATATCATCGTCACTTTTCTCCGAGTGACCGCCGAACTTCGATTTGTAAATGGCACTCAATGATGTTACACCATGTAAACGTCATGCTCGGCTTGTGATTTCGTCTAATTGAAAATAGTAGAATTTTCCGGTATAAATTACATCACTATGCTAAATGATTAACTGGCAATTAAATACTTAATTATTAAAGCATTTTCTTTTCCGTACGTATTTATAATTTAAACTAAAGCCAATGCGATATAAAAAAATGTGAAAAAGCAAACATGTCAAAATAATCGCGTAGGCGAAGAACCTTTACATTCGCCAGCCATCCGTCTTCCCGCGCTAAACAAATATCCTAGATACAAAATGGCCGCCTCGAGTGCCACGTGGCATCACTGAAACGTATAATAGGCAAAGACAAACAAGAATTCATGCCAATGTAGAAATATTTTTTTTTTGCCTATTTTAAATTGAAAAAATAATACAATCAGTACTAAACTTTCACTGCTAGTGTGCTACTGCGAATATTAGTGTTTCACTTTGAAGGGCGTTGCATTTAGTGGTAACCTCAAAGTGACAAGCAAGGTGGGTGTAGTATATCATTCTAACTAGCGTCACATTAAGTGCAAATGTATATATTACCATCATAAAAACTTTTCTTTTTTTTCATCTTTTTAAATATTTTAAATTTGGAACACGTATATTATTTTAAAACCTTTCGATTTTGCGTCATTTCACATATATTTTCGTGTACCTTATCAAATTACAATATGGAATGGGGTGTTAAAGAAAATAGTATTGCAGTGATCGCCTTGCACACAGTGGTTATGGAGCCGTCGGTCATATTCCAGACACTTCAATAGCTTGGTATCAGCCGTATGTTCATACATCGTACTATCAACAGATACAACAACACTTCCTCTGTCGAAGACCAGAAAATATCGGGGCGGCCGCGTGCTGTTAGAACTACATAAGCTGTTAATTTTGTTAAAGCCAGAATTCGTCGAAACCCCATTAGGAAGCAAAAAATCTTATCGCGAGAAATTAAGATTTCCTCTAGGACTCTGTCGCGTAGTATAAAACAAGACCAAAATTTTAGAAACTATGTACTTTCTTATACCTTATCCGATAGGTATTGAAGTCAGGTACTTATTTATGTGCTTTATACGTATTTTTTATAAATAATATTGTATTTTAAGATTTAATAAAAATGTAAGTATGACGCCTTGTTTTTTACTGTCACGATTTTCAAAGAACCTAACTTAAAAGTTTTAGCCTCTAAGTGATGATTATTAATTTAATTTAATAAAAAAATGATTTAACAATAATTATTACATTAAAATTTGTGCAGAAATAAAATCATCGAATTGTTTCCTAGAAAATCGGGAATTTTTTGAAAAATATTTAAAAAATTAATAACTACAGAAGCATTGTTTTTGGATGGGGGTATTCCATACATAGATAGATAGGATACGAGCTATACTTTAGCCCCTACACATCGTTTACATATATTACCTTTCACCCTGTATATAATGAACTAATTATACAATATAGCGGCGTTAAAATATTTTTATTTTGTAATATGGGCAAATATTATTATTTATTAGTATATTAAGAGTTTGACATTCACTTATATAATATATGACATGAAAATAATTAAAGTAATCTGGTGATGTAATAAGAGAGTTGTTGTGGGGAATTAAGAGTTTTATTAATAGCAACCCTGCAGTAAATCCCGCCTCGCTGACAGATTATCTTGCAGCAAACAGCAGATAACGTGATGGATGGCCGGTGCATCTAGGCCGGCCGGTTCCGATGAACCTGCCATTGGTGCGAGCGAGACGCACGATCCGAAAACACCGGAAGGAAGGAAGCGGCGGTGTTTACACGCGGGCATAATTGTGGCGGGAAAAATGTGAAGTCATTTGAATGATTTCCTCACTCGTTTTACGCTAAACATTTGTTGCGTACTATTGCGATAGACTTTATTTCTACTAACTTAAATAAAAAAAATCCATATATTAATCTAACTGTAAAATATCTTATGGTGTTACTATTTGAAATAAAACATAGTCATCGTCTTCATCATCATCATTGTAATAAAGTGACAGATCTCTTTTGTGACGTTCACCTGATAATAAACGATACTCCCACCTACAACAACATAGCGTAAGCATAGCATAAGCACAAGATAATATCAGTCTCTTGAGATATATGTCCAGTCTCATTACCCCAGTAATTACACTAGCTCCAGCACCTTTCAAACCGGAACACAGTAATGTTGGCATTCGATCTTGATTCCGCTGCGATGTTACCTACTTCCCCAAGTCTTCGCCAACGCAGACCTACCACCAGTAAAACATATTTTACTACCGTCAAGTAACGAACATAATTTTTTAATTAAGTGTTTTAATTTATTATTAATATTAAGGAAATTAAGTTTGGAGCCGGTTTAAAACAATTATTGTTTAATTATCAAGTTGATGGTCACCAATGCAAGGGTGGCCGCTTAATTTATATATATAATTTAATTAAGTTATTTTTGAAGTAAATAATTTAATTAGTGGGTGTTGCCGGTGGTGACTTGTGGCACCGAGACCTGGCCGCTTGCAGTGGGCCGCGTGAAATGCTTCAAATCGCACAAGGAGTACCGGAAAGAGCTATGCTCGGAGTTTCCCTGCGTGTTCCAATCAGAAATGAGGAGATCCGCAGGAGAACTAAGTTCACCGACATACTTCAAAAGATTGCTAGCCTCAAATAGCGATGGGCAGGACACATCGCTCGAAGGACTTACAGTTGATGAGGCACTAAGGTCATCGAATGACGACCGTGTACCCGAAGACGTAATATTGGCCGGTCCCCCACTAGATGCTCCGACGATCTGATGAAGGTTGCGGTAAGCAGCTAGATGCGGGCAGCGCAAAATCGGTCGATGTGGAGATCTTTGGGGGAGACCTATGTCCAGCAGTGGACGTCTATCGGCTAATATTGATTATGATGATATTAAGGTGACGAGCACAAGTACAAGTATATAGGGATAGTATAGTATATATCATCCCGACTGGCTATTTCTGCGGCCGGTCAGTAGTATGCAAATATTACTGTGTTCCAGTTTGAAATTACTGGAGTAACGAGACGCAACATCCTATGTTTCAAGTTGACGAGGGCAATATGGTGAAGTGTATACCATTCTAGCCACGGTTGTTATTAGCAAGCGTATCGCTTACCTAAGTAACGCTTACGTAAGTAGTTCGTTAGCCTAATGGTTAGAGCGTGCGGCCTTCATTCCGAAGGTCGCAGGTTCGAATCTTGGTGTGAACCGATAACTTTAATATTTAAGTTATGTACATTTGTGAACTTTAGTAACAACAGCGAAATACAAACGGTGAAGGAAAACATCGCGAGGAAACCCGCACAGGAATTAGTATTCATTCTAAGGTCACCAATCCGCGTTGGGCCCGCGTAGTGACTATGGCCCCTCACTCTCATATTGAGGGTAGGCCTGTGCACTAACAGTGGGGATGTAAATTGGTTGCTGAAGTATCACTTACCGTCAAGTGAATGTTCCACTCGACTCGTCGCTTAGCTTTATAAATAAAGTCTGGATTAACTTAACGCCACAGTGTATCATTAGAATATAACATCATTAAGAAAATGATTAAGGGAACGATAAGTGCGTTGTCGCGGTTGGTGCACCGGAAATATTCGGTTGCAACATCGTTGTGTGCACAAAACTTAAGATAACTCCGCTAAAGCACAAAGTGCGCCTGTCAGTTTATCTTGCGTAACAGTTTCCCACGTCTAAAGTTCTCTCTGTCCTCGTAAATTGAAATATGCGTTTCCCCTCCCCAAAAAAAAAATGCTTGGTCGCACTTCAAGCTATAATTTTTCATACTACGGACCTGAGTTATAATCTACTAATCATTATCATCAGCATCTCTCAACTTCACAGCTGGATCTCATGAAATATATTTCACAAAACAGTAAAGGGTACAGTATCGCAATTTCATATAGAACTCCTACGTCCCAAAGCGAGGATATAGTTCCTTCAGTAAATTTACTAGCTACAGCGACCTCCATACTGTAACACAGTTAAGTCCTCATGGTTATGTCTGCGAGGAAGATATACTCTCTTTACCAGATTATGGTGTGGGTCGTAGAATTTATTTTACTCCAGTAATTTGCTGGTGGAGGTAAGTACTACCGCTGCTCTTATTCTTATTAAAAATTGATGAGCGAACATGACTGTGTTCAGGTTTGAAGGGCGATGTAGTTAGGGAAATTACTGGGGTAACAAGAGCATCTGTCGTTTGAAGAGTGGAAGCATTATGTGGTGCTGTGTATGTCATCCTAACTAGCGCCACGTTGTTATAGGAATTGTTTCGCCTGTCTAGTCGCCTCGTACTTTACTTATCATTTTCAGCCGATAGACGTCCACTGCTGGACATAGGCCTCCGCTAAAGATCACCACGTTTGTAAGGGTTCATGTGGGTGGATTACGACCATTTTCCACCATACTGGCTCAATGCGGGTTGATGGGAGCTAGAATCGATTAGCAGGGTGCTCCACGAGCTTGGCTTGGGTCCCGTGAGTTGGGGTCGTTGGCGGTCAGGATAGGTATTTTCATCGCCTTCTAAATGACCCTGAGGAAGACAATTCTTGGACGTGGTCTCCGGTCATTGATGTAGTACTCACAACGCTATCTCAGCATAGCGTTAGCGAGGCCGCAGTTGTGTTCCGAACGGAGATCCCGTAACATCTCCTAACGCTGAAGGTGACAACCGAGGGGGTTTTAGTGGGTAAAAATCTCCACATAATTCTGACTTTCCCCCAGAAGGCAGAGTATCTTTTTGAAGATTTTTCTTCTGAAAACAAAAAAAAGGGGCCCGTGAGTTGTTGCGTAGGACCCGTTGCACCCCACATTACTTATATATAGGGTGTTCCGTGGCAGATTTAGGATTTGAAATTTGAATATTTTTCTAACGGTTGCGCAGGGGATGCGGGTCATTTGTGCGGATTAGTCAGTCACGATGTCGCAGTGGACTGGTGCTCTTTCTGTCAATGAAATAATTGGACCGTTTTTCTTTGAAAATTCTCGTGGAGCAACCGTAACTGTTGATGGTGATGTCTATCGCCGCATTTTTATACCGAAACTAAGAGACCATCCATCGAACAGCTCTCACACGTGGTTTCAACAAGATGGCGCCACGCCTCACACAGCAAGCGCCACCATGAGCCTCCTCCGCGAAATACACTCAGAATACTCTCGAAAGATTCCGTGTGTACGTCGCGATGGAAAACATTTGGACGGAGTGATCTTCAGAAAATAAAATCCGCATGTCTCGTCTTTATTTTTATGACAAATATATGTATATTATAAAATAATAACATACTTTAATTTATCACGGATATACTACACTTATATAAACCGATATTATTTCTTAATAATATATTGATATATGCGTTGTGAATATATAATGGGATTGGTATTTCGGTAAGCAGTTTAACTTTACGACTGTGTGTGATTTTTTTATTTAGCGATAAACGTCAGTTACGAAGAGATATATTTATGGGGTTCCGCGTGTTTTGTCGACGAACCGTTTAAGTTTAACGACACATTATTAAAGTTTCGAGATATATTCAATTCGTATGTGAAATGATGATTTATCGTTATTTAATCAGACGAGGTAACAAACGTTCGTTGTTTTTTTTTTACTATCGATCCAAAAGGAGCCGCGATACAGTTAACACAGTTTACTGGTAGGTCTCGGTTGCCGGAGACCGTCTAGATATCACCGCAGCTCCTTTTCCTGCCGACAAATAGTACTGTGCGAACATTCATCATCATCAGCCGATAGACGTCTACAGCTGGACAGAGGCTTCCCCCAAAAATCTCCACATATAGCCCGCATGGTCTTTGGTATCGCTGAGCACTAGGGGCTGTTGTATGTAAGTGTTCATATGGGGAGATTTAGGCCGTTTCACACCATGCTGTTCCAATGCAGGTTGGCAGGAGCTAGAGCCTCGTTTGTTGATTAGCGGGGTGCACCGTGGTACCCCTGCTCGTGAGCAGGCGAGGTTGGCTTGGGTCTGGTAAGTTGTTGTATGGAACTCCTTGCAACCCGTACAAACATTACTGTGTTTCAAATCTAAAGGGCGTCGTAGTTATTGAAATTACTGGACTAACGAGACAAGGTCTTGTCTCAAAGCGACGAGCGTAATCTAGTGTAATGTATATCATCCTAACGAGTGTCACGTTGTTATGTGCAAGCGTATCACTTACCATCAGGTGAACATCTTGCTCGACTGGTCGCTTTGTAATAAATAAAAATATGGACCCATAGAGATTGATATACGAGATGAATATTTGTAAATGTAATGTCTGTATGCAACGTCATTCTTAACAGAGTAGTTATGAACGTTTTATGACCTAGTCAATTTCGAAGTTATTTAGACCCTAAGGTCTTTAGCCCTCCTCTGACCGGTCGTACGGTGGAATTTTTCTGTATGTGGGACATAGAAATAATTAAATTGAATAGTTGATAATTAAGCAGTGGCGACATAATATATAATTATCATTATTTATTATATGTATAAATAATGGTAATTATCTTATGAATAAGATAACAATCATCTAAGTTTCTCAGAAACAAAAAGCTAAGCAATAATTTAGTGACAGAATATAAATAATATTGAAGTGCCTCGGTGCTTAACTACTAAGTTAAGACGAAGGTCCCTGGACTAATTTCGGATAAATTCGTTGTTGAGTTTGTTTGGTGATAGATTTTTTCGAATTTCGAATATTTATATGAATTCGCCTCCATAACATCATCGCTGTGTTCCGGCTGACAAGGTATCTCCCAAAGACCTCTTTGTTCCCCGCGACTTTCACCAAATCGTCGATCCATCTTGTGAAGAATGCTTCCCAGTGTTATTTGTACCGATAAGTGACTGTTACTTGAGAAACTTCCTGCTCCATCGGCCGTCAGTCCTTCGAGCAATGTGTCCTAAGTCTAGTAAATTTTTTTGGATTCAATATTGGACCACCTTCCAAATTCTGTTGGCTTCATTGTTCCAAAGGTCATACGCGCTGATCTAGCCCATTTTCGATTGTACGTACACATTCTTGACCCTATACAAATTATTTATTCTGCGTCCTTGTTTTTCCAATCTCCACCCTTGCGTGTTGGACATGACGATTACACGGCACGACCTTGGCGTCGCTGCAGACTTGCTTCCCTGAGCGTGTTATTCATCAGCGAACTCTCGCAACCGTGCAGTCATCATAAAAAAATCTTTTGGGTTATCTTTTTGTTTATGCAATTAAACAAGGATACGACGACGACATTTATCTGATGGTAAGTAATACGCCTACCTATAACAACGTGGCACTAGTTAGGATGATACATAATGCACCTCATTGTGCTCGTCGCCTGAGATATAAGATGTCGAGTCTAGTTAACCTAGTAATTACACTAGCTACAGCGTCCTTCAAACTGGAATACGATAGTTTGCATAGAACTGTTTGTCAGAAGAAATAGGCACTGCAGTTGTACCTACCTAGACGGTCTCCGCCAATAGAGACCTTCCACTAGTACTTATGTAGTTGACCTTGTTAATTATAAAAAATTATCACTTAGTTAATTATAAAAAAAATATAGATTGTAGCGTGGTAACAGCGAAGAGAGCTCAAGTACCGAAGCACCGGGTCGTGTTACCCCTCGCACGCGGAAGGGTTCTCTGAAGGCGCGTCGGTGCGCGATGTGCTCGCGGTGTCGGGTGGCGCAACCCGAGACCCTCGTCTGAGAGACCACTGTCCGTCTGCAGCGAAACCGAGCGAGGAAATGAAGCGCCTTCTGTACTGTTACAGTCTGTTTGAAATCCTATACGACATTAGATCGAATTTTGTTTCAATATAAATAGATATGTGTTCGTAGAACTTCTTCTTCCGGTCGCTATTAAGTTTTTAATACTAGAATGTGTTGCATTCTAGTGTTTCTCCCTTAAGAGGTATCATCATCATCATCATCATCCGTCCGCCGATATGCGTCCACTGCTGGACATAAGCTTCATCCAAAGATTTCCACATCGATCGGTCCCTCGTTGTTCGCATCCAGTGGGTTCCCGCGATTCTCACCAGACCGTCGGTCCACCTTGTGGAGGGCCTTCCAATACTACGTCTACATTCCTTTTATATTTTTCTTCATTTTAAGAAACATCAAAAACAATAGAAGTGAACGTTCGATACTTTCAGACCTGTGTATGTTATGTGCTCTTGTGTTGAAACTTACTGGAGACTTATGCCCAGTTGTGGATGTCCACCAGCTGAGATGATGATGTAAAACTTGTGCAGACGGTCTTTATAGTACGAGTATATTAATTTCGTCTCTGCTGTTATGCTATAACTAGTCTGGCCATAAATAACGTTACAGAAAAACTTTTCTTTTGTTCAACTTTTTAATTATTTTGAATTTGGAACACGTGTATTATTTTAAAAACGTCTTTCGATTTTGCGTCATTTCACATATTTTTCGTTTTCATTATCAAATTACAATATGGAATGGGGTGTTAAAGAAAATAGGGTTGCAGTGATCGCCTTGCATACAGTGGGTATGGAGCCGTCGGTCATATTCCAGACACTGCAAAAGCTTGGTATCAGCCGTATGTTCTTATATCGTATTATCAGCAGATACAACAACACTTCCTCTGTCGAAGACCAGAAAAGTTTGGGGCGGCCGCGTGCTGTTAGAATTACAGAGGCTGTTAATGCTGTTAAAGCCAGAATTCCTCGAAACCTCATTAGGCCGTGCAATATATATTATCCTAACTAGGGTCACGTTGTTATGGGCAAACGTATCACATGCCATCAACAGGCCGTGGATCCGGGTCCACGAGCCCACTATCAGATGAGCTGTAAGAGTTACTATGGTCTGCAAGCGCTTACATCATCAGAATCAAGAGACTTGCCATCAGACGAAGGTCTTACCTGTATCATCGCTTCGTCGAATAAAACATATATCTTATTTTATTCCTTTCTATGACTTAAGAAGGAAGAAGACGAATATCTTAGTTTAAAGGAAGAGCCGGTTGGGGTGTTGCAGGCCAACTTTTTGCTGTGGCATGAGGTCCACGTAAGCCGTCGGACTGGTGGGTTGATAGTTGTGATTCACGAGCGCTGCGTGCCCGCCGTACGGACGGTGGCCTCATGCGCCGGTGTGAAGACTTGAAACACTTCACACCGCCACCGATTCCACTTTAAAATGCAAATTTCGACATTAATCGGCGATAAAACTTAACGATAATGTACGGAACGGAAATTTTAATTAGAAAATGGTTTCTCCTTTTACTTTTTGCCTTAAACGCATTCACATATTGAATTCACACAGAATTTAAATAACTTAAAGAAGAACAAAGGAATTTGATATTAATAAAGTTATGGTCGTTGTATGGTCTAAACCTGACAGCGATTTGGGATAGTTTTTAACTTAATCCTCATCATCATCAGCTAACGTTTGGATACTGTATTTGATTATTAGACCGAATTTTGATTCCAATAGGATATGTTATCGTAGAACTTCTTGTTCCGGTCGCTATTAAGTCTTTAATACTAGAATGTGTTGCATTCTAGTGTTTCTCTTTTAAGATATAACATCATCATCCGTCCGCCGACATGCGTCCACTGCTGAACATAGGCTTCTTTCAAAGATTTCCACATCGATCAGTCCCGCGTTGCTCCCATTCAGCGGCTTACCGCGATTCTCACCAGATCGTCGGTCCACCTTGTGGGAGCGGAGCGCCACTCGAGGACCTTACTGCCACATCGGCCATCCGTCCTTCGAGCAATAAAATGAGGTCTATCAGCTGATAATGATAATGACGAATTTATAGTTAACAATACTTACCATCGCCATGAAACATTCTCTTGAAACTGAAGGTTGACGATCAGATTGAGAAGACCAATTCGATACTTTTTAACTGATGATATTTAATCTTCGTCAAACCATTTCTTATTTCCTACTTATATATAACTTAAGTTATTTAGAAATTAGATCATGTGTTATATCTTTTTAAATAACCTTTTCCATATGTCCTTTCAGAATACGATCCTTCATCCTTACATATTTCTAATTTACTTTTATAAGCTTTTCATTTCGTGTTATTTATGCGGTTGCTATAGTAACGGTTGTTATAGAACGTCGTTCACCGATGAAGTTCCTCTCAAGGAATATTTCAGACAAATTTCAAGTCTACTTTCATATTTAACCCCTAGTGTATATATACTACCTACTGGGAAATCTAACAATGTTTGTGATGCGCCAGGAACCTGTCAGAAGCGATTGCTTCCTGAATGCTGGTCGAACTGTAGCAATGGTTGGACAAGGATATTTTTACGAAAATATCGACAGGTGTCAAGTGCTGTACATCACTAGAAGCTATACACTATTGTTTCAAGTATGTCTGAGAATTATAAAGTATAATATTAATAACATATTCAGCTCAATATTCCCATGGACTCAGGGCCTCGCTAAGAGAGTATTAATGCCATCCATCCATCACAATGCTCAAGTGAGTGGTGGTAAATAATTTATTGAAATATTGTTTAATTACTTACGATACGTTCTAATCATCATCATCTTTGCTTAAGAAATTAGTAAGTTCACTGGTGATAGGTCTCCGTTGGAGGAGATCGCCTTCTCTTATTCAAAGAAGCGACGAGACGACCGGGACGTTCCCCTGATGATAACCGATACCAACCCATAAAAAGGTTACACTGTTTAATGTGGTATTCACATCACCATATCGCGCTCGTCGCCTTGAGACATAAGATGTTTATACTCGTAACTGAGTGTTTACACTAGCTATAGCGCACTTCAAACCGGAACCTAATAACGTTTGCATAGTAGTGTTTATCGGCAGATATAGGCGCTGCGGTGGTACCTACCTATAGGTGTTCGGCAAAAGAGATCTACCACACGTAAGTTCAGACAAGTACAGCTCTTTTGAAATTGATTGAGTAATAATTCATGATGTCGCAACCCGGTAACGACGCGGGCTGTGTAAGGACGGTAACCTAATAACCTTGCCCCACCAACCCACTTGGTTTCGACGTCAAATAAAATGTTAAATGAGAAAAAGTTGGGGCAGGTCATTGTATATAGCACCTATAAACTTTGGGCCACGAAACCTACGTCAACGATGAAAATTGGTTAAAATTTAACTGTTAAATAAGCTGTAATAGTTATGTTAATAGTACAGTGTATCATAATTAAATTATGGGAAAAATCATTAATTTAATACAAACGAAATTCATATTGTTCATAATAACTATGTAGTATTTTTTTTATTCTACGAAGCAACGACACGAGCGGAACTAGCTATAGCGTCCTTTTAATCGGAACACACTACCTTTTGGCGATAACAATAGGCGCTGCGGTGGTTACTACCTTTTTTTTTGTTTCGAGGGGGAAATCTTCGAAAGATACCCTGCTTCTGGGGAGGAAGTCAGGGTTATGTGAGATTTTTACTCACTAAAACCCCCTCGGTGCTCTGCATCAGTGCATTCGGAGAGGTTCCGGGATCTCGTATAGAACGCACCGGTGCCCCTCTACACTTTGTGTTAACACATCTCTGAGGCTTAACCCTCCTAGGCTGTCCCACACAGATTCGCATGTTGAGCGATAAGGGCCCCCACCCTCAAGGCCTGCGAAACTTCCAGGCCCTTTTAGTCGCCTTCTACGACAGGCAGGCTTTACCTTAGTCTTATTCTCACTAGCCCGAGACTACAGGGCTGGCGGTGGTTACTACCTAGCCGATCTCCGACAACAGAGACCAACCCCTAGTGCAATCGTAATTATTAATAATTCACACACACACACACACACACATATATATACCTGTTTTTTGAAATATAATTGATTTTCGTTAGACCTCATTTTCACACGATGTTTATGATAATAGAATTGAAGATGATTAAAAGTATTTGTTGCCCATGTCCAGCAGTGGACGTTTATCGCCTAATGATGATGATGATGATGATGACGAAGTGTTCTTAACCAGTACGGTTTGGATAGCGGGAACAAGGCAATAATATTGTCGCAGTAGATTTACAATACGAAGGTGGTATCTAACCAAGCAGGTTAGAAAAACCTCTCGCCCTCAGTGTTGGGTTATTAAGGATAGGACTAAGGTAAGCCCTGTCTGTCGTAGAAGACGACTAAAAGGGTTTTCGAGTTCGTGGGTTTTGAAGTTTGGTCCCTTTATTGTCCACTAAGGGAGTCTGGGATGAACGACAAAGACGAGGTATCTCGTGCTTGTCATAGCAAAGAGAGAGTTATGGCACTTCTTGGGACGTGCTTAGGTGAATGTCCTAGTGTGGCCCGTAGGAGATCCCGAGGCCTCTTGGAAAGCACTGAGGTCGACCACCGAAAAGTTTCATTGGGTCCAAATCCCATATAAATACCTTCCCCCCTGAAAGATGATTTCCCCGAAATAACCAAAAACCCAACCTCTATCCAAATAACCATACTTCCGTAATCGAATAAATTATAAGAGATTTCAGTTTAAGCCGATGTAGATTTAATCCGGTTTGAATGTTGATAACTGCTCGTTTAGTGGCCTGATCGCGTTTATTAAGGGGTCATATAACTCGCTGGCCGACGTTTCCTTGGAAGCGCCGGGGCACATGATATTAATGTCAACAGTATTGTTCAAACAGGTGCCGTGGAATCCAGCCTCGGTCGCGACACCTGACGACAAGTAGATCGAAACCCCGAGCTGATGTAAACTGTCCATTTTAAAATCGGAATATCACATTTATATTCTATAAAGCGCCGAACGTAACGTTCACTTGATAACAAGTGATACGCTTGCCCATAATAACATCGCACTATTTACAACGGTATACACTACACTACATTGTGGTCGTCGCCTTGAAACAATCTCAACTCTCGTTACCCCAGTAATTTCAATAATTACAACACCCATCAAACTGGAACACAGTAATAATTGGACACTACTGTTTGACGGCTGAAATACGAATACTATATGTAGGTTTATTTTTTCCGGAGACCGTGTAGTTATCACCGCAGCTCCGACAGCATCCGATAAACATTGGTGTGCAAAAATTACTATGTTCCGCATTCAAGGGAGTTGAATTACTGGGGTGACGAGAGTTAACGTATGTGTCAGGGCGACGAGCGGAATGTACTGGTAGTGTATTGTATACCATTCTAACAAATCCCACATTGTTATGGGCAGGCGTATCACTTACCATCAGGTGAGCGTTTTCAAGTGATTTAACTTGCAACATTTTGTTAATATTTTTTTTTAATCAATTTTTTTGGGGGTTTTTATCTCTTAGGGATATGTCAGCCCTTTTGGCTCAAAAAAAGACAACACAAAAAAAAAACTTAGGGTGCTACCGTGATTGCAACATATCAATAAAATCTCGTGCTGCCCAAGACCTTGGCTCACACATGTCTAGAGTAATGATGCTACATCACTCCAGCAGCAAGTGTTGGACATCCTCTATATTGTCGAAGAATTTGTTGCGGACGTAAGGAGGTTTATTGCGTTACGTGTAGTGGGACGTCAAGTTAACTTTAAGTTGAATTTATTGGAGCAATAGGATCGTAACTTGTTGTACCCGTGCGCTGGGATTTATTGGCAACTGTCGGGGTCGCGGACCACGCAGTATATTGTCCGTTGCACCAGAAACCTAGGAGACGGTTTATAGTCGACTACAAACGTAACTATATATATAATCTATGAAAATTTTTCTTTACGGCGATATTAATGTTTTGCGTTGACTACGATCACACCTGATGATAAGTGATGCTGCTAGTTATATGCACTCTTCTCTTTAAATCTTTCAGTGTATCTGGTTGGTGTGGCTGTGGTCTATAGATGGCTAAACACTTTGTTCACCAAAAAACGAATAAAGATATAAAGAAACACCAGATGTGCTGATGGTAAGCTGCGATGTAGTGTTTGGTGGTAAAGAGCACTAGTCTAGATGTAGACTATTCACTTATCTCTTAAAGATAAGCAAGCTGGCGTTCGGATTTGATTTGATTCTGAGATTCTGATTGTTCCGCCGAACTGGAGACAGGAAGGACTGTACCACGCTGATCGCCGACCTTCACCAGTTGGAGAGGCGCTTTAAGAAGAAGAAGCGATTAGCCTGGAAGCAGTTTATGCAGAGCTCGAATATCGATATGTTATATCGCGTCATCGGAACTGGAACATGGTAACGTAGGAGTGGAAGTCAGCTCGGCGGTCCGCAGCCATAACAACTAGATAAATAAAATTATTTACGATCAGTTCACGTGTCACATAGACGTGATCACCTTCAGCGAGATCACGTTTAGGGGAATGCAATAGCTGATACTAAAGCCTGGGTCTAGTAATAAACGCAAATGCTAATATGCAGTATGGATATAAAATTTACTAGTAATCAAGTAATGTTCTTTGTATGGTTAGGATGGAATAAAATTTTCAGTATGGACATGGCTTTTGCAATTAAATCAGGAACAGGTTTAAATACTTGGATAAATACTAGAAGTATTTATATCCTGTTTATACTAATTTAAGACTATAATGCAACCGATAATAAACTTTCGCTGTTTGTAGGTCTCTGTTGCCGGAGACCTAGACAGTCAGACTGCCGCTGTTCTTACTTCAACCGTGTTCCGATTCGAAGGGAGCTGTAGTTAGTGTATTTACCTGAACTTAGTTAATATATAATATAAATAATTAAATTATATTAATTATACAATTACAGAAACAAGTACAGTTAATAAATGTACCATTAAGTCCAGAGGGAGGATATTCTCCTCATTATAATCCTTAATCGTGATGTTTTATCAGGATGGTTGACTACGAAGACATTTGTGCCATTCTCGTGGAAGTATGGGCTGAATAGATTTTTGTTGTCTCCTGTGTCAGATCTTTAAGGCTTTATTCGAAAACACAGTGTCACTATTATCCTTCAAATTGGCGAAAACAACGAGCCCAGATATGCTCGCGAATGAAACTGGCGCTAGTTAATATGATGAATACAGCAGCATATTGTGCTGGACGTTATGTCTCATTAGCTACGACGCCCTTCAATCCGGTACAAAGTAATCTTTGCACACTATAAGCCACTATAACCTCTACTGTTCAGATGTCAGACTAAGAACATGGTTGTACCTCCATTGTTCCATCGGACACCTTTCTAGTTATTATAAACAAGCTGTTCCCCGGCTGCTGTAACTTGAAATTTGTCTAAAATATTCCTAGAAAGCGACCGTTGCTATAGCAACCGCACAAATAATACCAAATGAAAGATCTATGGAATTCAGAAAATAAATAGGTTAGAATCATCTACACAACATTTCACGTCGAATGCTCATGCTACCATATCGATGCTTTCACTAGTTTTCACGTGATTGGCGATCGAACGAAACTCAATTTAATGATTTATCTGTATATCTCCTTTCGATCGATCCTTCGCTTCCCGCAACCTTCAACAGATCGTGAATCCTGCAGCGCAGGATCAATCGATGTGGAGATATTTGGGAGAGGCCTCTGTCACGCAGTGGACGTCTGTCGGCTGATAATGATGATGATACTTCCCTTCGCTGTCATTCATAAATCTTTGCGTTTACTTAAGCACGTCCTAAAATAACTTTATTAACATACAGACAAAATATTTATATGCAAATAGACGCGACGGATAAGAGTTTTTAGCCGCGCGTCCATCGCATATGTAAATTTTGGGATGAAGATAAATATAACCGGAGTCGCATGCGTCGCGATGATTTGCATCAAAGTATCCGTATCCTCTAGCCGCTGACAGTTGTATTGTAAACAAAAACAAATATATATTAAACGAACAACGAGGGTTTTTTGTATCGCTCCCTGATACTTCACAAGAGGCAAGACCTAGCAAAAAACTATAGTCTAATGCATTCTTTTATTCCAGTTAAAACTTCTACTCGTGCTTCATAGTCGCAAGTAATCTGCTTAACGTGATGCTGATCACATAGATAATAGGTTTAGGATGATGACAGGGTTGTTTCGTACCCGCATAATAATCTCCTATACTCATCTCATGAACTTGCTACCACAGCATTGCTGTTCTAGTAATTTATGACCGAACATAGAACTCGGTTTTTTTGCGAGAGTGTTCATATGCAGTTGAGGTTAAACTTAATATAGTTAAAGTACTAGTTAACTTATTAAGTCAAATCACTAATTAACACGATCTAAAGTAAATTAAGTTGCTTGTGTATGATGAGTGCGACTAAAGCGTTTCTATTATATCTATAATAAAAAATATGAAAATACTTATAAAGAAATTACTTAATAGTTTACTTTATTATAGATTTTTATTTGCTTTAATTAAATTTAATAAAGTACAAGTTATAAATTAATAAACTCACAAGGTCATAGAGTAGAGTTTGGCACTGTACTTGAGCCCCCGGTAAAGTATAACTTTATAGATATTTGACTTCCACCAACCCTTTCTCATCCAGCATGTAACATTACATAGCTGTGACTCTCTCCTCTTGTTATAAAACCCAAGGTCCCACAAGTGGTAACGATAAAAGGGTAGTTTTTTATTATTTTATTTCTATTATATTGTAGCAGTAATATTCTTGGAGATCCCTAGATTGTATCAAAAAGTCGATTAAGAAGTGAAAACACAAATTTTCGTTTGTGTATAAATCTCGTACATTGACAACGAGCGTCTATTTATCCCAAAAGGGAACTCATTGAATCGTTGATTTTTTTTTTTTTTTTGAGTAAGAATCGATTATATTCCGATTTGCCTTTTGTTGGTTTAACGATAAATATATCGAGCCCTATCCTCGGGCGTTCTGCTCGCGGTGGTCCCAACCCTAACGAGGAATGTTTATGGACTAAGGACCCCGACGAGTGTATAGCGCGGGGTGTTTATACTGCCGCGCGCGTCACGGCACAATGCGACGCGTGTTTGTGCTGGTGCTGTACAAACTTAAATATCGTATTAATTAACGCTCCTTTAGTCTCCTTACTGTGTTTAAACGTTTCAAAGAGAAACAAACTATATCACGACATGTTTGTGACATGAGTTATTTATTGTATTGCTAGTAAATTTTGAAACTCACCAGTAAGTACTTCAAACAGTAATAGCTGGAAATAATAATCATCATCAATTCTACTGATCACAGGATCCCCACTAATTGAGGAATTACCTTACGCAGTATAATAGTAACTGTTATATCGAAAGCTGCTACTCATTCCGAGGTTCAAAAGGAAATTGTTAATTATTATTGTATCAGTTAAAAATAATAACTGTTATAGGTTCAAACATAATTAAAGGACGTAATGATATTTTTGAAAACGTTGACTATATTGTTTCTTCATGTCGACTTGATGGGATGTTCATCCGGTTATATACATCACCATTATCATCAGCCGATAGACCACTGCCGGACATAGGCTTTGCCTAAAGATCTCAACATCGATCGGTCTTGATCTTACAGTCACTGTAGCTTCCGGTACCGCCTGACGGTAGGTGCTGTCATTTGTAGGAGTTCATATGGAGGGATTTGGGCCATGTCCCACCGCGCTGGTCAAATGCCGGTTGGTGGGAACAGTGAGACATTAAGTTTCGTTACTCAAGTAATTTCACTCGCCATTCATACCATACACAGTGACGTTTACATAGTTCTGTTCGGAGGCGGAAATAGAATCAGCGTTGGTACCTAAGCCGACGGTCTCCGGCAATAGAAACTTACCACCAATAAAGTATTTAAATGGTTGAATATATGTTAAGAAATTTTTATTTAATGCATTATTAAAAAACATATATATATATATATATAGTGTAGCAAACATTGCAAAGGCAGTCAAATGGAAACAATTTACAGCATCTCTGAATACTTGTAATGGAGCCTCTTGTCAGTTGCTGCGGCTAAATAAGACCTCAGCTTAATGCAGTGCCGCCCTTCACTCGCGAGTGGAAAGCTTGCTGTATATTTAATAGGATTTTAAAAAAAAACCTACTATTAAACGGATAACTTTTCCTTTTTTCTCACGAATCACATGTTTCGTGGCGACTACTAACCAAAACCATTCTACAATTGTATCAACTGACTTAACAATACTGTACTTAAATGGACTTGAAATAAACTTAGTTCAGCGAGAGAATTCATTATCATTATGTAATAAAACGTATATAATTATTGTTATATCACAATAATTAACATGGTGCAGTGATTAAGAGCTAACACGGAGGTCTTAAGTTCGTTATGAAGTTAGATTATTGCCTCATCATATTATAAATCTGTAGCCGGTAACAGTATTGCTGCCTTCTTCTTAAAGTGCCTCTCCAACTAGTGAAGGTTGACGATCAGCGTGGTGCAGTACTTTCTGTCTCTGATTCGGCGGAACAATTCGGATGCTCCAGATGTGCCAGTCCATTCCCTGATAATCCATACGAAATTGTACTCATATGATATGTCATCATCTTCATTAGCTAGACATAGGCTTCTCCCAAAGATCTCCAAATCGATCAGTTCAGCGGTTTCCCGCGACTTTCACGAGATCATTAGTTCACCTTGACGGGGGCCTCCAGCATTTACATCTACCGTTATCCCATCAATATTGTTTAAAGTATAAGGACAGGAAACTTGAAGTTTGGTAGGAATATTCATTTTGCCGAGTATAGGTCAACTAAGATTTTACGAATAATTACCACCGAAAAGGGGTTGAAAGGGGTGTTAATAGCCGGTGAAACCTAATTCTACATTACTGCCAACGAAGCGAGCGGAGAACAGCTAGTTATAAATAAGACAGTTCCCTTAGTGCACAAATAAAACAAGATCAAAAGCCAATTATATGTAAATAGCAGTTATCGAAGCAAAATTTAAACGAAATAACAGGCTTGTTCGTTAAAACGTTATATTTAACGTTATAACTAACCATTGAATATAGCAGACGAATGTGACTAAAGTTCAAACGACTCTAGTAGTTCCTACGCGAAGTATTGTAACGATCATATTTATTTTCTTTAATTAGTATACACAATTTTTTTTTCCACATGAACTAAAACATTACACGATGATTTATTTCCATACCCAGACGATTACGTAGATCTTTATTGTTTATATGTGCGCCCGCGTGTTTGCATAAAAGCATAATTTTACGCTTGAATTGTGTTTAGTTTGCGTTCTTGAACAAGTTCACGGCCATACGACCAAACGGACATAATTCATTGCCAAGGTTTAACTATCGCGTTGCCAAGGAAACGGTAATGTCATTATCATTCATCACTATCAGCTGACGGACGTCCACTGCTGGACATAGGCCTCCTACAAAGATCTCCACATCGTTCATTGAGAGGTACTGGGCCGTAACCCACCACGCTGGCCCAGTGCGGGTTGGTGTGTGGTCAGAGCCTCGTCTGTTATTCAGCATGGTGCACCACGTTGAGGTGAGGTTGACTTGGACTCCGTAAGTTAATGCTCGCAATCCCTTACACCCGGAACGGTAATATATATGTAATGAATACGAGCAAAACTATCTATGACAGTTTCATTATATTTACATTGGGGTTGATGGTGAAGTGTCCTTGGTTGGCCAGAATGCTCTTGGTCTCATATATAGGAACTTAGCTAATATTGTAACGACGGATTATGGTAACTAGACAAACCAGTACTAAAACACCTTATCACCATCCTAACCCCAAATCAACCCGAATTGAACCAGGGGTGTTAACAACTAGGCCGTTACCCAAAGTGCCATTTAAGCTTAGGCTTCTAAAGGGGGATTTGGGCCATTTCACACCACACTGACCCAATGCGGGTCGGTGGAAGCCAGAGCCTCGTTTGTTGATTAGCAGGGTATACCACGAGCAGGTGAGGTTCACTTGGATCCCATGAACCATTTAATCGAATAAAAAAGTATCTTAGTATTTTTTTCTAATGACCTAAATCTTGCAGCTGAGCACGAGCTGAGCATTCATTGAATGAGTATTGTGTGTGTGTTAGTCTACGGGCAACTGTAGTATCCGGTCGCGGCGCTTCCCAAACGCAATTAAATACGAATCGACAGTTAACGGATGCTGATTCCATTGCGAGATTACTGTTACCGCGGTCGCTTCGAATTATCCGCTATAAACTTTACTGCTCGTATAACGAATTATATACTTGGAAGAAGTAAAATACTTGACGTATCATGAGCACATCGTGAGCACATCGTGAGCACATCGTGAGCGGTAGTCGGAAACGGCGCGATTGAAGACCACCTTCAAGAATTAAAAATGAGTTTACGATCGTTAAGAGTACTAATGTGGAGATAACATTTACCGGTGGTAAATCTTTCTCGCCATAATCAAACTAGTTGTGATGTCGTGGAGTCTGTCAGTGATAGAGATTTCTGGTTGATCTTTGAGGGGAGGCTTGATGATGATAATGTACCTGAAACCTCTGTGCTTATCTATGCTTAAAAAATAAGTTATAATTTCAATTCGCCATAGTTGCGAAACATTTGAATAACTCGTTATTATTATCTAGATATTTTTAGGAAGCTAGAGTATACAGTGTTCATGTGCCTACATGAAAGACACGCCTTTATCATTAAGTAATCATCTTCACCATCAGCTGATAGATATCCACTGCTAGACATATGACTCCTTTAAAGATCCTTATGACGATTCACTATCGCCGGATCTTCGGTCCACAGTGTTAAGAACTTTCCAGTACTGTCTTCTATTAAGCGACTGCTTCTCCAAGATCTTACTGCTTCATCCTTCGTCCATATGGAAGCACGGTGTCCTACACTTCTGCGTCCTGTACCGCTGCCTACACTCCAAAGCTTGTCTCCTCCAATGTTTGTTGTATAAAAATAAAATAACTAAGTGTTATCTTAAGACTACTTCTGCAGCATCAAAAGGCTGCTGTTCTAAACAATTACAAGGCAATGCCGGAAGATTAACGTTCTCAATTTCCGTCATCGAGTACAGTCACGATTAGAAGTAGGATCCCAGGTGTATTAGTAAGGCGTACATCAATTAAACAGATAACAACAACTAGTTAATTTAACCGCGTCCTAATTTCGGAATACGGTTAATCGAATTACACGCATCCATCAAGATAAATACGTTATTAGTTATTTATGTGAGGGTTTTGATGTGATACATTTTTTTTTATTATTTGGAAATTAATGGTAACTTGGATTTGAATGATACAAGAGATGTTCAGGCTACGGTATTAACGTAGAGGTTAAAAAAACAAATAAATACTTATATAGGAGATATCCGGAGAATGATCGACTCATCACGTGATCTCCGAAACTATTAGACGTGAGACTAATTGGAGTGGCAGCGGGACGGCCGATGAGGGAGGAAAGTCTTGGAGTGCAGGCAGCGTACGGGTCGCAGAAGTGTAGGACATCCTGCCTCCAGATGGACCGACGACACCATCAGAGCGGTCGCAAGTGGGTCGTTGGGAAGGCCTATCCAGCAGTGGATAAACAAAGGCTGATAATGATGATCATGTATGAAGATTAGATGTTAATACTCAACAAACAACAAAACTTGGTAGAAATATTGTTATACCATTTTTTTGCTTTTTTTATAGTCGTTTCACTACGTGTAGTAGATCAGGGCCTTTATTATACTTTACATTTACCATCAGCTATTTTAATTTCCATTCCGTCTTCCATTCCTCTCTCACATTGAAGACCGTCGTCCCACGCTCAGTTCTCCTATCTGAAAGAGACCTGAAATTCATGAAATCATTCTCTGTAGACACTACCACATATTTTTCACTCTGTCTTTTTCTTAAATTTATATAACAATATTATTTGAACTACTTGGTTATCATCATCATCATCGTCATGATCAGGCGACAGACGTCCACTGCTGGACATAGACCACCCCCAAAGATCTGCACATAGATCAATTTTGCGCATCCATTTACTTCCCGCAACCTTCACCAAATCGTCTGACCACCTGGTGGGGGACCTGCCAACAATACGTCTTCCGGTACGCGGTCGCCAATCGAGGACCTTAATGCTTCATCGGCTGTCAGTTCTTCGAGTGATGTGTCCTGCCCATTGCCACTTAAAGCTAGCCATCTACTTTACAAAATACCTTCTCCAAAGATAGTTACAGGGGTGTTTATAACCAGCAAAGCGGGCGGGGAAACAGCTTGTATCTAAACACTTTAAAACACGTGACAAAATTAAAGATCACAGGCAAAGAACAAATATTAATTTTTTTTTAATATTTAGTATTTAAAATGATGCGGTTGTATTTCATTAAATAATTGTGCAATATTATAATCAAGTTATTATTATGTCACACTTTATCTCTGCTGTTATCTCACCGCGGAATGTTGTGTGAGGCTGTGTGCACACACGCGAGCAGCCACCAGATACAGCATCCGTCGGCCAGGTGTGTCCGACAGGTAAATATTTAGGAATTAGCTTAACCAGTGAAGTGCATTTGATCCGAAAGGAGAATTGTTCAGTAAAAAATTTTAAGAATTCTTTTGGTTATGTTCTTAATATTTCTTAGTACAGATATCTTAGAATAGAACTTCATCACCCAAAGATCTCCATATACAGTCAGCATGGTTTTTGGTACCGTTGGATACTAGAGACTGTTGTATGTATTTCCCACCACGCTGGCCCAATGTGGGTTGGTGGGAGCCAGAGCCTGGTTTATTGAATAACAGGGTGCACCACGAACAGGTGAAGTTGGCTTGGGTCCCGTGAGTTGTTGTGCGGGATCCTCTTCCGCCGGCACTTAGTAACTGTATAAATAAGAACGTTATTTATAAATTTTATAATTCTGCTAGACTTTCACTATGAAAATCTTGAAGGAGTTGCTGAAAACCTTTCTATAATAACAGAGATGTTAAAAATCCATCAGAATTGTTATATTTTTTTATTAGATGAAAGGATTAGATGAGCTTGATGTTCAACTGATGGTGATTCGCCTGCTCGTTACAACGTGGCGCCAGTTAGAATGATACATACAGCACCACAATGTCTCCGCCAGGTTCAGATATATGATATTGTCTCGTTACCCCAGTAATTTAATTAGCTACAATGTCCTTTAAACAGGAACCCAGTGTTAGCATACTACTGTTTGTCGGCTGTAGTAGGTGCTAGGGTCATCACTGCCTTTTCTTTTTTTTTTGTTTTCGGGGGGTAATCTTCGAAAGATATACTCTTGCAGAAAGTCATGCTTATGTGAGATTCCTACTCGTTAAAACCCCCTCGGTGGTCTGCATCAGTGATTTCAGAGAGGCCCCGGGATCTCTTACAGAACGCACCGGTGCCCCTCTGCAGTTTTCATCTCTGAAAAAGGCCCAAACCTTCTTAGGCACCATCGCTGAGCCATACGCTGTCCGACGCAGGTTCGCTCGTTGAGGGATAAGAGCCCTCACTGTCAAGGCCCAAGTGACGTACCTAGACGGGCTTCGCCAACAGAGACCTACGACCAGTAAACCTTATCTTTATGGATGAATATTATATAGCAGGATTGTTAATATTATTTCGATAGATGTACTACCTGTTCCCAATGTTATATAAAATTACTTGACTTTACTTGGCAACCGTTACTATAGTAACCGCAAAAATAATACGCAATGAAAATGTTCATAAAATTTAATTAGATATAAAATGATGAATGATCTATGAAATTCAAAAAATTATTAGCCTATAACAATTACAGATCATTCCGCGTTGATACGTTCACTAGTTTTCACGTGATTGACGAAAAATAAAATCTGTATTAAATTATATACATATAAATCAACAAACGAGGCTCTGGCTCCCACCAACACGTATTGGGCCAGCGTGTTAGGAAATGGTCCAAATCCTTCTTTATGAACCCCTACAAACGACAGCCCCTAATGCCCGGCGTTGACCTAGGCCATACTGAATGTACGAGTATGTGGAGATCTTTGGGGTAGGTCTATATATAGCAGTATATGTCTATCGGCTGATGATAATAATTGTAATTAATATCTTACCATCATGTGAACGTCTTGGTCGTCTCGTCGATTGGTCGAAAAAAAATTTGTTTTTCGTATTTCTTCTAGTAGCTTTGGTATCTTGCACTTGTATGTGTATGTGTATGTATATATATGTATATGTAACTTTTTCTCAGTCTTTGATAAAAAAACATCAGAATACATCAACATACAAATTATTTATTAACTAACGAAATAAATAATCTTGATAATTTAGTGTCTTCATTAACATTTGAAATTTGTGATATGGAAAAAACGATGAATGAGAAAATATATATGCACGTAATTTACTTGACTAACGTAATGTATCAAGTTACTTTTACGTTTAAAAAAAAATTTAAAGCACTCACGTCTCGCTCACTAGTCCGTATCATCGTGGTGATCAAGAGGATGGGTTCGTTGTCCTCTTTCCATAAGCAAACTTGCGTGGAAACTCGATCAAGGTGATTCGTGATCTTGAATTCGTGCGCATAAATCACACGCATATTTGAAGCACTTGCTTACATTGAATACATGCACTTAATGCTAATACTGTTTAATAAAACATCATAAACAGCTCTATATTCCCACCGCTGGGATTTGCTGACAATGAGATCAAGTCTAGTTGACCTTGGTGACCGTTGTTCTTGAAACGTTATTTTTTATTCAACGAATCAACGAGACGAGCGGGATGTTCACATGACGATAAGTGATACACCAGCCAATGACAACCTGGCGCTAGTTAGGATGACATACACTGCATATATCACTCCTCGTCTTAAGACCTAGAATGTTAAGTCTCGTTACCACAGTAATTTCACACTCCTATCTGGCGGCAGAAATAGGAGATGAGGTGATTACCTACCTAGATTGTATCCGGCAACATCTTGCTTCCTGTCCATATTCAACGGAAGCTCCATCTCAATCAGAATCAAACCCGAATCTCTGACACATACAGCGCGTATGACTTCCTGACAAATCAAGCTAACTAAGCAGCATCAATTTTTTTGGTTATTTTTTAAATGATCATATTAATAAGACGAATGTTTTTACTGGTGGTCTTTGTTACCGGATATCGTCTAGGTAGGCTCCTACTGCAGCCGACAAACAGTACTCAAACATTACCGTGTTCCGGTTTGATGGGCGCTGTAGCTAGTGAAATTATTGGGATAACGAGATCTTACGTTTCAAGGCGACCAGCGCAATGCAGTGTTGTGTATATCATCCTTATTAGCACTATATTGTTAGGGGTAAGCGTATCACTTCACAAGTGCAAGGGGTTTAGCACAACAACTTAAGGGACCCAAGCCTCAACTGCTCGTGCACCCAGCTTATCAACAAACCAGGCTTTGGCTCCCACCAACCTGTATTAGGCAACCGTGGTAGGAAATGTCCCAAACCCTCCCATATGAACCCCTACAAACGACATACCCTGTACCCCGGCGGTAAATGCCATGCTGGATATATGAGGAGATCTTTGGGGGAGGTCTGTGTATATGACTGTTGATGATGATTATAATCACTTATCATCAGATGAATGTCTTGCTCGTCTCGTCGTTTTGTCGAACAAAAAAAAATTATCTATTCGCAATTCTTCTGATAGCTTTGGTGTTTCTCCCTTTTATATGTACATTTATCTCTCTAGTGTCGTTCTCTCATGTCTGAGGATCGTGGTCAGTGCTAGTGTCGCTGTTTGGAGCGGAAGATCTGCTTCCACCGGTTCCTGTCCAGTATATATATACACAAGATTAAATCCATAAATACTTGTTAATTTACCATACGAATCCGCTCCCTTTGATGGGATTGCCCAAATATATCAGGATGAAAAAAATTAAATAAACCAGTAATGATTTATCGATATTGTATTAACAACGGTTTATCACGCGATGGGGTGAGGAAAAAATTTATCCATATCTTGAATGCTCGTTAAAATTGATGAGTATTAGTGCATTATGTTATTTAATGCATTTTAAACTTACTGTTTTCTAACTACTTAAATTATAAGTAGTTTTAGATAATAATTTTAGATCGTAACATTCTTTAGTCCAATTTAAAATAACTGAGAATATATTATTGTTATACTATTTCAGTCAAAATAATTAACTCAAGTATATTTTAGGATGTATTTAACGTCTATATAAAAAAAAAAACATTTGTTTATTTTTTTTATTTTTATTAACATTTATTTCATGTAAATTTTTTATTTAAACAAAGAGCGAATAAAAGAGATTAAATTGAATTATTGTTACTGCTGTGTAAATTTGAAATAGGGGTAAGTCCATTCGCAGCCTATAAAGGCATATTAGTTTACATCAAATTAGTCTAAATCAAATTTTTTTGGTCAAATTATATATTGATAAGTAGAAATAAGGGGGTAAAGGGTTCCCGCCAACATCTTACGGAGCTCAAGCCAACCTCACCTGCACGCTCATGCCACCAACACGAACTGGGCCAGCATGGTGGGCTAAGGCTCAATTCCTCTTAATGAACTCCGTGGATATCTTTGGAAGAGGCTTATGTCCAACTGTGGACGTTCATCGGCTGATGATGATCAAGTAGAAACATTGCCAGAATATATATAATTTTCCTAAATTTAACAATGAACAGGACTTGTAATTTTCTCTAAACAAGAGGAAATTCATTTACACCGCTTTCAAAATAAATGGATTCATATAATGTTACCTTCATTTCTCTTCTCTAAAAATCAACTACATAATTAATTAGCAAGCAAAAATTCTAATTCAATAATTATTATTATGTCACAATTGAAACAAATAAAATCAATTAAACAATTAAAACAAAAATTATATATGTCACAATTAATTATCTGTGGCCGCGAAATTGTATACTAACAGGCGCTGACGGGCGATTAGTTTCCCGCCTTCCCGCCACATACTCTATAATCTGTGGTCTTCTCTCGTCTCGTGTGGATTTATTTGGATATGTTGGTACACCTGAGCGGAGTGGCGGGTGAGTAATAGAATGAGGAAGCGGGCGAATTGTTTATCGAACTGGTTGTTAGATACAACACTATAAATACATCGAACGTTTACAGGCGCCGAGGAAAGAAACATGAGGGTTACGACCCCACGCCGTGTTTTAAGTATGAAATGCGCCATTTTGTAGCTAATATTAATCGTTTTAAACGCGTTTCGAAGTAGCAAAATTATTAATGCACCTCTCTTATACCGGACACCGTCTAGGTAAATGCAGTTTTGTATTTCTGCCGCCAAACATAGGTGTGCAAATATTACTGTGCTCCTATCGAGATACTATTTCTAGTGAATTTACTGGAGTGACATCGCATGTCTCATAGTAACAAGGACAGTATGGTGTAGTGTATATCATCCTAACTAGCGCGATGTTGAGATGGCTGTAATATACAAAATAATTAGATTTGAAATTTATCACAAATATTCCCACTCAGCAACCCACCTCTTCTTAAGCCCTTTCCCGTTAATAACATCCCAGGAACTACCCTTTGGGGAAGAATTTTGTAAAATACATTCTCAGTTGACCTCTAAATATCACAAGCAGTATCTCTACCAAAATTTGAGTGTTTACGTTTAATAATTTCGAAGATATCGAGATGAGACAATGAATCTCTGGAGATCTTCTATATATATATATATAAATTAGATGTTGCTCGATTCGTCGCTTGGATGACAAAAGAAATACTTTAATAAGTGAAAACTATGAAAAATCAACATTACTAGTACCACATTATTATCAGCGCATCACTTGAAATCAGGTGAAAGTTGCACAAGTCGTAGCTTGGATTAACAAAAAAAAAAACGTAACTTCGAATGGTCGCTCGCATTCGTCGCAGTATGTGAGAAATATGTTCAAACTAATGGACTTGATTAAGATGATTTTATGACCGTGTGTTTGGAAAAAAAAATGGTTTTAATGCATTAATGTTTTACATTTAAATTGGCAACACATTTTATTGCATTTTGCGCTAATATAAATCTAAACCTTAATTAGGATACGTGTGGTCTTGTATAAAATATTATATTATACCTTATATGTGAAATTAAGTGGCATTAAACATTTTTTATACAGCTAAACAACCTAACGACCACCTACATTTTATAACCCAATTACTAGTAACAAGGATCCTCAGAGACAGTAACACATCTTGCAACGTAACGTTTAATTTTTATGAAGTGTAGTGTCTATAGAAATCGCATCATACCCTAGCCACCCGCTATTTAATTAGAAGGCAAATGTCATGAGAATCGTAAAACGTATTCGATTGTCAATTATTTATTACTCTCCAATCGTATGCTATCGATATAAAAATCGATTCCCGAACACGTTATCAGTTTGTTATTTTAACCCAATAACCGGTTTATTTTATTATCTAAACTGTTTTATCAATGAATTTGCATGCCTGCGTCCATTAATGGCCAGCGGAGATGGCTACCAACGGTCAGCAACAAGTGTGGCGATGTATTAAGTAATGGCCACTTTGATAACAAGTTATAATCACGTTACAGTAGTTTATAATTTTTTTTATTATCGATAAATAATATAGAACATGTGGCCCCTTACTATCGGCGTTATAAAATGGCTCAATGTCACTCAAAGGGCAATGGAGGGCTATGCTCGGAAATGTAGAGATCTGCAGAAGAACTAAGGTCACTGACGTAACCCAAAAGATTTTTAGACTTAAGTAGTAGTGGACAGGACACATTGCTCGAAGGACCGATGGCTGATAGGGCAGTAAGTTCCTCGAGTGGCGCCTGCGTATCGGTAGACGTAGTGTTGGGAGGCCTCCCACAAGGTGGACCGACGATCTCGTGGGAATCGCGGGAAACCACTGGATGCGAGCAAAAGGGGACCGATGAGTCTCGTTACCGGAGTAATTAGCTACAGCGTCCTTCAAACCGGAACAGCACACTGCAATACTTGCACACTATTGTTTAACGGCAGAAATAGACGCTGCGGTGGTGTCTACTTAGACGGTCTCCAACAGAGACCACTACGTCATCGCACTGCTCGCCGTCGGCAGGGAATACCCTTGAACCGCAGTGGTCACGCACGGTCCGGTTCCAAAGATGTCTTCTTCCGAGAACACTCAAATTGTGGAAGGAACTACCTGTCCAAGTGTTCCTTAGGAGCTACAATATGAAAGTTTTTCAAAAAAGGCGTGAAAAGGTTTTACCTCTGGTGTTACTAGCGGTCATAGGCCGCGGTTACCGCTCAACATCCGGCGAGCCGCATGCCTGTTTACCACTTAAGTAGTATAAAAAGAAAAATTGTGATAAATTCCTGCCAGGTTTGTTTTTTGGCAAGTTGACAACCCTACGTATGTACAACAAGTACTGTATCAGAGATTAGAATGAACATTATCCGGCATAATATTACGTTCGGTAGTGAATGGAATGTGTCACAGGATGTGACATACAGTGGTCCCATTTCATATGAAACAAGCAAACTAAGGGAATGTTGGGTACACCGCGCCGCCGCTAGCACGCGCCCGCCACTCGGCCGGAAGCCGTGACACGGCACGCCCGTGTTACAGCCACTAAACATTAACCGTTAAATACTTAAACAGGACATAACTACCCGCCGCTGCTGTGGAATGTTGCCATGTGCATTGACACATAGCTGTATTATTTTATGATAGTACAGCTGCTCCCCGCGCCTTGCTCGCCCTAACACCCCCGCAACTCCCTTTGGGGAAGGAGTTTTATAAAATGCATTCTTAGCTGACCTATACTTGGTGAAAGCAATATTACTATTAAATCTTAAGTCTTTCATCATCAGCCGATAGACGTCTAGTGCTAGACTTAGGCCTGCCTCAAAAATCCCATCAATCAGTCCTGCGCTGACTGCATTCAGCAGCTTCCCGTGACCTTTCTTCTTTTGTAAGGGTTGATATAAAAGAATTTGCACCGTTTCCCACCACGCTGCCTCAATGCGGATTGGTGGGAGCCAGAGCCTCGTTTGTTGATTAGCAGGCTGCACCACGAGCAGGTGAGGTTTGGCTTCGGTCCCGTGGGTTGTTGTACTGGACCGCTTACACTTCAAATCTCTAGACCTTATAATTCCAGAGATAGTGATGAGTCTTATCATAGATAGTAATCTCTACTTTATATATATTTGTATATATATAGTGCTAAACGCAAGAAAAATCTAGCGAGTGAAAGAAATGATAGTAAAATTTTTTTTACGGTCTAGAAAGGAATGCGCACACGCTGGCACCTTCCCACGTGACGCGGAGTCCATGTCGTATATCTATCAGATATTTCCACCAATAAAACCTGGTGATCGCTTACGATTGCTGTCCGACAACAGTAAAACGGTAATGGCCACTCAATAATCTACACGCAGCTCTAAATCTGTTCACGACACCCCCTTTCGGCCCTCGTTAATTTCATATCTTTCTAAAATAAAGACGGCTATACACGACCCTTGTATTCATTAGGCCTCTCAATTATTCGACGGAGCGATTAAACTTGCGGGACGTTCACCTGATGGTAAGTAATACGCCTAATATAGGCCATTGTACTCGCCGCTTTGAGACATAAGACATTAAATTTCGTTACCCCAGTAATTTCACTAGATACAACGCCTTTTACCTACTCACCTTACTACTAGGTACATAGTAATGTTTACATACTATTATTTTACGGCTACAATGGAACCTACAGTAAAACCTAAATTTTTTTATCGTCGTGAAAATCTTAAAAGATACCTTGCTTTTGAGGGGAAGACAAGGTTATGCTTCTACCCACTAAAACCTCATCGGTGATCTCCCTTAGTACTTTAAGAGGGGCTCCGGGATCTCCTACGGTACGCACCGGTATCTCCCTGCACTCTGGCTACAACATCCCACGGAAAAGCAAAGCCGCCCTTAGCACTCATGCTGTGCTACGGCAAATACAAGACCACCATGCATTTGCTGTCCTCCCAAGGTTCTCTTATTGAGCTCGGAGGGCCCCCACCCTCTAAGTTCAAAAACCTGAGGACCCTTTTAGTTGCCTTGTACGTCAGGCAGGGAATACCTTAGTCCTTAATAGCACAAAACTTCGGGGCTGAACGGTGGTATCTACCTAGACAATCACCGGCAGAGACCTACCACCAGAAGCAGAATCACCATTAATACTTAGATTGTAATAAATCGATTTCACTTAATCTAATAAAAAATATTGCAGACAGATTATTACTACAAAACTTTTTTTTATAAAGGCACTTATTAAAAATATCTTTACTTAAAAAAAGTAAAAACTAGTTAAATAAGCATATTAATTACAAAAATTTCTATGGCCTATAATGATGACCATAGTTAGTAACCCATTAAAGACCTAAGAAATTCTAGAAGTGTTTTTACTTGTTTTGAGAATCAATATCTTTTCTAATTATTTCCTGAAAGGAAACATTGGAAGGTATCATATAATTAATATATATTTATTTTATAGTAAGCTTTTATGGCTAGCTTTATTTGAACGTATCAGTTACCACAGCGAATTCAGGCGAAATTTTAGATTAGGCAGTAGTAAAAATTTTTATGTAGCTCGCCTCTTGATGGCGCGCTCCCTTGTCGGGGGAGAGGATGAATAACCAATAAAAAGTTATCTGGCGAGCTCTCCCGTCCGTCCGTCCGTCCGTCGGTGGGTGGGTACACGTATACATCCAGCTCGCGTCACTTTACACGGCGCTTTAATGGCGAATTAATTGGATTTTTATGGACGCTTATATTCCAAAATGGCGGACCGACAATAAAACACAACGGCGAAACGGCACCCGGGGGTAAAGTATTGAACGTTACAAAAATGTTTCCGACGCTCCCCCTTAAAAATATAAAGGACGTTTTTTAAAAAAAAAAAATAATGAAATATATCTAGGAAATTCAAAGTAGACGTTCGCACGGTGGTAAGTGATACGCCCATGATATACATTGCACCATATTGTGCATATCGCTGCGAGACAAGATGTTGAGTCTCATCACCGCAGTAATTTCACTAATTACAACACCTTTCAAACAGGAACACTGTAGTCTTTGCGCACTACTATTCGAGTATACGATCTCCAACAGCAGAGACCTAGTACCAGTAACGCGTAGTGACTCTGACGCTGCCACTGCACCGCCTAATTCAGCCGCCAAACAGTGGTGTGGCAGACAGAACTGTGTTCCAGTTTGATAGGAGCACTCGCCAGTAATATTACTGGGGTAATAAGACTCAACATGTAACAGACACAATGTGATATACTCGTAGTGTATAATTCCATAAGAGGAAGTCAGGGTTACGTCCAACACAACCTGTATGATCAGCCTATCAGCCCAATAAATCGAGCTGATCGGGCCGCCATCTCCACACCAGGCTGACCTAGATGCCCCGTATAATTAGATACCCTATCCACATTAATCGCGCAAGCGAGTATCGATTGTTAATGAATCGATCGCAATCGGTGCATTTGTCTCGCTTAGATGCATTACGTTAACTGCATCCTGGAACGTTATCTATCATTGAAAGTCGCTGTACCATTACGATTATAACTTAATACGTACAGTACTATAAAGACTAAGTACCTAGACTCCTATTTGAGATGAGTAATGTGTAATTATTACTGTGTTCCGGTTTGAAAGGCACTGTAGCTAGTGAAGTTACTGAGGTGACGATTCTTAATATCTTATGTGTCAACGGTGAGCACAGTGTGGTGCTGTATGCCATCATAACTTGAGGTACCTTGGCATTATTAATCTTCTAAAGGTACCTTGCTTCTGACAGGAAATTCCACCAAGATCACATTGTCTTTGTCGTCCATCCCGGTCTTGCTCAGTTGGCAATGAGGGCTCCCTCATTCAAAGCCGACAAATCCTAAAATCCTTCTACGACATGCAGGGCTTACTTTACTTCTATTCGTAGCTGCCCATGAAAACAGGCCAGGAGTTGTTGTGGTCCTACCATCAGGTGAACGTCCTGCTAGTCTCATCGCATAAACGCATCTTGCCTCTTCTCAGATTTTTTTTATTCCTTGTAAATTTTATATGTATTTTAGATGTTTATTATCGCGTTTATTGTGTTTAAACGCTGGCGGGTGCGCCATTTTGTTCCCACCCCCACCCCCCGCGCCGGCTGCACGCAGCCCCGGCGGTATTTGCGCATTTATCGACGCAATAAACCACTAATCGGCCATAAACGTGCCCCCTCATGTTATACCTTAACTGAATTGGATCGTTTTCTCGTTAACGATATGAAAACAACAAATTATCGTCGAAAACGTATCGTTAAGCGTAAATATCATTTTAGTACTTCATAACGAGCTCCACCGATTCCTAAATGTCCCCAATGGGGTGTCTACACATCAAGCTCATGTAATTGAATAGATATATATATCCAGTGGGTTCCCGCGATTCTCACCAGATCATCGATCCACCTCGTGGGAGGCCTCCCAACGTTTACTGATACGCGGACGCTACTCAAGGACCTTACTGCGATCAACACGAGACCGACCGATGGTGAGATCTTTAGGGGAGTCCTATGTCCAGCAGTGAACCTCTATCGGCTGATGATGATGATACACATATATCAACCAGATTTTCCCCGCCCGCCGTAACACTCCCGCATCTGGCCTTGGGTGGGGAACTTTGTAAAATCCATTCTTAGCTGACCTCTAAACAGCAGAAGCAACATCTTTACCAAATGTTTGAGTGTTTACGTCTCGTGATGAGTCAATGAATATTTCAATATATCCTACCGGTGCAGTAACCCATGGAATTGCTAATGCTGCTGGTAGTACTACATTCGTTTTACATATTGTTAGTGAAGCTGTGGATAAGCTCAACAGATGTACGAATAGTGACACCTTTCTCATTTACATAAACAGAAGAAATTTTAATATCGCCGACGGTAAAGTAGCCGTAATAAGAAATATACTATCTCACTATTGTATATGACATTGATAGTCGGTAAAGTTTATATATTATTATACATTTAATAACTGTCTTAAAAGAGTATTAAAAATGTTTTCATATTAAAAGTTTAATTAAAAAGTTTTTGTGGTAAACCTTTTTTTAAGTGGGGTCTTATATCTCTGGAGGGTGAAGAGTGAATACGTAATAAGGGACCGCGAACAATACGTATTCGAGTTGCGGAGATTAGCGGTCGTAAAATGAAGAGGTGGCTGCGCGGACTTATCGCAGGGTGCATTTTTGGGCTATAAACCCTCCGCAACGCCGCAAACAAATTTTATTAATGAAATAGCCATTAACTGTTATTTAAGGATCTAAATTGTTTATGTTCTTGTGGCATCTCTTGTTCACAACACTATAAAGCCCATCTTGACCAATGAGAAAAGCTTCACCATATGCGATCTTGTCACAACATTGTGATAACGTGGGGATAAGTTTGCATCCGTTTTAATATATGTTATGTGTCTAGTTTCAACAGCTAATATGTGACTTCGGCTGAAGTAGTTCGCGTTGTAATTTGTTTATTATTTTTAATAGTTATAACGGGCCATACAATAGGCGGGCTTAACGCCGTTTGGCATTGTCTACCATCCAACCTTCGGTGAGGTGAGATGTCGTGGTCAGACGTAACTTAATAATTGACTTAAACTATATTAATAATAGAAACAATATATATACAAATAAATAAAACAGATTTATATGTATATAAATAAATATTTATGATATAATCTTTTGAACTAAAAAATCGATAAGATCAGGAAGTCTCTATTAAACCTGAAGTCATGTACAGCTTAAAAGGTTGCTAGACTCAACGGCGAGTGGTAGAGAGCATTGGTCACAAGGCGGTCGCGTAAAGAAAGGTACAGTACTGGGAGGTTCTCAATAAGGGGAAGAAAGATCTGGTGAGAAACTCGGGACCGATAAACGTAGAGATTTTTAAAGGAAAGTCAAAGACATCTATAGACGGCGACTGCTGTGTATGTCCAACAGCTCACGTCTATAGTCTGATGATGAAGATTTACAAAATGTGTTTGAATCGTGTTATCCTATTGTCTATATATATGCACTAAATCATCAATCCTCTCAAAGATAAAAAATATGTGGACTTATACCTATATCACCCAAACACCAATGGAGAGGGCTATGCTCAGCATTTTGCTGCGCGATCGAATCGGAAGACCCGCAGAAGAACTAAAGTCACCAACATATTGTTAGACTTAAGTGGCAGTGGGCAGGGCACATTGCTCAAAGGACCGACTGACGCTAGGACAGTAAGGTCCTCGAGTGGTGCCCGCGTACCGGTAGACGCAGCGTTGGGAAGCCTCCCACAAGGTGGACCGACGGTCTGGTGGGAATCGCGGGAACCCACTGGATACGAGCAACGCGGGACGATTGATGTGGAGATGTTTGTGGGAGGCCTATGTCCAGCAGTGGACGTCTATCGGCTGTTGATGATGATACCTATGTATTTCTCATTCTATATTTGCATACTTATTTAAGTTCATGTTAACGATAACACTTGACGATCACAGTCTAAATCATCATATATATATATATATCTTTAAAAGAAACAGTATATTATTTATATCAATTTCCCCTCACGTTATCCGAGTGAATATATATATAGGGGTAGTGAAGGTTTTGCATGTCAGACGTCTCGACGTGTCTGCTCGATATCGTGCATGCAAATCTCCTCAGTAAAAACTTAACCGCGCTGACATGTCACCACGCGCCTGATTACAACTGACGTCTGAATGACCGCGGCACCAGGCCCCATCACCAGGGCTACCAGCCATCGGATAAACCACTATCAGGCCAAACGGACGACTATTACGAATTTAAATATACAACAAATTCTACCAGTTTGTAGCTGGACGGATCTGAACTTTTTTATGTGCTAAGTGGGTAATGCAGGATTAATATTTATCGGAACCAACTGTTCCTGAAGGATCATAATGCCTCATCAAATTGAAGTTGCGCGATCAGTTGGAGAAAACTTCTCTGATCATCTGCTATTTTTACAAGTAAGATTAAACGAGTCTATGATTTTATGTCATCGAACCAATTCTTGTCTTCCGAATACTCGAGGGTCAAAAATGCATTATAAAAAAAACTTTCTACCCCTGTAGTCTATGATGGTAAGCGGTGACTGTCATCTGACCTTGGTGAAAAGAAGTGAACTTCCAAATATTATAAATACTTTCCTACCTTCAAAACCGACAATGTTTTATTTAAGTTATAGTAGTAAGTTATGTTATAAAATTCTCTTTTATAGACAATTTTTGGGGTTGTAATCAATAGCAATAATTACAAATAAAATAAGTTACTTACCATCTATTACCCCAGAGTTATACATGATAACAGAGCTGAACCCAGAATCTGAAACGGATGAAATATTACGGCTAAGAACTGCAGTATGTCATCTTCTATATATTCACGGCAACAGTTAGTATACACTGAACTTCCGTGTAAGTATACATAGAGAAATAATACGTACCCTAGCAGGACAGCTTCAGCAATTAAAAAAAACTCGTGCGTTGGTAGCCCTGAAGGAAGCGTCCGAGAGCGAAGTCCTTTGGATAAGTTGTATGGACAGAGATTAATTGAGTTCAGCACCGGGCTTGTCGTTTTCGCGTCACCACAATTATATTAATGGGGTTCATATCCGTGCTAATGTTCACAAAACGCCGGTTGATACCGCCGGCCGTGCCTTGAGCCGGCTCGAAGGTCGCTGTAGTTAACATTTAAATAATATTGTGCTGTGTAAGTACACTAATGCCACATTGTTACGGAGAGATGAATAATTAACCATAAGCTCGTAGCATAATGGGATAAAATTCTAATAAAATTAAATAATTACATTACTTTACCATAATTTAACAGAATTCATTAAAAAATTAATAATCTATATATGGATAATATATTTATTCATAATTTTTTTTCTATAATACTATCACTATAAAATAATCTTTCTCTCATATATTTGAATACTAAAGAATAACAAATATGTTCGGTGCATTACTGCGGTGGTCTCCAAGGACCTTATATTAAAATATAATTACACCTGCAGCCCACAAGGACCAATAACTCTCTAACCAGGACACCGCTTCCGGGTGGCCCGTTCGGCCCACTAAACAAACGCACAATACGACCAAATCTCCACTTTATGGGGGCATTAACAATATAATTCACCCCCCGATACTAACATCGCCCTAATAAATATAAATATTTACATTTTATGTGATTTAATAGAGTACAACTATAAGGGTTAATATAAAGTGGATAATACTTTAAAAATATATCAGTGGATTCATTTGTATTTATATTTGACTTCAGACACAGTTCACGTATTACTGAGTGACAAAGATGCTGTGGATGGTGAAGCACCAATAGAACTGTATTTCATGTGGCTCCAGAAATTAATCAAGGATATTCGTGTTTCAATTTAATGTATAGACTATGTTTAAGGGGTGTAAGGGGTCACAACAACTCACGGACACAAGCCGACCTCACCTGCTCGTGGTGCACCCTACTAATCAACAAACGAGGGTCTGGATCCCAGCAAACAACGGTTCATAGTGACCGATCAATGTGGAGATCTTTGAAGGAGGTTCTTTGAGGATCCATCGTTTTATTTCTAATTTTTTTAAAAAAAAACATTCATTTGGTATTATTTATTCGGTTGCTATAGTAACGGTTGGTATAGAAAGTAATTTGCGTTGCAGTTTTATATTCCGGACAGCAAAGCGGTAGGGGAACAGCTAGTACATACGTAAGTCAGGACTAAAACCTTTGGTAATATTATATTAGCAGTCATGTCCACTCCGTTCCAACCAACCCCTGATTACAATTAGAAATTAGAATCAGTTTAAGTTTTGTTTATGGGCGGGGGGAGAACCGTTAGCGCGCGGGCCCACGTTTACCAAATACCGGCTAATCAACGTCGGGATCGGGAGTCGCTTCCCACGTGACGACGGCGCTCCTGTCTTATCCATACAAACTGGACTAAATATAATTCAGCTATATGAACTAATATAAATATTTTTAACTCCTACCCCTCCCCCTTCTCTCTCTTTTCAAAAAAAACAAGACGTGAGTTTGTCGTTCATTTTATGGCAATTAATATACCTGCCAATAAAAAAGTAGAGCTAGAATGGATACACAGCATCACATTACGCTCAGTAATTTTACTAGCTACAGCGCCCTTCGAATCGGAACACAATAATATGTGCACAGTATTGTTAGTCGACTGAAATAGGAGCTGCGGAGGAACCTAGATGTTCTCCGGACAAAAAGGATTATCATTATCAGTCGAACCACACCCACTGCTGTGTACAGGCCTCGGTGATAGAACTCCACGGTTATCAATCCTGCGCTGCCCGTATCTAGCAGCTTTCCGCGACCATCATCAGATCGTCACACGTCAGAGAATCACAACCAGTTAATTAGTATTATAACTAAACTATCCCAAAGTACGTACTGAAGTATGAAGCTCGCAACCGACCAAAATATAAAGTACACAGCGTTCAAAGATCAGAAAGCGCGATATCGGGCATTTTTATTTGACCGCATTAAAATACTTCGGAGAAATTATCCGGTGCTTATTGAATTTGTGATGTCCACGTACTTGGAGTTATTTGATGGTGACCACGCGTCGAAATGGAATTTCCAATCATATATCTGTAACATGAGCACACTTGAAAAGAAGGAATGGAGTTCCTGAATGGAATTCCTTCGTCACGAGAGAACCGAAGTGTTTCCAACGGAACTCCGTCGACCTTTTCACGTGATGTGTGATGATCAATCCGTATGACCCTAGGTTTTAAGTTGATACATAATATTTGTATACATTTTTATATATTACCGTAGAAGATATATACACTGAATCCTGTTTTTGTGCAATCCTTTTCTTATCCATCACAAAAAACAGATTTTACAGTACTTTTAAATATTCTTCAATAATACTTGTTTCTTCTTGAAAACATGACCTGAAAGATGTGTTTAGAATGTCGTCGTCTAATTCGGAGATGCGGTGAGTGATGGTAAGTGATACACTTATTCATAACAATGTGACGGTAATTAAGGTGATACAAACAGCACCACATTGTGCTCGTCGCCTTCAGATTTAAGATGATATGTAACGTTACTGCAAAAGATTGCTAGACTTAAGTGGCAGTGGGAGGGGACATGGCTCGAAGGACCGACGGGTCATGGGGCAGTAAGGTCCTGGAGTGATGCCCGCGTACCGGTACACGTAGCGTTGGGAGACGTCCCACAAAGTGTACCGACGATCTGGTGAGAGTCGCGGGAACCCACTGGATACGAACAACGCGGGACGATTAATGTGGAGATCTTTGTTGGAAGCCTATGTCCAGCAGTGGACGTCTATCGGCTGATGATGTATCGTTACTGCAGTAATTTTACTAGTTCTTCTTGCACTTCAAACCAGAATATATAAATGTTTGTAGACTACTTTGTGACGGTAGAGGCCGCCGTTGCGGTGGTACCTGCATGGTCTCGGCCAACAAATATCTATCACCAGAATAAAATATGTACGTTATTAATTTTTTTTTTGTTTTACACATGCACGGCTGCCATTTTAGATAGATTTTGACAGACATGCAACGAATAAATACACCATGATCTCCGCCGGTCGGCAACGCTACGGAAACTCTTTCTCACACATCCGCATCTCTTCTTGCGACTACTTCTCTCTAAAGTTAGCTTTTATTTTACACTTGAAAATAATTATATCAACATTAAGATCGATTGAAGCATCATCATCATTATCAGCCGACAGACGTCCACTGCTGGATATAGGCCACCTCCTAAGATTTCCACATCGATCGGTTCTTTAATGCTCGCATCCAGCTGCTTCCGCAACCAAGCAAATACTATTTAAGTCATATTAACTATTATATAGAGCAGCCTGCGTAGCGCTGGGAGTACATCGCTTGTAACTCGGAGGTGCTGGGTTCGATATATATTACCTGTGTTATAAGGTACTTTTTATAAGGTTATTTTTGCGACACCCTATACAATATTCTCCATATAAAAAAAAAATTCTTTAACTCTACAGATGTAACAAATAAGATAGTTTAGAGGATACTATACACGCGTTGATACATACAGTCCACATTTGTACAACCAATTATCGCTGCAGCAGCAACGACCGCTTTAATTGTTTAAGTAAATATGATTACCGGTAATAATCACAGAAGTGTTATTTGCAAATTAGTTTACTATCGATCAACGCGTTATCCAGTGTTTACTGTTTCCGTTGTCTTTGAAATAACTGCTATAGTTTTATGTTTATTAGTATTTAGAAATGTAATATGAAAATATCATTGCAAAGGTATACCTCTTCTACCTTTCTGAAATAAATTTAAATGTTCGTCGAGGAGAAAGAAGATAGTGATGTATCTGCTGATGCTGCTCAGGTTATAGGACAATAGGATGTCGACGTCCACGATGTGAATCTTGCGGTTAACATAACATTGATCTTAGAACACGTAAACGCCACGTTGTTTTGATATAATATAATGATTTATAACCTACCATATGATAATATATAACATATAATATTTTTGGAGTACAATGGTGAGATGGTGGTTACAAAATCACACAGGAGCACGTCCTTCTAAAAGGTATCCTACACGTGGAAATAATTTATTGCTGCTGTTATACAACTTAGGAACTAAAGTATAATTAAGTGACAATAGTGTTAAGGCACAGCCTATAACGATATGATAACACGCGTTGATAAGAAGTAACACCAGTATTAATGAAATTAGTACACCGGTATTAAGTACACCGTGCTGCACCGGTGCTAAGAATAGGAATCTTAAATTTATAAAAATGACAATAACAGAAAAATAATAAAAAAATTGTTAATAAATAAAATTTAAATAATACAGTATTAATTAGTAATACAGTGTTGCAAGCCGGAATCTTAAATATTTAATGATATTACTTATATTATGATTTCTTGCGGTAATACATGTTACCAAACGAATTCAGAATTTAATTGATAATAAGAAAAATCGTCTATTTCTTTGTTTAGTGTCCGTATGAAATTTAAGAGTTTAGCTGCTGGAAAGTATCTGCAGCTGGAGACCGTCTAGGCAGGTGCCACTACAGCTCCTATTTCTGCGGCTAAACAGTGTGTTACTGTGTTCCGATTTAAGGGCGCTGTAGCTGGTGAAATTACTAGGATGACTTAGAAAAGTGTGGTATTCTGTAATCCTAACGAACGCATCATTGTTACGGGCTTGCGTATTTACCATGAGGTGAACTTCTTCCGAGGGGATCGAATCAGAAATAAGGAGTTCCCAGTAGAACCAAGGTCGCCGACATAGTCTAAAAGATTTCCAGCCTCAAGTGGCAATGGGGAAAACACATCGCTGGAAAGATTGACAGCCGATGGGGCACCAAGGTCCTCGAATGGCGACCGTGTACCGGAAGACGTAGTGTTGGCAGATCGCCTCTAGTTGGATGCCGGCAGCGGAGGATCGATCGATGTGGACATTTTTGGGGGAGGCCCATGTCCAGCACTGTACGTCTGTCGGTGGTAAATGATGATGATGATTATAAACATCTCGCTGTTTTAAAAAAATTAAAGAAGCTGCGTTAAGGTACTGAACACCGTTCTGAGCGATATAATGACACCGAGCGACGCCGGCGCGGTGGTTACACGTTCACCCTGCCACGTAATTCGGGCCCGGACTACTTAATAAGCCCGCAATAAAATTACACAGCGCACGATAAGTAAACACGGTCGAAAGCGAAACGCGCACGCTCTACAATTTCGTTCGGAATTTCGATAACTTCATCTCGCGCAATCACCGCGGGCGCGCCGCGGCCACCAATCACGCGCTTTAAACCAACACGCATTTGAATTTCGAACGATTCGCTCAAACACGCGCCGACCGCCGTCCCGTGCGAACGTGTGTTTAGCGGTTACTTGTTTTTTTATTCGACGGACCGCCGTGATGAGAACGGTCATGTGAACTTAATCTGAGCTTAACGATGTAGCTAAAAATAAGATGTGCATGCGCTGGATATCGTTCGTCGCCTTGACTCTTAAGAAGGTGTCTCCTTACCCTAGTACATTCTTCGACTACCTCTCCATTCGAACTTAGACTCACCATTGTTTGCTTATTAATGTTTGGCGATGTAATAGCCGCTAGTAGCCAGACAGCCTCTGACAAAAGACCTACCAATATTTTGATTTAGATAATTTGGACGGTGGTTGCCAAATTAAACATGTCATCATCATCATGAGCATTTCTAAATCCACTGCTGGTTATAAAAGCTTCCTCCAATGTCTGCCGCCAGATACGATCCTCGGCGTTTCGTATCCATCCACTTCACAACTACCTGCGTAATATTCTTAGGTATAAGCGCCCTTACCCTGAAATCACTGAACCCGAGCCGAAAGTACTTGACCGCGTTGTTGAATATTTAATCAGGGCACTCTGGAGTTCTGAGCTCAGAGCAGTTAAGTCACAGACCCAATGCGCTGATAAATTAACTAATTCATCACCATCATTTCTACTTACCTTCGTCCTTTTTAACGTAGCTCCTGCGTTTAACGATTTTCTAAGATATTAACCAAGTCCCAGTCTACTTGGCTGACGATCATCCACGCTGGTTTTGCTGATACATGGTTTCTACTCAAGAATCTTTTTATCCTATCGGTTGTCTGATCTCCGTGACCAAGTCAACAATTGTTTGAGTAATTGGTATTATATTTACATCACCACCAACATTATCAGCCGATAATTGTAAACCTCCTCCAAAGATCTGTACTCCAATCGATTTGCGTCGACTGAATCCATCAGTTTCTCGTGATCTTAACTAGTACAACGGTTCAGCTTATAGGTCTTCCATCAGTACCTAGGGTACGTAGCTGCCTCTCTACATTGAATAGTTACTTGAGTAATTAACAACGTATTTGTATTGTCCTAGAGAAGTATAGTTAGTACTATATATTTAATATCTCGTTACGCTGGTTCCGCGACGAAAGTTGCTCGACTTCCAATCCTGCGGAGAGATATTTGACTTTCATAATGACTTATACCCCAGCGGCCACCACTTCCATAAACGTTGCCAGTTGGCAGCGTTAATTTATATGAATAACGTTAATATCGTCCACTTCAATAGTTTATGCAAATTTTGTAATAAATTCAATATGTATCTATTTACATACGTCAAGCGATAAACGTTCGTAATTCATATATAATAGAGTTCATAATTGTTGATCGGAGTTGTGCTGGTGAGACTTCTGGATATTATTAAAAGGGCTTGAGCGGTGTGCGAACCGGCGGTGGATTAGTGTTGAGGAGTACTCTCCGACTCTCCGTAGCCACTCGTGTCGATGGCTCTCTCGTAAATACACGACCCTTATCCGTGAAGATTGTAAACATGTAATGGTGATCATCACTAATGTTATATCATGAAATAGTGCCTCTCAACATTCGTACTTACGTGTCCCATATAAATTTGTTAGGACTGGTTGCGCTGTTCACGGGACCCAAGTGAACGTCAGCTGCTGGTCATGCACTGTGCTAATCAACAAACAGGCTCTGGCCCCACCAACCTGCATTGGGTCAAAGTGGTGGGAAATGGCCCAAACCTGAACCCTTACAAGCGAAGGTCGCAGAAAAGTGTTGGTTGGATACGGGTAACGAAAGATCCATCGATGTGGAAATCTTAGAGGAAACCTGTGTCCAGCAGTGGATATCTATCGACTGATGATGATAATGATGATATATCTGTCGCTGGAGATCGTCTAAGTATCACCGAAGCTCCAATTTCCGTTACCTAAATAGTAGTATGTAACATTGCTGTATTTCTTAATGAAGGGCTGTAACTAGTGTAATTACTTAGGTAACAAGATTTAACAGCTTATGTCTGAACTGAACTGGCGCCACGTTGTTAAATGCTGGATTCTTCAACATCATTCATCATTCCTATCTACTGATTGGAAATTGTAGGCTTCTCTGAAATTATCTTTAACACAATATCATTTAATATCCTTTGAAGGTTAGTTCTTTGAATCAGTTAACTGTTGATATTTAACTGGCGAATATACACAAGTTATCTAAGCTATATTAGAAAGTAGGAAACCTCTGTAAACGCTAGACCATAAACTAATTGTGTTATGACTCAAACTGATCGGTATAATGTGATGCTGTGTAAACTTCTTAATTATCGTTATACGCTTTACGGTTTAATTATCACAAATTGACCTCCTCTCATCGTCGCTTTAAGTTATTTAACTGTGTAATATACAAATATTTACATTGGTATATATACGAGTACATAACCGTTGTGTTAGTGCTTTAGTAATTTAACTCGTGGATACCTGATACATATGTCCTCGAGTCTGATGAAGTTAAATCTTGCAGAAGTCTTAAGACATGAACAAAAATGCAAAGGTACTTAAGTAAAAAAATTCCTAAGATAAGTTCAGCTCCAGCTTATACATTGCAATATCAGAAACGACAACGCCGGTTGCACGACGCCCACACCTCGCCATAAGCAGCAAGCTGTAGCTTACTGTCAAGTTACGAGAGAAATCGTTACATTTCAATAGCCGCTGTAATTCAGCGAATTGGTTAATTTTACTTATGCCCAGTGAATTTGTCCCATTTCTTACGTAAGCTCGGGTTTGAAGGTCGTACTTTATAGTTAACGTTGGCTTTGTATACAATTTAAACACAGTCGTTTGTTTTGTTGTGTTCGGGAGGCTACGCAGCATCTTTTAGTGCTTAGATACCGCAGTGCCTGAAGAAAGAGTCTTCAACTCGTGCGTGTTGCCAGCGTTAACATCGCCTTATAAAAACACTCAAAGTATCCCAAAGGGCAATGGAGAGGGCTATGATCGGAGTTTATCTGCGCGATCAGATCAGAAATGTGGAGATCCGCAGAAGAACTAAGGTCACCAACATAGCCTAAAAGATTGCTACACTTAAATGGCAGTGGGCGTGGCACATTGCTCGAAGGACTGACGGCCGATGAGGCACTAAGGTCTTCGGGTGGAGCCCGTATACCGATAGACGTAATGTTGGGAGACCTCACAAAAGGTAGACCGATGATCTGGTGAGAATCGCGGGACCGATCGATGTGGAGATCTTTGGAGGAGGCCTATGTCCAGCAGCGGTCGTCTATCGGCTGATAATGAAAATGAAATGATGATGAAAACGTTGGCCGGCGATAACAGTCATACAAAGGAAGATTGTATTTTTCAGATATCTCCAAAAATAATCCCGGTAAGCAATTATCCGGAAGTCATATTCTTGGTAGACAGGGGAGGAATTAATGAACGATGTAAAGGAACAGCTCTGGCTTAAATACCATGACGAGAAAAGATCATTAATAACCGTAGTTGGAAATAGTTTTTTCAAATTTTATATTTCAGGTTGATGTTTCTCATGATGATGATATCAAACTGCCATCACACCATCTTCCTAGCAATGATTCTCATCAATGCTTAATTGTTATCCTGATGGAAACGTGACGTAAAAAGTAATGAGTCTGTGTCGAGTATTATCTGTACACTTCACGGAGGATCTCATGAATGTGAAATCGCGTACTTTGTTGACCCACCCCTGCGGCTGGGGCGAGGGTCGACCACCCGTAAACTTTTCGCATACCACCGTCTGAAAGTTTCCTCCCTATCAGCCCCGCTCAGGCGTTTTGTTCGTCCTTTTATGGGTGCTTAGTTTTCATTGCCACCGTGCCCACCCGCCCGGCTTTGTCTGCGCTCCACTTTGCATTCATATTCAGATATCACAACCCCTTTAACATATACCACCTACGTCAGATATTGCTATTTAATAATTAAGTTAACTTCTATCGAAAGTCTTGCACTTGTGTCGGAAGTGAAATCCGTAGGCGTTTCGTCGTCGTTAATATTTCTTCGTTATAAAAAAAAACAGCTCCACTAAATAACTCCTATACGTATACGATAAGGGTTTAATATTTTTTTTTCATATTCAACTAAGCGATGAGTTGAACAAGAAGTTTACTTAGGTATGAAACCTGCCACTTACCGCATCTACGTCTAATGTCTACTCTTCTTCGATTCCTATGAGGCTTAGCTTCCGGTGTAGAAAAAGATCGATGAAAAGCTTCAAACAGTCTCCATTTAAAATGTTATATATTTCTTAAAACTTAAAAACTACATATATTTTTTTTTATTTGACGAAGCGACAAGCAGGACGTTCACCTGATATTAAGTGTTATGCATGTCTATAACGTGGCGCTGCTTATGTTATACATTGCACCACGTTGTGCTCGTCGCCCTGTCACATAAGATGTTGAGTAATTACACTAGCTACAACACCCTTCATACCGGAACACAGTAAAATTTGCATATTACTGTTCTGCGGTGGAAATAGACGCCGCTGTGGTACCTAGTTAGATGGTCTCCGACTACAGAGACCTGCCACCAGTTGCCACCTGCTATATCACCGTATTGACAGACAAATAATATGTATACCGACCCTGGCATAGTTCCGGTTGTGATGTAAGTTATTGTAAGTGTTGCTCTGTCAATATGGCGGCCGTTGGGTGTTGGAGGAGCGCGCCGCGACCTTCCGGTTGTACAACTTGGCTTTGAATTGTCACCGCTCCATTGTTTATTCATGCTTAATGAATAATATTATTTATCTTAATGTACTCCTAAGTAAAATCTTTGGACGTTCAATAGTACTGAAATATCCTTTTAATATTTTTTTTTATAACAAATTTTTTTTTTACCGTTAATTAGTGTTATAAAATTTAACTTGGAATTAGAATATATGTATATATGGAATTAAAAAGAGATATCAACATATGTATAGAATAAATTCATAGTAGACGCTGGACATCGCAGAGCAGTATAAGTTACTGCTGGTTTTTTTTCCTCGAAGGAACGAGACGAGCAGGACGATCACCTGATGGTAAGTGATAAGCTAGCCCATTACAACGTGACGATAGTTAGGATGTTATACACAGTACCATATCGCGCTCGTCGCTTTGAGATATAAGACAGTGTCTCGATAGTCCAGTAATTACACTAGCTACAGCGCCTTTCAAACCGGAACACAATAATGTTTGCAACTACTTAGACGGTCATCATCACCGTAGAGCGCAGCTCCTAATTCTATCGACAAATAGTAGTGTACAAAAATTACTAGGTTCTGGTTTGAAAGGTTCTGTACCTAATGAAATTACTGGAGTAACATAACTCAGTACCCCATATATCTAGACGACGAGCATTACTTGATCTAATATATACCATCCTAACCGGCGTCGGGTTATGAGTAAGATGCACTTACCATCAGGTGATTGTCTCACTTGTGTCATGGCTTCGGCGTATAAAAAAAAAACTTTTGTTATGCAAAAATGCTAAAGTCACTTTCTTATAAATAGAGCGTGTGACTATACTAGATCTCTGCTGTCGGAGATCGCTGTAGCAAATGTAGTTACTGCGGTAACTAGGCAACATTCATCACCCGAAGGGGCTAAAGCAATGTGATGCGATGTTCAACATTTTACATGACCCTGATGATGATGATCGCTTACGACAACTTTGCGAGTGTCTCAAAACTTATTAGAGTATCCACGCTTATTCGTCATCGTGGTCATCAGGTGATAGATGTCCACTGCTGGACATGGAGCTTCCCCTAAGATCCCCACACCGATCGGCCCTGCGTTATCCGCACCGCAGGACACCAAAGGCCATCTTTTTTAAGGATTCGTATGGGCGGATTTAAGTCATTTCCCACCACGCTAGGCCAATGGGGGTTGGTGGAAGTCAGAGCCTCGTTTGTTCATTAGCAAGATGCACCACGAGCAGATGAGGTTGGCTTGACTCCCGTGAATTGTTGTGCGGGACCGCTTACATCTCCGCTTATTCGTAACTTTGTTTAGTAAAGGGATAATAAAAACAGTTACTTATCCAAAAACTATATTAAGTCATAAGCCTACGCCTTCAAAGCCCTTGCTTAGATTAAACTTGCAACAACTTAAACAGCACTGTAACCATTACTCTAATTGTTAAACCTGTAAATTAATAAACACTGTAAACAGTTGCTTAAGCTTACGGAAACTAAGCATTGAGCTAATTCAACTTGTTTTGCGTGCTGTACCTTATCTGCTCTCTCTCCCACGCTTCAAGTGCAGCCATGGGTCCTCCATCTGGTCAAGGGGAATTCCGTGCTACATACCACTCTATTGCTGGTCACATCTGTGGTATGGCATGAGGTTATCACCACACCACCACCAACAACACTTTGTCGGCAAAACAAACCACTTATCTATATATGTCGGCGGCAATGGTCCATATGATCTATGACTGTTACCGTTTATGTAACAGTAGCTTCTGTGATTTGGTGGCAAAGGTCAAAGTAATGTCAGTGGTTGGTACCGTCAGCGCGTCACTCTGTCCGGATTTCTACTCTCTGCTGTGGTGTTAAGGTTCAATATCCTTTGCACTTATACGATCCGTAGTTATAGTACTTAAGTGTGTTGCAGTGTAAACATAACGATTTATATTATGTCACTAACAATACCAATTATATCATATTTGAAGATTTTATTGTTAACTATAAGTTTTTTTTTAATTATTCGAAGAGACGAGCGGGACTTTCACTTGAGGCTCAGTGATACTGTTCATCATATCATTATCAGTCAACAGACGTCCACTGCAGGACATAAGCCTCTATCAAAGATTCCCTCATCGATCGGGTAAAGATTTCCCACTACGCTGGCCTAATGAGGGTTTGTGGGAGCCAGAGCCTCGTTTGTTGATTAGCAGGCTGCACCACGAGCAGATGAGGTTGGCTTGGATCGCGTGAGTGGTTGCGCGGGAACCCTTATACCCCTTCTCCTACCATATTATCACTAGTATTATATTCTAAGATTTTGATATTTAATTGGTGTTAGGTTTGGTATATAAGTAATACCACAGTTCCTATTTGGTTAGATAAACTATAGTGTGCAAACATTACCGTGATCCGCTTTGAAGGGCGTTGTAGCTAGTAAAATCACTGTGGTAATAAGACTTAACAATCTCTCAACGCGATGAGTGCAATTAGGTGCAATGTATATCATTCTAACTAGCCCCATGTTATGGGCAGGCGTATCACTTGCTATCAGGTGAACGTCTACTTTGTCTCGTCCTTTCATATAAGTGCTAGGAATTTATGAATTTTTTTTTATTTTTCTAATAGAGATTCCATCTTGTACACAATAAAGCAGTGTTCAGCGTTTTGTTAAATATCTTCTTTGTGTTTACTTTCAAGTATTGTTACATTGGACGGTAACATGTCCGTAACTAATTTACGAGGTTCAGTAAAATTCCTCGTTCGCTATATAATTTGTTTTTTTTTTTACATCTATTTGTAACGATGTGCAAAATGTGAACCGATCCAGTAAACTGGACGTGTTGCGTCCGGCTTCATCTAGTATTGCATTACACAGCTGGGCACACGGTGCGTGAGAGCAGCGTGTAGAGGAGCGACTTATAAATATTTTTTTTTTTATATATTACGCAGTGAGACGAGAGTGACGTTCATCTGATGGTAAGTGTTACGCCCGCTCATCACAATGTGGCGCTATTTAGAATGATATACACATTACCGCATTGCGCGCGTCGCCTTCAGACAAGATGTTAAGTCTCAATATAATCTTGAATTTAGATTTATAATTAAAAAAAAATGTATGAATACTTAAAAAAAATATTGCTTGAAGTGATTCACCATATGATAAACAAGTCGTCACCATTAAATCATCATCGTGCTGTAAAAGGCGACTAATAATAGAACAGCAGCAAATGACCCTTACCTACATACAGCGGTCATTGAACCTCATGCCATAGATAATATTTTAATAGCTTTATTAAAGACTAGGGATATATTGCTGGTGGTAGATCTCTGTCTGGTGACCGTGTAGGTAGGTACCACCGCAGCTCCTATTTCAACTGCGTAGTAGTGTGCAAACATTACTGTGTTCCAGTTTGCAGGTAGTGAAATCACTGAGGCAACGAGACTTTATAACTTATCTCTTAAGACAACGAGCGCAATGTGAGTGTTGTGTATATCACTTACTATCAAGTGAATATCCCGCTCGTCTCGTTACTTAGTAAAATAAAAAAGGAATAATGTATGTATCTTCTTCTTAAAGCGCCTCTCCAACTAGTGAGGGTTGGCGATCAGCGTGGTACGATCCTTTCTGTCTCCGGTTCGGCGGAACAATTCGGACACTCCAGATATGCCAGTCCATCCCTGATATTTCTCAACCATGACTATTTCCTTCTCCCCACTTTTCGTTTTCTACTATATAATCACTCACTAACCCGTACTAGGCCAGCGGCCAAAGCCCAATTGCTCTCAATGAACTCTATGGAAATATTTGAGGAAGGCTTATGTCCAGTAGTGGACGTCTATCAGCTGATGATGATGAACATATATTTCCTGTTCCTGATTTCAATAACATCTAGATGAGCTTGATTCATTGCGTGATAGACAAATAAACTATGCCAATACGTAAAACGCTTCCGCTAATAACGTGATAAAAACTCTCCGCTTGTCAATATGTCGTTGACCTAACAATACTGTAACACTAACCTGTCCAAACACGGCATCTATCGTGTCACTTTAAAGGGGTTCGATTCCAAAATAAACACTAAAATGTATCCGAAAATAAAATGGAAATGGCAAAAAATATCTAGACTTTCTCAAAAGGTTTTAATTCTTTGTTTAAAACCTAACAAGAGTCCGTATAGACTGATATCCAGCTTTCTATGATATACGAAAACATTGAAAGGCGACTTAATTATTTTCTGATTAAAGTGTACACGCAAATAATATTATTCATCATCATCATCATCATCAGCATCATTATCAGTCGATAGACTTCCTCAGCTGATCAGGGTAGGGCTCTCTTGCCGGAGACCGTCTAGCTAGTATCACCATCTCCTAATTTGCAACTAAGCAGCAGTGTGCAAACGTTACTGTGTTCCGGTTTGTAGGGCGCTGTAGCTAGTGAAGTTACTGAGGTAACGAGACTTAACATATCAAAGCGTCGAGCATAATATGATGCTGTATTTCATCCTAATTAGCGACACGTTGTTATGGGTAGCAAGTACTTACCATCAGGTGAACGGCTCGCTCGTCTCTTCGCTGCATCGTAAACAAAACAGAACTTCTAAACATCTTCATACCGGATAGATCCCACTGTGACCGGATCCCGTAGTTACTATGACCTTCACCAGTTCATCAGACGTGTTCACAGCTATTAGTTTTTTTTTTTCGACGAATCGATGAGACGAGAGTAACATTCATCTGATAGTAAGTGTTACCCTCACCCCCTATAACAACGTAGCGCTAGTTAGGGTGGTATACACAGCGTCACATTGCCCTCGTCGCCTTGACATAGTTTTACGTTTCGTTACCCCAGAAATACTAGCTACAGCGCCCTTCGATACGGAACACAGTAATGTCTGTATACTACTGTTTGTCACAAGAAACAGGGGTAGCAGACAAAAATTAAATGTTTCATTTGTATAGACAACACCCTTATTTATGAAATTATATTTTTAAATATATTAAAAAAATCTATTTCTATTGCGAAGTTTGCATTGTAACAAATAGTTGTTACAATGACTTTCCGGCTGTTCAGCTCGCCAAGGCCACCGCGTGGGCTGTCAGTGTTCCCAAAACACGTTCGTATAAAAAATTGGGACGTGGGAATATTCTGGAATTGTTAACATGAAACACATTAGCTATTTTTTTTTTACTAGCAACCGTCATTTCCTGTTAACAAACTTCAAGATACTATCGCGTATTGTCATACAGATAGGCAGTCAGTCATATCATCGTCATCATCATCGCTGAACATAGGCATCCCTCAAGGAACTCCACAGCAATCGGTCCTGCGCTGCCCGCATCCACCGGCTTCCTGCGACCTGGTCGTTTGTAAGAGTTCATATGGGGGGATTTGGGCCATTTCTCACCACGCTGGCCCAATGTAGATTGGTGGGAGTCAGTACCGTGTTTCTTGATTTACAGGGTACACCATCGTCAATCATATAACATCTTTCAACTCGTTTAAAAGCTGACGCGACTTATCGTCATATCTCTATAGGTAAATACTGGTGGTGATAGGTCTCTGTTGCCGGTAGCCGTCTAGGACCACCACAAAGCCTCTTTCTCCTTGCTTAACAGCATATGTCTCTATGTGGCGACGGTGGCGGCTACTACGCCACTACTACTAGGTGGTGACTCGGACGCCATGTTGTTAAGGGTAGGTTACTTTAAAATCATTCATCATTCCTCGGTCACTCAATCTTAAGTGATACGCCTGCCCATACCAACGTGACACTAGTTACCACCACATTGTGCTCGTCGCCTTGAGTAATAAAATGTCAAATCTCCTTATCCAAGTAATTTCACTAGCTACAACACCCTTCAAACCCGAAAAGGGTAATGTTTGCACACTACAGTTTGGCGTCAAAAATAGGAGCTGCGGTTGGCACTTAATTATGTGTTTCCGGCAACAAGAGACCTACCATCATCTGGTATCCATGGTAACGAAACAATATTTTACATACTAGTAAAAGTCTTTACTCGCACAATTTTCTAGAAGAACAAAACCTAATCTAGATTAGGTTGAATAAAAAAAAACTGTGGCGATATAAAGACGCTGTGATTCATTACTAAGATGAATGATAAGAATTTGAAGAGTAATAAAAAAAAAATCCTCTCGGATTCCACAACTTTATCGCCGTTATCATGCGCGTACTCATGCGCTCGAATTTAATACTTTTATTGCGCCGTTCGTTGTGATAAGAGGTCGTTGAACTCGCGAATCCGTTGCGGATGAAATCTCGCGTCAAGGATACGCGCGCAATAAATGTGAAAAGGCGTTATCGAGATCTCTCATGGAATACCATTCTGCTGACCACCAAGACGGGAGCACAGGCGCATGCTCTGGAATTATATAAAAAAACACGTGTTTTTCCCACCAACTACACTACTAGGTAACTAACTGGAACACAGTAATGATATTGAGACAGCCCATTGACTGCATAAGAATAGTAGACTATCAAAACGATATAAATCTTACCATCATTCACAGGGAGATCTCCATAGCCAGAGACCATCTAGGTAGGTGCCACTGCAGCGTCTGTTGCAGCTGACAAAATATACTATGCAAACATTGCTGTATTCCGGTTTGAAGGGCGTTGTAGCCCTTGAAATTATTAGAATGAAGAAGAGGGGCTATAAGAGATCCAAGCCAACCTGCTCGTGGTGCACCCTGCTAATCAAAAAACGAGGCTCTGGCTCCCAACAACCCGCATTAGACCAACGTGGTGGGAAATGACCTAAACACCCCCATATATATAAACCCTTTGGAGAATTTTTTTTTTCTTTTCATTATATAAAGCAACGCGACGACACCTTCTCCAGGTGGTAAATGATAAGCCTTCTCAGAACAACGTAGCGCTAGTTATGATGATAACCTCGCACAATAAATGTCAAGTTTCCTTACTCTCATCATCATCAGCCGATCGACGTCCACAGCTGGACATAGGTCTCCCCCAAAGGTCTCCACATCGAACGATCCCGCTTTGCTCGTATCCAGTGGGTTCCCGCGATTGGTAACCACGTTGCGTAGACATCGGTTGGTATACATCACCAGTCAACTAAAGCTCTTCCTTGTTATAACCGGTTTCTTCCGGATGATTCATCTGATAACGTGATAAGCGGTTGGCGCAGTTTCCGCGACCCAGTTTCTTTTGCCGAGCCTCTATTTTATTGCTTTACTTAACGAGCGTCGTGACTGCGGTCTGTTTCATGTACTAAACTGTTAATTCGTTTATATCAAGTAATCATACTTACTGTGACTTAGTCTGTATCTAAGTCTTTATTAGTTATGATTTACATCTCTTTCCGCTTAAGCTATTGTTGGCGGTCAGGATAACAGCATCAAAAAACAAATTAATTCTCACAGTACATCATGGAGGTAGGTCTCTTTAGGAGTTCGTTTAGCTGAGTACCACCGCAGCGCCTATTGGAGCTGACGACCAGTGGTGGGTAAAGACCACCGTGTTCCGGTTTGGAGGGCGCTGTAAATTACTGGACTAACGAGACTCTACATCTGTGTCGCAAGGCGAGGAGTACAATGTAGTGCTGTATATATCACCCTAACGAGCGCCACTTCGTCTCGGGCAGGTGTATCACTTTCCATCAGGTGAAAGTCCAATCGTCTCGTTGTTTCTTTAAATTAAAAAAAAAAAAATGGCACATATGATTACCTTACATCCAACAGGCTATAATTTGGTATACGTTACCGACACTTTAAAATGAGTATTAGTAATTTGTTTAAAACCTTTATTATAGGTAGTATATTTATATGATGTTTACTATTTTTTTATATATTTCTCTCTAGGGTCGTACCCTCATGCCTGAAACTAAGGGTTGCTGCCTGTAACATACGATCTGCTTCCACTGCTTTCTGTCCAGCGCATCTCTTAGGACTGTGCAAAATTTTTTTTTTATAAATATAAATAAATGATTATAAAATAGGTTCTGCCTAGAGGAAGTCTGAGATACTCTTCCCAAACTACAGACATTTCCGTCACCGAATAAGGAAGCCTAATAAATACTAAATTTGTAAATTTAATTACCCTCGTCGGCCAGAACATACATCCTCCTCACAGAATAGAATGACGGAGGCGTTCCCTCCCTCACTTTCTCCTTGTGAGGGGACAGAAGGTTACAGTTGCGGCGGGAGGTCCATGAATAATACGACACTAACCAAACGAGGTCCTAACAATGCCTGTTGTATAATTTAGACATTGTAATGTCGGAATATCGCTTATTTAGGCGTCTTGCTGCAGCCCAGTGCTGCGATCCTCAAACTAACTTAGTCTCGTGGAACCTCATTACATGATTTTTTTTATTTTAGCAGAAACTTAACTAACATAGTATAGAATATTCAGTTTTATCTATTTAAGATGAATATACGATATTCGGTATAACCTTAAGTTTTTAGTAATTGCCGCCCGCTTTGTTAGCCGTAACCCCTCCGAAACTACTTTTGGGGGAGGAATTTTGTAAAATCCATTTTTAGAGCTATATTAAATTTCAAGTCTCTAGGCCTTAGATTACAGAGATATCATGATGATTCATATATATAGAAGTGTCATCATCATCATTTAAGCCGATGGACATATAGTGTTAAACATAGGTCATACATCTAAATATAGATAAGGGTGTCTTTAGTCAGTTAATCCATGACTCCTCTCCTATTGTCATTTTTGTGGTGTCTGGAAGCAAGAGGATGCGTATTGACCAAATGGTGAAAGAGGAATCTCTAATGACAGTATTATTATAGAATTGCAATAATAATGATGATGAACAGAACATTTTAAGCAGATCTTAGTGTGATATATATATATATATTTATATATATGTTGTTACTATTACTAGTATAGTTCGTCAGTAGTTATCACCAACCACAACATCTCACTTCACCGAAGGTTGGCTGGTAGAAAATGCCAACAGGCGTTAAACCCGCCTTTTGTATACCTCGCTGTAACGTTACACAATAAAGAAAGAAAAAAATGGTTCTTAAAGGAAACGATGTGCAACCCAATGCGGATGACCGGAAGCATCAATGAAATTAACATAATATGATAGCAAGCAATGTTTTTAATTAAACAAATCAATGGTGCGTATAAAAGTTTGAGAACCTTTCGTATACACAGTAAACGCCCTAGACTCTGGTGATATTGTGTTTCGTTTCAATGTTTATGGTGTGTTACGATTTGTTTATACCAATCGTCCCTGTGGTTTAAAGATCAGGGTATACACTCTTTCAGTCGTTCCACCTGCTTTAGCAGATTTAATCTTCAGATTCTGTTAACACTAACACCTCGAATTTCAGTGTTCAGTATGCTTAAGTTTTTACTTCATGATCGATTGTGATGTTTTATCTACTTTTATTATTAATGATTCCTTTGTTTGTTTCAGGTAAGTTCGTAGATCCTGACACCACGAATTTATTAAGGTCAAGTTCTTCTGTAACTGTAAAACACAGTGCAGCTAGTCACCGTGTTCCGAATGTCGCCAAATTTCCGTCTTTCTTAAGGGTCGTTTGTCCATCTCTGACTTCCCACACTCAAGGCTCGCGAATCCGAAAATTCTTTAAGTCGCCTTCTATACAGGCCAGGATATTATAAGGCCATTATCACCACCCAACCAGTGTTAAGGGGTCATGGTTTTTGTGGCTGTAGCTGATTACTGGCCAAGTACCTCAAATTCAAATATTGCAGCGGCTATTTGTGACGCTATGTTTCGCAAGTAGTTGTCTTATATCACTATCCCTGGTTTTCTGGAGCTACTCACTGTGGAGTATCATGAGATTTTTTTGGACCTATCTCTATCTCTCGTCCTCTCTGTGACGATTATTATAATTTTATATGATATCAGGGTGAGCTTTAATTTAATACAATAATTACCATAGACTCGTCTACATTATTACATTAGTAACAGTGGTGTCCTTTTAGTGGAACTCTCGAATACACTTTGTAACACAAATCGTTGACTTGTTACAAACTGGTTTATTAATAAACTTTCCTTTATATATATTTATAACCGACGTCTACGTAGCTATATTAGATTTTGTTTACGCGTTTGTTGTGTCTGGCACTTGGCCGCGAATACAATTTTTGTCTCAAACAACAACACTGAACGAGTTTGTTATCATTTTTAACATCGTTCCCAACGTCTTATAAACTACCCCTAGCTTTACAAGGAAAAAATTAGATCTCCTTACTACACCATAGTTAATTATAATTAATATATCAATTTTATATGTCTGTCTATTATCTATTAATAATCACAAATTAAAAATTATCTCTCTCTCTCTCTTTAATCATGCTATTATAACGCACCAGCGCCAACTGTTGGTAGGTCTTTATTGACGAAGATCGTCTAGGTAGGTACCACCGTAACGCCTATAACAAGCGACAAACATTATTGAGCTCCGGATTGAAGGGCGCTGCAGCTAGTGTAATTACTGGGTTAACGAGATTTAATGTCGTGCAATATATAATAGCCTAAATAGCGCCACTTTGTTATGACCAAGGGTGTTACTTACCATCAGGTGGACGTGTTCATCGCTTCATAATATAAAAAAAAAACTGGGAACTCATGCTCTAGAACTTTAAATTATCCATATTCTTTTTCTTCTTAAAGTGCCTCTCCAACTAGTAAAGGTTGACGATCAGCGTGGTACAGTCCTTTCTGTCTCTAGTTACGCGGAACAACTCGGACGCCCCAGATATGTCAATCCAATCCCTGATACTACTCAACCATGAGTTTTTACTTCTCCCCATCTTTAGTTTTCTAGAAACTATAATATAATCAGCAATATATATTAAAAACCTAAAATATTTTGCATAATCCAGCATTCAATCCGTTGGCGCTCGCGTTATCGCCCGCGTGTATCAGCCTCCATTAATCTCAATCAAAGCGATTAGTCTGCGTGGACGTTTAGAAAACAAACGGTGCATCGCACACAACAAAACACTACGTCTCCATACTCATCGGCTATTGATCATCTGTCTTCTATTTTCAGCCCGAAGAGCTTTCATCACGGTGGAATTTCTCAGAATGCGAACAAAAACTCCTCGTGTACACGGCAGCCTTTCCACGATATAAACCCAAACATTTTTCCTTTCAAACATTCATCTCTTTTTTAATGTGCTTATCTTTATCACCCTCACTTTAGTGCGGAATTTTTTTTTATACAACGAAGCGACGAGGCTACCGGGTCGTTCACCTGATTGTAAGTGATTTCCTTTCGCTATAACAACCCGGCGTTAGGATGGTATTTACAGCACCACATTGCTCTAATTGTCTTTAGACATAAGATGTTAAGGTTACCTCGGTAATTACACTAGCTATATCCTTCAAACCGGAAGTGAACTATTAGGCGTTGTGGTGGTACCTACGAGTATATAGACGCAACGGAGACCTATTTAAAAAGTCTCGATATTCCTTAAATAAATGAGTCCCTCATTATAAATACACTACAATCAGGGCTCGAGCGTGATCGTTATAAATAGCCACTCGTTATTGCGTATATTTAACACGCTGCTGCCACGCCAGGAACAAGCTCCCTGCTCCAACATCAGCAACAGGAATTATTACAGCATTCGGCGTCCATTGAAACAAAATGTATATTATCTCGCTTACGGCCGACCACCCACGTCCGTTTACGTCATAGTATATGTTATACTATGTTCATTACCATTTATCGCAAAACTAGTAATATCCGCGGATTCGTGCATTTTTTTTTAAATTAAAAAAATTACTGCTTTGCCATAGATCTTCTTCTTATAGTGCCTTTCTAACTAGTGAAGGCAGCCATAGATCCTTTATGTAATATACTATTCATTTACGGATATAAAATTTTATGTCTCAGGGCCATGAAGACAGTGCAATCATGTGTAAATATCCTAACTAGACATTCCGTCCGAGTAGGTACACCCGCAGCTCCTATCTTTACTGCCAAACGGTACTGTGTAAACATTATTGTGTTCCGGTTTGAAAGGCGCCGTAGCTAGTGAAATTACTAGGTTAAGGAAAATAAATAGCCACCTTGTTATGGTAAGGCTTTTACTTACTGTAAGGTAAACGACTCGCTAATCTCTTCGCTTGTTTAAATAAGAAAAAAAAAACCATTTTTCTAATAGCAGTGATGGCAATGTAGTGTAAATATCCTTATTACAAACTTAATGTTATGGAGGCATATGCTATAGGTGTTTCTTCTTCTGCTTCTCCATTACTGGAGGTTGGCCGTCATATTTCCGGACTTTTGTCTATCTTGGGCCATATGGAACAATTGCCCAAATCTGGTGATAAAGGCCCATTTGCTTGTTTCGCAGTGTACCTTACCACCAGATTGTCCTGCTCTTATAATTGTCTTTAGATTGATGTCTCTGGAACCATAAGGCTTGGAGACTTCAAATTTGGTAGTAATATTTCTTTCGCAGAGTTCAGGTCATCTAAGAAGGGATTTAACGAAATGTTATACCCAAAAGTAGTTGCGGTGGTGTTACCGCCAGCAAAAGCGGGCAGGGAACAGCTAGTATTATTATATACGATGCCTGGGCTAAACCCAATTGAAAGTTGAAAAAGGCTTTAAATAGAAATTCTAGAAAAACAGCTTTTGTATCTTGACTTCAGCATTATATTATAATTAACTGATTATCAAACAAATAACAGTTTTATATTGTATATGACTCGGAATAGACCTTTCGGGTATTATTATAAACAAACAGAGATAACAGGTACACGTATATAGGTAATTGATAAATAAATACACCCTCGTGTAGGTTGCATAATGTTCATCTCAAAGGAGCTCCTGTATCTCTTGAAAGCAGATTTATTGGCACCAATATCTACAGCTACATATATAACTCATTGCGAACGAAATATTAGAGGCCAGATGTGAAATAATGTTTCTTTTAAATATTTACTTAGTATTTCTTATAATAGCTAGTATTTATTATCTAATGCTTGTATAAATAGTTCAAGTGCTTCCTAGTTATTTGTATTTTTAATATCATTTATCAATGATATCTCAACTGCTTGTGTTCTTTATACATCTGTCGTTATCTTCAGCAGTGTTTATCAACCTTTTTAAATTACTCTACCCCTTAATAAAATTTTACATTTTACTCCCTTCCCTGATAACTACATGCCTACTTCTAAACAATGTCTTGTTACTCTTAATTCTATCTGTTATCAACCTTAACTTTGAAATATATGCTCTTTATTCTTTAGCACCTTTTTATTGTTTTTTGAAGTCCTGTACCCACCAGAACCCCTTTGGTGGTCACCTTTAGTGCTTTGCAACAGGCCCCGGGATTTCCTATAGAACGCACCGATGCCACACTGCGGCGCGCCTGATCACGTCACAGAGAGTACTATGACCCTTCTCAGCATCCTCTCTTTGCTGCGAAAAGCATCAAACCTCCTTGTACTTCTCATGGCTCGATTGGTGAGCAACGAAAGTAACCGTCAAAGTTCACGAATCCAAAAATCCTTTTAGTCGCCTTTTACAACAGGCTGAGCTTATTTTAATCCTATTCTTAATAGCTCGCGGCTACACGGCAAGAGCAACAGAGACCTACCACCAATAGAATTATTTCGTTTCAAATCTGCAAAAAAATTCACTCGTCTGTAGTAATGTCGTTTGACAGAAAAAATCGTTTTTCTGTCACGGCCAACGTTATTGCCATTAAACTCCTCACTCGCCTCTGAAATTACAAAACTGGCCAATTGCCAGGTACGCGTGTGATATAGAGTTAAAAAAAATGGTTCGGTATTAACGTAACAGCTGTTTATTGACCAGTGTTCAATAACATAAACATGTTCGACTCTCTTAATGGTCCCCGGACAGAGACTGGGAAGAAAGAAAGTCTCGACTTTCTTTCTTCCATTATCCACCACGCTGGCTGGCCACGAATTGGCAGGCTTGTGTCTACGTAAGCTCTAACATGATTTTCTAACGATATTTTTCTTCACCGGAAACTAGCTTGGTGGGGATCGAGCTCATGCTTATTCGAGATATATAGTGCATTCTGTAGAAGCAGTTGTCACGGCTTCATCACGATTTACCTGATGGTAAGTATTACGCCTGCCTATAACAATGTGGTGCTAGTTGGGATATTATACACAACACAGTATTGTACTCGTTAGAGACAAAATGTTGGATCTCGTCACCCCAGTAATTACACTAGCTACAGCATCCTTCAAACCGAAATACAGTAATGTTTACACACTTCTGTTTGTCGGCTGCAACAGGAGCTGCAGTGGTACCTACCCAGATAGCCTCCGGAATAGAGACAGGTACGTATGGTTCCAAGTCCAAAGAGACCCTGACGCAAAACTTGCTCGTCTCTTTGAAGCTTTTGATATTAAGTCCTAGTAATTTCACTACCTGCAATATAGAATCTTCAGAAAGTCAAATAAGACGTGTTAAACTGCTTACTATTAATTTTCTCCCTTCTACTTTGTCCTCATTAGGGGTGTAAGGGGTCCCGCACAAAAACTCGGGGGACCCAAGTCAACTTCACCTGCTCGTGGTACAACCTGCTAATCAACAGACGAGGCTCTGGCGTCTACCAATCTGCATTGGGCCAGCGTAGTGGAAAATGGCCAAAACCCTCATATAAACCTCTACAAACGTGGAGATCTTTGGGAGAGGTCTACGTCCAGCAGAGGACCTTTACCGGCTGATGAAGCTTAATGTGTTGCTCAACGAACAGTGTAACTAGACACGTTATTGTGGACCTATCAGCATCTACTAAAAATAATCGGGAGATTGGAAGATCATGTTTGAAGTCTACTAAAAGAGTCTTTAGGTTCTTGAGTCTGAGTGTGATGACTCTAATGGTTTGATAGGCCAGAGAGGGACAGGAAATAACGATGTGGTCTCATATCTGTCGTAACATAAAGATTGCGCTTCCTTCGGACGTGTTTAATAAAAGTGACCGCTGATGCTTTCCTTTGGTGGCCATACCGTAACCCAGACTTCTTCTTGGAAACGGAATACCTTTTAGAGCTCCTTCCTCCACCTTCGGCCTGTATACACCAAAGAAAAAAGACAATAGAAGATAATACCAAAGAATTTAACTTTGTCTTGTTTTTTTGAAGAAGTTTGCTAGTTTTATCGAAAACCATTGCAGCTTCATCGGACTCGGTGCTTGCGTATCTGGTGTCCGGGAACTTCGTATTTATGTTACGTGTATAGTTATGTAGTGTATAGGTTCGGATATGCACACAACGCGCGCTATGTGTTGGTTGGCGCAAGATCGCGGCGTCACTAATCGCACGGCATTACGTATCCCCGATTCGCGATAAGGGCGCGCAGCCCGCGAGCGGCGGGCGCCGGCGGCGCGCCAATTGTGTCACCTAATTGTTACAACTGCATACGGAACCACGAATCCGTAGAGACGACACTGACAAAAAAATTTTTTTATTCTATAATACGAAGTCTTCATCTGATGGTATACTGTTGGTAGACCTGTGTTACCAGTGACCGTCAAAATAGATACCACAACAACGACTGTCTCTCCCCTCAAAACATTAGTGTGCAAATATTACTGAGTTCCGGTTTGAAGGGCGTTGTAGCTAATGCAATTACTGGGGTAACGAGACAATATCAAATATCTCAACGCGACATGCACAATTTAGTGCAGTGTATATCATCCTAACTAGCTCCACTTTGTTATGGTTAGGCACTTACTATCAGGTGAACGTTCGGCTCGTCTTATCGCTTCGTAGAATATAAAAAAAACTGGTACGCTAATATCAACATAAAATGTTATGTCTCGTTACTTCAGTAATTTCACTAACAGCAACGCCCTTCAAACCGGAACATAGAAATTTTTACACACCACTGTTTACCAACAGAGATAGAATCAGCAGTAGTATCTACCTAGACTAAACAGTTAACCGTTAATTTACTAGTAAATTTTAACTTAAAACGATAGATTTAGAATTACTCCTTACTGCTGCTCGTGTTATATGAGTAAACTTAAACAGTTAAATTGTAAGTAATCTATACTTTAACAGCTCAAAGTTACCGTCCAAGCCGACGTTTTAACTGCGTAAACGAGGTGCATTTGATGGTAAACGGCGGGCAGTAAATCATGACAATCATCATAATAAATATGGCGAGGGTATGTTATTTTCTCTTCTACGCTTTGAGCTCGGTCACCATAATTCTCTTTAATACACGAACGTGTAACCTGTTGGAGGATACTAATGGTGTAAGTGACGACGTGGTGCTTAATCCCGCTGCTGCTTGTTAAGTAATTAAAGTTAACAGTTGTCCCTTTTAGTATAATTAACATATTTAATACTGAAAAATATATAATTAATTATAAGTTGATTTTATGCAAACACAGCAACTTATATTTTTATATATCTTCCTTACACCATTCACTTTGTGAAATGCTCACTGGTGGTAGGTCACTGTGTAAAATGTTCACGGGTGGTAGGTCACTATGTAAAATGTTCACGGGTGGTAAGTCATTCTGTGAAATGTTCACTGGTGGTTGATCACTGTGTAAAATGTTCACGGGTGGTAGGTCACTCTGTGAAATGTTCTCACGGGTGGTAAGTCACTGTGTAAAATGTTCACGGGTGGTAGGTCACTGTGTAAAACATTCCCGGGTGGTAGGTCACTGTGTAAAATGTTCCCGGGTGGTAGGTCACTCTGTGAAATGTTCACGGGTGGTAGGTCACTCTATGAAATGTTCACGGGTGGTGGGTCACTCTGTGAAATGTTCACGGGTGGTGGGTCACTCTGTGAAATGTTCACGGGTGGTAGGTCACTCTGTGAAATGTTCACGGGTGGTAGGTCACTCTGTGAAATGTTCACGGGTGGTAGGTCACTGTGTAAAATATTCACTGGTGATAAGTCTTTGTTTTCGAAAACCATCTAAGTACCACCGTAGCTCTTACTCCTGCCGTCAAACAGTATTATGCAAACATTACTGTATTCCGGTTTGAAAGGCGCTGTAGCTAGAGTAATTACAAAGGTAATGAAACTCACCGTCTTATGTCCCCAGGCGACGAGCGCGTTACGTTGCTGTGTCATCTTAACTAGCGCCTTGTTGTTATAGGCAGACGTGTCACTTACCGTCAGGTGAACGTACCGCTGGTCTCGTCGCTTAATTGAATAAAAGAAGATCATCATCCAAAGTTTAAAACTGATATACCCGAAAAAGACTATTTGTTGGTTAAGTTATCTAAGCTAAAGTACGTTCAGTTGTAAGTACAGAAAAATATTTAGTAGTGATCGACTCTACAGTAGTTAAGAGACAGACGCGGCGGCGCGCTGGGTGGCGATTTGCGATCTCCGCAGCCGTTACTCCTGGTGCCGCATCAGCTAATTGATACGCGTTCTGCTGCAGCCGCCGCGCCGCAAGAGATGTTCCGCATAATGCATATACCATTTATAGGTCAATGAACTTTACATACTGCTGCTTAAGTACTTCATTAGACTAAACATTAATTAATTTAAATGTATTGCGAAACGGATATTATGCAATAGCTTTTCTTAGTAGTAGATCTCTCTTGCCGGAAACCGTGGATAGTTACCATCATACGAACATCAAAGGGTTCCGGTTTAAAGGGCGCTGTAGCTCGTGAAGTGTAGGGTAACGAGATTTAACTTCTTATGTCTTGTGACGACGAGTACAATGTGGTACAGCGTATACCATCTCAATTAACGCCACGTTATAAGCAGGCGTACCAATTACCATCAGGTGAACGTCCTGATCGTCCCATCGCTTTGTAGAATAAAAAAAATACCATTGGTTTATAGTGTTAAGTAAAGACTTGACAGGACCTGTTAAAAACATGGTGGACCAAATGAGACTGCATAATCCATGTTTATTGGTGTAATTCCGCCGGTGGTGCCAGCGGCCTCTAAGTGTTACTACTGGGTAGTAATGAGCACTAACGACCGGGAATCTCACTGCTCATATGCTATGTATAGATTCGAGGTGTCAATTCGATGGATCAGGATAATTGGAGACGAGATACTTTCCTATAACTGTCAAATCAAACTATTGACTACAAATTTACAATATTTTTTTTTATTTGACTAACAAACGATACAAGTAGAATTTTTTTATTGAATTAGGCGACTAAAGCGGGACGTTCAGCTGATGGTACACGTCCGCCCATAAAAACGTGGCACTAGTTAACGTAATATATACTGCACCACATTACGCTCTTCGCTTGAGACAAGATGTCGAGTCTCGCTACCCCAGTAATTACACTAATTATAACGCCCTTCAAACCGGAACACAACAATGTTTGCACAGTACTGTTTGTCGGCTGCAACAGGCGCTGCAGTAGCACTTAATTATTTTTTTAGAGAAGTCAGCGTCATGTGAGATTCTTACTCACTAAAACTCGTTCGGTGGTCTGCATCAGTGCATTCGGAGAGGCTCTGGGATCTCTTACAGAACGGACCGGTGCGCTTCTACACTTAGAGTGAACAGGTCTCCGAGGATCTAAACCTCCTAACCATTGCTGAGCCATACTTTGTCCCGCACAGGTTCGCTTGAACGATAAGGGCCTCCACCCTCATGGCCCTCGTAACTAATAGACTTTTAGTCGCCTTCTACAACAGGCAGGGCTTACCTTAGTCCTATTCTCACTAAGCTGAGACTACAAGGCTGCTCCGGTGGTAGTTACGGTGGTACCTAGACGGTCACCGCCGTACTAAATAATAAGATCACAAAAGAGGAGCACCACTAGTCCCTGATGAGTCATACCGCTCTCAGTCGACCGTATTACTGCTACATAAAACGAAAATAGCTTTTATTCAAGTTGTTAACTTAATTTAGACGTTAAACTAATGGCGATCGGGTTTACGAGTCAATTTAAACTTGAAAGGTTACGACGGACGCGGAACAAGCTCCGACTTGAACCGTTAACGTTTTATATTACGGTCCGAGATCGAATGCTGGGGCGGGTTGGGGGTTAACAACATTATCGGTGGTGAGATTGACTGTCATTGTACACAGTCGACGGACTGTACTGTGTATGAACTGGTGACTAGTAACCAGTTAAATAAAAACAAACTATTTTATATCCTCCTAAATCGTGATTTGTATACTTACTATTCCATTTAGGTCTCTGCCATAGATCGTCTAGACGGGTTCAACGTAGCTCCTATATCTGCTGACAAACAGCAGTGTACATTTACCGCGTTCTGGTTTGAAGGACGTTGTAGCTAGTGAAATTACTGAGGTGATGAGATAATAACTTGTCTTAAGGCGACGAGGACTGTGTTACTATGGAGTATGCAGTTCTTTATCTGGATATTTCATGCTGATCCGTCTATGTATTAATTATGTACAATAATGGGATGTAGTACGTCTGAAGAACCTCATCAGCTCAACAGTGGGCCTCACCCGGGTGATAATAAATCTCTGGAGAAGAACGCAATGTAATGTTATCTAAACGTTTTATATTTTTTTTACACATAACTCCTGATGAGCATACATTATGGTGTAGTGTATATTACTGGTGGTAGGTCTCCGTTCCATCGCAGCTCACATTACTGTAGTTAGATAGTACTGTGCGAATACTACTGTGTACCAGTTTGAAGGACGCTCTAGCTGGTATAATTACTGGGGTAATGAAGCTCAATATCTAATGTCTACAGGCGACAAGAACAACTTGGTCCAGTGTAAGACATCTTAACCACCGCCAGGTTGTTAAGAGAGAACGTATCAGTTACCATCAGCTGAACGTCCTGCTCACGTCGCTGTACAGAATATACGAATATATTATAAAAACAGTTGATAACTTTATGTGTATTGAATCGCTTAATTTATTAAGCACTAAACACATCGGTAACTTAACCTGTTGCGCCATCCCGCGGCTGTGAACAAGTTGAAGTCGTGTATGCACTTCCCCTTCCGCGGTTATTAGCAACTTGATACTTTCAAACGAGACGATCTTCGCATCCCCGTGGTGATGATGGTAAATAAAAAAATATTTTATACCCGAGCATAAAATATAATAATTTTACACGACTAAATAACGAGACAAGCGATACTCCTGCGCATAAAAGAATAGTAATAGGATATCTACACAACGCCTAACTATACGCTTAGATGTTCAATTTAAAACTTAGTGGAGGTAGTCGACTAACAACTCTTGAGTAATTTCATCAGTGGTTCATTTTTATAATCAAAAACTGACACTAACTGTAAGTGGCTAAACCGATTGGCAGCCGTGCGGATAATTAACGTGGATTATGGAGATTTGGTAACTTGAGACGGTTATTCTCACTGTTGTGGTTCAATTTGAACTTTAACGTTAACTACCAAACGTTCAAGAATGATGTGGCTGAAACACCGGATCAGATAAATAAATATAATTGTAACTCCTTGAAAGAGCTAAATGTCTAACAGCAGATAACCGCATCGTTATCTTGGACAATAAATGAACAGCCCACTTAATATTCCCACTATTGGGAAACGGCATCTTCTCTCACTAAAGTTGTAATACTGGTAGGTCTCTTGCCGGAGACCGTCTAGGTAGGTACCACTGCAACTTCCTTCTGTAGCTAGCTAATGTGTTCCGATTTGAAGAGCGCTGTAGCTAGAGAAACTACTGAGGTAAAGAGATTTTACGTCTTATGTCTCACAGCGACGAGTATATTGTGATGCTGTGTATATCATCCTAATAAGCGTTACGTTGTCATGTGTCGGATATTTCTAGGTGAATCTTTGAGACGTCTCGCTACTGCGTCAAATAAAAAAAAAAGGAATTCAATCTTATTTCTTCGTTCAAGCCCATTCAGCTCGGTTGTATCCGATTGGTGAACTTGGTTATTGTGGTGATGCAGATGATGAGCATGTCTTTTGAATAATACAGTTGATAGTCTCATCACCGTTCCGTAGCGCTTTCAAACACTCCTACAGTGATTTTTGTTATTGCTATTCATGACGCGTAAAGTGTGACCGTGCGTTGTGTATATATTCAAAGAACGGCTACGGATCTCGGTTAGTGACAAACGGGCGTGTAATTGACCAATTGGCGTATAATTCGCGTCCATAAATAGATACCAGAAGTGACGGCGGCGGTGTATCGACACCGCGCCCGTGAGCGAATGCAAATAGCACCGCGCCGCCGCCGCCGCCTGTAATGGGATTAGGATGCAATTGTGCCGCCGACTGTACCAATCAGCCGGCGGTATTAAGACGTGGACACATGAGGCGGGGAGCAAAAAAGCGCTAATCTCCTGGGAGCGCGGCGTTCCGCCCCCGCTCGCCGGCGAGCCGCGAGATGACTGTCAGATGTTTTGATTAGTAGCGGCATTTTTTGCCGGCGAAGCTCTTGGACTAAGTTACAAGACTTTCGACTATATTTACATAATTTGAAACAGAAAATTATTATAGACCGTATTCCCCTCTAATCTCGGCAACAAAGTAACCTTTACACTTTTCACTCTAGTGTCTGTGTAATCTATTTGCAGCGACGTCAACGGTTAAATGCATTCAGCAATAACCATACAATGCGCTCTCAGTGTTAAACACGCCAGTATTTTAACTGATGCAAATCAAAAAAAAAGTTCTACCTTACTTATACGTACACTAGTTCTCCCCGCTCGCTTTGCCGGCCAGAATATAGAATATTATATATATATAGAAATGGATATGAAATTTAGACTTTAAATTTATATGAAACAACCCTGTGCAGCCCGAGCTTCATCCCGTTGTCCACCCCCACCACTAGCTTTTGGAGAATTTTTTTTATAAAAATCCATGCTTAGCTGAACTTTAAATAAAACTGAAAATATAATAAAAGCCCTATCTGTATAAATTTTGAATGTTTACGTGTAATAGTTTCGGAGATCTCGTGAGGATCAATAAATCTCTGAATATCTATACCTAGTCCGGCCGCAAGTTCTGTTACAGATAAAAATGCATTTTTTTAATGAATGTAATATTATTATAATTTATACCTACATATTTATTAGTTTCAGCAGAAAATAAAAAAACAATATTCCATTCGAAATGGCCACCTTAGGCTTTTATATACACCTTTAATCTGTTTGACCACGAAACAGGAATCTATGGATTTACGCACTGCCTCCAAGGGAAATTTCCACCCCCGCCACAGCCACTGCTTGCTCCAAAGATTTTCTAAGAAACTCAATATTATTATATTTTTACTAAACCGGGTTACGAAAACGAATAACGGGTTCTTATCATGTCCATAACCAGAAGCTTAAGACGAAGACCAAACCTACATCAGTTAGAGCGTGTACGAGTTCAGTAGATGTTTAGGTATTATAACAAGTACTATAGTCTTTATGTTATTTTGTTGTGTACTCGTGATTGTATTCACCGTGGACCGCAATTATATTTAATGGTTATTTGGTTAGCTACATAATGATAACTTTGTTACTTCCGCAAGTTTCCAGTTATTGTTATTAACGTAATACAATATCGCGTAATCGCCCATGGCTGTCATTACGAGTATGTTGGTCTGTCTGTTTGTTTGTTTACTATATAAAGAGCAGTACACGAGCACTTGCGAAGGTTTTGTTCCACGGAGCTGTCGCAGTGGGATTCAATTAGCATGTAGTTAAACGGTGCGGATAAATACTTACAAACTAACTTACTTGTTTCCAGGTATTCTATTTTAGTGCTTAGAAATGAGCTTGATAATCTTTTTTCTTATTAGGTTGTATCTATTTTCGATTTACACGGCTGTGAAGGTGAGAACCTTCATTTCCTTACAAGCAAGCCCGGGGACGACATCAGGCGGTCTCATGCTTGTCGTAGCATAGCTAGAGGGTTGTGGTGCTACGGCTTACCCTGGCAGATGGTTGTTTTTTCTTGTTCCTCCGGGCATTTGTGGGGTTGGGCTTTATTTCTTCATATACGTTATTTTGCTATCTCATTCTCGCGTACCATTCTCTTTTTCTTCTATATCATTTTAATCTTTCATTCCTTTCCCTCAACTATGATCCATTCTAATTCCTTCTTTCATCCTACCTTTAAATACCTGGCACATGGTTACGCAATGGCACTTATTCCGTAGGAGATTCCAAATCCACTTGCAAAACCCTAAGGGTAATAACCACTTAGGTCTTAAGGATAATAATAACATAAAGATCTCTCCCTTCCAGAAGCAGACTATCTCCTAAAGGCTTCCATTGCATAAAAATAAGGTCTTATCTAAGTTTTTGTTTGTCACTTTACATAATTAACTGATCTTTGAAAAACAGCATCTTCTTCCTGAATATATATTTCTATCTTTATATATGTAAAGGGATGATTATAACATAATTAAATTTATGGAAGTAGGTAGAATAGCGCTCAAGTTAAAAAGCTGTAACCCCTCTCCTCTTTTTCTTCTTCTTCTTCTTCCTGCCCTTTCCCAGCTATAAAGGGTCGGTACAGTATATATTTTTTATACTGTATACATTTTTTAACTATATTTACTATATTAAATGAAAATTGATAACAATTTATCCGACGATGTTATGCCACCTCCCCTATGTACAGTACTTGTTAAGCTATTGCACATTACCCGCTCCCACCCTATCCCTTGGACCACACTAATGCCCCGTTTTTCATGCCGGCTGGTCGCTGCTGATATGCTAATATGATTTTCTTTTTGCGGTGATAATTACGTAAAAATAAACAAAACCGAGGACGGGCTTCTTGTTTGGGAGGGGTTTACATTCAAATAAGAGATCAGCGGAATTGAAAGGGACACCACGGCGCGACCGGCGCGTGTTTATACACACAAAAACCAGTTTTAGGGATTTGCAAACGAATTAATCACATTCTACCCTATTCATATTGAGATATATATCATTATTTAATTACTTAGAAATCAATTATTTAATAGAAATTAAATAGAATAGTTACTGGTGGTAGGTCTCTGACGCCGGGGACCTTCTAGGTAGGTACTACCGCAAGTCATATTTTTGTAACTAAACATTACTATGTTCCGGTAGCTAGTGAAATTACTGGGGTAACGAAAATCAACATCTGTCCCAAGGCGATGAGTACAACGTGGTGCAGTGCATACTATCTTAATTAGCACTACGTTGTTGACGTTGCCATCAGATGAACGTCCTGCTCTGTCACTTGATTGAGTAAAAATATATATCATCGTCATCAACCGATAGATATCCACTGCTGGACATATGCCTCCCCAAAAAATCCCCACACCGATCGGTCCAGCCTTGCTCGTATCAAATATATATTGGATGGTTTACTGGTGGTAGGTCTCCGTTGCCGGAGACTGCCTAAGTACTCCTCAGTTTCCGTTTTTTCCGCCAAACAGTACTGTGTTCCGGTTTGAAGGGTGCTATAACTAGTATAATTACTGGGGTAATGATACTCAACATCTTGTCTTAGGCGACGAGCGCAATGTGGTGCAGTGTATACAATCTTAACTAGCGGTTCACATCAGGTGAATATGCCGCTCGTCTCGTCGCTTATCTTATATAAAAAAAAACTTATATGTATCACATTTTTGGTTAAAAAAAAGCTTTGGCGGTAAGATATAAGGTGTTCATGCTTATTTCATATTTCACTTGATGTTAAAGCCAGAACACGTCATTACATGATGGCCGCACTTAAATCGCAAACTTTGTTATTCTCATCGTTCGTTTGAATTCCAAGTTTATTTCTGGACGCTTTAAGTTAAAGATATTTTACTGCAGCACAGTAACAAAGTAATCAAGTAATCTTGAAATTGTTATGAAATACTAAATCATATAGACATCGGTAATCATGCTCTGAATCATAATTTCGCTTTCGTCCTTCAGAATGTAAAGAGCAATGGATTGGTATAATCTGACGGATGCTGTGTCTAAGAACGTGTAGAAGTCTGGACAAGTTCGCTTTACTATCTACTAAACCCGCGCTTACCATCGGGTGGAATTGAGTTCAAGTGCTAGACTGCATAATTCATAAAAAAGAACTTCATCACCATCATTATCAAGCGACAAAAGAGCTGGCCTCATTTTTCAAGTTAAGAACGTTTGCAACTTGGCACTGAAACTCTCCCTCTCTGGTCGAAGATCCACAGGCACATCCAAAACAAGGTGGAAAAATGTAGTGTCAAGAGACATGCGTGAGTGCCAAGTGACTGACGGTGATGTTGAGGACAGAGCGAGGTGGAGAGGAATAATAAGGAAAGCCGACCCCACCACCATATAGGATAATAGTTAGGAAGAGAGAGAAAGACGTTTACTGCTAGACATAGGCCTCACTCAAAGAACTTCTTTGAATTATAATTTAGTATATTTCAGCATGAAAAAAAACTGCCCACTTGATACTCCCACTACTGGGACTCGAGGCTCTCATAATTAGATTGTTATATGTACTAGATTTATATAACTAATAACCTATAATATCAGAGAAAAGCTAGCGCGACGTTGTTATCAGCAGGCGTTTCAATTACCATCAGGTCAGTCCCGCTCGTCTCGGTGCTCAGTAATAATAAAAAAAATACGCGTTAAACTTTTAACATCCATAATTTTGGTCAGCGGTTAAAAGATCGAAACCTGTGGAGGGGTTATTCAATGTCAACTCACGCGTGGGGCACAGGAGGCTGTGCAGACGTCGCGCGTGGGACGAGCTGGCGTGTGTCGTCTTAATTGCGGGACGTGACAGCCGCCCCTGTACCACCGACGGGATTAACAACCTTCCTGCCAACCTCCGACGCGGATTGGCATTTTATACACAAGCCGAACTATTAATAGAGATGTCAAAGGGTTAAATATTTAATTATGGTAATACGGAGATCTTGATTGGAGGTTGGAGAAAGGAGTACATATATCTCTTGAACCGTAACACCTGGAGACGTCATATTTGGTAGGTTGTCATATTTACGGAATGTTACCCCAAAAAGGGTTCGCGGGGGTGTTAATAACGGGAAAAGGCTCAGGAGCCAGTGGGTTACCTCCGTGCGGAAATATTTCAAGTCTAAATTTCAAATTTAAGTTGAAGCATATCCGGTTGAGAACAGCTAGTAATTAATATGGTAATGTACCGTATACTGATTCTGTTGCAATTAGACTTAACCGTATAACTTCATAGCGCCACATTGTCACTCACCACCACATTAACATCTGATAACCAGCATAACTTCATTTGGACAAAACGACTCTGATGTTGTACTTTTTGCCAGCATCAGTTAACTTTGTATTCGTTGAGGATCTTAACTTTGTTGTTATAAGGAGAGATTTGTCGACAAATATAGAAAGGATTCATTGCCTTACATTATCAGTACGATGTCGCGGCGTAAATGTTTATATGGTCACATAACTCAATTTTAAAATTTATCATCAACAGCTTCATCTTAAGATTCCTCTCTGATCAACGGTGCTTGGTATTCAGCTCACGGTTTTGACGACTTCGTAACAATTTGTAATGTTTGTATTTTACAGATCATTATCGTCATCAATTAATAAATGTCCACAGCTGGACATAAAATATATCCACATTTGTATATGGGGGAATTTGGGCCATTTCCATGAGCCAGAGCCTCATTTGTTTGTAAGATACACCACGAGCAGGTGCCGTTGGCCTTGGGTCCTATGCGTTGTTGTGGGCTAACTCATTGCACTTAATTTTACAGATCAAAAAAAAAAAAAAGAAACATATTAACAAATTTTCGATATTTTTTCAATAAATACCCAGACGAAGCATTAGGAATATAGGTTACTTTTTTTTTCTTCTATCATAAGGATAATAATATAGTATTAAAGGTCATATCAAGGTCAAGGCCCACTAGGTGGACAGAGAACATAAAAAAATTGCTGGGAGCCACTGGATGTAAACAGCGCAAGCCCGTGTTTTGTGGAACATATTGCAAGAGACCTATCCCCAGCAGTGGACTTCATCGGTTGAGATGATGATGACAGGTCATAGATGGAACCTATCATACATCAAGTTGAGAGTATAAAATTTCACCATGTACATATGTACTGTTTAAAAAATTCTAAGTTTTAAACATATATAAGCAAATACAAAACTACCGAATAAATGCATCCAACGTGCACTTTCTTCTAGTCCTTATTCTCTGATGATATTACATACTCGTAGGATAAGACTCACGGATCCAGAGATGAAATGTAGTTATTCGATAGTCGCCTGAAAAACAGGATCTACTTTTTTCGGTTTCGGAGGGAAAAATCTTCGATAGATACCCTGCTTTTGGAGAGAAGTCAAGGTTATGTGAGATTCTTACTGTTTAAAACCCCCTTGGTTGACTGAATCAGTGCATTCGGTGAGGCCCTGGGATATCAGAACGCACCAGTAGAAAAGTAGGATCTGCCTCAGTATACGAGTGTATGATATACGTAAAACGTGTACTGTTCGGCTGCCGCCCTTATAGGCAAGGTCGGCTCCACTCCCAGTCTGCCCTGCTCCTTATCCATAAATCAAGTTTATGCCTCGCGTGCTAACTCAATATAAATCCGGGCGCCCGTTCGCCGAGCCCACATTGTCCCCCGTACCACGTTATCGTTTAAAAGCAATCGATAAATTGTTATTTGCAATTCATAACGATTAATACCTTGTAAGTTACGATCCCCCGAGTTATCGCCGTCGATTTGTTGGTACAGGCGGCGGCCGAGCGAAACGGCGGGAGATTTGACAGAGACAACAGTAAGCGCTATTTTTTTTCATATCCTACAAACAAAAAAGAATATAGAGTAAGTAAACTAAGTAAATACTATCGTAATGCCTATTTCAAACATTTCCGGTCAATTTTTTCCGAGATTAACCATGTAATATTTTGAAGGCGTCAGACGAGTTTTAGTACTATGTGAATGTCCGTTATAAGTAGTCCCAATTGATACTCTTCATCATACTAGGTTACTGTACCTGTATTGCTTATCCGATAACACATCGAGTAAGAAATATTACGTAAATTTTACTTCAATTATTACTTTATGTTATTTTGTACAGTTATGTTTGCTAATTAATCTCCACTGGGGAAAGAGGCATTGATACTGTTAATGGATTTAATGTACATAAGACCTTCAGAGCAGTTATGTGTTTATAACCTTCTTCCACTCTTCTACCTAGTAAATTAACTAGTGGTAGTACCAGTACTGAGGATCGTCTTTACCACTGACACCGTCTAGGTAGGTATTACCGCGGTTTCTATCTCCAACACCAAACAGTACAAACATTAGTGTTGGTAGTGATTTTACTAGGGCAACGAGAATTAATTTCTTGTCTCAAAGCAATGTTAACCGAGTGAAGGTTGGTTTCTTTCCCGGAAGCTGAAGCTTGATGCGACTCGGACCACCACCTCTTTGATACATACATCGTATATGACAGTGTTGCAAACAGCTATCACCACTTCAAGAGCTTTAGTATATAACGCAGTGTGTATAACAGTGTTAATTACTGATGGTAAGTTTCTATTGCTGGTGACCGTCTAGGTAAGCACCACAGCTCCTATTTCTAGAGACAAAGAATAATGTGCAATAGTTACTTAGTTCCGACTTGAATGTTGTAGGTAGTGGAATTATTAGGGTAACGAGACTTTATATGTCTGTCTATATGAAATAACATTGTGATGCTGTATATATCTACCTAACTAGGGTTTCTTTCTTTTGCAGGCGTATCACTTACCATCAGGTGAACGTCGCGCTCGTCTCATCGCTTCGTTAAATAAAAAAAAATGTAAACGTTTATAATTGTGATATGCTAAAAATTCACAAAGTACACGACATCAAGAGTAACGATGCGCTATCGCATCCCAGTAATCGAGACGCCATCGACACCTGGACGTAATTGGTGAAAAAAAAGACTGTTTCGTTTTAGCAACTTCCCAACGTTTTTAATTGAGGCATAACTTGGTGGAGGAAGTGGTTAAAGTTAAGTGGACTATTAAGTTGGCCGCGTGAAACGCGAGGCGGGAGCGTCTCCCATAAAAATTACTCATCTTACGCAACCGCTTCATTTGCGACCTGAACAATAATCACTCCTTATAAAGGTTTCGAACCTTCACCAATCCAGCCAACTGGTGACTGTAGCTACTAAGTTAACGTTGAAGTTATGTAATACAAATGTTAAGTATAAGTTATTTAAAGCAAATCTCTCACTCTTTATCCCCATAACCACAAGATGACTTCAAGACGTATCATCATTGTCGGATACTGTCTAGGTAGGCTCTTATTGCAACTGACAAACTGTGTGCATATATTACTGTCTTCCGGTTTGAAGGACGCTGTAGTAGTGTAATTACTGGGTCAATGCGATTCAACATCTTATGACTGGGGCGACGAGTACAATGTAGCACAGTATATTATCATCATTGTAACTAGCGTCACGTTGTTACGGGCAGGCGTATCACTCACCATCAGGTGAACGTCCCGGTGCATTATTATGTTGATATTCTAAACATTAATTATCCTCATTAATTACTAAATATGTAGGTAATATAAACGTTTAGTTAATCTGGAGATCTAGTAAGTCCCCGCGCGCGCGGCTTATGATACACTTTGCATAATGCAACTGAATTATGTATTCAAATTGTATGCATCGGAGCTTTATCGTCGTGTTACAGTTTCATTAGTCCCCCATTAAGATAATTACATCTAATTAATTGTATTTAGTTATCTTAATACACTTTTGAAATATTATGATATTAATATCATGGTTTTAACTATCGATTTGTTTAAATCATTAAGATAAATCATTAATAAGATTTATAAAGAACATTTCTCTTTCCGATTATATTTAGATGTTTACTGATGATAGATCTCTGATGCAAACATTACTATCTTCCGGTTTGAAGGATGCTGTAGCTGTGTAAATTGTTGCGACAACGAAACTTAACAGAGTTAATCTAAAGACGACTAACTAGCGCCACGTTAGGTTAGGCGTATAAAATACCATCAGGTGAACATCTCGCTCGTATTGTCGCTTTATTGTAAAGATCTGCTGATCCCGATGGTAAATCTGTATATCCAACACAACCTGTATGATCAGCCTATCAGCCCAATAAATCGAGCTGATCGGGCCGCCATCTCCACACCAGGCTGACCTAGATGCCCCGTATAATTAGATACCCTATCCACATTAATCGCGCAAGCGAGTATCGATTGTTAATGAATCGATCGCAATCGGTGCATTTGTCTCGCTTAGATGCATTACGTTAACTGCATCCTGGAACGTTATCTATCATTGAAAGTCGCTGTACCATTACGATTATAACTTAGTACGTACAGTACTATACAACTAAGTCTCTCTTGCCGGAGACTATCTAGATAGGTGGTACCATTGTCGTCCACATTTCCACCGCTAACCATCATCATCATTATTAGATCCAAACTGAACTTTGGTGATCAGATTGAGAAAACCAATTCGATCCTCAGCTATACTTTTTATCTGATGGTATTTAAATCCGGTCAATTCTTTTATGTCGTCAAACGAGTTCTTGTGCTGTCTACCAGGTGCACCTTTTCCAGGAAATTTGCCCTCCACGATCAAACTTGGGAACTCATGAAGGGATCCTCTTCGAAGGTGTCCGAAAAATGCAACCCTCTATGCTTGACGGTTCTCATCAGCCCACGTTTGCCGTTGGCTCTCTGAAGGACTTAAGCATTGGAGCAGCGGTGTGTAAATATTACTAGCGCCACATTATTATCTGTAAGCGTATCCTTACCATCAGGTGAACGTCTTGCTTGTCTCCACGCTTTTCTTATAAATAACCACAATTAATACTAGTTTTTTATTCAACGCAGCGACGAGACAAACGGTACATCTATCTGATGGTAAGTGATACAGCTGCTTATACATGTAAGGTATTATACACTGCCCGACATGGTGCTCGTCGCCTTGAGATTTAAGATGCAGAGTTTCGTTACCCCTGTAATTACATTAGCTGCAGCGCCTATCAAACCGGAACACAGTAATTACTGCACACTTGGACCAGATGGTCACCGACAACAGACACACCAGCAGTGTGCAGTGTTACGTTTAACTACATCGGAAAACCATTCAGTAATACGGTTTCCGGCTCGTAAGTCATATCTTAGACATCATGAGTAACTTTCATAACTTATTGGTAACTTTAGTACTATAGGTATTAACTTACGTCGTTCAATGAAAGGAAATGGTCCGATTTCTCTTTAAGTGTACATTATTATATGAAAGATATTGAACACTCCATCCAGGGCAACCACTTTGGCACGAACTAATAGAATTTCCAACCCTGAGTGCATCCGTTATAACTGATCAATAAGGCCTGCAACACCCATTGGCCTTTAGAGAGTGTCGACTCGAGGAAGTTAATTAGTTTAACTGCCTTATCAGAGTTAACTGCTTAGTATTAAACTGTCAGCTGATTACTTTTGATACTGATCTATTTCAGCTCGGGGGAAACTTCTGTAGTAAAATCTCGTGATAAAGCTGAGAACCTAGAAAGCTATTTATTATGCACAGTTTTCGGACTGAGGTGCCGAATATCATCATCGTCATCATCAGCCGATAAACGTCCACTGCTGGATAAAGATATCCCCCAAAGATCTTCACATACAGTCAACATGGCCTCATCTATTACATATAACATAGACACATTTACTTAAATACCATAAATAACTAAATTAATATCAAAAAACAGTTCCGTTATTACACAAAAAAAAATCGCTGAATGGAAATTTATTAATAACTAACCTTTTTTGTAACTTGTTTGAATAGTAACAGTTATTTCTAAACGGTAAGAAATTTTAGACGTTTCTTCAAAGGACCGTCAGCTGAGATAAGGTTTTCCCAATTCGGGTTAATGAGGAACAGGGTCCCGGAATGGGGACGCCGCTGGAGACTGGCAAACGCTCCGGCCGCCTTTATCTCACACGTTCCTACATTCCTTGTGAAGTTCATGTGTTTTTAATGCATATTCAAATGTATTTATTTATGGTAATTTTTCACTTGTGGTCAATAGCCATACGAGCTGAATGGACCCTTTCCACGCGGTAATGTGAACCAACATTCATTTATTCCCCTGAAGGTCCGAGCGGCGCCTAGCGTTTACCACTCGCTCCTAATCCGCCCATGCTTTCTAATTACTTAACAGTAACTTACATCTACTTTAATTTATTACGCGCGATAGACCCCGCACTTTCCCTCGTTACCGTTCTATCGGAGGCTGGGGCAAATTATTCTCCTTATCCACCGCCCGCACAAATATAACAGCACTCAATCAAATCAACATTATCTAAACCTAATATCTAGATTAAACGCGTCAGGCTAACACTAAGGAATTAGTTACTTCATAATTACTATAGAATTCCGCTGCCAGTGCGATGGTACGATCCTTGTTAACCTGATGGGTGAATGAATGATTTTGGAAAATTAAAAAAGCTATGAAAGCTAGTACCTTGCTGGCCTAATGGTTAGACCGTGCCTTCATCCCGAAGGTCGCGGGTTCGAATCTCGTCATGTACCGATGACTTTAATATTTAAGTTGTGTACATTTGTGAACTTTAGTTACAACAGCGGAATACAAACGGTGAAGGAAACCCTCTCGAGGAAACCTGCACATGAATTAGAATTTATTGTAAGGTTTGTGTGAAGTCACCAACCCGCATTGGGCCCGCGTGGTGACTATGGTCCATCGCCCTCATATTGAGGGTAGGCCTGTGCCCCGACAGTGGGGACGTACATGACGAGATTCGAACCCGCGACCTTCGGAATGAAGGCCGCGCGCTCTAACCATTATACCAGCGAGCTACTCTTACCTTCACCAGTAGATATTTGACACAACTTTTTTATTAAAACTGAATATCACCTAACCGGTTAAGCTTATCCATCTGATAACTGGGATCGTGGCCGAGATCCTGCAGGACGCGCGATCGTTTGTTACCGGGGGTTAAAAGCGGTTACCGTGTAACTAGTTAACGCGATTGTATCTGAACAAGTTAGTGTTATGTGCCCGACGTCACCCGCCGGCGCTCTCGTGCGACTGCTGAGCGCATCCAGTGCACCAGCTATAAAATTACACGTTTCTATGAATATTTACGTCCAGCCGCTCCACCGCGAGCTATTAGAGCTTCAGACGAATGAAGTGATAAAATCACTTGTACCTTCCCATGTTTATGAGCATGACGTTCCGTCTACAATTAATTCTATATTTCTTACCTGAAATGGTAGAAATAATTGTCGTTTCTTTAATTATATAACACTAGCTGTTCCCCCACCCCTCCGCTGGCCGGAATATACGAGTAGAATTAGATCGGAAATCAACAGGCCGTGGTCCACAGCCCAGTCATCATCGTCATCAGATGAGCTGTAAGAGTCACTATGGCTTGCAAGCGCTTACATCATCAGAATCAGGAGACTGAAAATTTGTCAGAAATATTCCCACCCGGCGGCTCGTTCCCATTATTAAAATCCTTGCAACTCCTTTTGAGGAAGGAATTTAGTAAAATCCACTGGTAGCTGACCTCTAAATGGCAGAAGCAATGAAACCTCTAGATATATAGATGATGGTAGGTTTCTGTTGCGGGAGACACTTAGATAGATACTACGCAAGCTCCTATTCCTGACGCGAAACAGTACTGTGCAAACATTACCGTGTCTACATTTGAAGGGGGTTGTAGCTAATGCAATAACTAGGGTAAGGAGATTTGATATCTTATGTCTCATGGCAACGAGCACAATATGGGGTCTGCGTATACTACTCTAACTACCGCCACGTTGTTATGGCAATGCGTATCACTTACCATCAGGTAAACGCCTTAGTCCTCCGGTCGCATCATTGAATAAAAAAAAAAGTAGAAAGCGTGAAAATCACTGATGATCACTTGTGATGGTGAGATCAAAGGTGGTAATTAAGATTAACACACTACAAAATTCTCAAGTCGTTAGCCCAATATGATATGTTACCCTTATAGTTTCTCTACAGCGCCCTTCATTATCATGAACCACCCATCCCCCTTCCTTAAACCAAACTCTTCTTTAAACCAAAGGCTGGCGGTTAGATTGGCAAACCTATTCCAGTTTATTACTATTATCAACTAATGGTATTCAACCAGATCCTCTACTTTCCATCGTCAAACCATCAATTTCGCTGTCTACCAGGTATACGTTTTCTGGAAATTTTATCCATCAGGTTCAACCTTGAAAACTCGTAAAAGGATCCTCTTTGAAGGTGTCCAAAAAATCCAATCTTCCACTTTTTCCTATCCATTTGTCTATTCCAGCTTCTCTCCACTACCCAGATTGGCGAGTAGAAAATTCGTATAAGTCCAATTACTGTAATCAAACTTTAATGTATCAATGAAGAATTCAAATCAAAAAATTTACCTGAAAACTACCGAAAATTCAGTTTTCATTGCTGTCTTCCAGTTTGATTCTAACTAGTAATATTTAAACCAGTTATTTATTCTATCAAATTTGGATTATATAAAAAAAATATTTACTTTATCAAGAGTGGAGCATGTCACCAATATGATATGAATGAGTATGTTAGAGGAAGTCTCAAAGTTCCTCCAGTGACAGAGAAATTGAGGAGCAAGAGGTTAGCGTGGTACGGACATGTTATGCCCAGGGTTGAAAGGCATATAACAAACGAAGTAATGAGAATGAACGTGGATGGTTATAAGGGTAGAGGAAGACCGAAGAAAGTGTAGATGGATTGTGTGAAAGATGACATGTGTAAGAAGAGTGTGAATTCAGATGCTGATAGAGAGATATGGAAGGGAAGTAAATACTGTGCCGACCCTATATAGCTGGGAAAATTGCAAGAGAAAGAAAGAAGAGAAAGGTAGTAACCACATTGAATCGAACCTTAGACCCTCCTGTTATTTAATAAGCGGTTAACCTCTACGCATCAGACACTAAACGGTTACCAACTAAAATTCTTCAGATACTCCTGCCGGAAGTCTTTCACAATCGCAACATTCAATGGTATAATATCGTAGTAGATAATATTGTTCTTCAGACATTATTGATTTCTTATTGTGTTCGGATCTGGTGGAATGCTGCGATTCCATATCGCCACTCTCCGTTACGCAATATATGCAAGAGATGCCTGAATGACTTTAAGATATGATCAGCTTTTACTGATTTATGGTACTTCTGTTAAAGCCGTCCGCATCATTGTTAGATTACACACGTACACTAATGACATTACGAGCGGGAGGACCTGTTGGTAGTCATCATCATTATCAGCAGGATAAAGCACACTGTTGAGCATAGGCCTCTCAAGAATCTCCACACTAATCAGTTTTAATGGCTTCAGGCGACCTTCATAAGATCTTCGATCCCCGTTGTGAAAACTGCCAACTTCACGGATATGTAATGTATGTAAGTACGCGAGGAAGAAGTATTAGGTAGGTTGGTCGTGGTCTACAGCTTCCTCCGCAGATTCCAGAGATGGAACTTATAACACAATCCATGATAATTATTGCCATAATTATCCCATAATAATTAATACATAATTAACCTCATGCACCAAAAGGTTCCCCTGATCCATCGCCTGTCGAACGCTCCTATCTACTCCCAGTTAGAACTGTTCCCTGACATTCCCAGATTTAATTACACCTACACCCTATTTAGAAAACACTTCCTTAGTTACTCGACTTAGTACTGGTTTAAGTCATACATAAGTTAAAGTTTAACTTATTTCTATTGAAGTCTCCTAACTACCGTCATTATATTGCAAAGGTTTTGGCTCTTCACTAATGAGAGCGGGAGTATCCTGCATCTTCATCATCCACATCATCGTCATTTAATACTACATGAAATAAAGACCAACCGGTTTTATTTACTGACTTGCTATTGAAAGTTAGTAATAAGTAAGAATTAACTTTCTACGACAATTAATCCTGCAATTGGTTTACCAGGTACAATTGGCGACGGTGAACCCATGATAAGAGTTCAATTGAGTACTTATGCTAATGAAACGGAAGGTCCCCCTGTGGCGCTGCGATCATGTGCTGAGATAATGAGTACTATTGGAAGCCGTTGAGTTGTGGTTATAGCTACAACTAAGTTATTCCCAAACTGTACACCGTCGGCATTGTATATGCTCGTTAAGTTTTACTCGAATCGAAGTTAGGATGATATACACAGCATCACATTGTGCATGCTTGACACAATATATTAAGTCTTAATACCTCAAACATTTCATAAGCTACAGCGCCCTTCAGACTGGAACCTAGTAATGTTTATACACTACTGTTTGTCAGCTGCCATAAGAGCCTACTTAGACGTTCTCCAGCAATGATAACACCTCTTGAAGTCATCTTGTGGCTATGGATAAAGAGTGAGAGATTTGCTTTAAATATTTAAGCGACGAAACGAGCATGACGTTCACCTGATGGTAAGTGACACGCCTGCCCATAACGCTATCACTACTTAGGATGTTCTACACTGGAACCACATTAGTCAGCAGAAATAGGAGCTGCGGTGGTAGCTAGATGGTCTCCAGCCACAGAGACCTACCACGTATGGTTGCAAGTCCACTGTAACCCTGGTTAATACCACTCATCAGATATTGATGTAAAACCACCACAAGCCTATCTTATACTATAAATGACATAAAGATCATATCGCACTCTTAATTTCGAAATATGGAGGATTTAATGAATATAAACAATTAAAAAAGTAATAAAAATACTGAATAGGTCATTACTAGGTTATTATACTTTACTACCACAGACAACATGACCGTCTACCATCAGGGGGATCCATGGTCAAACACTAAACTATTTGGTTTAACATGAAGAGGTAAATATGCTTTTCAGTTAGAAAAAGTTTACAAGTTACAGCTTGAAGCTTTGAGTAACAACTTGCTTGACTTAATAAATTCGCACTTAATTGCAATTATTAATTAAAAGGGCGGTTGCAGTGTCAAATGTTATCTAGACTGTTGCTGGCACGCGGTCGACCTAGGGTTGAGGCAATGTTCAAGTAAGCCGAACTACCATCAGATACCACGTGGTGAATTCTCATTACTACAAGTTTACTTAACTACCTACTAGTAATTAAAAGAAACATATCCGGTTTTGTAACAAAAAATCAGTGCAGTGTTCATAACTCAATTGAGGAAGTGTTTCTAATTTTACTTGACTATTCGGTGGGTGGACCCCCACAAGGTGGACCGACGATCTGCTGAAGGTCGCGAGGCTACTGCTGGATGAAGGCAGCGCCCGACCGATCGATGTGGGAATCTTTGGCAGAGGCCTATATCCAGCTGTGGGCGTCTATGAGCTAATGATGATGACAATGATTCGGGTTGAAAATTTCTATATTGCTATTTTTTTTTTATTTAATCAGCCATCGAGAGGAGCCGCTCACCTGAGAGTAAGTGATACGCCTGACCATAACAATGTCATGCAAGTTAGGATGATATATACTGTGCTCATCTTTTGGACATTCGATGTTAATTCTCACTACCCCAGTAACTTCACTAGCTACAACGCACTTCGAACCGGATCGCGGTAATGTTTGCACAGTACCGTTAAGCGACTGAAATAGGCGCTGCTGTGGTACCTACTTAGACGGTCTCCGGGAACAGACACCACCAGTAAACATTTATGTTATTAATATGAATAAAGGATAATCCTCGTTCATTACCATGGTACATCATGAAGGTATAACCGCGCAGCTTAAGTTCACCGTCACCGTCTTATGGGGAGAGTTATGGTGCAATCGGCGGTCTGCGGAGGCTCCGCGGGAATCGATCTCGCTTAAGTTACACGGATCCGTTCGCATTAAACCTAAGAGCCTTAGTGCCCGTACAATTTGTACCTAGGTCTTACCGCCGCATTACTGTGAAATTTCGTTACAAGGCATTTATTACCTGTAACACTTGTGCTGAGTTAGGATTTAAATAACCGTTGGTTTCCCTTACTGTTCAGTAGATGGAACTGCTTTATATACCTTGAGTTCATGTCCTACTATAGATAACTTTATTGAATCGTCATCGTCTACATGCCATCATGTCTTCCACCATATATATAATTTACTGGTGGTGTTTGCTACCGGATGCCGTCCAGGTAAGTACCACAGTACCACCGTAGCTCCTATTGCAGCCGACAAACAGTACCTCATCAGCCGATAGACGTCCACTGCTGGACATAGGCCTCCCCAAATATTACCACATCGATCAGGTATGAATTTATGTTGCGGGATTTGAGTCGTTTTCCACCAGGCTGGCCTAAGGCTGGTTGTTGGAGATTTTTTTTTTATGGATAAATTTAAAAAGATAATTATGTTGGCTATATTACTTAATTTAAATGGATTGTAAAAAAAGGATAACTGGCGAAGACTGAGGCCACCACCCAACACACTGCTCCATTACCATCCACAGTAAACGTTGCTATGTTTCAAGAGTTAATTTACTATGTCTCAGGTCGACTAGCACAATGTGATGCAGTGTATATTATCGTCATAACCCCAAGGGCGTCTATACAGGCTGAACTATGCACTGGTCGTGAAGCTTCATCATCAGCGGATAGACGTCCATTGAAAGATTGCCACATCGATCGAGTAGGAATTCATGTGAGGTAATCTGGTCCATTTCCCACCACGATAGCCCAATGCGGGTGGATTAGTAGGGTACACCACGAGCAAGTGAGGTTAGCTTGGATCCCGTAAATTGTTGTGCGGAACCCCTTACACCCCATTTAGTCTTTCGTCGTGATGCTTCGTCTAAAAAGAAACTTTCCCTTGTCTATGTAGTTCATTCACAACACAATAAATTCGATACATCAAACATTTTATCTCAATGATTCGCGATCAAAAGATACTTTCCGTTACACGAATGCTCTCCTAACGGCTTATATAATAGATATAAAAAAAATCTAATAACAGCATAACTATCACTAAAATAACACGGGGATGATGTGAAAGGAATAAAAGAAATGAATAGACGTTGTGTATGTCAAAACGGTGCAGTCAGCAGGAGAGTGCCAGTGTGAACATCTTGTAACACTGATGCACACAATTATAATAATTGTCTCGAACAGGAGTCGGCTAGTGAGGAGCTACGTTACCTGAACAGTATATCGATACATGTAAATACCAATGAAGTAGTTAAGAATTTTTCATTAATACGAGACGAGCGGAAAGTTCATATCGCGTTAGTTAGGATGTTAAACACTGCATCATAATGCGCTCGTCGCCTTGAGACATAGGATGTTAAATTAGCTGGTAATACACCAGGTCAATAAAATAATAATAAAGTAACTGGTGAAATAAAAAAAACCTTTGGCAACGTCAATGACTAAACCAAAGTCGCACAAATGTTTATTTGCTTATACATTTGCTCATATGATTTAAAGAAAAACAATCGCAGTACCACTTTGTCCACCGCTGGACATAGGCCTCCCCAAAAGATCTTACATCGATCGATCCCCTGCTCGCATCCAGTGGGTTCCCGCGACTACCACCAGATCGTCGGTCTACCTTGTGGGAGGCATCCCAGCACTACGTCTAGCGGTACACGGATGCCGCTCGAGGATCTTACTGCCCCATCGGCCGTCGCTCCTTCGAGCTTTATGCCCTGCCCACTGCCACTTAAGTCTAGCAATCTTTCGGGCTAGGTGACCTTAGTACATCAACAACTAACAACAACAATATAAACTCTATATTACAATACGATATACAGACCACCAGTATAAACAATACTTAATAAAGAATCGATACATCGCATTTCCGCCACTAATAGTTTATTTGACTCACGTACGGTAACGTTGTATTTGTTGAACACTTCCGGTTATGGCGCGCTGTTGTATTTAGTACATTGTTGATTTTACGCGAAATGAGATCGTTTACAACGAACTTACTCGTTGTTTATTAATTTCTCCAATAATTATACCGACGGGGAAACATGACGGCGAATTTGCTGTAGTGTTGTTACTGGGAAGAATATCGATATAACTACATAGCAACTAAAATATCTACATCATCAGATCATCATCATCAGGTGTAACTACTGAAATATCATTCTATTACTTGGTATTAAAAGAGAGTGTAGCCGTGGTACTAATGTTAGTCATGTCCATTCCGCTCCAATCAACCCCTATATCAATTAAAAATCACAATCGGTTTAAGTTTTATCTATATAATGAAACTAATAAATATATATTTTATAATAAATAAATTTATATATACATATATTTTTTTTTAAACAAGGAAGCGATGAGACGAGGGGGATGTTCACCTGACGGTCAGCGCTGCGCCTGTCCATAACGTGGCGCTAGTTAACATGGTATTCACAGCATCTCATTGCGCTCGGTGCCTTGAGACATAAGATATTGAATCTCGTTATCCTGATAATTTCATTAGCTACAGCGCCCTTCAAACCGGAACACAGCAATATTTGCACAGTACTTACTGTTTGGCGGAGGGAATAGCCGTTGAGATGGTACCTATCTAGATGGTCTCTGACAACGGAGACCTACCACCAATAGAAAGTATATATACATCATCATTATCAGCCGACAGACGTCCACTGCTGGATATAGACCTCCCCCACGTCAATCAATTTTGTGCTGCCTGCATCCAGCTGCTTCCTGCAATCTTCACCAGATCGTCGGACCTGGTGGGAAGCCCGCCGTCTATGTATATATACGTAAAAGAATAATAATATTTGTTACGTTTATTTTCTTGTATAAATAATGAAAATTGATTTTGTTTGTTCGCCCATCACGTAAAAACTAGTGAACGATGGACTATTATTGAATTTCATAGATACTTTAATTTTTTATTTTTAATTAACTATTATAAATATTTTCATTAGGTATTATTTATGCGGTTGCTATAGTTGCAGTTGCGGTTGCAGTTATTCTCAAGGAATAATTCAAGTCTTATTCTATATTACGTCGAGCAAACCGGGCGAGGGACAGCAAGTGCATCATAAAGCGTCACAGGTTTAATGAAACTCACTCGGGTCGCGGCACGGCAATCAAATGTTAACAGCTTCATCCCCTGACAATGGTGACGTCATAACGTGAGGATGGATCGGTTGGGGCCCGAGTGCCGGCGGAGCGCTCCCCGGCCGGATTACCGGCCTTATTAATGTGGCAGGGGTGTCACCGGCGGATTAACGCGCGCTCGTATCCGAGCGCATTTTATCGCCGGATTAGTTAATTTTAGTGCAGCGGACGTTGCGCAATGTAATCGATATTTGAGCGTTTTGTTCATCTCCGCAGCCGGAGCCTGCCTGCTTTATTAACTCCTCAATTCATCTAATAGCGAGCTATTTCAAGCAGTAACATAAATATGACATTTAGTTCAAATTTATGCACGTACAGTATGTAAGTGTTGACAGGCTTCCGACCAGGTGGCCTAGAGGGATTGATCGAAGTGGAGATCTTTGGGGGAAGCCTATATCCAGTAGCAGACGTCTGTCTGCTGGTAATGATGATGATAATGATGACTGTGTACACTAAACAAAATTTCGCGGCTTACATACATTAGTGCTCTGACGCAGCGAGTCTAAGTGAACCTTTGCCTCTGACACAATTTTTCAATCATTAATTGTTCAAAAAAAATTAAATAATATCAAAGAAAACAGCTAATTATAGTACATAAAAAACACCTATAAATAACTTTTCATTGTAATATTTATCTTAGTACAAATTACTAAAAAACATACTTAATTTTATTAGTGGAATGTAAAATCACAGTATTGCTGATATTTTTTATAAAAATACTTCTGAATAATATACTAAATTAAATAAATATTCATCATATATTAAAAACAATAATTTGTTCTGTTTCCTTATAATTTATTAAGAAATAAATTAAGGATGCTGTTTATAAAGGTGAGATCAAATAATATTGATTAGCGGCCTTGGAGTATACAAAAGTTACTGTAATTTTTTTTATGTTTGAATTTGAACTATGGATATCTGTATGTAATAATGTATAATTAACTATTTAAACTTTAAGTCTTAGTTTAACTTAATATCATTAATTAAATAATTTTTTATTATAACTAAATTAAAATGAGGGGATTTTTGGAGAGGGCGTCTATCGGCTGATGATTGATTGATATCAGATGTTTCTGTATGAGAAACTTACAGCATAGAATGTACTTAGAATTGGATTAAGATATTTTCTTAAGTATTTAGCATAAAACATATTTCATCTATATTCAAATATTAACACGTATATATAGCACCAGCCCTATTTAAACTAATCTAAAGAGGGTGACAATTTCATAGTTGAAACGATCCTCCCTAAAATCTGATAAAGTTCGGTTAGATCACAAAGGGGGGGAGGCGCGTTCATCGCATAAATAACTTTAAATATTATACATGTATCTACATACAAATCTCAATTTATTAAGATGTAAGCAGCGATATAAACAATTTATGGAACCTGCGTCCGCGCCCATTACGGAGATAATGTATTCGATAGTGCGTCCTTCGCCGGCCGACTGCTCAAAATTAAGTTATTAAGTCAAAATCTGAAGGAATCGCGTACGAAACTTGAAAATAACTCCTCTCCATTACTCGGAGATGAATTCCATTATCTCTCTTCTCTCCACGATGTATACCATCGATCTTATATTCAGAATACGATCCCTATGACTGCACTTACCTCGAAACACTTGTTCAGCCAGATAAAAACAACTTTGAGAAGGATACCGAAAATAGGTTGCAATTGGGTTCGGTTGCCTTTACTAAGTTTCATCGGGTCTTCTCGCTCATACCTCATAACCTGAAGACAGGTCTTCGACTAGTAGCTTTATTTATCCTTGTTGTGTTTATGAATTGTTTCTAAGATCTAATTTATTTCTTATTCCTGTAATCATTCAGTATCTCCCAGCAGGGGGTGTAAAGGGTCCCGCACAACAACTCACGGAACCCTGCTAATCAATAGGCGAGGCTCTAGCTCTCACCAACCCGCATTGCGCCAGCGTGGTAGAAAATGACCCAAATCCCATGCCCTCCATGAATAATCCTCCCAATAATCCCCATATGAACCCCTACAAACGACGAGCCCTATTGCCGGACGGTATCGGTGGACATGCTGACTGCAGCGCAAGATCGATGTGGAGATTTTTGTGGAAGGCCTATGTCCATCAGCGGAAGTCTATTGACTGATGATGATGATTCAGCATCTCCACTATCTCACAGATTTGACCGGCGGACAACGCCACCAAAGCGTCTGTCTGTACCTTCATTTACGGCAATACTAAAAAAATGTACTAAAGACGCACTGCACAAAACAATAACTCAATTAGGGATCAATTAAACAGCTGTTCGTCGCGCTGTGAGATGTCAAGTTTGACAGGTGACACTGTGCCCCGCCGTGGGGGGTCGGCCGGCTGTCAAATTAATCCAAGCGTCGCACCCAACACTGTCAAGTTAATAACAATAATTGGAGTGTAGGAGCCGACGGGGCCTTAAGTGACGCGATACTATGGCCAGTGACTTCACGCCAATTGCAACGTGCACATACCAATTAAAGGTATATATATATATATATATATATATGTATATGTAGAGTACATTACAACAGACCTATGTCCAGCAGTGGACGTCCACTGGTTTATATGATGATGTATGCTATCATTTATCTCACCACAGTTCTCTGAACTATCAGTTTGTTTGTTGTAGATCTCTTTTGCCAGAATCCACTCCCATTCCCTGTCGACTACTAGTAGTCATACATTACTGCCTGCTTAACAGTAAGCATTCCCACTGTTAATACAGGGTAGCGCAAAAGTAATCCTCCTATCAGAAAATGCTATAAATTTTGTCTTGATGAAAAAAACTTAAAAGATCAAATAAAAATAATCCACAAGAAGAAGCAAAGTTTTTCATTTTGTTTTTTTAAATTACAACCAAAAAACATCGGAAGGTTATTTTTGCGCCACCTTGTATACAAGGTATAATAGTCAATATGTATACCTTGTATACAAGGTATAATAGTCAATATGTATACCTTGTATACAAGGTGGCGCAAAAATAACCTTCCGATGTTTTTTGGCTGTAATTTAAAAAAACAAAATGAAAAACTTTACTTCTTCTTGTGGATTATTTTTATTTGATCTTTTAAGTTTTTTTCTTCAAGACAAAATTTATAGCATTTTCTGATAGGAGGATTACTTTTGCGCCACCCTGTAGCAGTAAAGTTACTTAGGCTACGAAAACTAGAATCTTATATCGCAAAGGGACGAGATACTGTCCTGTGATGGTGTTTGATGCTGTTAGTCCTGTGACTGCTTCCGACTGACTGACGGAGTTCGCGCGTATATATTAGTGCATATAATACTGTCATGACTAAACATGAGTTCTATGACTTAGGAATATATAACAGTATACCTAACTAAGACCTATTTAAAGTATATATTTGTCTAGGCGTACACAAGCCTCAGTACTGTTAGTATGAACAGCGGAGTGATGTGGTTGAGAGATATTGTTGTTGCCCGGGACCTATTTGTATGGTAATTTTAACTTAATACTTAGATCGTTGTTTTCATGTTATCTTTATTTACATATTACTTTCATTAAAATCACTATTTAATATTTAAACTTCACCATTTGTAAGACTATCGTACAGCGTAATACAAGTCCTTTTACGGAGACCCGTTCATTGATAAGCAGCGCTCCAAATAGAGGAATATCCGCTCTCCAGCTTTCCTTAGACGGACTAGAGTTTTCATTTTATTGCCTACTAACTTATGTTTTCTTAACCGAAATAAGTTTACTTTTTAACTTACATTAAGAAAGGAGTCATCTATAAGTTATATTTTGACACGCAAACTAATTCTATTACAAGAGTAATCTGTGTTCTTTGTATTGTTAATATTTAGGTATATCTAGCCTAAGTTAGTAATAGTAAATCTAAACAAAAAAATAGCTTAATTAAGAAGCTAGAATTAAGTTATGCAAATTTTAAATAACTTAATAAATAATATTGAAACATCTCTCTATAAACCAAGGTAATAAAGAGGGTATAAATAAATTTATAACCGAAGACTTTTCATGTTTCCATAAACTATCGCTGTGAGGGTGAGATGATGATGATACCGTTATTTGACGTCTTCCCTTTGAATAAGAGAAAAAAGAAAGGTCTTGTACGGTACTGTAGTGTAGTGATCATTATCTACATCTAACGTAACCAGTCATTACTACGGATTAATTAAGGGAATGTCCCCTGTGCGAGCTGATTAGAGCTCCGGCGTCAGGATCTAAGACGCCGATACCCGATAATTGAAGTACCGCATGATAATAAATGCAGTTGCAAATTTATATAAAAGGTTCCGTAACATTTACTCCATATTATTTTGTAGCCAAGATTCAATTCTAGTAGCACTTTTTTTATCCAATTAAGCAACGAGACGACGTTCATCTGATGGTAAGTGATACACTTACCTATATCGACACGGAGCTAGTTAGGATGATATACACAGCACCACATTGTGATTCAATATAGACATATAAAGTCTCATTACCCCAATAACTTCACTAGCTACAACACTATTCAAATCGGATCTAAGTAACGTTTGCACATTACCGTTTGACGGAAATAGGACCTGCGGTAGTACGAACCTAGACGGTCACCGGCAATAGACTTACCACCAATAATTAAAACAGTTGTTACCATTCATAAGAAAACCTCTGATCTTTATCGTTACAGCTTCAACATAATGCTTTATACACCAAAGCTCTTAAAGTTGTGATAACTGAATTTGCAACACAGTCATATACGACGTATGTCTCCAAAGTGGTGCATATTCAAGTCACACCGAGCTTCAGCTTCCGGGAAAGAACCGTGTTCTAAGAACAAGTGATACCCACCAACCCTCATTTGGTTAACGTGGTGAATAAATAGCATTGAATTTCACCTTCAAAAGAAGGTTTCATACCCGTAGTGCGTGCATTAACAGGTTTATAAGTATATAACCTAAAACACATCACATTCGAGAAAAAAACATTACAAATATCTTCTACGTATACTTAAGATATTGGTTATATTATAAAATAACTGTACTATAATTGTGGTAGTTTATATATCTCACAAGGAACCCTAAACGTAATAATTAATGTAGTATAACCAATTAGCGCAAATACGTCTCTCGGAATGTAACCGCGCACTCTCCAATGGTGGGGACCGCTTTTTATTAGCTATTTAGCCAAAGTTGAGAAAGTGAAGTATTAAACAGATTATATTTAATACAATTGGTAGATAGAAGTATCTAGAATTAAAGTACTTAGCTGGTCTTCCGCATCATAAAGCTAGCTAACTAGTATAGAATAAAGATATGCCATAGGTTTAATTGGTTGCCCGATCGGCAGCACTTGCGAAAGAGCTATGTCAAGCGCTAGACTGCCGCAGGTTGTAGACGATGATGGTGATATTATTGCCTGGAATGAGCTTCCACCAGAAATATAAACAGCTGGTAGAAATGCTTTCTTTAAGCGACTGCTGACGGAAAACCATATGTATTAAATATCTTTATTCTCCTTTCTTTTTCTAAAATACCACTATCTAAATATTATTATATTAATGTATAGTTACCATCATCTAATAAACGTCTACTTCTGGACATATATTGCTAAAGTTAAGTGGCAGTGAGCAGGGCATATTGCTCGAAGGACTAACGGCGGATGTGGCAGTAAGGTCCTCGAGTGACGCCCGCGTACCGGTAGACGTAGTGTTGGGAGACCTCCCACAAGTTGGACCGAAGATCTGGTGAGAGTCGCAGGAACCTACTGGATGCCAGCAACGTGGGACGGGTCAATGTGGAGATCTTTGGAGGCCTATATATATTAATCATATTGGTATGTACCATATTAATTGTTATATATGCTATTACTCATATTCAAATACAATATAGGTGTCTTTAAATAAGGGTGAATAGGTTATTACTAGTAAGTGCTTCACTACATTACCAATTAACTTCAGAACCGTGGACAAGTACTAACCTATTTATTTATAAACATAGACATATAGTATATAGTATATACTGATAGCATTAGTTTTCACTACTCAATCCTGTAGACGACTGGGAGAGAATAGCTTTAGCAATAGCTACGCCTTGTTGCACATTTAGTGTACAAATAAAACTTTATACAAATAAATAGATAAATATTGAACTGGAGTAACGTATTTGCGTAAGTATTCACTTTACAAAGTTTCCACGAGTGTACAGCGAGCGACATTGACATTGCGCTCTGACCCGCGCACTATCAGCCTTATCTTAATTTCACGACGACGGCCGTTGATACCTTAATGGTCGAAATGTTAAAAACAATCGTAATAAAGATAACATACATATTATCTACAATGTATCTTATTAAAACATTCAAAATCAAGATGAGGATATATTCAAAACCTATATACTACGTGGTCAAGTCCGGCCGTGGACTAACTATTGCACGACAATATATTTTTCTTGTATATCAATTTTAGCATGTTCACTACAGTATGTTGTAATAGGCGACTAACGGAGTAATTGCAAAGAAAGGGTAGCAGATATCCTCGTGCTGACCATCAGCACACTGCGCTTGCCAACCACATTGCTAAGCTTGGCAAATATTCCCAACAACTCTATTTTAGGAATAACAACCTTTAGTTAAGAAACGAATGATTAAGTATTATTTCAAAAATATTTCTATAGGGTACCTTTCTTTGGTAAAGTTATATATATATAGGACTCATTCAGAGATTTATCGACTCATCACGAGATCTCTGAAACTAGTAGACATAACCCTGAAGATTTGGTAGAGATATTGCTTCTGCCGTTTAATGGTCAGCTAAGAAAAGAATATACAAAATTCCTTACTCAAAGGAAGTTGGTGTACCGCCAGCAAAATGGACGGGGAACAACTAGTATTATATAAAGTATTCAATCAAATCTAATATAGTTATATAGTTCATAAATAGATATCTCAGATACTTACTTATTTACTTTGAAGATGGAACTCGATTATAATGATGATGCATAAGCATAAGTTAATTATTATTTTCAACTTTCTCATTTAAAATGTAACAGTCAAATGATGAATTCTAAATAACTTCAGGTGCAGTTAGTCGGTTACAGTAAACTCTGTAGTTAACTGGCGTGCCGATGAACAATTATTCGTGCGATGCACTTCCCCCGGTCGAGCTTCACGCTGATGATTCGGAGAAAACAAGTAAACGATATTCCCAGGAAATCGCGATTCGAGACGAATCATTCGCTACGCTTCGAATGGGAGCGACGACGACGCCTGAGAAACGTTTCCTCACCAACCTAGCCAGGCTTAATCGTTACAGCCTTCGCCAATGAACACTAGAACTGTTAAACCAAAATCTAGCTCTATGTTAAAATGTGTTGCCTTTTGGTTGGTAGTTTGTAAGATCACGGAGATCTTTATAGCGTCCATAACGACGTGGCTTTATATAGGATAATATACACAGCACTACATTTTTCTTAAGACATAAAATGTTGGCTACAATGTCCTTCAAACCGGAACATAGTAATGTTTGCACACTGTTTACTGAAAAATGATACACCGATGGTAGGTCTTTGTTTCCGGATGCCGTATAGGTACCACTGCAGCGCCTATCGCGGCCGACAAACAGTACTGTGCTGGCGCTGTAGCTGGTGTAACTACTAGGGTAACGATCAACATCTTATATCTCAATATGCGGCGTTGCTATAGGTAGGCGTATCACTTATTATCAGGTGAACGTCCCCCTCGTCCCGTCGCTTAATTGAATAAAAATAAAAGAGCTGCGGTCGTATCTACTTAAACGATCTCCAACCGAGATTTAAAAGCAGTAAATTACTTATTAAGTAGCACTTGCTATTAAGTAAGCTGTCTGATTACGTTCGAGAGGTAACAAGTGAAACGTTTGTTGCCGGGCTAATGTTACATACAAATAGGTCAGTTTACAATTAACCTCGTGTACAATAATTAAACGCAGCGGCGTGTGCGCACTATATCGATTCCATTCAAATAAATCATGTGTTTATTTCCGAACATTGAACTTTCCGCGCTGCTACAACAGCACTCAATTGATTATAACACTCAGTGCGAAGTGTTAACTAATTACCGAGCGCCATGCGAGAGATAAAATGTGTCGCAATTACGTACACACACACATAATTAACAAACGTCCGTCATAACTGCGCGAGGATGTATACATTGCATGAAGACGATGCACTTTATAGATCAATTAATAAACAATTATCAACACCTATTCTCTGATCGGGGTTAATGCTGCCAATCATTTCACCAACTTATACCATCCATCCCGGCGTGAATGTAATTGAGGAGTTCTTAAAACATCAACAATTGGACGACGACCGAACTACTTAACTGGTAGAAGCTCCCTGCTGCCGGAGACTGTCTAGGTAGGTACCACTACATCTCCTTTTTCTGCTGACAATAGTGCGCATATATTGCCATGTTCCGGATTGAAGGAAGTTGTAGCTAGTGCAATTACAGAGGTAACGGGGCTCAAGACGAGAAGAGCAATGTGGTGTAGTGAACACTATATGTCACGTTATGGACAGGCGCATCACTTGGCAGCATGTGAGCGTCTCCCTTGTTTCGTCGCTTCCTTGAATTAAAAAAAAATCACATATGACTGTCAAACTTTAAAGAAGCACTTCACAGGGATGATGATAAAGTATATATGCAGACATAACTATGTTCAGGTTATAAGGGCTGTAGATCGTGAAATTACCAGGGTTATTGCTTAAGATCTTCAGGGAAGAAAGTGTGGATGGATTGTGTGAAAGATGACATGTGTAATAAGAGTGTGGATTCAGATATAGCGGCTGAGAGAATATTGTGAAGAGAAGTACATACTGTGCAGACCCCTCATAGCTGAGAAAAGGGCAGGAAGAAGAAGAAGATTACTTAAGATCTTAGGTCTTAAGGCAACGAGCACGATGGGGTGCTACTTATGTTATTCTGTTTAGCGCCACGTTGTTATGTGCTGGCTAACCATCAGGTGAACATCTCGCACGTCAAGTAATATTGTCGGATAAAAACCATACTAACAATTGTTTAAAATCATTTTCTTTTTCTCAATGTTTAAAAGGAAAAGTAATTTGGCTATGTTTATATGTGTAGTTGTTATAAATGATATGTTTACGTAACGCGCGCGTCACGGTGCGCGTGCGATACGTGCGCGCGCGCACGTCGCCCGCCCGCTAGTGGCGTCACGCGGCGCTGCGCGAAAATCTCCGAACAAGGCCGAGCGATGACCTCGCCGTGTGGACAGCGCGGCGCGCGCTGCGAAACCGCGGTACTGCACTTATAGTTTCTTACCATTCAGGAAATCTCCAAAATATAATCTGCTTCAGGAGTGGAAGTCATGATTGTGTGTAAATTTTAGTCCTCGTTGTTCGTCCTTGGCGTTTGGAGTGAACGCGGAATCTCCTTTCAGAACATAACCGCAACCTCGCTAACACTGTGTTGGTATAGCCCATCCCATGATCTATTTTAATACAGTTCCCAACATCCGTGTACTACCACAAAGATCGAAGACCACTTCCAGCTATCGTCCTCTCCGACAAATAAATCTCTACCAATTATGTGACCATCAGATAAAACGTAAGACCTCAATGTTACAAGACAGACTCTGTTCGTCTTCAGTGAATAGCCATACCTGGTTATTCCTTAAAAAAAGATCAAAAGTCATAGATTGTTAATAAACGAAGTAATCTCAATTATCTCTGTGACGCAGCGGTTAAAATGTTAACCTACTAACACGGAAGACACTGATTCTATTCCGGAGCTACATGTGCAGTTTGGTCGATGATTCGGTTTTTTTTAACCCATTGCCAAACTATCAGCATCGCTGTTTTCCGGTTGCCAGAATATGAGAATTATCCTTGTCAAACACGCATCATCACATACAGACTATTTTTACTGGTGATAGGTCTCTGTTGCCGATGACCATCTAGGTAGGTACCATCGCAGCGCCTAGTTCTGACGCTAAAGAGTATTCTGCAAACATTACTGTGTTCCAGTTTGAAAGGCACTGGGGTTAGTGTAGTTACTGGGGTAACGAGACCCAATATCTTATGTCTCAGGCGATGAGCGCAATGTGGTGTAGTATATATCATCATAAGTAGCGTTGTTATGGACGGATGTATCAGTTACCATCAGGTGAACGTCGTGGTCATCTCATCGCTTAATTGAATGAAAAAAAGACATTGCTTAACAACCTATCAAATTGAGTTCGTGTGTTTATTAAAAAAATACAAAGCGATCACCAGTTATTTATAATTTTGCATTGCATCACCGGTCGGGGATCTAACAATGGCGCATTATGTACATCCGGCTCGCCATCCGCCGTGTAATGGAGCCCATTCCTGTCACCGGCCGGCGCTATCTCATCGCTGACATCTAAACTTGTCGCAGACGTATATTTCACTTGCATGAGTTTCCCGAGTAATCTGTTTTATGAATCGCACTCGGTTCACTGTGTCAGTGCATGCTGCACTTTGCTAAGCGTTTAATCGCTATCCATATTTACCTTTATATTCATGGCTGAATCGAAATCATTCCTTGTCTATGGTTTAGAATAAATTAAAGAAAAGTTTTACCATGAAGATGAAGCGAGAAGACTATAAGGAATATCAATTTCTCGTGTTAGAAAATTACTATTGTTACTGGTGGAAGGTCTAGGTAGGTACCACCACAGCGCCTATTTCTACCGCCAAACCGTAGTGTTCCGCTTTGAAGGGCGCTGTAGCTAGCGTAATTACTGGGGTTCGAGACTCAATATCTTATGTATGTCATTTTATTGTACATCATCTTAACAATGTGGTTCTATGTATATCATTCTATCTAGCGCCACATTGTTATAAGCAGGCGTATCACTTACCATCACGCGAACGTATCGTTCGTATTCTTTAAGCCTAATAACATTCGCTTTCTACATAACGGCATGTCTATTACATTCTGATATCTGCAGTCGAACGGCGCTTTAATAAAATATAATCCCCGTCAAAACCAACGAACCGTTCCAATATCAATGTAGAACGCTCTAAGCGCCCCAACAATGCGTCAAACATCTCAAAGAAAGTTGAGAACAAGGATATTAAATCCTCATCCGTTTAAGTTAAACGAATTAAAGTCCGACGTTGACAGAGGAGTAGCCTGCCCGAGTGCCCCCAGTGGTCTAATCGCAGCGCGCGCGCCGCACGGTGGCCCCGAAACCGGACCAAATTTTTGACAGCTACCAACTTTCACCATAATTATTATTTATACACTGTCCGGTGTTTATCTCCCGCTTTATTATTTTCATTACCATGATAAATTTCACCGGACGCATTAGCTTTATCATCTTGAGATTACTTACGATGACAAGACGCTGATGTGGATCCGTTGGAATCACGGACTATCTCCGTATAATTAAAAAATATTCTTTCACTGACAATACTTTACTGTTGTGTGTTGTGACATGGCTGTTACATAAACGAGGTTTTCAATTAAAAAAATTATGGCTATGGAGAAAATTAAGTTTCTACATTGCAATTAGCTAACCGGATGTTCCACATAATATAAATAACCCGATATGAGAAATCGGTTCTCTAGACATCAGTTAATCCTAAGCGATGGATCAATGACCCTGTTCATATCCGCAAAATTCTACTGAATAAGTAAAGGCTAGTGTCTATCAATGTGCTAAAAGGTATGCTAAATCCAATGAAGGTATAGTATAAAAAAAAAATTAACTAAATAAGCTTCATCACAATATCAATATGAATGATTCTAAACATCGTTACCTATATTGTTTTCTAATAATTAATAAGAATAACAATAATATTATTGTCCCTAATGTCTCGAGATGAAAGACTTTAACCAGCGCGTTCGCCCCACCCTCACTTACGGCGCAGAAACATGGCACTCGACCATCGGGCTGCTACACCGATTCAAAGTAGCACAGCGAACGATGGAGAGAGCTGTGCTTGGCATTTCTCTAAGGAACAACATCCGGAACGAAGAAATTGGACAGAAAACTAAAGTTGTCGCCGTAGCTCTCAAAATCTGCAAGCTAAAGTGGCAGTAGGCCAGCCATGTCTGTCATGTCAGTGACGGTAAATGGGGGAGGAAAGTCTTGGAGTGGATGCCGCGTACAGGACGCAGAAGTGTAAGATGCCCTCCCTTCAAATGGACCGACGACATCATCAAGGCGATCGGAAGTGATGGATGCGAGAAGCTGAGGATCTCATTTAGTGGAAGACATTGGGGAGGTCCTTTATCCAGTAGTGGATAAACAAAGCCTGATAATGATAATAATATTGAACACTAATATTACGAATAATCTTGTAATAACTACCCCTAGGGCGCTGTAGAAGTACACATATTATAACGCCGTGATGGTTGGATACCAACACTATATGTAGTAGAATTTAGATATTGATAGAGTTTCTTCGTATCGGCCTTACTGCCTACCATTTTCAAGTAGTAAATCTGCAGTCATGTTATAATTCATGAAAAATTTAAACCAAATGTTAGTCTGTACAGTTAGAGGAGTGCCAGGGCTAACAAAATCATTTACATTGCTAAAGTAGAGAAAAGCATGACACAGCAATATTTATTAACGTCATATAAGTCAGTAAGAGGGTGTCAGGGTTCCCGTACAACAACTCATGGGATGCAAGTCAACCTCACCTGCTAGAGGTGCACCTTGCTCTCGCCTCCACCAACCCGCATTGGGCCAGCGTGGTGGTAAATGGCCCAAATCCTTCCTTATGAATCTCTACCAGATCGTATGGGAATTTAGAGGGAGGCATATGTGCAGCTGTGGATGTCTATCTGATGTAGCTTAGTCAGTAAAGTAACTTTTATTCAATGCTATCAACCAGTGCATGAAGCTCTAACACACTAGTTATATAAATGGGCTGCAGGCAGCAACGATAACTCCAGTATATCAAACAATAACAGATATCCATGCAATAAAATTAGTTTTGACACTCGGCGAGATTGTGTACGGTTATTTAAAGCATAAACCTCACTGTCGAAGCGTCAATTAGATAAATGATAACAATTAAGCAGCGCGCGGGGACGACCGGCCGCGTGTGCGGCCATGGCGTGACTGATCACTATTATAATCTTGCGTAACAGACGCCATCTTGAACGCCGCGCTTTATGGCTGTCTATGCGATAAACGTTTTCATATTAAGCTTTTAATTAATACTTAAATGTTTTAATGTCAGTCATTAAATTACGTTTACAAAATATTTTACAATACTCAACGTATTTTATAGGCCAGGTTATGAAATTTAATATAAAATAAAAACAGAGGATTCCAACTGTAAAAATATTCACCAACGCGCTTGCGGCAGGTCATTGGATACAAGCCTCTAGAGACGGACGCCACTTAACCGGATATCCGGCTGTACACATCCAGTTACTTCCAGCAACTTTATGCAGATTGTTGTTCTCTGGTGAAATGACGTTCTGAGCTTCTTCATCGTTCCCTCACTGCTGAGGATCGTAACCACGCACAAGTCTCTCAATTGGGTGCGGTTATACGTAAAGTGGACTGTACGGTCTATATTGCCACCCACAGCGTTCCTGATAGTTTAAAACAAGACCTAAGCTACGTTTACCTGAATGTAGTCTCTAAAACACCACACTCCACCAAAAGTCACTCTTACGACGGATGTGATCAGCCCAATGTCAATTCAGTATGCATACTCGAAAGGTTTTGTAGATGACCGTGGTTCTCTGATGGATAACTTCATGTCGAATCTTATCCACCAAAGTAACGCCCAGCATCATTCGCCTCATACAATACCATTTGCAACTATTGACGTCCTGCTTGGTATGTGGATTGGTGAGCACGGTGTGCTGGTAACGGTCACAAGGAATGCGAGGTACTGCCATCTTGAATTATATCCTCTTTAGTCACCTTTTACGACACAGAATAAATACTGTAATTTCTAGATTAACGAGATATGGGTTAGAATAATTTGCTTTCTAATTGAAACATATTTTTTTACTGGTGGCACTACTTGTGGTTATTTGTGGTGGTTTACTAGTGGTAGATCTTTGTTTTTTCGCGTTCTACCCAATGTGAGAAGCTGGAGCCCTAAATCTCATCATTGTGTTTCTTATTTAATTATTTTCCCATTCTTTTCCTTATTCCTCATAGTCTTCTTTCTTACCTCTTTTCTTTTATGCCTTTCCTCTTACACACTTCGGTTCTCCTCTCTGATTCTTTCATCCCTTTCTCATAAATAAGGAGAACTCACACTAACTCTATTTTCAAATGTCAGTTTACTATTTTCTTAATTCTAGTACAGTTCTTATTCTATCTTACTTTTAATTATTTTCTTTGGCTTACAGTTTTTGTTTTCTTATTTATATTACATTCTTGCTTTCTTATATTTATTGTTTGCATCACAGTTTCTGGTAGATCTTTGCTACAGGAGACCGTCTAGGTAGATACCACCGCAGCGCGCATTTCTGCAGCCAAGCAGTAGTATGCAAACATTACTGTGTTCCGGTTCGAAGAGCGCTGTAGCTAGCGAAATTACTGGAGTAACGAGACTTAACATCTTGTGTCTCAAGGCGACGGGTGGTGCAGACGCAAAGTGGTGTTGTAAATACCGTACTAACTAGAGCCAAGTTGTTATTGCCAGGCGTATCACTTACCATCAGATAAACATCCCGCAGCTCTCGTCACTTCGTTAAATAAAAAAAAAAACAATATTTTCATACTACTATTGCTCATCAGAAGTATTATAGATACTAATACCTGCATTAACGATCTAGAAAATGTAATCTAGACCTATCTAACACTCAGCTGCGGCATTTCCTACTTGCGTTTAGTTTTTATAGTCACAAATGCTCTAGATTATACGCTTAAATCTAATCTTTAGCGCCGTCTCATCTATTATTACTAGCACTTAGGTATCCTGCGTGTAAGCCCTAACCCTGCGTGTAACGAGCGCTCGTCCACATTAAATTGTCTCCTAAACACTATTCTGTTTTCACTTAGCTGCCCTGATTAGTGTTATTTGAACCTTCGTGTATCGGCTTTCGCACTTCCAACTGTAGTGATGTCTTCCAACACAGCTTCTTTTAACGTTTTATTGAGCTCATTAAAAGGTTAAGATATTGTTTTTGTATATTTTAGTCTCTCCAGGATCGGTTCTTTTATTCTAAGCATCATGGTCAGCGAATTGCATTTAATATGGATGATTTGCCTCCACTGCTTCCTATCCTATATTTTTGGCAAGCATAAGAAATTATTAATATTTATAATAATTTATTGTGTATAGAAACTCTGATCCGTATCAGTGAATCATCATCATCAGCATTTATTGGTGATAGGTTTCTGTTGCGGAATAGTCTCGGTATCACCGCAGCTTCTATTTCTGCCGCCGAACGGTATTATGCAAATATTACCATGTTCCGGTTTAAAGAGCAAGGTAACTAGTGAAATTACGGAGGTAATGAAACTTAAGATCTTATGTCTAAGGCGATGAGTACAATGTGGTGCTGTATATATTATCGAAACGCCAGGTTTTTATGGGCTGGCGTATCATTTATCATCAGATGAACATCTTATTAGTCTCGTACCTTCGTCCAATAAGAATTTTTTTTTTAGATAAATTATGATAATATTTGTATACCATTAGAATTTCATCACCATCATCATCAGCCAATAAACGTCCACTGTTGGACATAGGCCTCACCCAAAGATCTCCACAACGCTCGGTCACGCGTTGTTCGCATCCAGTCGCTTCCCGCAATTGTCACCAGATCGTCGGTCCACCTTGTGTGAGGCCCTACCCTTACCCTTAGAATTTACACACTACTAAATTGGCTAATAATGTCGATATCGATGTCATATTAAGGGCACATCACCAGGCAATAAAGGGCTCTCATTACTGGCACCTACCGTGTCGGCAAATTGCACGAATCCCTTTAGACACGGCTGTATAACGAGGGTTAACAGAAGTCGTCGATAGAATGCAATTATAGAAATTACTACAGTAACAAGACAACGTTCCGTGTCTTAAGGTGACGAGCACAAAGTGATGCTATGCATATCATCTTAACTAGCACCACATTTGGGCAGACATATAACTTACCATTCGATGAACGTATCGCTCGTCTCATCGCTTCGTCCAATAAGAAGAAAATATTTTGTCACGTTATCCAGATGTTTGCGCTACGTATAACGCCCTTCAAACCGGAACACAGTAATCTAAATTACACACTAGCTTTAATTACCAGTGTTACCTTTGTTGTTAAATTTCAATAAAATTATAATCTAAATTCTCTGTTGATGTTATATCCCTCTCTCATCTGATACTGTGCTCGCGGAGCCAGGGTCCACGACCTAATAAGAATATGATAATTAAGTAACGACACTGCAAGGCTTCAAATTACCTCAATATCATCTCATGATAATATTCAAATAGCTTTGATACAACTTTCAAGTTCTGTTCAGGGGATGTTATATTGAGGAGACCTTTGTTCAGCAATGGACGATTACAAGCTGAAATGATGATTATGTTATAATGTTGCCACTAATTACTAAAATATTATGAAGTTAAGAGAATCTTCTGACTACATTAACATATTTATTTTTATTTTTATTTATTTTATGCACACAGTATGAAACACATTGTAATTTTAATATATATAAAGATCACCTTAACTTATATAGACTTGTTTTCCAGCTAAGCTTAATGTGGTGATTTTTAATGTTTTATAATTAAATTACCTGTTACCCTTGCTTTGTTAGCTGTAACACCCCCGCAACTCCCTTTGGTAAAGGAATTTCATGAAATCCGTTCTTAGCTGACCTTTTCTCGGCGAAAGGAATATTCCTACCAAATTTCAAGTCTGTAGGCCTTGTGGTTGTAGAGATATCGTGATGAGTCTCTACATAGATCGAAATCACTTATATGTATATATTATTTATGTATATATTTCTCTTTAAATTTAACTAAATTACAAACTTTGAAATAGACCAAGGAGTCTGCGGTGTGTGGTTCAATGGAAGTTTAATTCAAGCGCACCTTATACGGACGGGAAGTCGGAGAGGAGCGTGTCGAATCAGCGAACAGTGTGCAGCATCAATAGAAAGCTCACATATACTCATACATACTCATGTATATATGTACAGGATATATATATACTAACACGTGTGAAAATACTTTAATATTACAACCACATCTATATAAAATCCGTATCCATAAATAATGTATAGGAAAAATGTTGTTCGTTAAATTATAATGACTATTATCATCTTATCAAAGACGGTCTTCTTTGATGAAGTTACAAGATGATTGAGACCTTCACCTGATGGTGAGTGATGTTCTTACCCACAACAAATGCGACATTAGGATGATATACTCTGCAGCATATAGTGTTTATTAGCTCCAGACATGAGATGTTAAGTCTCATTACCCCAGTGACTTCACTAGATACAGCGCCCTTCAAATACAACACAGTAATGTTTGCACACTGCTATTTGGCCTGTGACCTAGGTCTTTCCAGCAACAGAGATCTTAATCATATCACCATAATCAGCCGGTAGACATCCACTGTTGGACATAGACCTCCCGCAAAGATCTCCACGTTTGTAGAGGTTTATGACGAGGGTGTTTGGGCTACTTCACACCACGCCGGCCCAATGCGGGTTGATGGAAGCCAGAGCCTCGTTTGTTGATTAGCAGGGTGCACCACGAACAAGTGAGATTGTCTTGGAACCCGTGACTAGTTATTCGGAATCCTTACACTCTTAATCTCGCTTGGTGTTAAATGTCAATGAGGCTGAAGAAGGTAAATCGCGCTTATTCAGTGTACTCTCAATGTAAACAGGCAACACACACTAGTACTTCGGTTAAAATTTTAGTTATGAGGGTCCCGCACAATAACTCACGGGACCCAAGGCAACCTCACGTGCCCGTGATGCACCCTGCTAATCATCAAACGGGGCTCTGGCTCCCACCAACCAGCATTGGACCAGCGTGGTGGGAAATGGACCAAATCCGTCCATATAAACCCCTACAAATGTAAGGATCGTTGAGGGAGACCTAAGTCTAGCAGTGGACGTCTATCGGCTGATGATGATGATATATATATATATAAATTTATCTGGTTATCTAAATTATAATTTAATGTAATTTTCAAATGAAATCTTTCAGTTACGTTCACAGCGGAAACGTTTAAGATGAGTTAGTAGAAAGAGAGAATGACGCGTTGAAACATTTTTTAATCTCACGTGATAATCATGATATTAATGATATTATTAACTAATGAATTAATGAAAAAAAGAGAAACACTGAAGTAAATAAATAATATTGTAATAATTTGATTCGTTTGGTTTTCAGTAACAGGGCAGCAATAAGCATGGCGCCGTTACCAACACAAATAAACGTTTGCCTATTTATGGCGCGTACCAAACTGTACATTCCGCCGGATTTAGCTCGCCTATTACAGAACATTTGTGCGGTTCAGCTAAGTTACGGTCAAGTTATTTAACTTTCTCCAGACGGTACAGGTGCTTGGTGCTGGTGTATTGTAACCAGCGCCGTGTGTAGGTGCTAAATGTTATACGGCCATTGTTAGAGACAGTCGCAAATGTACCTGTGGTGGTGATGGAGTTAAGTTTTATTTTCTCGATTTTTTTATTACATATATTTAATCTGTTAACTTTAAAATTTTATTCTAGTTTACATAGTAATAAAAATAAATAAACAGCCCTCTTAATATTACTTCCCGTACTCGGAGCTTTCTCTCACAACGCGAAAGTCGAAGATATGTAACTACCACGCTTGTATATTGCAGATTGATAGACAATTAAAAAAAAATTGTCTTAAATATTAAAGTAATTAATTCTCAAGTAAATTTTCAACAATTTTTTATTAAAAAAAAAACTATTTATTGATTTGTTTATAATAAAAGTTATTACAGAAGTTCTTTACGAAAGATACCTGCAAAAACTGCTAACATAGTATTATTGGAATAGATCGATATAAGATCACTATTACGATACTCAAGCAACTTACATCTTCATTAATAAAGTAAATACTTAATAACTTATCTAATATCATTATCTTACGCATTTAGGTTCATAAACTTAAAATTGTTATAGTCTATATGTTTATATACATTACTCAAATATACGCACTGGCTCTTTCCAGCAAAACACACATTCCAAGAATGTACGTAGTGGTATGTGGTCGATGACCATCTAGGTAGGTACCACCGCAGCTTCTATTTCTGTTGTCAAACAGTGTGCAAATATAACTTTGTTCCGGTTTAAAGGACTTTGTGGCTAGTGAATTAAATACTTAGTATGTTATGTCTCAAAGCGATGAGTAACCCAATGGTGCATTTTATACGGACGGTTATATCACTTACCATTAAGTGATCGTAAGTGATCACCTCGTAGCTTTATCGAATAAAAAAAAAATTATGTTCAATTCACACTGGAAATCGTTAATTCAGTAAATGCATAATTCGTATTTGTATTTACGACACGAAGACGGCGGACTGTTTATGTTAATGCTTAACCATTTAAGTTTGTGCTTAAGACACGTCGCTTTATTGAACGAATGCGGTCCGCCGTGAGTGAGCGATGGTCGGACATGCCCTTTCACCGTATTTTATGTGATCGGCAATAAAACCGACATGTGTATTCACTACTAGACGACTGTAAGGAGTTCACCGCTGTCGGGTCGGCCTACCCGCCGGGCATGGACAAGGAAAGCCGCTGCTGCATAATTTGTATACATTCAAACTAACCTTAGCAGCACTTCCTGCTCTCACCGTGCACTCCATATGTAAAAGTATTAAATATCTATTGATTTATCCTTTTTTTTTATTATTATTCGACGTAGCGACGAGACGAACAAAACATTGGTAGCATAACATCTCACGCTAGTTAGAATCACACAACGCCACATTGTGCTCGTCGCCTGGAGATATTTAATCCCATTACTCCAGTAATTACACTAGCTACAGCGCCCTTCAAACCGGAACATAGTACTGCTTGAACAATGATGTAGTTCCTCTTTAAACGGTTTCCGGTAACAGACACCTACCATCAGTAGAATTTTTAGTCTATGTATCAGTACTATCGTGTCACCTTAACGGCTGAACCAATTATAATACTTCTATACGTCTCAACGCTAACCTATCATCATCAGCTCGCAGCAGTCCTCTGCTGGACATGGTCATTTAAACAATGCTACATAATCTGCTGTATCTACAATTTAAAAAATCTATTAAGATCTTCTAGTTTAATTTAGAAAGTCATAGGGTGGGAAGGCGATGCGGGGTAGGGGTTTATACACTACATATATTACTTAACGGCTTACCTTATCTTCCTTTTGGATATAGATTATCAGTGATAAGCAAAGCAGAAGCAAGAGTTGAAGAATAATACGGAACCTGCGTTCTATGCGATCTCCAGAATTACTCAAGCAATTCCTGTTTCTCTATCAAAGAAAGCTTCAGTCATCCAAGTAGATAATTATGTCATCATTCTTTCTGTAAACTTATTTTCATAAAGTAATTGCTTTTTTTTTAATATGACCCCATCCCCAAAAATAACCGGTGGTGATGTGTAGCGGTGATTACGTTCTATGTGTTATAAATATATATATAATAACAGGTCGCGTATTGTTTCAGCGATACTTCAGCGTGCGACATACAAGGTCGGCCTCCTGACGATCCAGGGGGTCTCCACCTGCCTCTACCTCTGTATGGACGCGTGCGGGTTCCACTACGCAAATGTAAGTGTGATTTTTTTATATTATTTTATAAGTATCATCTCTTCTCTTTATATTATATAATATGAAACGAAGGATTAAGAAATCCACATGGAGATAATTGGTCACCGTCGCTTATGGAACGCGGAATTAGGATGTATACACAGTACTACATTGTGCTCGTCTTGAGATATAAGATGTCTCATTACCCCTATAATTTCACTAGCTACAATGCTTTTTAAACCGGATCACAGTAATGTTTGGCGGTAGAGATACGAACGGCAGTGGTACATAGACAGTCTCCCGCAACAGAGATCTACCAGTAAACCTTATCGCCCCATGTCGCAAAGCGTTGAGCGCAGTGTAAATGTCTTAACTGGCTGACTGACGTGACGAATAGAAAACATTGACCCGTTCCTCCGCGATGCAGGACCCCGTGTTGTCTCAGACATTCCATTCATATGTATGCATAGAAAATAACGGTACCGCATCCATCACAATGTAATGTCAACGGGAAACAATCGCATGGGCGTTGCGTCGAGCTCATGCGGGAATTATAACCTTCATCAGTTCTTTTGCAATCTCATCAAATTATTGCATTTGTAGCAAGAGAATTAAAGGTCATGATTACAGTTGAGAAACATCATCATCATTGATTGCCATCTTCAAATTGAAGGGCGGTCAGTGGGAGATAATTTCTGTAGGTGGCCGAAGTGCGCCACCTTCCTCTGCATCACGCTTGTCTTTATCCATCGTGGAGTTGGCTTTTAGGCAAACAATCGACTTTTATACTGATTAAATTTTTAAGTTAATAAATCATGCTTTTCATGTTACTTACAATGAGCTAACACTTGACTTAATTTCACATGAGGTTAGATCACATGCAGGTTAAAGATGATGAACTATTCAGAATACTCTCGCCCTCGTTTCTTCACAGGAATGTTATAATGATCGTAGATTTAAAATGTATATGACATATACTAACAGCCGATAGACGTCCACCGCCGGACATAGGTCTCTACCATCATCATCACCATCAGCGGATAGACGTCCACTGTGAGACATAAGCCTCTCCCCAATATCCTCACATCGATCGATCCTGCGCTACCTGTAATGTCCAGTAACAGTAGCCATCGTTTGTAAGGGTTCATATGAGGGGACTTGGACCATTTCCCACCACGCTAACCCAGTGCGGGTTCGTGAGATCCTGGTAGGGATTTAACGCGATCTTCGACCCGCATTCAGTTGCTACAAAATTCTTAATGGAGATATAAAGGAATATACTTGCCTATATCATCATCATCAGCCGATAGACGTGCACTGCTGGACATAGGCCTCCCCCAAAGACCTCCATGTTTGTGGAGGTTCATAAGAGAGGATTTGTGCCAATTCTCACCACGCTGTCCTAATGCGGGTTGGCAAGAGCCAGTGCCTCGTTTGTTAATTATTAGAGTGCACCACGGGCAGGTGAGGTTTAGGGTCCGGAGAGTTGTCGGGCGGGACCCCTTACACCCCTTACTTGTTTATATGAGTGTGCAGAACTATGATGAATTTCCAAATGGCCGGTATATCACAAATATGTGGGGCGCTAGGATTATGTCGCAACGAAGTCCTGTTTAAGCACCGCAAAGGCCACCAATGATCTATTATACCGCTTACAAGGAGATAACTGAAATACTATACTTGACAGATAATTAATATAAATGATTAATTAAAGTATTTACTCGTTGGCTTGATTGTAGGATAAACACAAATACACTACGCAATAGTATTAATGATGTTCTATGTAAATCCAACCTCCAATGAAGGAAGAAATTTTTTTATTAATGATACGATGAGACTAGTAAGAGATGACGTGATGCTGGTTAGGATGGTGTACATATCACTATACTTTATTCATCGCCTTGAGATTTTTGATATGTTGTAACCAAAGTATTTTTTTGTGTTGTGTCTTTTTTTAAGCCAATAGAGCTAATAAAAATCCCCAAAAAAAAAAATGGTCAATACCTTAGTTATTTCACAGCAGAAGCACTAAAATTTTCACTACTGTTTGACAGCTGAAATAGGAGCTGCTGTGATGATTAACTAAACGGCTCCGGCTTCAAAGACTTATTAGTATATTAAATTACCATCAGGTTAATAATCCGGTTGTCTTAACGTTTCATGGTATACACTATGACGCATTCATTTGCGTGCAGTAATGAGGAGGGCGTCACACGACACCAATTGACAGTATATAATGACAGCACAAGACAGTGCGCTGAAACGTTCGCAGCAATTGATCTAATTCTAGTTCCAATGAATTAGGCTCGTAATAACACGCTAGGTCTAGATTGATATGCGCGCGCGTTCTCGCACGATTTAACTTCTTCACAAATGTTCCCGATTTCGTTTCACTGTGATACTACGTCAGTACGTACTTTATGTCTATCTTAAATCAGTAGTTAAGATAGGGATACTCCCTAGCGGTCTCTCGCTGAAGAGGACAATGGCTGGACGTGGTCTGCGGTCATCGAAGTAGTACTCACGAGGGTGGTTGGGTCTGCATGAAGCAGACCACGGGACGGTCTATCCCAGCATGGCGTTGGCGAGGCCGCGGTTGTGTTCCGAACGAAGATCCCGCGATCTCTTCAAACGCCGAAGGTGACCACCGAGAGGGTTTTAGTTGGTAAAACTCTCCACATAACTCTGACTTCTCCTCAGAAAATAGAGTATCTTTTCAAATATTCAAAAAAAAAAACAAAAAAGGGATACTGTCTTCAGATATACAAGAGCACTGAGTAGAGCAGACCTCACTGAATTCCACGTGTTACTTTAAAAGATATAATTGTAATATTAAATTGAATTATCCAACATCAGATTCCTCGTGGTCGTCGAACACAAGCATTGGATATGTGGTGACTCTTCCAAATGTTTAAGATCACGTGGAAGCAGTCTGTCTCCAATGCTTAAGTCCTTGAGAGGGCTAACCGCAAACGTAGGCTGATGACAACCGTCATGCAAAGGCTTGCCTTTTTCGGACACCTTCGAAGAGGATATCTTTATGAGTTCCCAAGGTTAATCCTGGAGGGCAAAATTCTTGGAAAACGTGCACCTGGGAAACAGTGGAAGAAATAGTTTGACGATCAGGCTTAAATACTGTCAGTTAAAATAATAGCTAAAGATCAAATTAGTTTTGTCAATCTGAGGAAGAACATCAGATTGATAAGGTACATGATTCAGGTTAATGAGCATACCTGTTTCCCTTCTTATTACGGAACTTCTCCATTTTTTTTCAAAGCCTCTTCCTCATGCTTTTGTAAAAAAAAAAATTAAAAATCTTCTTCCTCTTATAAGGAAAAATGTCTTAATTGTAACGAGTTAATAAATGTTTTGCCCAAAAAGATTATTTGTATTATATAGTTATTTATTTCTTCATCTCTTCCTGTTCCTTATTACACATTCTCATCCTCTTCCTCACTACAACTTCCTCACCAACCGTAATATGGAACATCGATCACAGATCAGGTTGCAAGCAATGACGTTTACAGTATAGTACTGTGTAAGCATTGTAACCTCATTATTACGAATCTCTGATGTATAGTGCCTCATTATTATTAATCGTCATCATCATCATCATCATCATCATCATCATCATCATCATCATCATAGACGTCCACTGCAATACATAAACTTTGCCCGAAGATTTTCACACAGAACATTCCTGAACGTTAAAAATTTACATATGTTAGGTTTCTATTGCCAGAAACAGTCTAGGCGCAAACATTGTTGTGTTCCTGTTTGAAGGGCGTTGTAACTTGTGAAATTACATGCATAACCAGGCTCAACATCTTATGTCTCTGGCGACGAGCTCATTGTGGTACAGTGTATACTGTTCCAACTAGCGCCGCGTTGTTATTGCCAAGCGTATCACTCACTAACAGGTGAGCGTGCCACCACACTCGTCGCTTCGTTGAATAAAAAAAAATTACTGTTGTATAAAGTCTCACTTGTAATTTAGGATAAAATTATGCAATATAAGAAAAATCTTCTCTTTTCGTCTGTTGGAAATGAATAGACAGTTGCAACTTAATATGCACTGTCAGCTGATGGGGCTAGTCCTCGAATGGCGACCGCGTACTGGAACACTTAGTGTTGGCAGGCCTCCTACTAGGTTAACCAACGATCTGGTGAAGATTGCTGGAAGCAGCTGGATGCAGGCAGCGCGGGATTGATGAATGTGGAGACCGTTGGAGGAGGACTATGTCCAACAGTGAACGTTTGTCCGCTGATAATGATGGCATGTGAGACAACAAGTGAATTAAGTTAAAGCGCTTCGATCACGGCGCATGTGGAACGTTGTGGAGTTACGTCGCGGCGCGTTGCAGACTCTCCGCGATGATCGAGAGGAAGCAACGCGGCCCGCCTGCCCCCGACCTGCTCCATGACTATCAACGCCGCGCCGCCACGCTAGGGTGTGCACATTGCAATTGTTAGTAACTACAATTTCAATATTTGTATTGATATACCAGCTCTTCCGCGCTTTGCTAGCCGCAATTAAGCCGCAAATGACTTTCTCTAACAACCGTTACCATAGCAACCGCGTAAATAATACCAAATGAAAATGTTCATAAAAGTTAATTAAAAATCAAATGAAGGATTTATGAGACTCAAAAAGTAAATATCCTATAACCATCTATAAATCAATCCGCATCAATTGCTCATGTTTCCATGTTGATACAATCACTAGTTTTCACGTGATTGGCGAACAAACGAAAACCCATTTGTTAGGTCTACACTGGTAGTAGGTCTTTGTTACCGGAGAACGTCCAGGCAGGCTCCACTGCAGAGACTTTTTCTGCCTCCAAACAGTAATGTGCAAACATTACTGCGTTCCGGTTTGTAGGGCGCCGTAACTAGTGTAATTACTGGGGTACCGAGACACAGCATCTTGTCTCAAGGCGACGAGCGCAATGTGGTGCTATTTGTACCATTGTAACTAGCGCCACGTTGTTATGGGCAGGTGTATCACTTACCATCAGGTGATCGTCCTGCTCGACTTGTTAAACAACTATGTACCCCATTTTAATGCATTTTTTTTTCACAGTTACATTCGAAATTTGAAATAATTAAAGATCGTATAGAGATGTCTCCATTAGGGAGTCGAAATGGAACTCAACCTTTGTTTCACAGGACCCAAGAACAAAATATAACCCAATAAAAAAATTAAGTAATGGTAACTTAGGTATTTGCGATTGATTAAAATTTTCTTCAAATACTATAAATGCGTTTATCTCGTACATAATATTTAAACATATCTAAGAGACTCTATTTTTTAAATGGACTACTAAATCCAAATTTATTTTAAATAAAATGATACAGTAGTCCTGCGAGGAGCTGGCTGAGGCAGCTGGAATAAAATGTCCCCAACGCAATTGCTTAGAAGATTAGATGAGCAGGACGTCAACCGGATGATAGATGATGCGCTATAACAAAAAGACCCAAGTTACAATAATGTACACTACACCACATTGGAAGAGGTACCACACATCATCTTACGGAGCACAAGTAAACCTCATCTGCACACGGTGCACACTGCTGAATAACAGACGAGGCCCTGACCACCCACCAATCCGCACTGGCCCAGCGTGATGGGCTAAAGCCCAATTCCCCTCAATGAACTCTGTATAAATCTTTGAGGGAAGCTTATGTCCAGCAGTTTACATCTATCGGCTAATGATGATGACACCACATTATGAAGAAATTTCACTACTGTTTTGATGAAGAAAATTAGACTGCTGCTACCCAGTTAGACGGCCTCCAGCGACGTTCTTACCATCGTTCAAAAACGTTTTCATGTAAAACTTGATTTGTCCGATAAATGCAATAAATTATTGACACCCTATCCTAAAGCGTACAAGGAAGCTATTCCGTTTGAATACACAACGGCTCCCGATCTTAATCTATAATGTTGCAGCTGTGATAGTATTGCTTCATTAAATTAGCAGCTTAGATCTAATAGACTATTTATACAGCGCTGAAACCGCTATTCCTATATCAATGGTAGATTCTAAACTTATATACTCTATACGAATTTCTTTAAAGGTAAAATCTTCGGATCTGAAATATGGACCAGATCCCTAAGAGTAGGTGTCTTGTAATGTAACAGCGGCATCAGCTCTGTACCATGACATCACATTATTTATATATATATATATATATATATATAACAAAAACTATGACAGAAATAGAATAAACTTCTTTTGTTCGGGAATTTCTTGAAGCAGTTTTTTTACCTAATACTCCTACTTTATAACTTTATCAGCTTTTCAATATAGCTTAAAGGTACAGTGGTTGAATGCGTGAATATTACTTCAAAAATCGTTTCTTTAAATCTCAACCAAGTTTAAGAGAGTGCAGCAGTGTTTTGTGTTGTTATTGTTACAGAAAAAAAATAAACCCAACACAATAACAAAATAATATTAAAAGCAAGTAAGCACACACAATGTTTGAAATAACATTTATACTTATATTTTTATTTACTTTGAGCAATTACTTCATCTTAATTGCGGATGTTAAAAGGCTAAAGATGGTGGAGTCTGCTCGCACTTAACGCACTTACCCTTTCTCTTATATGTTGATTGATGGTAAACAAGACTACCATCAACCAACGCGTTGTTCCAGAATCGAACCAGGAACGTTTACAAAGCAAGCTATTACTATACTACTATCAGTTAAAGAATATTTCACTAGTGAACGTACTATTTAATAATGTAGTTGGACTACAATAGGACATTAATATTGGTAAATCGGTTCTATTATGAAAATATAATATCAATGATCACAACGCGACGTATAAAGAGGTTCCTTGACGCCGACCTATTTCATTTGATAGATATCTGACTTCGTTACATTATGCCGCATCAAAGACCCGACCGCGACGCTAAACTTTCACCACTCCAGGATACCGATCCGTCATCAATTGATCGATGGCGATACGAGATCATTCGATTTAACCACTTCTCACAAACGAAACACATTGACGTCACAATAAATGATCCATTTTATTCTTCAACAACAATAAACAACGTCCGAAAAATGAGCGGCGTACAAAGTTTAAATCCTCTTTCCGTAGAAATAAGAATCGAAATTGTTTATTTCGTTACGTTTCGATTGTTTGAATAAGTTTCTTTGAATGCGTACGCGGCCATTGTTAATTGAATTGTTTGACACACGATCTGTTACAATTTGAATGTTGGTACACTGCTCGCGGGCGGGCGGCGCGCTGCTGCCACCATCGCAGCGCTGTCGCAGTGTGGCGGGAACAGCTGTCAAAAATAAAATGTATATGTGTACATCTCTACATATACTTTATTTGCATCACAATGAACATGTAGTTAAATTGCAAACATTACTGTGATACCGTTTGAAGAGAGTTGTAGCTAGTGACATTTCACGGGTAACGATACTGAACATTTTACGTCTTAAGGCGACGAGCGTTATGTAGTGCAGTGTATACCATTCTAACTTCCGTCACGTTGTTACGGGTCGACGTATCACTTACCATCAGGTGAACATACCAGCCGTCTCGTCGCTTAAAAAATTGATATAGCGAAGGTAGAAAAATACAGTTTTTAACTCGTTTTTTTTAAGCGATTTCTTCTAGACAACCCGTGAATATGTACATGATAGAAAAGATTCTGCGAGGGTGTGCCGGATATATCATTATAATTTTTATCTTACTATATATGAACATGGGCTTTCTAATCAATTTTCAGCGTGATCGTTGCAATGTCACCAGTACCCAACGATACCTCTCTTCACCAGGTTGTAAGTCTACTTGGATATCGGTCGTCACACGTTGCCTTTGCCAATAATAATACCAGTCCATCTTTCTGAGCTTTATCGAAGTCCAGTCTAAGGAGAGAAGATCATATATGTTAGACATGATAAGTGTAAATTTGTTGTTGGTTTTTGTTATGAGAATCCCTAACATTATTCTAAGGTGACCACCGGATCGTTATTTACCACCAGGTAAACGTCCCGCATATTTATCTGCACATTTAAAAAAATAAACAACCCTATACTTCCTACCTTTGGAAAACTTCTAAGTGGGTTGTTAGCTTCATCCAAATTGTTTCCTTCTAACGAATTTATGTCTTAATGTTGTAGTTTTTGCTCTTCCAACCCTCGGCTGTCAGGGGCGCGCCGATGATGTATAGCCCCTTCCGTTAATAGTCGTGTACCGATGCTAACGCGGTATGGCGGTGGCTCCGTAAAACTTCGTTCACAGTGAAAATTTATTATGTAACCTCGCCCACGCACCGGGTCCGCCGAGATGAACTTGTGTGTTAATCTTATCTTTATTTGAGAATAATAAAGGGTTTTTACATTATGCGCTGTGTTTGTAACACTCGTAATTGCGTACCGTCGGCCCACGTTCATAGAATACAATTAGACGCGAGTGGGAAATTGTATCGACCGACGCGCTGGCAACACTTCGTGTTTGGGAATTTCATTCGTCTGATACCCGGCTGACGTTTATTGGAATTGTGTTTTGTGATAAGTGGCTGGATATTTGAGAATGGCCATTTTGAAAGCGTTCTTGTTTATATTAACATTGTCTAGTGTCCGCTGTACAAGTGGTGTACGTTCATAACATTTTGTTTCGTTACACGAACAATAATGTATGTGTCGACGTTTATGGTAACACTAAAATCATCGTTGAACAGAGAGTTAAAAAAGCATCTGTGATTCCTTTGTTATTTATATTAACTTAATTATTTTTATCTATTTATCTCGGTAAAAAATTTAAACAAACAATTTATGACAATAATTTTTTTTTATTAAAGCCGATTCCATGTTTCATTAGCAGTCAACATAAGCTAATATGAGGGCGACAAATTAAGCACAAACATAAACAAAGTCACAAACAAGGCGCGATAAGCATCGCGAGCCCGGCGGGAAAGGGCCCATAAAAGATTTATAAAAACCACAGCTACGTGGGGCTGGCGCTGTTGGTTCTGTGCTGCACTGGACTACCATACAATAGAAACGAAAAGCTTTATTTATCCACCTACTTCCTCTCATATACACATACAATATTATATCGTTATTCATATTGTCTTCTTTTTTCTATAGTTTACTTGTATAAAAGTCACTTAGTAAGCCACTTACAAATCTTCCGCCTAACAGATGAGAGATTGAAAACCAGCGCTCATCTGAACTACTACTCCGGCATTAACTGAGCCGCCTACTTTTGCCTTTTTTATAATTGTTAAATATTATTATTTATATGGGGATTTTATTTTGTTTTTATTTTTTTAATTATCAACTTTACATTGTACATGTCACTATAACAGCATCGCTGTGTTCCGGCAGTCAACATATAACCACTATCTTTCAACTAACCGCCAATAAATATAAATTCACTTTTGCTATTACTTTTTTTTTACAAAGCAAACAGACGACTGAGACCTTCACCTAATACTAAGTGATACATATACGCATAATAAAGTAACGCTAGTAGAACGATATGCAACACCACTTCGCGCTCGTCGCTTTAAGACATAAGATATTAAGTCTCATCACCCCTGTAATTACACTAGCTATAGCGTCTGTGAAACCGGAACACAGTAAAGTTTGCACACTACTGTTTGACGGCAGAGATAGGTGATGCGATAGTAGCTACCTAGACGGTGATGGTGTAAAGTTATCTATGTATTCGACTAACCTATATTTGAGTATATTTTTACTATTCCAACTTTGTATATATTTTTTTAATGGTATACATTATGATGATTATATATTGATTATTATAAATAATAATAAAAAATCACAACTGGAAGAAATAATGTTATAGAAAAATGTCCATTTGTTGGTATCCTAATGGTAGGACTCTTGACCAAGACCGTTAAACCTAAATATTAATAACTAGTGTACAAACATGGTTATTCTTAGTTAACATCTCGAGTCTCAAGGCGACGAGCATAATATGTAGTAGTGTACACCGTCCTGACGTATCGTATTACTTATTATTAAGCGAATGTCCAGCTCGACGCGTCACACCGTCAAATATAATAAAGACAAATATTAGAAACTTGTGCCATACGAATAAAAAAAAAACTTTTTCAGATCGTTTGTCTGTGTCGTGACGCTGCATCCCGACGGGGTGAGAGGCGGCAATAAAGCAAATTAGATTTAGAATAAACGACTTTGTTTTTGTTATTGTCTATGACAAGACCTGGTACGAACAGAAATGTTATCCTTCCAAAAATTTATAACAAGTAGGCAAAACTTACTTTTGTTTTCATTTTGTGAACAAATTTTTGTAAAAGATTTGTTCAAGTAAAGTGCGTATACAAAAAAATTCATACAATATTTGCTAGTGACGCCAAAACTAAACTACCCTTCTAATTTGGGTTGCCATATTTAGAAGAAAGCAACAGTAGATTAGAAGCTTAGGTTATATTTCTTTAAATTATCTATATACTTAAAAGTTTAATTTTGTTATAAACATATTATATATACCATACCCTAAGGTTCTATACCTTTCTCTTTCGAAAAAATCCAGGCCTAAAGGAAAGTTAGATTAATTTTAGCTGTTAAGAGATAATAAAAATATTAGCGGACATACATTTATAAAAGCCTACGTAAAACCAATGGACTGATATGGGCTGCTGATGATAATATCGATAGTGTTGTAGTTGATAGTGTTTCCTTGGCCAACGTTAGCAAATTAATTATACTATAGGCAATACTGTTCACGTTACAAATACATTCAATCAACTCTATACAACTTATAATAGAGATGATAACTTAATTATGTATATGAACATTTATAGGTATATATACTTACATTTAGGAAATACGCATAAATATGCTTGTACTGGTATTTCTTTGTTTTTGTATTAAACGACATAAGGCCGTGAATGACGAAGCGTACTCGTCCGGAATAATTTAGTTGTCATGACAATGGCAGTCTTACAATATAAGGATATTCGCTAGGTAGGAAAAGTCTAAAAATCCCGGTGACTGTCCAAAATCCAGATTTTGTGGCTCCAGAATTGAACACGAGACCTCCGTGTCAAACAACGCAAGCACATAGCCCATCACTTCGTAGACAGTTACCTGATCTTAACAGAATGCCCATTTAAAATTAAAAATGACCCACAATCCTTTCATTACATTTTTACACCCGCTAATTGTCGCAGCAAGGATCAGATGATTACCCAAAAAAATTTAAGAGGCTCTTCGTCATTATGATTGTTATTTAAGTCGCATGCTTTTCAATTCGGCCGTGCTATACGGATATCGGTGTGATCCTATTAAAGCAGGCGCAACACTAACATCGCATAGATAAAAGTGAAGTGACACCATTAATCAGGAAGTTCTCGATTCATTAGCACGAGCGGCGAGAATCGATTTGTCATAGGAAGATGTGTGGCCCGGGGGAGATAGGGAGCAAATGTTGCCCGATCCTTGTTATCCTTACACACAATACGCCTACTACTATTATACAATGGATGAGTTGTGTTATTCTAAAATAAACTGAATTATTTTTATTTATTTTTAATCTATTTCTAAAATTTAATAATACTGGTGGTAGTAACATCTTACGTCTTAAGCAACGAGCGTAATGTGGTGTTGTGTACACCATTCTAACTAGCGCTGCGTTATGGCCGGGCGTATCATTTACCATCGGGTGATCGTCTCGTCGGTTCATAGAATAGAAAAAAGTTATACAAAACAGAAATATACGGGAATGCGAAATATTTATACGCTTTCAATAGAGTTAGGTTATTATTCATGGCAGATTGATATAGGATGCTGAAGATTTAGATCGATTAAAAAAACTATGTATTGTCTATGGGCGCTTTCTATTTTTGATCTGCTTGATTTATAGAGGTACGAACATTTTAAAAATGGAACGTTGAGAAGACCGAATTGTTAAGGCCGGCCAACACGTTCCCTTTGTCTTAACATAATAAAACTTACGCGTCATATAAATAAAATGTTGACAGATCACCTCATAAATATTTAGTTGATATTTTTTTTTTCATAGTCGCATTGTTATTGCTGTTTTTTGAGTTTCGAAACAGCCGTCATAGTTTAGTTGCAAGGTTCTGGTACGAGTACATCCCGAAGGATTGCGGGTTCGATCCCCAATGAGCTTGAGCTCCGGTAACTCTCCGGCTCCGAGGGTGACGGCATGAAGAAAGCGACATATTCTAAGAACAACTAGTTTCGTGGATATGTGACATATGCCAACTTTCTGCGTCAACTTATACGTCCTCTGCTGGTCATTTGTCATTGCGCTGGTGGCATCCAATGGTTTTCCGCGATTTTTACCAGATCATCAGACCATCTTGTGAGGGTCTTTTTTTTATTTCACGAAGCGACGAGACGAGCGGAACATTCTCCTGATGGTAAGTGACACGCTTGCCCATAACAACGAGGCACTACTATTACACTGCACCACATTGTGCTCGTCGCTTTAAAATATAAAATATTAAGTCTCGTTATCCCAGTAATTGCCCTAACTATAACGCGCTTCAAACCGGAGCACAGTTATGTTTGCACAGTACTGTTTATCGGCTGCAATAGGCGCTGCAGTAGTACCTACCTAGATGGTCTCCGGCAGAGACTTACCACCAATAAACCCTCACTGCTCTTACTGCCACAATCCTTCCAGCAATGTTCTCTGCCCATTGCCACTTATGTCTAGTAATCTTTTGGACTACGTCAGGAACTTAATTCGCTCGCTAACTCACACTTGGCTAATTAACCTCAATTTTCTGCTTTTGAGATGGCAAGTGTGATGGTGATATTTAAAAGAGTTTTGAAAGGGAATCAAGTGGATAGGGCACTTCATAACCTTGTGAATAGCCGATTACAAGGAGCACGACTGGCTGTGCACGGAGGCGTGATGATCCTCACACTGATGTATGGTAGCGAATGTTGGGTAAGGCAGAAGACACATGAAAGTAGGATTAATGCTGTGGAGATGAGAAGCTTGAGAAGTATAACTGGAGTGAATCTGATGGACAAAGTGAAGAACAGTGTGATGAGGGAGCGGTGCGACGTGGTTGAAGATGTAGTGACAAAGATAGAGAAAGGGATGCTTAGAGGGTTCAGCCATGTTGAAGGAATGGATGAAAGAAGATTAACGAAAAAGGTATACAAGGTAAGAAGGATTGGACAAATCGGTACAGCTCGGCCTAGGCGGATATATTCCGATCAAATCGAAGATGTCCTAAAGAAAGACCGGGTCAAGAGTACTCGCAACCGACGAGCATGGATGAAGACGCTCATGAAGGTGAAGGAAGCTAGAGAGGTGTGCCAGGATCGTAGCAAGTGGAGAGAGGTGGTCTCTGCCTACCCCATTGGGAACGAGGCGTGATATGTGTCTCTGCTTTTAAAAGAAAAAAGTCTCAACAGTAGAAACATTAAAATGGCTGTTAATTATTTAAGCTATTCCTTCAACTTAAAAAACTTAAGTTACTCACATCACGATGTAATCTGTGGTTAAGTAAACAGCTGTTACATTAATGCGGCTGCTTGGGTGTTCCTATTAGGGAATGTCTTGGTATTAACCAGATAGGGCGACTGCTCCATTATAATTGGTGAATGATGATCCGTTATCCTTCACTTGGGAGTACAGAGACGAGTTTTACAGTTAGCTGACAGTTCACAACGGATTTAAAAAGGACCTTATTTGTCAACTGATACTATCCTTACACAAGGCTATTTTAATTTTAAAGGTTCAGTAGATAAGTTATGTCTTCCGGTGGTATTATTAAAAGTTGTACCCGATGTTTTGTTATTATACATTTGTTTATATATAACAAAAAAAAAACATTTTGCCCTTATTTTAGTATTGATTTTAGCGTTTTTTGTGTAAAAGTAATTATTATATATAATTACCAAACAATGACTTAACACTTGTTAAAGTCTATAATAGTATATTGTTTCATAGAGAGAATTTTTTTTTTTAATTAATAATGAGATGAGACGAACGGGATGTCCACGTGATGGTAAGTAGTACGCCGGTTCATAACATGGCGCTAGTTAGGATGATATATACTGCACCATATTGCACTCGTCGCTTGACACCTAAAATGTCGGGTCTCGTTACCCCAGTAATTACACTAGCTATAGTGCCCTTTAAACCGCAACACAGTAATGTTTGCGCACTACTATTTGAAGGCAGGAATAGGCGCTCCGGTGCTGTTTACCTAGACGGTCTCCAGCAACAGAGACATCTCTCTCAACAGCCAATTTACGTCCCTACTGTTGGGGCACAGGTCTGCCCTCGATGTGAGGGCGATGAGACTACAGTCACCGCGCGGGCCCAATGCGGATTGGTGACTTCACACAGACCTTACAATAAATTCTAATTCATGTGCAGGTTTCCTCGCGATGTTCTCCTTCAACGTTTGTATTCCGCTGTTGTTACTAAAGTTCACAAATGTACATAACTTAAGTATTAAAGTCATCGGTACATCACGAGTTTCGAACCCGCGACCTTCGAGATGAAGGCCGCACGCTCTAACCATTAGCCCAGCGAGACCTAACAACAGCGAATTTTTTTGGTAAACATGAATTAGAATGTTGAACACTATTAATCCTTTATCTATTCTATCATAATATATATGTAATAATAATTAACATATTCATAACTTAAGATGACTTTGAAGCTGTCAAACGTGTAATCTAATTTCATTCGAGTGTTGCCCGATAGAGCACATATTACCGATTTTATTTATCGGTGAGGTCAGGACACGTAATTATCTAGATAAAGCACAAACGTCCAGTCTGCGCTATAGATGCGTATCGAGCATTAAGGAAGCAACCGGGCCGCCGCGTCATCTCGTCCCAGGTCAATAAATCTTCAATCGGCCGTAAGTGCGGAAGCGTCTCTAACTCCTTATTATGACAGTGGGTTCGATTATCGACGCTTGCTCAGTCAGCCCGGCGATGCATCTCGCAACTGATTCGTGGGATCCCCGGCCGTCGGCGGGCCACCATCCATCACTCATAATCTTCCAGTTGCGTCAGCGTTTCCTCTCCCCGATGAATTAAGGAATGGCCGCCGATGCAGCCTCTAAGCGAGCGGCACACCGGGCTGTAAACATTTCCACCATCCCTTTATATACGTGAGAATAAACACACACACATATATATATATGTATATTTATATTATCATAGCATTCATCCCTCCTACGTAATAGCTTAATTGCTTTCTTTTTTTTTCTTTTAATAATTATATACTTATTACTTATATAGGAGATATCCAGAGATTCATTGACTCTTCACAAGATTTCTGAATTCAAACTTCCGAAGAATGGATTTTACGAGATGTAAGTCAAAAATATGTGATGCTAGGTCTCTGTTGCCGGACACCGTCTAGGGTCCACCGCAACTCTTAGTTTTACCAAAGAACAGTACTGTGCAACTAAAATTAAAGGTATACTGTTTCGGTTTGAAGGGCGCTGTAGCTAGTGAAATCACTCGAGTGACAAGTAATTACGTTTAAATACGACGAGTACAATTTGGTGCTGTGTATATCATCTTAACTAGCGCCACGTTGATATGAGCAGGTAAACATTTCATTTGTCTTGCAGCTTTGATAATTAAAAAAAAAATTAAATGCCTAATGATCCAGTGCACAGCTCTGATGCTTTAACTTAACGCTGGTCCGTGGGAACCTGTCGGAAGCTGCATGGATTAGTCAAGCCCGTCTCGTACCGAGCAGCCCACTTACTTCCTCCTCCGGCACTCGTGACGCGATTAACATCACTCAATTATAATTATCTAAACTGTCACATAGTGTATCAACTTCAACTTTATACTTAATCAGTGCTTTTAAGTAACCGTCTCTTAACTTGTCTCTTTTTAATACAATGTTTAACAATTTTTTTTTTATTTCCGGTTTATATTATTTTTAACATATTAACATAATGTGTATTATAAAAAAAAACTTATACTACTATGATATATCAAATAATCGCTCATTTTTTTTTAACGGGCATTGTAAAAAAATAACAAATAGACATTATGGGGTGTGAAGGTTCCCCCCACACAACAACTCACAGGACCCAAGTCAATCTCACCTATCCATGTTGCACCATGTAAATCCACAAACGAGGCTCTGGCTCCCACTAACATATACTAGGCCAGCATGGCGAGAAATGGCCCAAATCACCCCTTATAAATCCCTACCCGAATGACGTGGCAATCTTTGGGGGAGGCCAATATCCATCTATCATGTGATGATGATGAACAAGCATTATAATAATTATTTCAAACTGTGTCATCATTACCATCAGCCAATTGTGGCCTACGTTCACCACTGCTGGACATAGGCCTCCCCAAAGATTTCCACATCGATCAGTCCTTCGCTGCCCGCATACAGTCACTAGAGATCGTCGTTTATAGGGGTTCATATGGGGGAGGGCGGCATTTGGACCATTTCGAACCACGTTGGCTCAATGCGGGTTGGTGGGAGCCAGAGCCTCGTTTGTTGATTAGCAGGATGCACCACGAGCAGGCGATGTTGGCTTGGTTCACGTGAGTTGTGCGCAACCCCTTTACATCAGCGTTGACATCATCATATCCTTTAATAATATTAACTATACCTATAGTCATTTTAATACTGAATTTCTGTTGTCCTGTTCCTTCGATTTGTGTGGTAGAATAATTTGTTAATAAAAAATATATAGGAGACATCTAGAGGGTCAATGACTCATCAGGATAACTCCGAAACTATTATTCGTAAACACAAACATTTGGTAAAGATATTGCTTCTGCTGTTTAGAGGTCAGCTAAGAACGTATTTCACAAATTTCCTACCCTAAAAGAAGTTGCGGGGGTGTTAATAATTTCTAATCTATTTCTATATAATTAGTTAATTCTAAGACCAGCAAAACGAGCGAGTAATAGCTAGTAGTATGATTAAACAAATTTAAATTAATAATGTTTATACAGTTAATATCATCATCATCATCATCATCATTATCAGCCGACAGACGTCGACTGCTGGACATAGGACAGCAAATATATAATATGATAATTATACTATCTAATTATATTATCTATCGATGTGGAGATCCTTGGGGGAGGTCTATGTCCAGCAGTGATTTTATACTACAGCTAAAAGCATAATGCTGAAGAACACTACTTAACGAGAAGACGACTTATTTCCATTTTTTTTATTTAAAACAAATTAAAACAAAAAACTGGTGGTAGGTGTCTGTTGCCGGGCATCGTCAACATCTTATTCCTCAGACAACGAGCGCATGCGCAATGTTAATTGTATAAAAAAAACTATTTATGTAACACATAACGTTAAGTAGTAAAAGTGGACTTAATATAACTAAAGGATTAAAGATAATAACTTGAAAAGGACTAATAACGCGCACTTGGGAGATTTTAACACCGACAATGGTAACGCATTGAGCAGAACAAAAAAAAAAAGACGGACGGTTTCGAGTTAACTTTTTAAATTCGGACTAAAGGGTTTCGCCGCGCCACAGGCGCCGCCGGTGTTGCCACCACGAAAAAAATGCGGTGATGGAAATAAAAAAAAAAAAGTGTAAAACGTCCCACAAAACGGACATAATTTATATGTGAATTAACGACCGCATTGTGTGTTTTCGTTGTAATTTTTATTTACGATTGTTTACCCCATTTTATGTTTTAATATCACGCGTTATTTATCGCCTTTTCATTTTTATTCCAAAGGTGTTTCTCCGTTTTTTTTTATTCTGCCTGTATCACATTTAATTTATTGGTCTCTTCATATCGACGTTTGAATTTTAAATGTCCTCTTTTTAGCATCATACATCATGAATCATTCAAGTTAAATGAGTTTAGAGTTATTTTGATATTTATTCATATTCCAAGTTATCCTTATTATGAATAGAAATTATTTTAAGTTAGTAACGTAATCGCTTTCAAGTTGCAAGCAATCAGACGGACAAGTCGTTTAATATTACTTATTCATAGAAAATCGAATCGATTCCCGCTACTATGATTATTGGGTTGTAAAGATCGTCAAATATTATTTTAGTCGAAAAAAAAAACGGAGTGAGCGAGGCGCGGAGTGACTCTATCCGTATTATACAAATATCGACAATCTCATATTTTACGGCAGTTTTATGGACGCAAGGAATTCTCTCAGTAAGGACGAAAGGAACCGCTCCGGAGCCAGATTAGGAGATTGTAATTCGTTATAAATTTATTAATGATTAATAATGATATCGAATTTTCCTCTGTCGCGTTCAATTCGGGCCCCTGAGATAGTTTAGAGCGATATTAAGGGCGGGAGCGACAGTTCGATGCTATAAATTAATAAGAAAAAAAAAAATACTAATGGTCACACATAGTCTTTTTTATTTTAGTGCGTAGTATACGTATAGTTGCGGATCGGACTAAGTAACTATGGGAGAGACCTATGACTAGCGGTGGACTGTCGTGAGCTGATGGTGCTGATTTGCTGCTTAAGTAGCATCCTTTAAGTAACAACTAGCTTTCGCTTTGCTGGCCGTGATACTCTCACAACTCCTTTTGTGGGTAACATTTCTTAAAATCCGTTCTTAGCTGATCTACATTCTGCAATTGGAACATTCCTAACAAAAGTCTCCAGGCCTTTGATTCCAGACGTCGTGATAAGTCTCCACATAAGCAAAAATCTTGTATGTATCATTATCATCATGAAAACCCTGTGGCAGTTCGCTACTGCACATAGGCGTCTCCTAAGGAACCTCTCTTAGCCCAATCATCGGCTGTACGCATCCAGGTGCTGCCAGCCGCTTTAGACAGATCTTCGCTTCATCTATTCAGTGAGCCACCAGTGCTATTTTTGCTTAACCTCGGTGTCCACTCTAGGACATGTATGCTCCATATGTAACATTGTATATAAAAAAGAATGAGATACTGTTTACAACAAAGAAGCTTCATCATCATCATCATCATCAGCCGATAGATGTGACAAAACTTATGATCATATAAGTGATTAAATGAATCAAATAAATTTTAACTATTTGTAAAGTTAAAAAAAATACCTTTTACCGTTATTTTGAAAATAAGCTTAGTAAGTCATATAACTGTTAATCTAATAAGATAAAAAAGTTTTCTAAGTAAAGTATTCATAATTATTTGTAAAGCAGTAAACTCTACAGAAGACGATGCTGGTTAATCCAGTTAACTTCATGTCGTAACTTTAACTAATAAAATTAACAAAGCAATTTGAACTTAGACAAGTTGTGTAATATTTAAGTGAACGTTAAAACACTTAGCCGTTAATGACACTGTCGCAACAGTTTCGTTCAAAATTAGTGTACACTTAGTGAAGTAGTGCGAACAGGATAACTACATTATAATAACTCGGGGTGAGAGGGATGTCCCGTCGCGAGGTGATCTTATGGGAGATTTTAAATTCCCATAAACCGGACGCATCAGCGCCAACAATGACACCGTACAATCGTAAACCTTTATCTCTACGTATCCTTTTATTTATTTTTTTTTTACTCCTTTTGTCCTAGAGCCAGAAAAATAAACGACGACGGCTGGCTCAGCAATCGTGTGGATTATCTGTGACGAAGAAGTTGAAACGGCTATAAAATCCCTCACGGGGTGAAATTGTGTCCGCGTCATGATTTTATTACTATATTAAACGGTTGTAAACAGTAATATCCGACGCAGTATAGTAATACGAGATGAGAACACTATTATTTATTTATTTTGTTATCCCTTTATACGTCTGAATACGATCTTTCCATTTGAAAGTCGAGAAATCTTCATCACTGATGTTCGCGTTGAATAACCTTAACCGATCAATTAACAGCACGACCGATATAATATCAGCAGCATCCTACTTTTATCTACAATGGGTTATCCTCAATTTCTCATGGTGTTGAAAGATTAATGGTATCATAGTAATGAAAATGGCTCGTCTAGAATACCATAATTCTCATACAACAGTCGGAACCCAGCAATGCTGTTACAGCGGTTGATATACAATACTAGGTCTTCCCTGCGCAAATCCCTCTGGAGAAGCAATTTTGTAAAATCCAGTCTTACCTGATGTCTACATGGCAGAAGTAATGTGTCTACCAAATTTGGAATTTTTACGTCTACTAGTTCCAGAGATCTCGTGATGAGTTAATTAATCTCTGGATATCTCCTATGTATGTATATTAACCATTAATCTTACCACCAATCAAACTTCACAAAGGTAGCCTCAGAATCGAACCAGAGACATTCGTGTTACTGATCAACTAAGCCAGACCAATAGCAACCAACTGTTCCCTAAGATCACTACTAAGACTTAAATCTACCTGCGTAGCACTACTTGATCTCCAGTCTAGGAACTTCCTGTTCAATCGATCAGCTTCGCCAGCAATCAGTACCATATATTTCTCAAGAGCGTCTTCTTCTTAAAGTGCCTCTCCAACGAATGATGGGTGGCGATCAGCGTGGTACAGTCCTTTCTGTCTCCTAGGAGACGCCAAGCACTCGGGATGGTGTTATTATTAAACTTTTCCATGCTGAATACTAAGGAATATCGTGCAGTGCTTTTCTTTCTGCATCAGGCCTTTTAGAGGTTACTAACACCTAAGGGCTGCTGATGCCTCATCCAGCCAGTTCCCGGGCTGGATATATGGTTATACCGCCATTACTCGGTCGCCAGACCCTCGTCCCTTATCCAGCAGGGGGCACCGCGAGCGGGAGAGATAGACTATTTGGCCGGATAGATCTTATTTTCCCTTCTACCCTTACCCCCTTAAAAGCAATAGAGCGCAAATTCATCATCAACATTACCTCCACTAAAAACATTGCTAGACCCTTAGGTCTTCGGAAGAAATATACTTTACGTACCATGACAAAAACGGTGCGAAACCATTGTGTAGTCATATCATCAAGCAACATCAAACATGAGCGCCAAGATAATAGCGACTGGAGTTTGTTAATACAACAAAAAAAAATCGATTGAACCAATATTGGTACAACCGATACCACATGGTAGTAAACGAGCACCAGACACGTGGATGAATTATTCAAATACACCCGCAGCGGAGTAAGCTGATGAGGATGATGCAAGCGGCACAAACGCGCTGAAAGCCCATCATTAAATCGATACCGTCTTATTAGTTTTACAGATCACCGTTATTAACGTGTTCACTAATCACCACTCTACTCACATAATGGCTATTTCTCCATATCTCACGGGTAGCCATAAAAGCCTGACCATTAAAATCGCTCAACTCCCAGATTCTTATCTCGATCCTTGCAACACTGGAGGCGCAAAAAATCATTACGTGAAAACTGTTTTAATAGTATCACGATTATAATAACTCTGTTAAGGAAGACATGATTTTTAGTGTGCTGTTTTAATATTCCCACTGGTGGGACTCGTGGCCTTCTTTCATACTATTTATTAAGAGATGAAGATTGTAAGAACAAATAACGATTGGTTGCCTCAGTTCGTCATGATGAGTAACTCGGATGTCTCTGGTTCATCTCCGAGGCCACGTGGAATTTGATTGGCGGCAAGATTGATTACTTTTATTGCGATGAAAAATTTTTTTTTATAATATTTTAATGGGCTGAAGTACATGGACTAGTAATTGCGAAGTATGCACTGGTGGTATGTCTCTGCTGCCGGAGACCGTCTAGGTAGATACCAGCGCCTGTGGCAGCCGACAAACATTAGTGAGTAAACTTTACTTTGTTCCGGTTTGAAGGAGGATGACGCGACTAATCATCTTAAATCTTCCGCGACGAGCACAATATGGTGCAGTGTGTACTATTCTAGCTAGCGCCACGTTATAGCGGGCGTATCATTTACCACGAGGTTAACGTCTGTTTTGTCGCTTCGTTGAATAAACAATATCATCATCATCCGATAGATGCCTTCGACATAGATCTCATCCAAAGATCTTCAAACTGATCAGTTCTTCAACACTTTCTTCTACTGGTTTTTCCTCCACTAAAAGTATGAGCATGTCATTAATCTTTCAACTCACTTTAAACTTTATAATTGATTTATAGCAATGTACCATTGCCTTCATCATCATCATCCCCCGATAGACGTTCACTGCTGGACATAGGTCTCCCCCCAATGATTTCCACACCTTTGCCTTACCAAAATGATAAAAAAAAAACAATTTAAAAATGGCGATAGGCTCGTTTCAAATGTTGCGAAAACTTTTCACATTCCTGGAATGAAACAGTAAAAATAGTGTTCATCGTAACTTACCCCGCCGAATACCGACCCTCCGATAAAAATCGGCAATTAAACAATAAATATATAAATATAAATAAATAAATAAAAGGGAGGAATGCGGCCGGATCGGATCCTGTTCATAATGGCGGATACATCCGCCGGCTAACATGTCGTATATTAACACTAGATTCACAGACGACAGCTAGATCATTGAAAATATTCCGCGCGCCCGCAGCCCTGACGTCCGCGATACCTGGAACGGCTGCAGCATCATCGATCTTCGCGTGTCATTTCTGAGAAATATAAATACGCCAGCAGGTTCCCCGCCATTGAACGATATTTTTTTTATGTTCAAAATTGAAAAGGAAAATGGCAGCTCCCCGATGTATACCGCACCCATTTGTATGTTCCCAACTAAATATAAAAATAGATGAAAGGGAGGTGAAACTGAGGGTTCCCTCCCTCCGCCTCCATCAGTTCCGAGTCAGTTGCGTGTAAAAATATTTTTATTACCAAACCAACTAATTGAAAAATTTTTTGTAACACGCAGGTCCCGTGTTCGATTCCGGGCCGTCACGTTGTGTGTTGGGATGGCAGGTCTCTGCACCTGGAAACTGTCTGTGTAGGTACCACTGCAGCTCCTATTGTAATCACCAAACAGGAAGTACTGTGTAAATATTACTGTGTTCCGATTTCCGCTGGAGACCGACATTAGCTGTCGCAATCTGGTTGTCAAACTTCAAACTCGAGCAAGCAACTCTTCTGGTGGTAGGTCTCTGTTCCCGGAAACTGTCTAAGTAGTTACCACCGCAGCGCCTATTGCACAGCACTGCAAACATTACCGTAATCTGGTTTGGAGGGCGCTGGTTGGACTATTACTGGTGGTAGGTCTCTTTTGTCAGAAACCGTCTAGGTTGGTACCACCACAACTCTTATTTTTACCATCAAATTGTAAGTAGTGTATATAAACATTACTGTGTTCCGATTTGAAGGGTGTTGTTACTAATGAAATTACCGAGGTAACAAGACAGTGCAATTTACATCGTCCTAACTAACGTCACGTTGTTATGGGCAGGGTATCACATCAGATGAAATTCCGAACGAACGAGAAAAAAAATATGAAAATGTAAATAATTACCGGTAATTCAAGTTATGTAATTAATATTATACTATCAATGTCTACAAGTGACGCAGCGCCACTCGCGTTACAGTGACGTAGTGTAAGCTCTAAATTAGCGGGATGGGAGCTAATTTACGCGCTTCTGGTGCCGTTTGTCCAGTAATAAATACGTCAATTACCCCGACACACCCCTGACTGATTTACGGGGGCGGTCCTTCTGTGAGTATACTATATATATGTATATAACGTTTCAGGGTAGCGATGTAGATATATATTTTTATAGAAAAGAATATATTAAATAGTTTGGTCGCTTTGTTCATAATATCTGTCTACTGGGGGGTGTGGGTCTCTGTTACCGGAAACTGGTTTTTTTTTATTGAGACGAGACGAACGTGACCTTCACCTGATGGTAAGTGATACGCCCGCTCGTATCATGGCGCTAATTAGGATCCACACAGCACCACACTGCGCTCGTCACCCCAGACCTAAGATGCTAAGCCTCGTTACCCCAGTAATTACACTAGCTGCAAAGTCTCAAACCGGAACGCAGTAGTGTTTGGCGGCGGAAATAGCTGCGGCAGTGATAGATGCCGTAGTCTAAGTAAGTACCACCGCAGCACCTATTTCTGCTGCCGAACTGTGTTCCGGTTTGAAGGGTGTTGTAGCTAGTGTAATTGCTGGGGTGATAAAGCTTAATATCTAATATCTTAAAGCGACCAATACAAAGTAGTGCAGTGTATATCACATTATAATTAGAACAACGTTGTTGTCGCTGGAGTGTCACTTACTAACAAGTGAACGTGACGCTCGTGGCTCCGTCTAACGATAATGTATTAGTGGACGTGTACACCGCAGTTGGATGTGACATATGGTGTACCATCATCACGCCAGCCCACACTTGACAATTGCTCGGGCTGCGCTATCTTTTGTTTGTGGTGCATAAAGATCGGCGACGGATAACCCCCGCCGCCTCCGCAACCCCCACGGACACCGGCACCGACAGTGCTGCGCTGTAAGGTTATCGATAATCCAATCTTTATTATCGACTCCCGCGCAGGTTCACACCTGACCCGCCCGCCTCGATTTATGGACCCGTAAATATTTACATAAGCCGCGCGAGTAATGGAATTTACATATCACTGCACATTCACCCGCCGCTGTAAATTCGCGCTTCGCTGTACAGCTTGCGTGTGACTTATCGCTCGCTTTCTAACAAACTTACGGTTGCATCGGTGCAATGTATTCATTTATTATATTCCTCATACGATGCACATTTTGATGAAAGGCTAAAGGATAGAATCCTAAAGTAAATATATCCTCAATGTGAAGTAGATGAATGAGTTTTAGCAGGCGCGAGTTCGATGCCTATTTAACTTGAGCTTGTGGGTAGAGAAACATTATGAACCTGTACATCCTAATTACACTAACATTCATAGACACGTGACCACCAACCGACACTTGACCAGACTGGTGAATAGACGACCATAACGGTATCCTTGAGACAAGACCTCGGATCTCAGTAGTAGAAATATAAAGGCTTTCTTTAATGAACAAATACAGTAATGAATATTGTTGGTAGATATCTGTTTACGGAAACGATACCATCGCAGCCTCAATTTCTACTGCCAAAACCATGTTCCGGTTTGAAGGGGGTAGCTAGTGAAGCTATTAGGATTATGAGATTGAAGATGTTAAATTTTAAGGCTACGAACTGTGGTGCTGCTATATATATAACCTATGTTTTGGACAAGCGTATCACTTGGCATCGAGTGAGCGTCTTGCTCGTCGTCTGTATGTTAACCGTGTACAGTTGTAACAAATGATTCTAAATGAAATACGTAAAACTTCAATTAACGCATATCCGTATGTAATTAATAAGAAAGGGATCTTATCATTAAGAATCTAAACATTAGATAATAATTATAAGATTATTATCGATAAGCAAATGTGGAACGATCAGTCACTAGGTCGTTATCTCTGATTCTCACACCACCGGCTTTATGAACCAATTTCCCCAAATAGGTCCCGCGGCTATTATTGGGAATGGGGTCTAATAGTTCGTGATAAGATAAGCCACACTGCGGCATAATATTTTGACGGGGGACAACATCGACTTAATTGGATTAGAAGTATTTAATACACCTGCTGACTCCACACGGTACCAAACATATCTGATGAAGAATGTTCTAAAAATAATAATCGCCACTTTGGAACGACGGCATGATGCGACTGCACGTAATATCCTGGCGCCAGCTAGAATGATGTACACTGCACAATATTGCGGTCGTCGCCTTGTGACGTAAGATGTATAATCTCATTACCGCAGTAATTTCACTAGGCTTCAAACATAGTAATGTTTCCCGGTGGAACCTGGCTGCACGGTTGTACTTTGACATACCAACCAACAGATACCTTTTTGTGTCGAAGAGGAAATCTTCGAAAGCTACCCTCATTCAACGGGGAAAGGTAGGGTTATGTGGGATTTATACTCCCTAAAACCTCATCGGTGGCCATCCCTAGTGCTTTGCAAAAGGCTCCGGAATCTCTTACGGAACACACCGGTGCCTCCCTGCACTGTGTCTAAGCACATCCCGAGTAATGCCATAATCCTCCCCATCACCCTCGCTATGCAACGACGAGCACGAGACTAACTCGTACTTGTCGTTCACGTCGGACTCACTTAGTCTGCAATGATGACCCCCACCTTCAAAGCGTGCGAACCCGTAACCCTTTTCAGTCTCCTTTTACGACAGGCAGGATATACCTTAATCCTATTCTTAATAGCCAGATACTGTACGAACTAGCTTACTGTTCCCTGAAGATCACACCCGATTGGATCACGAAGAGAATCAGCAAGCATACAAAGAGTAATGTCCTATGTATATGAAACTTAACAATAACTTAATATAGGGTGGCGCAAATGTAATCCTCCTATCAGAAAATGCTATAAATTTTGTTTTGATGAAAAAAAATTAAAAGACCAAATAAAAATAATCCACAAGAAGAATCAAAGTTTTTCATATTTTTTTTTAAATTACAGCCAAAAAACATCGGAAGGTTGTTTTTGGCTGTAATTTAAAAAAAAAATATGAAAAACTTTGATTCTTCTTGTGGATTATTTTTATTTGGTCTTTAATTTATTTACATCAAGGCAAAATTTATAGCATTTTCTGATAGGAGGATTACTTTTGCGCCACCCTATACATTTAATCGTAGATGTAGTTAATCGTTATAATAGTGTAATATCTCAATGAAATGATGGTATTAACCATCTCCCGCTGTAACAGTTAAGCACGGAGGAACGGTCAGTTAGTTTCAATGTATATCCCATTAATTTAACTTCGAAATGGGAGCGGGAAACGCGCCTCGCGGCCGGGAAAGAAATTGCAGCGTCCAGCGGTAAAGGCATCTCCACACTACTACATAAAGTTCGACTAATAAACTTCATAAATAAAATCATCATCACACGACAGGCACCCACTGCTGCGAAGCGAGGCGACAAACGGGACGTTCACCTGATGGTATGCGATACATTATACTCATCACTATAGACTTAAGATGTTGAGTATCGTTAGCTAAGTAATTTCACTAGTTACACCACCTTTCAAACCGGAACACCGGAACGCTTGCAAACTAGTTTGTCGGCAGAAAAGGGCGCTGTGATTGTACTTACCTAAACGGTCTCCAGCAACGGATATCTACCACCAGTACTTTTTTCCTAAAGATTGATCGGCTCTGTATTCAGTTTCGCCTGACCTTCACCAGATCGCCAGTCAGTCTTCCAGCAAGTACCCTGAACATTACATAAGTCTTATCAAAAAGATAATGTGCCTAGATAGCTACCACTGCTCTGTTTCTGCCGCCAACCAGTAGTTGTGAGTAATGAAATTACTGATGTGATGACACTTCATATCTTACACACAATGTGATGTAGTGTACACCATCCTAACTAATGTGAAGTTGTTATGAGCTGACGGTTTACTTACCACCAGGTGAACGATATGCTGGTCTCGTCGCTAAATAAAACCTCGATCAAGTATAAAGTTGTGTGAGGTCAGTCTTTGCGACCTCTGGGTGCACGATAATGGAATTGCACCGTCCGACGGTGGTTCAAGCCGCGAGGTGGCGCCATGGGGGGTAACTTATCCCCAACGACAACTAACTTGCGTCTAACTCAAACCAGACCGGGCACCGTTCAACGTTATTATGTCACCTGCATTAAGCGAAGAGGTGACGTTAAAAAAAAATTGAATGTTGATCATCCGGTAACAGGATCCCAGCGCTGGGACGATTGTGCGCGCGCCGAGTAACACAATATGCGCGAACAGAAATAAAAAGGGTTTTTAATTTTATGAGTCGCCCTTTAGGAGGTTTTAATGTATGCGCTCTTTCTAGACAAGTCCGCGACGCGCGTAATGGATCACTTTTGTTTACGTATCGGTTCAAAACTAGCAGGTCTAATGAAAATATTTAAATAGACATACTTAATTACTCTGCTGGTGGTCTCTATTGCCGGAAGTAGTCTAAGTAAGTACCAGTACAGTTCCTGTCTAGTAAACATTAATGTATTCCGATTTAAAGGATGCTGTAGTTAGGTTATATTAGGTGACAGTTTTAAGGACGATCACCTTAAGTAGCGCCACGTTGTTAAGGGCAGGAGTTGTTTGTTAATGCATAAGCATTAATTACCCTTGGGCTTAATGATAACATCAGCTGATGTTTAGCCTTATAATGTAATTGAGGTAAAAATATCCTAAATGAGCCAAGTCGTAATGAATATATGCAGCGGCAGCGCGGCGGCGTGAGCTGGAGCCGGAGCCGACGATGCTGCATAAATCGATCCTCCTCTGGTTTAACCCGGTGCTTCCGATATTACAAATGACTAACATCATAAATCAGCCGCGTCCACCGCGCGCACCCACGGCCCGATAAACTGTCGCGGATTGAATTTAATGCGCCGCAATTGCTAATGCCGGACTCGTTGAACAATCCGGGCGGTGCTGGTGCAGCCGGCGGCGGCCGCGGCCCGCCATGCTCCTACATATTTATAATGGCCAATTTACGTTACGGAGCCACGCCAGGCCGCACCGGGCCGCACCGGGCCGCAGCGCACGGAGCCGCGCCGCCTGAAAAGGTGGTACCGATTTAGTCTTTGAAATTGTCGACCTTCGTACAGCATGACGTATGCTACCCATTAGTTGCTGAATAGAATGAGCCGGTGACCAACAAACACGAATAGCCACGTTGAAACTCCTGTAGATATTGATAATGAGACGTGTTTAGAAAGGCAGCATTGAGCCCGCGCACAGCCGGTGAATGTATTATGGAGTCGATCTAGACAAATTCATTTTATATTCAAATGTGATACCCTGCATCACCGCGAATGGTTAATCCAATTGGACTTGTAGAAACCCCATTGACTGACTGAGCCTCAACTATGTTTACAATCATGTGCTCGGTTTATAATTTGACACAAAATTTCTTCGTCAAACACATTGTTGGTAAACATTTTCATGATCCGTGACCAAATCAATTCGTTCTTTGTTTCAGAAGGATCTCTCGGACGACTGCGTGTTCGAAGAGCATATAGAGGAGAACAACTACAATACATACTCGCGGATAAGAGGCGGCAAGAAGACCTTCCTGGCGCTAGACAATAGAGGGAAATCGAGGCGGACACAGATACCGGTCAGCAGGCCCTTGGGTAACCTGTCAGGGTACGCTCTTACACTGACAAGGCGATGGGATGGACAGCGGCAGGCACAGTGCCCGCCGCGCCGACACCGCGGCAAACTCAAGCGGCCGCCGCCTTTCCACAGGAACTGTCAACGACGAGTCCAAAAGCAGAATCAGAGGCACAAGCGCAAGCACAAGAAGGCGAACGATCCGAAAAAGAAGCAGAGGCACCCCAAAGGGCGGAGAAAACACGAGAACGGTACGACAACGACGACGGAGATGAGCTGGGACGAGTCGACGATGTCGACCATGTCGACCACGGACGTCGAGTTTTTTCGGTCGGCGACCGCGCAGGAGGCGGTCGCACGCGCGTGAGCCCGCTGCTCGCCGTAGGCGCCGCCGTCGCGCTCGCACAATAGCACCGTTCCACACTTACAGTGCAAGAATCTCTGCATCATTCCCCGCTGAGCTCCGACAGCGCAGTGGAGGTCGAGGGCCGGTCGCGTCTTCTCTCCTTCTCATTCTAACATTAATTTGTTCAGATTCCCGAACATTTTTGATCATTAAAATTTGATATGTACTTGTTAATTTTTAAACGATTTAAAAATTAACCAAAATTGATTGCACATTTTACCTATTGTTCTGGATCTATCTGTCGTCATCAAGAGCCACTCTATAAAACTCCGCGATCCCCGTTTCGGACAATCTCTCTTAAAAGTTGGAAATCAGCGCTCCAGTGCCCCGCTTTGATAATTTGGTGGTCGAGACTGCATCGGGCATTTGATGTTTCCAATGTTCGTTTAACGAAATACTCAGGTAACGAAACGCATCCAACCAGTCGGAGCGCCGGCGTTGTTGCAACGTCTAACGACAACGAAATGATATTATTCTACCAAAGCTACTGAAATTATCTATCTCAATTTATATTCCTAGTTCGCTTTAAAACGTAGGTTTATCGGCAAGATTCCAATTGTCATAGTTACTGTTACTTATCATGAAATTATTAACGTAGAACCTATTGATAAAGTTAATAATAAATTTAATCGAATGGATTTAATTAAAACGCGTCAAGATTATCGTTTGGTAAGGTGGAACTGTGTTAGGGTAAGGAGTAGGATTCCTGTACGCGCCGGCGAGCGCTTGTTCAATATCGAAATTCCCTAGTTCGGTCTATTCCCTTTCCGATCTTGTTATTGTAAAGTTCTTTCGCTCCTCTCTACCGGACATTGCTTTGTTTTTTTTTCTTTTTCTATTTTATAAAAGAAACAGATCATTGAATTTAATTTTCCTGAAGGATGTATGAATGCAGTGACCTCTGGAAGGCTGCTCCGAGATTTTCCCCCATGCACTCAACGACACGAACAGGAATCGTAGGATGGTTTTGTACTTAGTTGGATGATTGGTGGATTAATTTCATAAGAAATTGACTGAAAATATATGACTGAGTAATGTAGGTTCGATGGTTTCGGAATATATATGGCATTGTGCGGCGGACGGCTGGCTATTTTGTAAGTTTTGGCGGATCAGAGACAAACGGCCTCGTTGACCAGTTCCCCTTTGAAACATAGAGAACTGTATCTTTGAGTTATGATTAACGAGATCTGATTACTCGATTCCCGTCACCACGAGACCGCTTGCCTCGGCCCATACAAAAATTAAATTAGTGATAAAAATGTACTGCGACGAAGTGACTATTAGTAGATAGCTCTTAAAACGTGTATCTAATTTGTAAATTATTTATTTTCTACAGAGAAAGTGGTATTTTGTTAACGTTTTAGTTGATGTTTTTTTTTTAGTTATTACTATTCTCTTGTCCCCTTTAGTTCCAACCGAATGTAGATACGTAGGATTTCATACGCTTGTACTTTTAGTGAGCCAATTTTGTGTATTATATTATTGTAGTCGGTGCGGTGGCGATATTTGCTTTTTACATGGTTTTTGTGTAAAGTATGGACGCATGGATTGTGATTGTACGGACCTAGAGCACGGTGACATCCCTTGCGGCGGACCTCCGCACTGTGATCACTTGCGCAGATTTATAGAAACTTAAGCTTCGGCGAAATTATTGTAGTCTTATACCTTTACTGATTTCCAAAATTTCATAATCAAAATTGTTTAAATGTTAATGTACGAGTTTAAATAGATTTAACTATTGTAAAGTCGTGTAAAGTATTACAGTTAAATTTACAAGTAAACTACACTTGTAAAGCTATATATCTGTTAACTAAATGAAACAAAACAATTCGCCGAATTAAAGCCAAGAGTTTCGTAGTGTATCTGCATGAAGCTTTATGAATGTACCTTCATACGTTAGTCGAGTGATAAGGCAGTTTATTTATGGTGTATGTAGTATAAGATGAAGCGAAAACGACACAAAATCCTTACAGCATTTACTCATAATAAATTCGACGACATAAAACATTGATGTATCGATTTGTGTCCTTTTCGATTGTATGTTCAATTAATCGATTATCGAATTAACGATACTCGATTCGTTATTGTACTTTATGTAAATGAAATTTCCGTGCGATTTTAACATTAGAATAGCACCAGTATTTGGATATTGTAATAACGTTTCTCCATTACAATATCCTTAATTTCTTTATTAGTTTTATATTAAATGGACACTGTAATTTCAGTGATTTGACCATTTCAACTTTCAACGTGGTCAAACTTCACCAACATACCATCTTGAACTTTGAAATCGTTGAACGTAATGCACACATGACCATCCCGACGCAAACTGTATTCAAAGCAGCGGAAAACCTTTTTAACGTAGACATTATAACATTGTAATATAGGTGCTAAACGTACTGTAAATATCTTGTCCGAAAGCTAATCACATCCTATCGCTAGTATAAATTTTACTAATGTTACCATACAAAAAAAAAATGTCCACGAGATAGATGGAGTTAACGTTAAAAAGGTTACACGAGTAATGAAAAGTTTGCGCAACTCTTTACTGCCGAAATGTATATTACAAGTTAATATTAAATGTTATTTATACACAAGTGCCATAATATACCTAATTATCTGGTTTATCCCACCCGTTAGGGGATGGGGGATATTGTTGATTTCAAATGTACTTCTTCTAACTCGCAATTTAACTTGTGGTGTAACTGTGCGAGGGTCGGGCGGTGGGCTGGTGCCGCTGCCAAGCTTTATTAGAGCGAACAAATCTCTCCGTGCGGGCAAGTCAAAACTAATCCACTTAAACTTATTATAAAGTAATACGTTACATTTGTGCGAATATGACTGTTTTGTTCCACATTCAACGCATAAACAGGAACATAACATTCAACACGAATCGATACCGGAATCGGGTTCTATTGGTAAACGTTTAAATTTACACGAAAATTAGGTACTGTACACATCGATTAGTTTATCGTTACACTTTCTACTATTCCGTTACCTTAAAGTTATAAATAATCGACTTAAAATTTTTATATTTTACATTTTTACATGTTCAATTCGTTGATTTCTTTCTCATCCCCGACACCTCGAGTCCAAAAAGATGTAAATCCTAAACTTACACTATCACTGGGGGTAAATCTCTGTTATATATACCACCGCAGCGCCTATTTCAGCTATAAAATTACTGGGATTATAAGACTAAACATCTTATATCTCAAGGCGTTGGGCGTGGTGTAGCGCAGTGTATAACATATTAATTAGCGGGACATTATTATGGGCACGCGCATGTCTTACTCTTCGCGATCTTGTCACTTCGACGGGTAAACAAAATCACCAAAAACATACACATAATAAACAATACTATAAGTTTATTCATATTAAATCTAATTATTCTGACAAAATCGTTAAAGAAAAATAAGTGGGTTAGTTTTATACAGGAATGAAATAAAAACACAAGTAAATAGTTTGGTCGTTGTCGACGTAAACCGTTCCCACCAATCAGCGGTAGCGCTCACTACCCGCGTCTCCTTCTGTAGGAACGTCAAGAGGGGTCAAACAGTATTAATTAATTAATTTCGATATCTTTACACGTATGTAAAATAATAACGAACTGAACGTTCGCGTGGCTCTTATCGCAAGTGTACAAAATGCAGAACATTTTTTTTTTTCATTAAAAAATACAAAGTTGTGTATAGTCTTAAAAGATTTCTAAAGTAGAATTATAATGTTCGTCTTTTTATGTAGATTTACCAAATGAAGATTGATCGAAACTTTTAGACAATAACTTTTTACAGCCTCTTTTACCGACAAATAAATAAAAAAAATTCTTTAAATAAAGTGTGATGTTTAATTTTATACCCACATACAGTAAATATTACTTAGCGATGAAAATGTCAGTAGACAAACATAACTAGAGGTAGGTCTCTTTTCCCGGAGACCGTTTAGGTGGGTACCAGCGCAGCTCCTATTTCTGCCGCCAAACAGTAGTGTGCAAACATTACTGTTTTCTGGTTTGAAAAGCGCTGTAGCTAGTGAAACTGTCGAGGTAACGAGACATGACATCTTCTGTCTGAAGGCAACAAGCATTATATTTTACAGTGTGATCGTAACAGGCACGACATTGTTATAGCAAGTATTACATTTTCAGTTTCTCCCACTCTTGTCGAAAAATAAAAACAATATACACCATAAATAATGTGTAAAATAATGTAATTGAGCGTGATACATTCTCCAGAGGCTGCAAAGGCATGGATTGTTTCTTTAAAACAAATATTTAAGAACTTTTCTAAATCATATCATTAATAAAAATAACATATAGGTAAATTTTTTTGCTGTTATACATTCAATACGTTATCATTTTAAATTATATTACTGTGAGACCACAACGTTTAAGTTATGTTCAGAAAGTACCCTTGGCAACACCGTTTTGACAAATATCAAACAAATTTTGGTCACGGACCTGATACGTACATCTCTAAAAATATTTTCGAATACCAAGTATTACAACAGAGTCTCCAAGTATTTGGAACGTGTATAAAAGTTTATACTAGTTAATATTTTAACAAAAGAAGATAACTAATATACAGCCAATGTATAAGAGTACCCAGACCGATTGCAATTCTAAGGCGAGTAGGATATATTACACTTGCTACACAATGCTAATATCATAATCTCAAAAAAAAAACTTACCAGAGAATATAATCCAGAAAGGTGTTTAAATCCAGGCTGAAGTGGTATCAAGACCACCAATACCAAATCAAAGTGGACCGGTTAGCCTTTCTTCACTCTCAGAAAGATTTCCGGGTTTTTAGAAAAATACCAGTAATTAAACGTTTCGTCTGACCCGTCTGTGAGTGTCGACGGTGTCACCGGCTCTAAAGACATTGCTAATATGTTTAAAGACAATTTCTTAGTCAAATCAGTAAAAGAGATGCTGAGATGCGCAGTGGTAAGGTCACTACTTGTATAACGGAGGAGGAAGTACGTCGCACAATTAAGTCAGTAGCCAAAGGAAAATCTCCCGGTCACGATGGACTCCATATCGAGCACCTGGTATACGCGGGGCCGCAAGTGGCGACAGTATTGAGTATGTTCTACTCCCTGTGCCTAAACCGTTCATATTTGCCATCGGAACTTTTGAAAACTGTGGTTGTTCCTGTCGTAAAAAATAAAACGGGTAGCTTAGCAGATAAAATAATTACAGGCCCATATCTCTCACGACAGTTATGGCGAAGGTCTTGGACGGTACACTGAACAATAAGCTGAGTCAATATGTAAAAATTCATGAAAATCAGTTCGGATTCCGTCCAGGACTGTCCACAGATAGTGCAACCGTATACCTTAAGCATCTTCTTCGTTGTCGTAACCTCATGACTGAGAGACATGACTATGGTGCGTTGCCCTGGCCACCATTTCTTTCCAGACATTTCTGTCTTGCGCCATTTGGATGGATGATTGTAGGGTAGCTCCCTTAGCGTCCTGGGTTGTTAAGCATTCCAACCAACCTTAAGCATACGATTGACTATTATATCTCTCGAAAAACCGGAATGTTTGCAGGCTTCCTTGATTTATCGAAAGCATTAAAAAGGATTGCTTATGATGTTACGTGAAAGAAATTGTATGAACAACAAGTCCCATGACATTATTCAAGTTCTACAATATTGGTATGGAAACCAGGTCAATGAGGTAAAGTGGTTTGACATGTACTCTGATCCGTATAAGCTGGAGTGTGGCGTAAGACAGGGGGGCTAACCTCTCCTGTCTTGTTTAACCTGTACGTCAACGACCTGATCGTTGCGCTCAGCAGTCAGCATGTCGGCTGCCATTTTGATCAAGTCTGTGTAAATAACATTAGTTACGCAAACGACATGGTGCTGTTGAGCGCTTCAGTCTGTGGCTTGAGAAAATTGCTCGCCATTTGTGAAAATTATGCGAATAGCCACGGTTTAATCTATAATATAAAGAAAAGTGATGCTATACCTGAGATTAAACTCTGTGACTCAATCTTGAGTAGGATCTACTAGTTTAAGTACCTAGAGCACATCATTACCACTGATCTCAAAGACGACGGTGACATAGAGAAGGAGTAAAGAGCGTTGACGGTGAGAGCCAACATGATCGCTCGTAGGTTTACTCGCTGCTCGAAGGAGGTTAAACTCAATGTATTCATAGCATACTGTACGTGTTTCTTTGCGATCAGCCTGTAGGCGAGCTACAAGCAAAAGTCCTACAACGCCTTACACGTTCAATATAACAACGCATTCAGAGTAGTATTGAGGTTGCCTCGCTTCTGTAGCGCATCAGGGATGTCTGCTGAAGGACGCGTCGATTGCTTTTATGCCACCATGCGGAAAACATGCGCCACCTGGTGCGCAGAGTATGAGCCAGCCCTAACACCATTCAGGAAATGATTGCCTGTACACTAGATTGTAAGTATGTCAATCACTGCTTAAGGCTACAAGTGGCAGGGATATAATTGTATGCAGCATTTTAGAAACGACAGTACTTATCTATATGTATTGTTACTAACATAGTTATTAAGTGTCTTACTAACAAAATTATGAATATAATTAGCGTTAAAATGTTAATAAAGTTGTTATTATTTATATAACACTAATATAAAAACACAAAGCGGCCTAAAAGTCGTGATAATAAAATAATTAAATAAACGCTATAAAATCATTTAATTTTAATTATTAAATAGAAAAAAACATTTCACATTAAAACTGTGTTAATTAATTATGAAAAAAATTTTAGTCTATGGAATGTCAACATTGACAACACAGATAAACTACATCGATTTTCTCAAGTCTCGGTGGCGGCCATTATACATCGAACAGAGGCCGGACTTTGCTCGATGCTCTACTCGCTCGCCATCTTGTTTTCAAGTAATGTCTGATATATTTCGATTCGATACAAATTTATAATCGGTTTCGGTTAAATGTTCTTCGGAGTTTTTTTTGGCGGCAAATTGATTGAAGATCAATAATCGATTGAGCAATGAAGAAAACATCGTCATTAGTATGGCGATTCTTCGATCGCTTAGAGGAAAATAAACGATGTGTGGCGGTGTTGTGTAAATTATGCGATTCACAATATAAGTATTTCGGAAATACCACGAATTTGAGAACGCATTTAGTTAACAAGCATCCTATTCAGTGGGAGTTGTTGCAAAACGGTACATTGGACCAGACGGCGTATCGCGCCTTCGAGGACGATGATAGTACCAACCATTTGGTGGTCACTCCTAAACGAAGAAAATATGTAAAAGTCTACAAAAGCGACAACGTACGTTATTTGGTAGTATCAGTGACCTTAATAAGTAAAAACGGAAGTCTACTGAAGACTACACAATGCCAGTCATTGAAATACAAATGGTATTTACAATGTTCTGTATAGGTTATATTTTGGTTATTGCTTGAGATTGATAATGATGTTATCATCGCAAGCCACGCTATCGATTCGTGCGGATTACTTCGTTGTTTGTGTGGCTTGGAGATCGAATTTGTTGCAGTCGATTTCTTTATAAAATATTTTATACAAACTTATCTTTGTTTACTTCGTAAATTTCATACATATAATCGTAAATAAATTAGTTAAAACTAATTCCGTACTGTGTAGTAAGAACCGTATTACTTTCCTAAAAGATTATCTCATATATTTTACAATGTTTAAATATATTCTTCCTTTAACATATTTGTTTATTACAGGTGGATGTCTTAGAAAATTCCGAAACAGACAATGACCACGGTAATAACGGTGAGTCGGAAGCCACAATCATCCATCAAATGCACGGCAGCCGACCTTCTGACGAAGAATGGCTAGAGGATGACTGGACGACACAAGTGGAAACTTATGAACCAAAGCGAAAAAAATTAAAATACAGGCAAATAAAAAGAGAAGTAACCTCACCGACTCAGACTAACAGTATCCCAAGTTATATTTACTGTAAACCCCTTGCTTCTAAAACACATACACAGTCACGGGTATCTAGGGAATTAGTCACAAAAAAAGATGAGTTTTCAGTGTTTGGTGAATACGTTGGAAATAAATTAAGAAAATTCAAGTCGTACCAGGCAAGTGTAAATGTTCAACAGCTGATAACAACTATATTATGGCAAGCAGAGTATGGGGTGTATGATAATTTGGATTCTGTGAAAAGGATTGTACTCAGTACTGTACAAGAGATGAACAGCGCACAGAACATGAGCCATGAAGAAGTACAAGTAAACTCGCAGGATATAATCATTGATGAGAAAGGGCAAGAAATTGACAATTCTGGGGAATCTGAAACTGTAACGCTAGTGGAAGATTGACCTTTTGAAACAGTGTATTAATTTTACAATATTAATCCCTACCAAACTATTTATAAAGTACTACTTAATTATAACTTAGCTAACGTCAACTGATTTTTTATAATTTATGTAAAAACTCTATAAAATAAATTGAAGTAGTTCTTAATGTGTCCATTCTGCGTGTGTATCCTGAAGATATTTTAAGGCTGTATGTGTAGAGGTTTTACACATACTTAAAATTCTATCATTTGTAAATAAACAAAATTTATGTTTAGTAGTATATTAACATTATATCACATTTTACACCAAATTAAATTTATTTTATTTATCTGCAGAAAGTATATCATTAAAGCAGTGATTTTAAAATTCATCATCATTATCAGCTGACAGATGTCCATTGTTGGATATAGGCCTTCCTCCAGTGATCTTTACATCAATTGATCCTGCACTACCCTCATTGAGGGAAATTAGGCCATAACCCATGACTGGCTCAGTGCGGGTTGGTATTATAATATTGTTGTATTAGGTATTTTTAATTTCAAATCATGGAATGTTAATATAAAGCAATATTAAGAATTAATATTGACTGCCTCTCGTGCAGTGCTTTTAACACAGGACCTAGGTTCTATTCCAATGTCACATGTGGTGTTTGTTAGATGGTGCTAGTTTCTTCAAACCCTCCTGTTTAGCCACCATCTTCGTTTTATAATTCTGTCCCCATAGCATCACTGTGTTCCAACTATCAACATATGGAAGCTAAGGTACTCTAGGCGAACCGCGCTTCGTCCACGATATCTCCGTCACTTAAACCATGTCAAATTGAGGTCAAATGTTAACCCGTGGTAGATAAAATTGTCTCTAATGGTGTTAACGTTGAGCGCATGCGCGACCCATTTGCTATTTCTTTTTCCCATCACTTCTCTCTTTCATACGCCGATCAGCTGTTCTGTCAACATGGCCACGTTAGGTCGTATATCATCGAAATTATTAAAAAAATTAAGCGTTTTGCCCGTTATAAGTCGCGACCTAAACCAAATCAATTACAAAAATGTGAACAAAACATCGTGGACAACGTGCGCGTGTGTGTTTAGTGGTGCCGTTGTGTTATATCTGGCTAATAGAACATACAAAACGAATACAGTATACGCTTTAAAAGCAAAGGTGAGTATCCAACAAATATTCGACTGTTATTAATATAATTGGATTTAAATTAGAAAAAGTTCCTCTATTAGCAACTATATCTCGTGAATTTTATAACTTTTATATTCAATGTATAAAACATTAACAATTTGCACTGAAACCAATGACAACATTCTAATGAAGGCGTTTCACATAAGGTATTTCAGTAATAAATATTACGTCATTACACTTATTTTTCGCCAAGTCAGTAATAGTTAAATATAGTTCGTTAACTGGATACAGAACAACAAATTTCCGCAACGTTTGACATTTAGAGCTGCGTTCAGAAAAACGTGGATGAAGGTTATCTACATCCGTTTTATTCATATAGAAAAAAATTAGACAGTACGATTTAACATTTATATGTAAATAAATATATTTTTTTAATAATAATTGATTTTCCACATAAAAGACACACAAAATTTATTCACTGATCTCTGTTGCCGGAGACCGTCTGCTGTCTTGCTCGTATCGTCGCTTCGTGTAATAAAAAAAATCTTTTGTCATAATTACGGTAGCACAAAAATAATTCGACCTCAATATAGTAGCCAATATTTGTAAATAATTAAAGTATATTCCTAAAATTACGTCTCAATCTTTTAAGTGTCGTAAGTATCTCCAACCCAGCAATATTTTCTAAAAAAAATAGCCCCACGACCTTAAATTAATGTGAACGATTAATAACGTCGCCATATCCCTGAGAATTGGAGCCGCAGGAGCTTTTTCGTATTTTTTTTTTTAATATAACACGTGTTAAATGCGGTAATGAGTTCCCGGGTGGTGAATCGTTAATAAGAGAGAAGACGAATAGTTCTCGATTTTTCAATTCGATTTTTTCTCCCGGAATTTTACTTTTAAACTGTCACTTAGCTCGCCCATTGCGATAGGGTTGATGCAGTTTAGATGGTTCCCATTAATTTCATTAGGATGGATTAGGATGTAACATATTATTATTATTCCAATCGAGAGAGAGCTTAAGTAAAATCATATGGCTTAACTATTTTTATTACTCAAAAGTTTGTTTTTCTTTAAGTATAATTACACAGACAAGAGATTCTTGTCTGTGTTTCACTGTATTTTCTGTCATTATTTTATAAACAAATCATTCTAGTCGATTGTTACAGCGTCTTATTCTGGTCCAAATTAAATACTTATATTTTTTGTAAATGATATTTTTAAGTTTTTATATTATGTATTACAATAAAGCTACGCAATTTCTAGAATATTAAAATTGCTGTTCACCTGATGGTAACTGATACGCCCAGTCAATCACAACGAGATCCTAATTAGAATGGTATACATAGGACCTCATTGCGCTCGTCGCCTTGAGGCATAAGATGTTAAGTCTCGTTACCCTAGTAATTTCACTAGCTACAACTCCCTTCAATCCGAAACACAGTGTCGTTTGTACATTACTGTTTGGCAACAGAGGTACGAGCTACGATGATATCTACTTAGACGGTCTCCGACAACAAAGACCTACCATCAGTAAGTTAATAATGTAATATATTTTACAAAATCTGCACTTAGATAAACCTCGTGTTAATATGTATAAAAAAAACTGAACGATAAGAATTGTTATAAAGCAATGATAAATTTTTACTTACTCTCTCTGCACAAGAAAGGACGAATCTTCCTCGTATCATGGTAATTCAGTGTCTACTCCTAAATAAGAACAAACTACTTATTACAATATACTTATATACGTTGGAATCAGCAGCTCGGTGGGCTAATAGTCAGAGCGTGCGGCCTTCATTCCGAAGGTCGCGGGTTAGAATCTCGGCATGTACCGCTGACTTTAATATTTAAGTTATGTACATTTGTGAACTTTAGTGACAACAGCGAAATACAAACGGTGAAGGAAAACATCGCGAAGAAACTAGCACATGAATTAAAATTTATTTCAAGATGTGTGTGAAGTCACCAATCCGCATTGGACCAGCGTGGTGACTATGGCCCATCGCCTTCATATTGAGGGTAGGCCGGTGCCCGATATAAATAATAAGTTGTTGAAAACAAAAATGTTAAAATCTCTTCCAGTTCAACAAGTAAAAGTTTGTAACGTTTTTATTTTACAACTTTTAGACAATTTACAGTAATATACAGTACGAGTACAATTCTCTTGAAAAAACTTAATACCAACGGTATCAATTCAAGATGATCGTTATCCTCACTTTTCTACAATTAATGCTTGAATGACTCGACACCTAGCAAAACATACTGATGTTTGTTTAGTGTTGCCATGTTCAAAATGTTGTCAATTTATTATTAACGAAAATAGTTGTATACCCAACATGAAATAAAAAGTAATAATATATTTTATATATATATTGTTATTAATACCGGTAGTATGTTTTTATCTAGGTGATATATTTATATTGTAGAATATGACGATAAATGTAAATGCACGCTGTAGAGGCCATCATTCATCAAAAACGTTTAAAGCTTCTACGCACTTGAAGCGATGTAAATTCGCATCGCGCAGCTAATAAATTACTGAGGATAATCTTAATGTTATACATTCCCTTAAAGGTACATTTCTTTAAAACCGGATTAATTTCACATTTTAATTATTGTCAATATTAATATTTTAGAAATCGTAAATGGGCCATGCAAATTTATTTAGGGTTATATTAGTTTGGTTAATTAATCCTACTGTTAAGTGTTTGGCCCCCTTGTAATATTGCGGAGATGGAATGTTTACACAGCACCTAATTTATATACATAGGTAACATTACGGTAGGAAAATATTACTGGTAATATAACTTTAAACATCATTCTCCAATGTAGTAATGGTTTACATTTCAAGAAAAAAGAACTACCACTAATAACTGACTCTGTTACCAAATCCGAGTGGTAAATGATGGAACAGCACCAATTTTACAAAGTTATCGTAAGTCATGAAATACACCGAAAAACTTTGGATTAGAAACATGAAAAAAACGTGTTTTACATTCATCATTTCAGTTTATAACTCCACAGGGGACCGGACAGTGTTTTTGGAGTAATTGCCGTTTTTTTTTTCCTGAAAGTATATACCCTCTTAATCTTTTTTATAACACGACTGAAGTAGAGTAGAGAAGATTTTTTCTTTTCATGATAAAAACGAATTATTTTCAACCTACATCAAATTGATTATAGTTACAGTTTCCATAGCGTGCATTGTGTGAAAGCATAAGATAGTTAGCACACACAATCCTCACCAACCATTTGTCAACGTTCGAATGCGAAATAACGATTTTCTCGAGCGCGCACGACATTAATGAATCGATTCGCAAACGATTCGGAAATATACTGAAAAATGGCGCGTTTAATGTTGCGCGAGATATCAAAAAAAATGGCCGATTTTCTACATCCCTATGCGATTTTTTTATCAATCATCATCATCTAAAAATTTGGAGAGTACAGTATCAATTTCCTGTCACCCAAATTGTTTATATATATACCAATATATATATCAGTTACTGAAGTTGCAATATTAATGGATATTATTGTATATTTGTCATAACGATGAGCAGAACGTTCACCCGGTGATAAGTGACACAAGTGTTAAAAGAGAGGTCCCAGCTTCAATTTTAGAGCCCCGCACATGTTTTTTTTTTATTTAAGGAACCGACGAGACGAACGGGACGCTCACCTAATGGTAAGTGTAGGTACGCCTGTCCATAAAAAAGTGGCGCTAGTTAGGATGATATATACAGAACCACATTGCACTTGTCTAAGCTGTTGAGTCTCGTTACGCCACTAATTATACTAGCTACAACGTCTTTCAAACCGAAACATAATGATGTTTGCACACTATTGTTTGGCGGCAGAAATAAGAGCTGTAGTGGTACCTTCCTAAATGGTCTTCGACAAATGTTACTACGGCTAATTTAAAAAAAAAATAATGAACAAAATAATTTATAATTTAAGTCAATATTTTTAAACATTTTCAGTAATTTTTGTCAAATCGCAATAATTACATCTAACTTCCAGTAATGGAGGTGAGATTTAAGAAGCGATTTTTGATCTAAAATACTTAAATAGATCAAAACAACATAAACAAAATTTGTCTGTTTGCGATACCAAATAATAGCTTTTTACTTTTATATACTGCCTGTTCCCGGTAATATGAAGACATTTTGTTTTGATTGTCTATGCTTAATACTTTACATTTAAAAATGGCGATCGCTATACTGTGCAGCGTAGCTTTGGATTGTCATAACGTATATTATTTAAGTAACAATTACATACGATTAACATTGTGTACGTTTTTTTTTCCAAAGAATTTAAAAAGTTTTTTAATAGCACTAACCGAAATTTGGCGTTTTTTAAATGTCTTTATTAAAAACTTGTTTAGACTCGAGTAATTTTGTAACTATTTCGATTTAAGAGAATCGTATCAAAAACTTGTTGTGTAAAGTTCGTGGCTTATAAATAATTCAATGAGACATTAGCACTGTTCCAGACTTGTTTCGTACGAATCGATTGTGCCGCCGATTCGACGACGTTTTGTAATGATTCATAGTCAAAAATCTAGTCAGAAATCGGTCCGGATTTCCTCTTAGCGTTCTACATTGCATTCGGCACTAATAGTATCATTGTTTTAAGTTTCAGTCATTGTTGTTGTAATGCGCTTCGAATAACTAATAGGGGTTAGTCAGTGTTTGCGTTTGTTAATAAAATAAATCATCCGTTTTACAAAATCTGGCGAATTTCCGGTTTGTACGTAACGAAACTAGATTAAGACATATCTAAAAATATTAATTGTATGGTCTGTACATTGTAAGATATGAAAACCAAATTACTTTCCGCCGGTGTCAGTGTTCTCATACGGCGTGGTATCTTGCCACCGTAGACCGCATTACCATTTAACAGAAGGTCGGAGTGCGGTCAAGAACTAATCTATATCTAAAACTTAATGTTCCAATTCGTCAAAAATTTTACAAAGCAACCTTCAACCAATGTTCCTGATAAAAGATTGCACTATTGATTTATATAGAAACCTTAGTATCGGAGACATGATATGGACCAGAGTATTAATTACGCACCTATTATTTATGATACCAATATTGATACATCGTTTTATATTCCAATATACATAAGTAATGTTAATTGGTGGTGAAAAAGTTGCCCTGAGCAGTGCTTAAATGCACTGATGCTTTTCATAAGACATTCTGGTTTAAGAACGAATTTTTTAAAAATGACCCCAAAAGAGTTTCGACTTCCAAGAAGCCCCATGTAACTGTGTCTTAGTGAAAAGGTATGGTAGGAATGATAAACCCCGACATCTATAGTAAGTAAGTAATCTAATAAAATACTTCTAATCTAATAAATTACTTGAAGTATTAGTCAGTGCTAAAGCGATGGCCATGGCGTCACTAAATTCAGCATTAAGTTCTTTCTTCCTCACTCCTATGGTAAGGCCTCCATGCGTACATATGACTCACCCTTACCTATTGATCCTTATACCTCGTTCCTTGACATCACTCACGTCATCGCCTAGCTCCTAGTGCATCTTAATTCTTAAGGCTATGAGCTCACAGACCAACACTCCCGTATTATAAACAAATTTTTAATATAATTTTTCATTATAAGTATTAATTTTAAATCAATGTCATTCAAAATTGTCTCATTGTTGTGATGATAATGTGCAGTCCTCAATGCGCGCTTGTTAGTGTTGTTCACTCAATTCATGCGGTTCATAATTATCAAGCTTTTTCACTTCTTCATTAAGGTTAATTAAAATTGTTTTGTTACTAACAATAAAGTGTGCTCCTAACTCTTATTGCAATATGTAGTAGATCCACTTTCACTATAACCTTTAATTCTTCATTATCAACTGGGACTCGGGCTGCAATTTTTGTTTTCGAAGTCAGAACAAACTAACGCTGGGATCTGAAACGCAATATTTGAAGTTTTCAATTTTGTGAATAGAATGATGTCAAATGAAAAAACAAACGGCGCAAAAACAGATGAGTTATTAAATTTGCAATATATACAAACACGAAAATTCGAAATATATTTGAATTTTCAATTAGTAAACAAACGTTGAAGGGGTTCTGCCTAACATCTTACGGAGCCCAAGTCAATCTCACCTGCACTCGTTGTATCTGCTTAATAATAGACGAAGCTCTGACTACCCACCAACCTGCTTTAGCCTAGCGTGGATGGCTAAAGCCCCATTCCTCTCAATGAACTCTGAAGATGGAGGTCTATATCCAGCAGTGGACGTCTAACGGCTGATGATAATGATGAATCAAACGTCAGATCATTTGAGATCAAATGGGCCAGTTCGACAGAATCTGTTCATATGCACGGAGCTAATGTAATATAATCTTATAAGTTATGCTTGAAGCAAGCAGTGTGTGTGCACTAAGTTTTAAGCAAATGTAGCGGTGGTATGCTTCACCGCCTTGCGGTTTCAGAACATTTGGTGTTAGTTATTAGTATGGCCCGCGCGTTCAGATAACGCACGGATCGAACCCGGGATCGCCCGCCGCTGGTTTTGCGGTTTCCTTAATGCGTCATCGTATCTTCAAATAGCATTCCTTTCCTATATCGACAAGAGATTAACGAGCACGATTCCTATTGGTCCACATAATACTTGAAAGATAAACTGCTTATGTTGAAGTGTTAGATTTAATACAGATAAAGTGTAATCAATGTTTAACTAATGTAAAAAAAGTTTAGTTAATGTGTGAAAAGTTAAAATATAAGTTATAAAAAATAAATTCATTTGGATATTACGTTGTATAAATTACTTTCATTTGTATATGTTGAAAAATAGATTGTTAGTGAGGGTATTTTTGTTTGTACTGGGAACAGCAGAGGAAAAACGCTAACATATCTGATAATGCACAACTTCTTTATAAAGAATAAAATAGCAGGAAAGTGGAATAGGCAAGGTCAAGGAAAAGGTGTCTTATCTTGTATCAGGACATCAAAGAAAGATAGGGTTAATGAAAACACTCCACCGAGAATGACGATAGAAAGTACAATGATTTTCTTAGTAAAATTTCAATGATAAAAATTTAACGAAACAAGTTTAAGTACCTTTGTTTATTATATGCTAAATTGTTAATATTTAGAGATATAACGTTTATCTAAAAAGCACCAGAATCTTTTGTAAGTGATTCGCCTACCCATAAGATCTAAACTTTTGTGGAGAAATTTATACAATGAGACATTATGCTCGTCGCCTCCAAATATTATAATTACTTCATACCGCAGTAATTATGCTATATACTATATATTATGTTCTTTAAACTGGTGTAATGTACACTACTAATTAGGGGCGGAAAAATATTTTTGCGGTCATCTTTTATAATGTTGATGTTTACACAAAAGAATTTAACAGAAATTTTAATTTCATGAGATTACCATACAAGATTGCTTATTACTGGGGGTCCGCGTATTGGCACTTATTTCGATTATACGTTATTATAGTAAAAAATTGATATTGCTGTAAGGTTTTAAACGCATTTTTATAATACAATGCGTATACGCAATTTAAGGGCAAAGGCCAACGGCCTTAATGGTCGCCAGTCCTCAATCTTTAATCTTTTTCTTTTAAACATGGTCCTATTCAACCTTTTGTTGTGTAAGTCCCTATTTAAGTTAAAATCTTTTCATTTGATACTTGTGACATTTAGTAAATGGCCCCAAGAGACACGTGTTTTGATCGCGCTTTTCATTTGTATGTTTTAAAAGATCATTCTAGAATTTCTATATATCAATTAGTGCCGCGACCTTTACCAGATTGTCCATCCTGCTTATGAGGGGACCAAAGAATTATTTAGCTACCGGACAAAGCAGGATCGACCGATGTGGAGATCTTTGAGGTGAGCCTATATCAAACAATGGACGTCTATCGGCTGATGATAATGATCATAATGACAATGTACTAATTCTTGCTCTAAAATTTTACTTGGTTATAAATGTCAGTAAAGCCTATAAAATAGTCTGGCTTTTATCTCACTATATCAGCCGAAGACAGCAATACTATTATGGCAACAGATTTATGGTATCAGATTGGTAATAAGTAAGACCTATTCGAATAATCTCTACCACCAACCAAACTCTTTAACACGTGGCTCCGAATCCAACAAGTAATAAGGCAAGTGGTTATTAAATATTAATTTCTCACCATCCTATAAGGAAAATTTGCATGTCGATCTAAAAGAATTGGTAATCAGTAGTTATCACCTACCACAACATCTCACCTCACCGAAGGTTGGCTGGTAGAGAACTGCAACAGACATTAAGCCCGTCATTTGTATACCTTGCTGTAAGAATTTACAATAAAGAGAGAAAAAAGTACTACTTTGATATTTATTTACACGTTAGACTAAATTAAGCCGTTAAGGTTAACCTACAAGCCTTAGAGAAATTTCATCGTCCTCTTCAGCGATTCCTATTCAGATCCCCATCTCCCGTGGGATGCACAAAGCCCGATATTATTTAAACATTAGTGGGCTCCACAATCCCAACAGACCCGCTCGTGACATATACGATGCCCTACAATGGGATCGACAACAAATTATCTCATTATAACAACGACGTTGTAAAATATGAAGCGATAAACAGAAAAAGCTGTCGCATGCTGACCAACAAGAATTGGATCAATGACTACATGGGTGGTCGTTTCTGAGAAACACCCTTTTGTTAATGGGCCCACGGGGACAATACGGCACCGTTTATTGAAGGGGGTGAGCGCCGATTTAGGACTAGCCCGTGAATAGACCCGGGGCTGATTTACTCCCAGTCGTGATTCCGATGTTATCATGGGGTCATTCAGTGTTTTGTTACGACCTCATGTCCTGCCATTTGTTAGTTTTTTCGCCTTAAGTATTTGTTTTTTTTCCAATTCGCTTACCGGAGTGCTACAGTTCTAGGAGGAAGCGGAACGATTGAGGGACTGATTTACGGTCGGCTATTTGTCAGTATTCGTTGTTCAATCTTGGGAAATTTCAAAAGTAGATTAAACAGATACTTATAAACTAATGTAAAAATATTCTTTCATTTGTTTATACATTTGCTTATTGGAAATATTATTTTATATTAAAACATATTCCTGTTAGAAACTTAACTTATACTTATGTGTAGTATGTTAAACTATTGTATTTTCGCTTACGTCATTTGAGCCATCCCAATCAAAACAACATTTTTCGTTATGTTTACATGCGCTAGTAAAATAACTAAAACTAGATTAACGGAGTTTAAAACTACTGCCTATTTATTCTTATTTCCGCTTTGAGATATAAAGTTTGTGCAAGTTTTAATACAACTGATATATTAACTTAGCAAATTAGGAAATACCTAAAACCAAAAAAAATGGCTATTTATTATGAGCATATTGCAAAGCCATTAATATGTGATTTAATAGAAGCGCCAGTTAGATTCCCATTGATTTGAAACTTCCGAGGGATATGATGGATATGTTTAATCCACCAACTCACACTGAACCAGTGGTTGATGACCTTGTGAGACAAGGCCTTGAGTGGCATTAGTGGTAACCTTAAGAGAGCTGTTTATTTTTAGTTAAAAAGAAATTTCCTATCGTGAACGAGTTTTATACGATGATATACAAGCTGTTGAATTTGACCCGCCGTCTAAATCAAAAGATCGTGGAACAGTGAGTTTGTACAAATATAAAAAGCAACAAGAGTAAGGTTCACGACGATCATAAATTAAATTACTACGGTTCGTTAATCTTGACAAAACGTTGCCGAGTCCGACAATAGGAGCCGGTAACCGACAGGTCTCTGCTCCGGCGCCGGGGATTCGATTTCGCGAATGAGAAAAAATAGATGTATGGACAGACCATACAAGGATATAAATACTAGGTGCTCATGCTTTCATGCTTACAAATAAAATAATTAACTTTTCTTTATTAATTTGTTTTCCATTATACACATTATATAAATGTGAAATGAATACTTTTGTCATTATCTTCCACTTTGGATTATGTAAAGATATTTACAATGAGATCTACATACATGCAAAAAAATTGCTACTTTACATGAAACGGCTTCCGGGTTCACAATGTTGCGAAATATATCTTATTAAAATATTTACTATATTTGCAAGCACTACTTTCTATAAAACCAAGTGTAACAGTGTTATTGTACTTCCATCAGAAAGAGTACTAATACATTAGTCTATAAAAAACAGACTGAAATTTGTTTGTTAAAGTAAACTAATAAAAATAACCAGCACCCCTCTTCATTAAATTAATCATTGGGGAAATTACTGCTGCGGCGGGTATGGCGTTTTCTATGATCAATTTATTTTTATTTAAGGGTTCTGTCCTTAATTTGTTGTTTTTATTCCCTTGTCATCAAATTCACTTTGAATGGTATCTTAATTTATTTTATTACAAATCACTTAACATTTATTATCATAAAATTAAAACTCGAAAAGTTTAACAAAAGTTCTTAGCTACTGTATCTTCAACTTCAAGGAATCGTATAAATTATGTATATTTTATATACTTCAAAGGTTATTAAATGTATAACTCTTTAGTGTTAAATTAAAAAATGTCATAATAAAGTAACGGCTCTCTTAGATTTCCCACTAACGAGGTGCAAAGCAGTCTCTCACAAAGAATCCAAGGCCATATATTCACCAGGCCGACTAACGGGATCAAAAAGATCTGTCTATTCGTCTGAGGAACATAGTGCATATAAAAATGATGAGCTCGAATAAGTTATATTGAATTGTGTGATATTATAGTGCTTAAAGTATTAGAATCTAGCAGTGATAGATATTGAACTATATGTTAGGATTAACACAACAACTACGGCAGTTTATCTTTCCACATTGGAACATGTCCGAGGATAATGTAATTAACGATAACGGCGACATCTGCCGTTTAGTGGCCGCCTCCCTCGCCGGGCCGCCGCCGGGAGCGTGTCCTGGACTTGGAGACGGGCCAAGACAAGGTTCATCCGTCGCCGACCTTCCATACGTGTGGCGCATCACGGAAGGAAACTCGCTCTCAATACTACGTGTAGGGCTGCGGCGCACTGAATTTCCTCCAACCTTCTTAAATTTTAAAAAATCTACTTCAGAATTTTAAAGATCTATATATAACATTTCCAACTCCCGAATGATTTAATTTAAAATGCATCCGTCACAATAATAACTTAATACAGTTGGTATCCTGCGCAATTTTATAATGTTTTTAATATTATATGAATTAGTGGTTAAATGGTCAAGTACCACAACTCCACCCAGTGTAAAGTACATACTAGCCTAATCACACAACTTACATACTACAGTTTCGCTCGTGTGCTCTCGAAGATATTATGTAATCGATTAGATTTCCAAGGATAAATTATTTATATGGTCCGATTTAAAAAAATCGATATTCTGATACCGTATATTGTACGGTATATATTATATATTGTATTTCGTTCAAAATTATTCCTGCTGGTAAATTGAAATATGTTAAGATTACTATGTAGTAAACTTACTGAAAATATTAGCTCTATTTTCTGATGATGTTGAGCGCTTGGTAGTTATTTTGACTCTTGCAGCTCATCTGATACTGAGCTCAAGAACCCAAATCCATTGCATGTTTGAAAATATTAGAACTTATATTTTACGTTATAAACTAAACGCACGATATAAATGGTCAAGTGGGTCTCTTATCGGCATATGGACGTCCTGCTCATCTTTACAAGATCTGAAATACATGGTAATTTCAAAATTATTTGTTATTATATAAATATTCTCAGAGGTGTCTCTAAGGGCACTTACTTATCGCCCTATTATATCTCTTGCCTATCAGATACAGTTACTAAATCTTAAATTGGCGGCGGCTCGCCTTTCTAACATGCATCCTGCATCTTAGACAGTGTAGCTCTCTGTCCGATCGTCGCTCACTGTCCTCTGTTTCCTTATCCGTCTTATTACCATTTCATGTTTACTTAAATCTGCGGCTCTCCTGAGTCTATTTTATGTACAAATTTAAACACTTTCACGCTTAAATTTACGTCAATAAATTTGCTGCAAACATTACATTTGTCTTGGTAAGTTTTATCCGTTTAGATATCTATTTAATATTTTGTACTTTTTAAAATGTGCCATTTCTATGAAATTTGTATAAATAAAAACGCTTGACTTGTGACGGACTTTTCACTATCTTACTTGTATATAACATGAAGGTTTGCTGAGTCTAATCAAAAAATTGTTATCGCAAAAACTCCAACATCAGTCGTAGGGGAGCAACCCCCCTACAAAATGTCAACAACAAACCCCAACGCTCTGCTTAATCCATGGCTTAAGGAATTTTTCAATCAGACACATACATGCGACTTCATAATTTGTTTCACAGTTGGACCGCATGAGAATCCTGGCGATAACAATCTGACCAATAGAAAATATTCTTTAAGTAGATGAACTTTTAGATCGAGAATGCATTGATAATGTTGCGGGAGTTCGAAAAAAAGGCGAAATGGCGCTTACAATAGGCCGCGGTCATTGAAACAAATCTGTTAGGGGCTTCGTTGAGGGTAAACAGGATCACCGAGTCGTTAGGGACACTTGACTTCGCGCTGCGTTAGTATGCTCTAATGGACAAGTTGGGGTTCCAAATTGCTTGTTAATGTAGGGTTGATATAAATGGCAATTTTGATAAACATGACGCATGCTATTTAAATAATTAAAACAGTCTTATAAATTCCACAAAGTACCACACTAAACACGACCTGTACAAAATCTGCAAATTTTGTTTTGCACCAAAAGTTTAAGTATATCCATACTGATGGCCAACCTTCAGTAATGGAGAGATACTTTGAAAAGATGTAAACTTGCTGAAGTTATGTTTTTAGATCTGTAAGCGTAGACAAACCCGGAAATAATTATGTAGCAGTTTATTCACGCCTTGAAATATTATCTATTGAAATTTTATTATTTAAAAATATTCGTCATATATTATATATAAATTATATTCAAATAATAAACTAGCCGAAATGTTCATAACTCCTGATCCTTTGTATTTTGTTTGACTGTTCGTATCAGTGCATACGTCAATAGTTCAAAATTGGTCGGCGTCAATGCGCCTGCGCAGCCACAAGCATTGTCCGATAAACATCTTGTTAGTCACTAACTACATGGCCTACCCCATCGATGAACTTCTAACCACGCTATTATAGTTTTTAAATTTCACATGTTCATGCTCATTTTGCCGTTTTGTGAAATAGAAGACTGCAGGATTTTTACAATATTATTTGTTGAATTAATTTGGTTTAGTGTAAAAAAAAATATTTTAAGTGTCAATAAAAATTCAAATATTAAGGACACTCGAAATATACTTAGTCATAAGTAGACTGAAGTAGCTAATTGTAGAAACCAATTTATTAAATTGACTTTTGAGAATGTGTTGAACTGTCTTAAAATGACAACAATAAATTAATTTCTCAAATTACACAACAATATATTTTTTTCTAAAAATTAAGAAGTCAATACTATATTTTACCATTTTGCCAAATGATAATTTGCGTGTTTATTTATTATACCTTAAACCTTTTGAAGGTCTCACTTAATGCTTTACAATTAAGGTATCTCTCCAGCTTCAAATTCTGGCGTGAAGATCTGGTGTAAGGATAACAAGGCTAATAATTATATTGTATTCTTCTCATGTCTCTCAGAGGATATGTTATTTATATAGCGTGTGATTACCATCGACTCTACTATCATTACAAACTAAAAAAAAAGTAATTAGGAACTGTGAAATCATTGCTTTTTAGGGCGGTGTATGTTTAGCAGTGGACATCAATGGTTAGAAATAATAATAATGATCATATAGATAAAGTATCGTCATTTGGCTGATTAATAATAGTTTTAATTTTATCTAATCTTCCTTCAAGGACTGAATTTTAATTCACAGGATTATATAAACAGTTTAGTTTCAATTCCGACGAATTATATGAATTATTCAAGCGTTATCTATATTCCTTTTGTTTTTGTCTATGATTTATTGTTCAGCTGATTGAAAGTCTAGTTGTGCGTATAAATATTATATAATGAATATTAGGTAAACTTTTTTTATATCACAAAACGCATAAGAAACGTAGTATAAGCGCAGACTGACTCGCTCTATGCGACCAATAAATCTCCATCAAGATCCCAGATAGGATATGATTGGCCGGTGTTTCTCTGTCGGCGTCGGGGTCACCATCATTCAGTTATGAAGCAGACATTTGTGATACCTCCTAGAAGTCGTACAAATGTTTCTTCTCTAACGATAATTTTAATCTACCTACAATGTGCTAACACTAGACATTTACATTATATTAAGCATCTGGTGGTATCCAGCTATATCCGACATCATACAGTAGTGTGCAAACATTACTATTCAAGCGTGAATGATGTAGCTAGTGAAATTAGGATAACAATACCTTAAGAGTCTTGGGACATAAGATGTTAAATCTTGTGTCTTCAGCCGATGAGCAGAATGTTGTTCAGTGTCCATCATCTTGTCGTGAGAACGACTTATTTGTTCCGTTGCTTCGGCGACAAAAAAAACGTATTTTTTGGGATACAGCATAGATCAACATCAAAGTAGATGATCATGGTTACTGTAACCGTCAGCAGACGCCGTAGATAGCTAACATAACTAGATTTGCGTAGTGAGGAATTTGTTTTCGTTTCGGGCCCATCTAGCCCGTAAAGGTCGAAATTTCTACCGAATATGGAATGCATAACGAATGCTTTTAGACCCTTTGGCGGCTTCCCGACCTTTAGTCACTTAGATGTGACCTTTCGTTTTCTATAGAAGTGAAATGTAATGTCGGAATAAGTACACATTTGCTACAACGAGTTTTTGTTTGTGTGGTAAAAAGTGTTACCATATATATTTTCTGAAAACGTTTAATAAATTTAGTTTATTTTCTTTTCATATTTTTTTATCTTTTAGTACTATAATTAATTACAATTTCTTTAATAACTTAAGCATCTCTGTCAATTATGTTAATTTCTTATCAATAATCTCCTTTTACATTACTTCAATCGAATGTGATTTGTATAAAGAGGAATCACGATAAGAAATCGATTATTATTAATCGATAGTTTAAAAAATCGATTATGAATTTTTATAGCACATCAATCATATTAATCAAATGAAATCTTACTAATATACAATCGAATAATAAAATGGAATAGAATGACAAAGTCTTGTTACCAGCATTAGAAAAAGAAACAGTTGGACAATGGTGAGGAGTATGGGCCCAACAATGATGCATTGTACCATGGCATCGACACGCGTGAAATAAATCACCGGCTTGCAGTAATGTGGTCCGAGGCCATATCTACACGTTATCGAGCATACGTACGGTGCCGGTTTATAATTTATCTGTGCTAGGACCGAATTTGTGACGATAAATCTCTTATTTAAAACATTACTTATATGGAGGGTCGCCATGCGTGCGTCCTTCTTGGTATCCTTCACACGTTAAGAATTGTTTCAAACTTGTTCATCTTATATCTCAAAATGGATAATGTTATGCAATATCTCCTCTTCGCTACCGCTACATTGTTATGGGTAGGCGTATTACTTACCTTCATGATACATAGTCCTTCTATTGCATTAAAGAAGCTTCGTTGTCAGAAGAATCCACTTCTATAGAAGAAAATCCAACACAATTAAGCCATCAAGAGGTTTTTGGCATTGACTATTAAGACATTATTAAATGAATTAGATTTAGAGAGAGATGAAGCGAGAGTAATAAACTGAAAGTATTTTAAATCATTAATTTCTTCGACATAAATTATGTATATTATCTATAGAAGTCTTTTAATAATACTTATAAAAGAAGTTGTATACGTTTCAGCCTGCTGTCGATATTTTATAACTTTGATCTTCACAATATATCTACTTATATATCTTCGAAACCTTGATCTTTCATAATGAAAACATGAAAAGCATACAGCAGACGTCACGACGACTGATCAATGTCGATGCAGTTCCATTTCCTATTATTGGAGATAAAGTTAAATTTTACATATAATATAGTCTCTAACCATCTACGATTTCCCACATGTTCAACGTTTAAGCTTTTATAATTAAAAGCCTTAAATATTTTTGTAATGCCAGAAGTCTCTCAGTTAATCATGGTGACCTTAGTATTTAAAAATTTGAAAGAAAATATCGAAAGCCTTATATCTACAGTGATGACAGAGGTACTTATGCCAACAATGTATTTAGAACACATTACAGCCAGAGTACCACTTGTAAAGATCTTACGAAAGCATGTATGCCCATCCTTCCTATAAAAAAAGGAGGGGCCGAGGAAAGTCTGAAAGTGAAAATGATGAATAGCATATTTCGCAATCAACACTTATGAAATCAGCCGTTTAACGAAAACTATTCAACTTTAATAAGATTTGTAAAGTGATGATTAGTCAACAGTTATCATCTATTGATATTAGTAGTGCTTGTTTAGGCAACTAAGCCTTTGTTGTACCTAAATTGAAAAAAAGCTTAATGGTAGCGCTTCTCTCGTCAATTGGCAGTGTGCAAACATTACTGTACGTCTATCTGATGGGTGTTTTGAATTTAAAACTACTAGCCATGGCTGGGTATCGTCTAGGTTCATTCCTTCGTTACGGATATAGTCGTACGTGATTCTTCCTGATAAATTATTTCATAGAGTATCATTTCTATATCATTCAATATGTTTTATATCTTGCTACCGGATGTGGCTAAAGTGAATGAAGTTATTTAACGTTGAACCAATTTTCACAGTGGTTACTGTTATGTATCATTTATTTTCATAACTATGACCTAGTAGGACAAATGTGTACACGGTTCAAAAATCGCAAGGCGGATAAATATAATCCTAAAGGATGACAACAAAACAAAAAACTCCGTTTATTACTCCTACTTAAATATAATCTGTGATAAAGCATCAGAAACTTGTTCTACAGAAATAGCCAATATATCAAACAAACAAATAATTATAATGGTTAAATGCTAGACTGTGCCTTCACGTCTATCAATCACATCTCTTCAAAGAACTCTTGACCAGGACCTTGGACAGTACAAGTTCAGGCTAGTGCTATATCTCCAAGGCCAGTTTTGGTCGCTATTGTACAACCTAAAATCGATACTCCCTTTGTCCAGCTCAAGGTCTTTATAAATAGGAGTTCGTGCTTTATGTCTAAACATTGATATTGGCAACATAAACAGTGTCACAGATTAAATAACAAATCTTTAGGCTTTAACAAAAGCTGCTTTGATACGAAAAACCTTGAATTTATCTTTTATATATTGTCATAAATTGTTATATATTTTTTTAATACAGACCAGTGCTGGTTCATAGTCATATCTGATGATAAGGAGAGGTTTAGTTTAGTGTCTTCCTTGCCAAAGCACCGTGTTCTGCTTATAGTTGATTAACGATTTTTCAGTGCATTTGAATTTTCATTACAGACGTCATAAACCGCTTGGGGATATCATCTGTTCTCAGTAGACTGTTCAGATCGCTCATATCCATTGGATGATGATTGTCGGTAATGAAGAGCAGCGTGATGGTCTCCCTGTGCGACATGCGCCGTACAGGCGTATCAATTGACAACCAGAACCGGTCTACGAACTCCTTAATATTGATCGAAGACCGCGCAATCGTGACAAAGATGTAATCTTTCTAGATACTAGTTTAGCACTTTGTGTTACCGAGCAGCAGCGTGCAAACGTTACCGTTACGTAAACGTTACCAATAAGCAAATATATAAAATTACCGGGGTAACGAGATTTAACATCTTATATCTTTAAAGAATGAACTCAATGTGGTGCTGCACAAATATTTTAATTACTTTCAAAACCTCATAGATGAGATTAACCTTTTGCTTGTCTTCTTATATCAAAAATAAGCAGTGATTTTGATTCCCTATATCATAGACGCTGTTGCTGCATGCTATTCCTCCATTTACATAGTGACGTCGAGGAATCATGTGACCCAGTGGTCGACTCTTAAGTTCAATGCCCCCTAATTAATATTTATGAATTAAAAAAGAACTGTACTGCCGTCTTCTTGAATACATCTGGATCTCGTCAGGTATTCAGTCAAAGGTCACCCATGTAAAGTAGTATAGCCAGTTCAGCATACCGCATAAATGTGTCTTTATGTACATAAATCTGATTAACTGAAACATTAGGAGAAATGGGAGAAGAGGTATCTGATAATTTTAATAGTTTCCGATTAGAATATTACTGGAGAGCAGAAATACGACACGATAACTTGGGAAACGAAACAGTTATCAGTTATTTTTATTGATAAATGATAGCTACTCAAAGAGGTGGGGAGTGCAAGTACTTGCTGGTGCTTCTCAAAAACTGGCCGATGCGACGGTGGTTTTAAATTATGCGCGTTATTTAATCGTTTCCGGTAAAACGAGAAGAACAGACGATTAATAGCTGTCTTTTAAATTATAGCGTTATAACCGAATAGCTGGTTTAACTTGATCATTTTATATCTTATTATCGACACCAGCTGTAGCCCTTAGCCCATCACGTTGTTTAAATGTATTTCAATAGTTCTGCAGGTAGATATCATCGCACCGGCTATGTTACTGTTCTCGTATACAGAGCTCTGTTGTTAACGTGATTACGGGATAACAGTACATTGATCATAGGCAGGCGTATCATCAAATTGTGTAAACGTCCTTAGTTTTTTAGCTATATTACTGCATACAAATTCTGATAGCATTGCGTTGAAGTTAATAGCTATAACTTCATATAGCGTTGAAAACGGAAATACCTCCCTTCTAAAGTGCAGGTATTATTTTTATAGTAATCTCTCTTGAAGCTCCAGAGATGAGATTACCTCATACATATTTCATGACATTCATTTTTTATACACAGATGAGGACAAGTTTACCTTGAAGTTATTCGCACTGTATAATCCGATGCTAATCAAAAAGTCTATCGCCATGTAACAAATTAGATATTTCTACAAATACGTTATAATTATTTAATAATACTGTTGTACCGAAATACAATATCATTCCTGATACCGTTGTCAGATATACCGTTACGTTTGCCCTTCCTAGATCGTATCTGTTGTATATGGTTGGACTCCACACACTGTGCCCTCGGGGTACAGCACGCGTGCGGTTTACATTCAACCGTCGCAGACGGTCAGCTGTCAGAATATTTAGATTGCTGTCTACAGACGTAGTGACCAACAGACAACGATACTTTGTAGATATACTATAGTCCCACATAGTTATCAATATTTGGCCAGAAATCTTAAAAATTAACTAACATATTTGCCAATAGTCTCGCTTAAAGACCTAGTAATTTTAGTTATGTGGAATCGGTCATGTAATGAAAAGACACCCCTGTCTGCAACAATAACTTCATTGTTCGGATCTACACACAACACTACATTCGTCTCCATAATACATAACTTATTAGATTTCAATTCAATGAATTCACAAACAACAGGGTCTTTGAGTAAAACATAGTCGTCATATACATAAGTATATTCCCAACGTGGCGCTAATTAAAATGATATACACTGCAACTTGGACTTGAGACATATCCCCCTAATTAACTTATGACAACATAGACCTATCAATAACATTACTGTAGTTAAAGTTTCCAAGCACAAGGTTTAGTTGTATTGGTTAAATCGATTTAATAACATCCATCGAGGAAAGAGAAAGTACCCAGGACCGGAATAGTTTAAAAGGCCCCCCGTAGCACGGAAGCGAATTGTCAACATCACATGCGGTAACCCATCGGAATACTTGTTAAAATACATTTATCCTGTTACATTATACGGAGGACACGGAGGTGTGGGTTTAACGGCTTCATCGGCCACACGGATCTGTGTCTTAGTATCAAATTGATACATTCGTGTACGATAATTCTTCCATACAATGGCCGGGCGTATTGAATTTCTGTCCTTTCCGCAGCGACACACGATTCCACCGAGACCGTATCCCGGGCCGATGACCATAACGCGTTACGAGTTATGGTGGGAAAATGACACTCGTCGCCGTGGCTGGAGGCGCATTCCTGGTCTCCGTAGCGCCAAATTCGGCAGCTGACAAACGCGTCCCGCCTCTCAATCATTGCGTTTTGACAATCCGGGGCAGGGGAAGTTTGATGGATGGCCATGTACCTGACAGCAGGACAAAGGACGCGTTCGGTGCGTCATTCAGATGTCTTTGTGTTTCTTGCATCGAATTGAAACACGCTTTGATGAACTTGTCGGGGTGTTCTGGATGAAGCGGTTCAGTGGGTTGTGCGACGTCGCAGGTTTGTCAATTTTCAGTGATCGATGGTTGCCAGAGATTGACGCATCTGTGATTTCCATAGATCATTAAAAAAGCATGTTTTGTTATCTTTTTTATGATAGATGCTAACATACTGACATTTCATTATGTTGAAATAAACACTTTAAGTATAGTAATCTAAAAAATCACGTGATTATCTATAATTTCAAAATTACCACAATTAATTAATCCATACATAACGTTATTTAATATAAATAGAGACCACGGCCATAGATTTGCTAACCTAACATAGAATGACAGAGTTCTAGACTATTGCCACTGAGTGCATGGCGATCAATGCAAAACATGGCAATGTTTGTATACAGATGCGACTTGTCATATATGTACACTTATATAAACATATGCATACAAATTTTACTAGCGAAAGAATCTGTAAATCTCATAAATAAATTCAAAAGTTTCTAAACTGTTAAAACACTGATCTTTTGGTTTTCACGTAAGACGACTTGGGATGCTCATTCAGTAGAATCACATCTCCAGTGGCTACATCCAATATTTAAACGGTACAGTCCGTGATGCCGATGACTGCTTTTGATATGTTTTGATAGTTCGTTGTATAGTCTTCGCGAAGAGTTTGCACGAGACCATCTAGTTAGTTGCCACAGCAGCCTCTGTTTTTACTCTTAGTAGATTATTAAATTGAGTTAGATCGTCAAATATATAACTACTTAATGTATTTATTTATCTTTTTATCTACGTGATGAGTGTAATGAGATCAATGGAAATTTATTAAACGCCGTGTATGTTTGTGATATAAATTATTATCAGGGAGACGTCCAACTCCTACGAGCTTTGGTATTAATATGAGGTCTGCTATAATTTTTTTTTTTACTAAATTTAACCAGGATTGCGTTGATTGTCTCCAATAATCGCAAATTGTACATTTCACTCTATGTGTTTCATTTTCATCATATTTTATATACACCGTGTGCTACATCCAAGTACAGAAAAGATTTATACATATTTCCTAAGTTAAACTGCACGTTTAAGTGTACATAATTATAAGTTGAAAGTTTTCGTCTAAATAAATAAACTCGTTCAAAAAACAAATAAGTCGAAAGAGAAAAGGTGTACGCCGTTGGTAAACAAACAAGGTACCCTCATCACGTCATCGGGAGCACGGACATGCCCGAATTAGCGGCAATTTGGGCATGGGATCACTGATAAAACAATTTAGCTCGGCCACTACAAAAGGTCCGTGATTGTGCACGAATTATATGATTACGGACCCCCCTCGGGTCGCTTCGTGATGCTCGTGCGTTAAGGATTCTGGGGACATGATACTGCGCTAAAGTATTTATTTTTATATAATTAAATGTCAAGACAGACGGTCGTCTGTCGGTAAGAAAGGCTGCCGTACATTATAATGAAGCGCAAGTTAGGATGATATATACTGCAACACATCGAACTCGTCGCTTTGATACACGGGTGGGCAACCATTTAATCATCTACGTGTCCCTCAAACTGGAACAAAGAAACGTTTGCTTACTGCCGTTTAGAAGCCGAAAACGATACAATGCTAGTAAAGACTTAGATCAGTGCTTCACAACTATTTTTGTGCCATGCCCTACCTTAGCCTATCTAAAATTATTATGTCCTGTGTAGCATACATGATTTTCAATATTAAAAAAAAAATATTGTTTACTAAGAGACTTAAATATAGGTTGTCGGAAGAAATCACTGAGAAATTGTTAACAAAACACAGTACGTAGGTTTTCAAAATATATATAATGAAAAACTGAAATTAAAATTCAAAATAATTTAATCAAAGATTTTTTTATATGAATTAAACTAGGGTTTAAACTCTGTAGAGTAGCCCCTTTAGCAATCCAACTGCCCCCCTGTGAGGTGTGGGCCCAACGTTGGGAAACACTGACCTAGATGCTAGTATCTGTCTATAAATATCTTAAACCAGTATATACGCCTGTGGTGAATGATCTGGTAAGAATAACAAGGGAATGAAATAGAGCAGGTGTCAGTGTTCTCATTCTAATTCCACGTGGATGTCTTCAAGAGACTAGACTATTAGATTAACACACCTCATCACCTCTCACAAGGAAGGATAGTGATTATGCACTAACTTATTAAAAAAAAAAAAACAACTATACAGAAAACCTAGCTTAAGTTTCACAGGTTTCTTAACGTCATATGAACTTTTATAAACAAAGGTTCTTCCAATGGTTTCTATTGACCATTAATTCTGATGTAGTATTAAAAGCGATCGTAATTCGTCAGAGAATCGAAACAAATACAGGCCATCCCGATGCACTAGTACTTAAATATAGATACTAAAGCTCTAATACCGTTAGCTGTAAGGAGCGGGGACATTTATACGACGCGATATCCACTTATTGTAATTTCTATCAACATTTTAAAGAGTAACAGTTAATTTATAATATTTTAAAACTTATTGTGTTCTCAAATTGTTTTAATAATCAATATAGTATAAGGAAATGTTGATCATTACCAACCAATAGACGCAGGTCTATCCTTAAGGTTTAACACCGATCCGTCCTACACTCTAAATCATGTGGATTCCCAAGAGCTCCACCAGATCGCTACTAATACTTTTTCATACTACCTTCGTTAAGCTCCATAGCCAACAGGATTATGGCGTCTCATCAATATTTCATTTATTAATATTTAATTTTGTTTAAAATGTACTGTAACTAGGGAAGTTTATATACCTGATTGAGAATTAACTACACATTGTTTTGATTAGAACTGATCACTAATTGATAGCTAAGCGTTTGTTGTGCAGATCCTAAGCAGTTGGCACATTGCTTTAATATCCGTGTCCAATCGGTGTCGGTCTAACTTTATGCCCTGAAAAATCACTCCTGTTTTCTCCTTCTTCATGGCTTCGCTGTGAGTAATTACTACTTATTTTTCTAATTATTGTCAATATATATTTGTTAAGAAATCGCGATCGTGTAGTGTAGCTGAAAAACGATACATCAGCTTGCCGAAATGAATTAGTAAATCGGCGTCGACATTCCCGATGCGTCCCGTCTCGAACAAAAAGTTGGACGACAATCTCGTAATTTATTTATGAGAATCGGCGGGCGGCGGCGATGCGTTTAGATCGCTCCGAGCTGGCGAGATAACAAGCCCAATCCCCGACCGTGGGTAGGCAGATGAAACTAAAAACTGGGATACAATACTAACGAACATGCGAATCTTACAAAACCTGTAACATAAATTATAAAGTTTTTTTTTATATCAAGCAATTACGAAAAACAAGGAGGTACACATTTAATGGTTAACCCTTCTTATAACTACCAGGTATAGAACAATTCCCAAATTCGAGCATAAACATTACTTCAGTATTCATACTAATTTCTACTTCCACATGACATTATAACTAATTAAAATGTGAAGGCGAAAGCCGCTACCTCAATGAAGAAGTTAATGCCGTTAGTCCTGTTGATGACTGTCACAACTTCATAAGACTCGGGGCTTGCGGATTTGAAATCCACGAGTTAAAACTACAAAAGATAAATACATAGTATCTTAATAAGAAAAAGACAAAGGTAAAAGGGAATAAGATAGGAGAAATTTAGAAGTGGAAACTTAACCCTGTTCTATCATCACATTGTACTTAATAACAAAAAATCAAGTCCAAAGTGTAACATATTGAATATTACTCTAATCATATACCATCAGGTATTATCGCTTATATTTAAAATTTTTGTATATACATATAATTTCTGGCTATTAAATTGTTTGTTACCACAATGCAGCAACCCTAACCGAAACCCTCTTTATGTATCACCACGATTCCCCAATTCGATTCTATTTCTTCTTCTTCTATTTACGGGGAAGGCTTGGCGCCGTTTGTTATTACATTGATGACTGGTAACGGTGCTAAGTTTCATCCGTTGGGTGATTGAATTTATTCCATCACATTATAATCTTTGAAGCTTTTGAGGAGTAGACGAAGAGCGAACTTAATGCTCAATGATCTTGAGCTTCCGATGAAGAGAAACATCGTGAGGAAGCCGTCGTTTTCCAAGAACAACCTTTTGTGGAAGGTAAACTGTCATTATCCAAGCAAACTACATAACATAAGAGTTCGGAACCGGACAAGGGACCTCCGTGTTAATCAAAAGCTTTTAAAATTTTTCCCCACATTGTTACACAATTAAAAGGGTGTTACATTTATTTATATGCTTGATGTGGGAGACAAAAGTGCTAACTAGAATGCCCTGTGCTAACCTACCCTCGACTGCTGTTCGATAAAATACTATTACATGTAAGTGTTGCTCTTCTTATATTTTTACGTTTTTTTTATTATTTTTTCACTTATAAATAAATGCTTTATCCAGTTCTTCAAGTCATTTAATTGTTTAATATTTGCATTCTTTGTGAGTTTTTATATTTAAAGTTGTTTTGTTCTGTCTCTCAAAAAGTATACTTCTTCAATCTATATGAACATTTTGAGCTAAGAAAGTTTTCGTAGAATGAATTTTGAGTAAGCCTTGACATCTATTTGTTGTGTTTATGTATTAATTAAGTTTATGTTTTCTGCAATATTATGTTCAGAATGTAAAATTTACGAAAAATACTTTTGTTTTTTTGTACGAATTTATAGTAGAAAATAGTTTAGATTTACGTTAAGCTATTTTCAAAATCATTCCCTGGCATCTTTGTAGTTCAAGCACAAGGCGAGCATGTATCCGTCAAGCGGCAACCGTTTGTTAATCTGTACTGATATCAGCTCACATCAGACGGCGTAGTGTTGCTTCATTTCAATCTCCTCCTCTAAGTTTGGGCAATCATGAAAAATGTTGCCAGCGCTGCTAGTTTCCGGGTTTCAACCTAAGATCACTAATGACACCACCGTTTTATTAATTTAATAGATATTCTCTTTAAAATACTATTTCTTTATTTGTAAACTTTATAAAGCAACCAATGACTTGATTAAGTTTGCAAGGGAGACCTATACAGCAAATGGACAATAAGCTGAAATGATGCCAATGATGAAACAATACTGTTCTCCTGATTTTATTGATTATTTTACAAACGGTGTAATGAATACAATGCTTACTCGTGAATGGTGTGCTAATAATAATGATGCATTGCTTGAAATATGAAAATATGAAAATATAAATATACTCAATATTACTCGATGCTTTAAGACATAAGGTCGCGGTATTTCAGTAATTTATCCAACAGTTCAATTTTTAAACCGATACACGATTACGTATACTACTTACTGATTGACATAAGAAACTAACGCCGCGGTATTACTAAGACTAAAGACTAGAGAGAAGTAGAGAGCGGTAACAAATATCACAAAACTTACTAATTTTGATAATATAAGTATTGCTAATTTGGAAATACAATTATTTTCTAAGACCTCAACATTTTTACGAACTATCCTCACTGTCACTGGTTTTTAACCAATGCTAAGAACCATCTCTTTCTTGTAACTGTAATATAAATAAACATCTTTTTCATATTATAATTTCGAAAGGATTTTTGCATGATTTAACATCTACAATAGACTATTACTTGATCTAAATATTACACGGTATTAAGTAACAATGATGCTATAGATGGTGACGCGTGTTTATCCAGAATACTGTGACCCTCGTACACTCGATTGATAGCTGGAACACAGCTTTCACATTATATTCGATGTTCTTTTCTATATTATTTTAGTCGATTTCGCATGTCTCGAAAATGTATGGTGATACTAATATTTATTTATGTTTACGCGCGTACCGAGATAATGTTAATTAATGAGATCAATCGATCAAATCTGTCCATCCGATCAGATCGCTTCGCTCACCGAAATATTGACACACCATCGCTTTCGATTAAAATCCAGGGGGAAAAATCGCGAGAGATGGGTGAATGATACGTAGATGGGGCGTCGAACCATGATATTAATTTTTAGATTACAAGGGTCGTAGCATCATCATTATTATGCCATCTTCCCGTTTGATGTAGGGATGAAGTCGGAAAAAGTACTAAATTATTACTTTTTAATTCAATTACGCCGAAATGGCCTCTCATAGCGTGAACATTGAACGACTTGAAGATCTTTAATACTAAAAGACTTAAAAAAGCTTAGAATATAAAAAATCTTACACTATTTAATTTATAAAATGAGACCCTAATTAGATTGCAAGTTGTATGTAATGTATGTAATGTATGTTGTTGATGGTAAAAAGTTAATAAACTATGCGAACAATGTAAAGACAACATTTGAAATAAATATTGTTAATCTCGTCGAAATACTTTCTATTCTCAGTAACCTGAACACAAAGATTTCCAATGATCTAAATCAAGGTTAATCAATGTAAATAGATTTCTACGTCTTTCAGGCAGCTATAATTGGATTTATGTATCGATTCGATGCGTTTCCATCGATTTGAGATTCCGTTGGAATTGGAGCGCATTGTAAATATTCTGTTCACGGATTTCTCTGAACTTAGGCTTTTGACTAATGTTTTAAATTTGTGATACAGACTTGAACTTCATCATCATTTCATAGGTCTCAAATCTGAATTTAAAGAATAGTAATTTAGCTAAAAAGAGATAAAAGAAACAGTAGGTAGAGCGTTAATTGTATCAAAGATACACGCACACACATGCAAACAAGAATTTTTCTTGATAAGTAGTAGTATGGAAAACCTAACTTCATAGTAATTTGTTTTTATGCGAACATTTTTGTATTATTCAACGAAGTGAGTAGACACACAAAGACTTTTACTTGATGATAAGTGACGCGCCTGCCTATAATAACGTGGTGCTGATTAGGATGATACAGCATCACAGATGATGTTAAGTCTCGTTACCACACTAGCTACAACGCATTTCACACCGGAACCCACTACTGCTCGATGGCAGGTGATGGTCTGAAGGCCTGCCTAGTCAGTTTCTGGCAATAGAGATATGAGTTTTGTTTAAAGCAACTTAAATTCGGCGACTAAGCAAAATAAAGGTTCTAACGGCTGCCATATGTTTGTCGAGATGTCGATTTGTCTCAATAGCATTGAGTATGCGAACAAAAAGTTAAACGGTCGATATAAATGTAATATATGATTATGTTAATTCGGCGATTATGGCGATGGGCTTCCCACTTATTAGATATTATTAATTTTCTGGTGATTACCTCGTTCCCGCCTCGCCGCCCACCCATCGCTGTTTGTTTTTCGCTGTCCATTTAACGTTCCTTCGTATACCGTCTCCATGTTCGATGTGATGGCTCTATCACGAAAATTAATATGTTGCGATTGGAACTCATCATATTATTAAAATCAGACGCTATTAAATGTAAGGTAATGTAGATAATTTAAATTTCATGTCTTTTCTTTAAACAACTATTTAGTATGCAACTGCTTGCAATTATCCAACGAAATCATCACTACTGTCACTTGGTGCATTATGAACGGAAACTAAAAAGAAATTAAAATCTGGACGAGAAAATAAATATTTTCTAAACAAAATATCTATATAAATATATTATATTTATATATTTCTCTGCTTTTAGTTTATGTCTTCTTTACCAATGGGTTGTCTGGAAGAAATTTTTTTCTGAGCAATAAGACCGCTCATTATACATTTGTTTATATATAATGCATCCCTTATTTTTGTAGTTGGTGTACAATAAAGGATAAATAAATAAAAAAATCTTATTAAATTCTTTTTCTCAGCACAGAATAATCTTTAAAATCTTATTGTCATCGCTTATAGAAATACGAACAATTAAATTACAACTCGCCTATTTTGTAGCTAAGTGTATATTCGCGGCATCGATACAAAATGACGCGCTAACATCGGATAATCGGAATGATAATCTACATAATAACGATGAAGTCATTCCATGGTGTGTAATGATTGTTGTAACACGTAATAGGCAGTGAGGTAGACACGGCCGTATCACATCGATGCCTATTCAGAAGGCGGGCGGACATAAAAAGCAATCGGCGAATTTGTATTAATCGGTGAGCCCCTTAGGCAGTACAACGGCACCCAAATGAGGCCCGAATAGAGTAGCCATGATAAACTTTTTTTTTTATTAATTATCACAAGATATTAAGACAATGAAGTCATAGATGATGATAGTGCTGCACCAGTGTTTAGTAGATCTCATATATAGATATTATAAAGTCACCTTAAGTATTCATTTAATGTGTATGTTTATATTATAAATTCTAACAATATTATTATATTATGCATGTACGTGTATATATGAATGTGTGTATATATATATAAATTAAGTACCCACACCAAATTTTCGGTTATTTTCCATATTTTCCATCCAAAGGTTGTCTGGAAGAGATCGCTTTTGGCGATAAGAGCATTTATTATTATATATATTCTTTTGTATGATGTAATATTATTCACTGAAGGTAGGTCTCTGTTGCCAAAGAGCGTCCAGGTACCACCACAGTACCCATTTCCACCGCCAAACAGTAGTGTATAAATGTAAATATGTTCTGGTTTGAAGAACGGTGCAGCTAGTGAAATTACTGGGTAGTAATACTTACGCTAATGAAAGCGGAGGAAGTGAGAGTGGTATGCCAGGATCGTAGGAACTGGAGAGAGGTGGTCTCTGTCTACCCCACTGGGAACGAGGCGTGATATATATGTATGTGGTAATTCTTAACACATTAAGTCTCAAAGTGACGGGCACAATGTGGTGTCTTAACTAGCGCCATAATTTAATGAGCAGGTGTATTCATTACCATCAGGTGGACATCTTGGCCGTCTCGTCGCTCGATGGGAGTTGCAAATCGTGTATGTTATAAACATGGCAATATTTGTAATCCTAGAACCAAAATGTCTTTGTATATTGTTAATTAATTTATCGGATCGGATACATGTGAACCAAGACTAATGGGCTCCTTGTGGAGTATCCTATTAAACTTAATTGTTTATGGTAATAGTATCTTTTATCATCTGTTGTACTTCCTTACTCGTCTCGTCTAAATCCACGAAGCTAAAACACTATAGGCGTCATAGCGGCGCGTTAATTTCAAATTTTACAGTTGGTGCTCCTCCAAAGCGGGCTCGATTATCAATATGTCCATGAACTTGGGTTTTTTTTATTGGGCTCATAAATCTAGCGCCCGCAGCAACTAAAATTTAAACACAAGCACAAATGTACGCATCGGCCCTGTATATTGTAGATTTATGTGCAAATAGTGATATTAATTGATGCTTTAGAAATATTTTTATCTAAAGATTTGATCGTGTTGTTAGTTATCTTTAGTATCGAAGAAGGTCTAGTCGTCGTCGTTTCTCGTCTCGTCTAAATCTTCTCCGATACTGGTATTTACCCTTACTACCCTTAATGGTACTTACCACTGCAGTTTCCAATCCTACCGCCAAACAGTAGTTAACTTCTTGTGTTGACGCGATTAGAATTATGTGGTGCTGTGTATATCATGCTAACTGGTGCAATTGTTCCTCTTCTTCGTCGGTATCACTATTGACAAAGTGGTCTTGTTCATCACTTCAGGTATTAGTCTCAAGCTTAACAACACGTCGCCATCCTTCTCTGATGGCCGCTTTCCCAATGGTGCAATTGTTATGGGTAGGGATATTTTTAACAAGTAAACGTTCATCTCGTCGATTCTTTAAATATAAAAAAAATATTGATCAAGTTGTTAATTTCACGTTTTGTCGATTAGATTGGTCAGAATTTTTAAAGGCGGCAGAATGTTTAATCTACTTGACTTCCTTATGCGATCCTCAGTGTTCAGAACCAACAAGCACCTTTATTTTCAAGTGACATTGTTGTTTATTTTAAACACACAAAGACACGACCCATGACAAATAAGCAACATGCCATGCCCCATTTCAAAGTAAAGGGGTGTAAAAATTTTAAAGATTTCCTCTAAAACAAAAATTTTATGGGAAATCTTCAGAATATACCCTACTTCTTGGAGTAAAGACAGAGTTGTGAGAATTTTACCCATTAAAATCTTGGTGGTTACCTTCAGTAACTTAAGAAAGGCTGCGGGATATCCTACAGAAACCAAATGTGCCCATCTGCTTTACGCTATACCTATGACACACAAGATATAAATAAATATATAAAAAATTCAGTTAATAGAAATGAGAATGATGATGATGCTGCTAATAACAATCATTGTATATTTTTATTTATCATACGGTATATATTGATAATACGTTACATTAACATAAAATATCGTATAAAACATATACAGACTTACTAATGGATGCAGCAAATTGCCTGTCAATAGGTGGAGTGATGAATGTTTCGAGAGCTGCCGCATTTGATAACAGTCCAGGGTTCTAATTAGAAGGTGTCAGTCCATGAGGTGCTAATTTTATCTTTATCTTGGACCATTTCCGCCTATTGGGGCATGAACTTAATGAATGATTTATCGAAGATGTGGTATGGGTTGATTTGATCGTGTTGTAACTGGGATGCAATTTCTTAGTCCGGCTTTTTTCCGTTTAGTCCTATGCAGCAACTATGTCTTCCTTCACCCTTCCCTCCTAGACTTTTATGTGTACAATAGACTAACATCAAACCTCAATTACGCATAGTATTGTGTGACAATCAGGCTGTCGATGGTAAAGTCTCCGCGCCCAGAATATTCTAGCTCAAAAAGATTGCCGGAAAACAGCAACTATTTATACACTAGTTAGCCAGGCGAATTTGAAAAATCCATACAACCAGCCTCCATCCAACCAACTCCAAAGCATGCACCACGAAGGCAGTTGTTTAAATCCCTAATAACGTAAAGACAAAATATGTGGCTGATCTGATGGTATGTTATGGATTTTACTTACAATAACTTGGCTCTGTATCCGTAGTTCATATTGCACTCATCGCCTAGAGATATAGGGTATTATTACCCCAGTAATGTGACTAGACGTAGTACTTGAACACACACACATACATGCCTAAGAACACAGTTGATTAGCTGTGGTAGTTAATCAGAAGGTCCCCGGCAAGGATCTATAAATTTCGTAATTTGTGATTCTAGAAAATGTGTTACGCTTACCATCAGGTTAACTTCTGAGAAATAAGGTATTTAACATAGAATGAAAATAAAGTCTAAAACTATTCTAATTTTTAGTCTAGTTTATAATGAATCAAATATTTCGAGGTCCATTAGGATCTGACGAATGCGTTTAATAAACAATAATTGACTATCGCAGACCAGTTCATGATTCCGTTACGCATTGGCTGAAACCGTAACAGGATCCGCTCCGTTCCTTCAGTGCTGATTGATATTTACAGCTTGTCCAAATTTTATTGCCAACTATCAAATGGTGGTCAGACCTAGGGTCACGAACGGGCATTTAATTGTCCATTGATTTATTCTCTTAGTAATCGATCTATTAACCTTTTTCTACAGAAGGATCTTAGAAGCTCTTTGGCTGACTGTTTGTATATATTTAGATAACTATTTTGCTATACTGCAGTTTTGTGTGTGGCTCTAGTTCCTTAATAAATTTTGAAGCTTACCCTTAGTTCTTAGCTAAAAATTTTAAAAATCTATTAACTTAAGTAACTTTTGTATATACAAGAATATCTAAAAACCTTTAACATGAAATATTTAAAAATATAAGTGAGTCTAACTCAAATGTAAATAAATTACAAGTCACTAGGGTAGACATTCATATGCAGTACTCGTACTACGATTGCAGTGGTAGTCTTTGGGAGGCCTATATCCAGCAGTAGACGTCAATCGATTGATGATGATGATTTGCATAAACCACAAGAACCATACCGATCTATATCGTAGAAACGATATATAGAAATTCCATAAATTTTTCTATACGTACATACATACTAAAATACACAAATATATTTCTTTCTCGTTTTAGGTTTGTCTGTTCTGTTTTTTGTCCAAACTATCTTATCTGATCTGTTAACAAAATATCCAAACCTCAGCTTTGAAAACCTCAATACGACTGTTTTCGCATTGTGAATCATAAGTAGAAGCGTTATTAGCACGATTTGTACAGAAATTTCTGTTATTACCAGTTTTTTTATTACAGCAAACCGCAAAAATATTTGGCAACGTTTCAACGTAAAGTCGTAATGTTTTGTTCGCTTTGACGGTAGCATTGAAACATTTTATTTTGGAATATCATTATGTATTTAAATGTATAATTTCAGCAGCATTTCACATTACTTTCACCTTACCACATTGCAGGAAATCGTAGGTGCAGTATCATTGAGATTTTCATTAAGAGCCCTGTAGTTTATTAAAATACTCTGCTAATGAATTCAGTTGTTTCAATATACTCCTTTCTTATGCATTATTAAATGAAGGATCTATTTTACTACACTACCAACTTTATCTAGTCACTGTTTTAAAAAAAAAAATCTTCACATTTCACGGTTTCGAGGCTCCTCTTCGCTTTAGATGCGTCAAGCAAATCAGCTTAATTGTTCAGTTCAACGTTACTTATTTTCTAAGAAGCAATTCTTCCGTTGTATTTTTTCTAATTATTGCTCATGTCCGTAAAAAGATGCGAAATGAACAGAATATCCTCGTTTCATGATAAACTTTTGGCACACGGCGCAATGGCCTTCATCAAATTATGGCTCACCGAAATAAATATCCCATTATTAAGTTGTTAACTTTAAACATAGGCATTAACGTTACGAAACTAACAAGTCTATTATCTTACAGCTCTTGACAGTCGAGAGGTCTAAGTGGGTGGGTTTTGAATTAGAACTAAAATTTAAACAAAAAAATTATTAAAATATACGGATGATTAGAATAAACTGTATATGTTTAACATATTAATGCATACAACACTTTAATCTAGGTATTTAGTAAAAGGTTTTAAGGAATATTTCAGTGAAAGACAGCTAATTTCTTTCCCTGCAACCAACACTAACATATTTAGCTCTCCATTTCGCGTGAGTGCGTGTTTGTATTTGTGTTAGTTAAAAAAAAAAAAAAGTAACGATAAATAATATTACTCCTACTCATACCTTTGTAATTACGTGACATTTTTTTTTGCTACCACACATTAATACCAGATGAGAACAGAATATAGATATTACGACTTCGAGTTATACTCTTATCTACTAAAGATATTACATTCATCATATGATATATTATGACATATATCATCAAATACTAATTTCATGTGGTCAGACGCCAACTTGTGTGGCCGCACGCCCACTGTGGTCGAATGTCGGAGATGATGATTTACACGTAACTGGCTATCCTTAATTAGAAGTTCGCGATACCGACCCGTCAGCTAGACAAACTCATAGACTGCGGAAACTTCTAACAAAGAATTCTATATATACAGCAATTAATGCAAAAGTGTGCGTTTGTTAAAACCAGTTAAAACCACTAAATCAATTGTTATGAAAACTGGTGTATAGATAAATGGAGATGGTAATAGGACTATGGACTGTTTCTACCGCTGAACTACTGTGCACACATTATTAAGAAATTACTGAAGTAACGAGACTTCTGAATGCGCCGAACACTGTTGTGCAGTAAAAATATTCTAACTAGTATTTAATATTAAATCTACATAATTATTACTATATTACTATATCTTGCTCTTCTAGCCACTTCATTGTCATCAGCTGATAGACGTCCACTGCTGGACATGGACATAGAACATAGGCCTCCCCCAAAGATATCAACATCGATCTAAATAGTTGAAAGCTTCATTCTACCCGCCTAGTTAAAGAAAAAAAAAAACTTGAAAAAAGACAATAAATACGTTTTTGTTACGATAATATAAGCTGATAGGAATATTATAAAGCAGGTAGGTCTTCATCATCAATCAATAACTGTAAATATCTTAAGTTCGTAATAGTTAAAGTTTGCAAACATAGTCGCGGGCATTCATTGTATATTTGGTGATAAATCAAATAAAGCCGATCGTAAATTTTGTAACAGTGACAGATTAATCTAGATCTTAGAAAAATGGCTGTCTGGACAAGGATACTGTATTAGATACCACACGCAGATCTGTGAAACTATAATTAAAACTTTTTTTTGGTGTAAATCAAAATGAGCTGTTATTTGCTGTGAGACAAGATAACCAATATAATTCATAGTTAATTTAATAAAAGTATTGAATAACTATAATATGAATGAAATTTTGGTTTGTTTCTTATCTATCTATGAAACCGTCACTGCCACATCAGCTTGAAGACTTGAGAGCTATACACAACTTTAGTTCTCCGTCGAACTTATCCGTTCCAGATTTTGTCTCTTAGAAAAATGCCATGTATCGTTCTCTCCATCGCTTGTCTCCCGTACTTCTCCAGCGCATCTAGGTGCGAGTCTAAATAGGTAGACCAGCCCGATATTCAGGTGCCTTGTCCAGCACCGTAGGCGAGGAATGATGCAACGGTTAATACTCTAGAACTGTACTGTGTGTTGAATAATAGTCTAGAACCTTAGTTCCCAAACTAGTCAAGGTGGAATTCCAGGGATGCACGGGAATCTCGACGAGGGTCTACGTCGGTTCTAATCTTAACATTTTTTTTGTAGAGATTTGGGAATAATGTAGAAATGACAGTGCAAGAGGTCCACTGGAACCAGCAAAATTTTGAAAGCGGACTATAAGATAAAAAGTTTTGGAAACCTCTGGTCTAAAAGAAACCTATTCATTTTTAAAAACTCCCACATTTAGACTGACGCTGGCAGTTCCATTCCTTAAGATACATAGGACTCTATTAGTTATAATATAATTACACAATGTAAATTAGATAACTGATAGACAGATAGATAGTGAAATAAACAAAAACACTTATCCACAAAGTTGTTACCACTCCATTTAAAATTACCATAAATCTTTACTACCGCCCATGCTAATGTATTCGCTTTAGTTTTGGTCGTAGAAAGTTGTCATATATCACACCTTGAGCTTTTTACCATCTCCGGCCCTGGTGGCTCAGTTAAATTGAATCTGAGGGTTCAAATTGATCGGCGGTAATGTTTGTGAGCGGGCCGCGTTGGCGCGGAGGCTCGCTTTGAACTGGTGTATCAGGAGCTCGAAACCCTAGGCATTTTGATATACAACAATGTGCAATATATAAAATCAGACTTAATTTTTTTTATAAAATTAACCAAAATAAAGCGTTTTGTTTAGTCCTTTTCATAAAACGAGCAGCGAAGGATTACAATAGCCTTCCAGCGAGTGTCCATCTAGATGAGGTGTATGGATCTTGAGATGAAGAATGGACTGCTTATAGACCAGCACGTTTTACCATAAAAGAGGTTTTACCCTTTATCATTGTACTTATTTTATTATAATATAGAGATACAATTTGAATTTATGTACCCACCCTCTGACTAAGAAAATCATAAGTTTGGATCGATTCTAAAATTTATATGGTTTGAGGTTTTACTCAATTCTCTTTTTATTAGGAGACTTGCGGGTCGTTCACCTGATGGTAAATGATAAGCTGACCAAAACGTGGCACTAGTTAGGATGGTATACATTGCACCACATTGCGCTCATACCCTTGAGACATAAGATGTTAAGTTTCAATATCCCAACAATTTCATTAGCTACAACGCCATTCAATCCGGAACAAAGTAATGTTTGCACAATGGTGTTTGACGGCAGAACTTGCCGCTGCAATGTTATTTACCTACCTAGACGGTTATTGGAAAAAAAGATCTGCAACCAGTAATCTAGAATATTCTTAGGTATACATGTTTAAAAAAAAATTATGAGTATTATTTTTAAATTAATACTAATTTGACTACAAAACATTTTACTTTTGATTGTAATATGACTTAATATATGTCATCGGGTTGGAGGCGTATTCGAACATCATCACCTTTCTACCTTTCGATACGTGGTGGAAGATGCAACAAAGAAGAAATAAGGAAGTATCTTGAATCCCACGCCATCTGTCCACCACTGGATAGTTAAACTTCTTGTTTGTGGAAAGAACATTAACTGTAAAACCCGGTTAAACCATTAACCGCCGTTAACATCATCAGAGAATGAGAGAATAGATAATGTATGAGCAGGAATGTGATTATACCGCAATTATCACCACTTGTTACCATGGACGAATAAAGACGTCATAACACGGAGGCGCTTATAATAATCATGACGGATATATTAGTCGTAAACTGTTGTATGGTTAATATAACCTGGCTCTCGCTGGTTAAATGTGGAATGTGTTCACACCGGCAACCGTTCAGAGTTTAAGGGGGCGCACTAATGAAGCAATCGGGTGCATGTTATCACCTTCAGATGATCATTCATCATCTTGGACTTGGTAATATCATACCTCCGACCTTGGGCGACACAGCGCCGAGCACAAGGTTAACTGTGGAGACGACTCAGGACTTAAATTATTTGTATTATTTTTTAAATGACAAGAAGTTCAGGACATTAATGTGATTACTTATACAACTAATAAAAATTAAATTAGGATATTCACACAGCATCATATTATACTCATCGGTTTATGATAAGACGGTATGTTGGCCGGTTGTGTGAACGTATAATCCTATATTCTTTAAAATGTTACAATAGTTTAGTTTGACTATAGAGATAGAAGGTTGTAAGGGGTCCCGCACAACAACTCACGGGATCTAAGACAATCTCACCTGCTCGTGGTGCACCCTGCTAATCAACAAACGAGGCTCTGGCTCCCACCAACCCACATTGGGCCAGAATGCAGGAAAAAGGCCCAAGTACCTCTATATGTGCCCCTATAAACAAGGGGTCCTGGTGCCCAATGATACCAGTAGCTATGCTGACTGTGAACCGATCGATGTCGAGATATTTTGGGAAGGCCTATACCCAGCAGTGGACGTCTATCGGCTGGTGATGATGATGATAGAGATCTATCATCAGCAAAAATGTAAATTAAGGTTTTAATTGAAATACAAAAACAACAGACATTGTTGAGAAATGATACAATAGCAATAACGTTCTCAATTTTTTTTTATTTTCAGATAAGACTTAAATTATGAAATCAAAGTCAATATAATGATTATTACTAAAAAGGAAATATCAAGAAAAAAAGTTTCCATCGAACAAATACTCTTAGAAAATTGATATGATTGAGTATTCTTAGGTATATGTACATAATTTTAAGTTTTTCTTTAGAATGAAGTCGTAGTACTTTCGTTTAGTAATAAAATCGGGCCTGTCAAAATCTACAGAGCCGTTACGAAAATCACCTGTAACAAAAACATTTCTTTCTTTAACGTATTGTGTAAATAATTATATATTGAATTTTTTATACGAAGACGCCACAACATGTTTACCTAATAATAAAAGCTACAACTCTCCACTTATATTTACATTATACCACCCTGTACTCGTAAACCCATTTATTTCAATAGCTACAGCGTTATTTAAATAGTTACACAGCAATGTTTGCACACTACTGTTTGTCGGTAGAAATAGGAGCTGGGCGATATCTACATGGTCGGTCTCCGGCAACACTACTACTAATAATATTTTTTATTTATTTCTATAGATACGATGCGTCTCTATGTATGTCTGTATCCCCCGTAGCTTTCACTGTCAGTTTCCAGTCGGTATACACAACACGGACAGGAAGCGGTTCGAGCGGCGCGGGCGCAACCCGCCGGGAGTGTTCCGTGTAATTAATTTGCATTCGACATTAATAATCGACACATTACACTGTGAAGTGCATGTACTTAGATTCTGTATCAATACCGGATCTTATACGATGATAAATCAAAACGAGCTGAACCCGTCTAAGTTTACTTGCAGGTCTATGTCGCCAGAGACTACAGCGTGTAGAAACTCCGCAGTTGTTCTCCAACGAGTAACCTCTCAAAATGTCGAGGATGACGACGGAGAGGTCTTTAGTGGGTACAAAACAACAATAGCCTGACTTTCCGCCAGAAGGCATGGTAACCTTCCGAAGATCCCCGAAACCACCAATGGCATATAAATACAGTACAAAAATACAAACATCCTAACTTACCCAAGGCCTCCAGACCATGTCCTCTAAAACTGACCATAATTTGAAGTCTAAAGGGTTGAGGTCTGGGCTAGATGAGGACCAGTCTTCAGCTCTTATAAAGTCCGGAACGTTGGTTTCAAGCCGGGCTTGTGTAGTTCGTGCCTTATGACCAGGTGCAGAATCCTGCAGTAAAGTCCACGGTATAATTTTAAAAAGTGTATTGCTGATGGACCACCACCACTTGAGCAGCTTCTTTAGAACTTTGATCGTACGCTTTATCATTTTGCTTATTATAGTGTTCTTCAATCGTGAAAATTTTTTCATCGGTAAAGAGAACATTTCTGTGCCTTTCACTTGCGTATCGCGACGGAGGGCGTTTTGATCGATCCACCCTCTTTAATTGTAGAAATTGATTTAGGGCATGTCCTGTATATCGACGATAAGCACCTAGCTTCAGGTCTTGTTATATAATACGCGACAGAGTTCTAGCGAGAATCTTCATTTCTTGTGATAAGATTTTTTGCTTTCTAATGGGGTTTCAACGAATTCTGGTTTTAACAGCATTAACAGTCTTTGTAATTCTAACAGCACGCGGCCGCTCCAATATTTTCTGGTCTTCGACAGAGGAAGTGTTGTTGTATCTGTTGATAGTACGATGTACGAACATACGCCTGATACCAAGCTATTGCAGTGTCTGGAATATGACCGACGGCTCCATACCCACTGTGTGCAAGACGATCACTGCAACCCTATTTTCTTTAACACCCCATTCCATATTGTAATTTGATAATGAACACGAAAATATATGTGAAACGGCGCAAAATTTAAAGAAATTTTTAAAATAATATGTGTCAGAATTTTGAAATCATTAAAAAGTTGAAAAAAAGTTTTTCTGTAACAGTACTTATGACCAGACTAGTTACATAAGTATCTCCTTCAGTACGTTTCATTTTTACTATAATTTAGTTAGTAAAAAAATGGGAGAGGGCGCTGATTTCTGAGATACACGTTGAACTCCTAGTTCAGGAACTAGGGAGTACATGATTACCACGGTTGGATGCGAAAGCGTTCCTGTAGTACCTGCCAAATGTGATGAGTCTGAAACCGTGGAATTTTAGTCGGTAAGAGTCAAGATAAAGATAAATAAGATTAAAGATTATTTTGCGAATATTGAAAATATAAAGCTAACTTCAATAGAGAAAACGATTTGATACTACCACCTGCTTGGAATACTATTATAGATGAAATTAAATTAAACACCGAGCACTCTAACAGCAGACTTGTTTACTTAGGACCACCAACCGAGATCACAATAGATACCCGACACAAATCTACATAAACATATAACTTAATAAGTGAAAATAAAATTATTAAACTATACAAAAGACTAATAGTGGAGATAATCAATCTAAAATATTAAATAGAAACAATGTAACAAACAATAATAAATAACTAACAATACATAGAAAGCTCATTCTGCGTAGATCGGAGTGTAGATGTTAATTGAAAAGCTATATATAGTCTGTGGTGATTATGACGTGAGGACATCTGACAGCTGTGCGATCTCACAACCACGGCTGCTGCATAGCTTTTGATAATATGTAATATATATAGACGGAATCTTCTTCTTAGCATTTGTCCCCTCTTATGACAGGGCTTGCTTTCTTACTCCACTTCGCTCTATTTGGAACAACGCTATCCTGGAGATCTCAGCTCATGACATGCTTTTTCACAGCACACAGTCATCGCAACATCGGTCTTCCTTTCCGCCGTTTGCTGGGTATGGTGAGGCTGAGTGTATTGTTGCCTATGTATTCAGGTGGATCTTTTGGCGTGCCCATACCATCGCAGCCGGTTTACCTGCAGTTTTTCGGCGATATCACGTACTCGGAAGCTCTACATTTTCATCTCGGCCACGTAATGATATGAAGATGGCTTTTTGTCATTGCCCGTGTCTCGCTTCCATAAATGTAATATATGTAGACTGGATAATGAATAATGAAATTAACGCGATAAAACCCGTAAAATTTAGTTTTATTAAATGTAATAGTTTTCCATTTAACGACATGTACATACAATTAACTTTACTGAACCTCTATATTTATTAGCCGCGCTCAGCTTAACAGAGATAAGTGAAAGCTCTTAGCCCGAGCTATGTTCACTTTTAAAGCGCTTAACTTTAATAAATTCAACATTAATTATGTATGCGATTATGTTCTGTAACTGTAAGTGTGTTTACTTGTGGCGACTCTCTGCTGCTCTCCCTCCAAGTACCAAGAGACCATATAGATGCCACAGGACATTCTGTCAAAAAATCTAAGGAAATACGAAACGGTTTCCTTAAAATATGCAAATACATTTTAAGGAAAAAAAAATATTTTAATCAGTGTCCTTTTCTTTCTCTTTTTTATTTATGAGCAAGCATGTCCTTTTACCGAGTGTACCAATTTCAACGATAAATTTTTTTTTTATTGGATTATGTATCTCAATTTTAAAAAAGTTAAGATAATTAAAATTTTAAGGGTAGATCTTTATTATTGAATAGAGTATGCCACGAAGTTATAACTAAAAACAAATTTAAAGAAATAAAACGAGTCTAAGGGTGAGAAAAGATTGGATTTTAAGTCCGCAAGTGGTAGGTCTCTGTTGTACTGGTGGTACGTCTCGGTTTAGCGGTGGTAGGTCTCTATTGCCGGAGATTGTCTAGGTAGGTACCATCGCAGCACCTGTCTCTGCCGTCAAACAGTAGTGTGCAAACATTTCTACGTTCCGGTTTGAAGGGCGCTGTAGCTAGTGTAATTACTGTGGTAAGGAGACTCGACATCTTATATTTCAGGCGACGAGCGCAATGTGGTGCAGTGCATACCATCTTAACTAGCGCCACGGTATTATGGCCAGGCGTATCACTTACCATCAGGTGAACGTCCCGCTCGTCTCGCCGTTTCGTTGAATAAAAAAAAAAATTGTTTACATATGTTTTATTCCACGAAACGATAGTAATAGTATAATATGTACTTGACACAACATTTTAAGAGACAACTTGTATTGACGCCTCAGTAATTCGAATAGCTAAGACGCACTTGAAACCGGAACACAGTAATTTTTTTAAAGTACTGTTTGGCGGAGAATTCCGGAGCTGCGGTAATACCTAAACGGTCTGCGACAACAGGCGCGTAACACCTGTTATCTGTTATTACATAAACAGAAGAGTCGTGTAGTGACCGGGAAATTTTTACAAGAAAAAATTATAATGAAGTTATCGAATCCAAGACTCCGACCGTCGCAACCGACGAACGTTGCGGTGTTTAACCTTTATTACCGTTCAGACGGTCACGACGCAGCGCTAAATTACAATGTCGCCGTTTGTTGTAACACGCGGACCGTTTAAATATCAATATCGCATCAATTTATCCACTTCCTTATACAAAATACGCCCGTTGCGTTGCTTCTACGAAATGTCCTATATTGCACACTGTGTCCTTTTACATATTTGAAATTTCCTTGGTAGTAAAGATGACATTGCAACAGGTCGTGTAATGGGTTCTGCACAACATCTTACAGAGCCCAAGTCAACCTCACCCTGCTGAATAATAAACAAGACTGACTACCTACGAACCCTCACTGGGCCAGCGTAGTGGGTTACGACTTAATTCCCCTCAATGAACTCCAACAAACGACGTGGAGGTCTTTAGGGGAGGTCTATGTCTAGCAGTGGACGTCTGTCGACTAATGATGATGAAAGGATAACATTACTTATTATCTGGTAGTATACTTACACGTTATAGGATACTTACCAAATCTATTGGAGGTAGGTCTTTGTTGCCGGAGACCATCTGCTCCTATTTCTGCCGACAAACAGTATTGTGCAATCATTACCGAGGTCTTGTTTGTAGGGCGCTGTAGCTAATGAAATTACTGGGGTATCTTATATCTTAAAGCGAAGAGCGGAATGTGGTGCTCTGTATGTCATCTTAACTACCGACACGTTATTTTTTTTGTTCAAATAAGCGATGAGACGAGCGCGACGTTCACTTGATTGTAAGTGAATCACCCGCCCATAACAACGTGGTGCTAGTTAGGATTATGTATACTGCAACACTGCGCTCGTCACCTGAGACAAAATATTAAGTCTCGTTACACCAGTTATTACGCTACCTATTTAGACGATCTCCGTCAACTGAGACCTTCCACCACCAATCTTTTTGAGCAGGTGTATCACTTACCACCAGGTGAACGTCTTGCCCGTGTCGACACTTTGTAGAATAAAAAAATATACTATCCTTCGACTATTTTACTATATCACCACCGTCACTTTGTCCTCGGTCGTAAAATATTTAGATGGAACAGTCCTAAGGATGGGAGGGAAGCTTCCTCTTTGATATTTACCAACCGTTCGCCAACTATTCCTCAAATACCTCCGCTTTTTTACAAGACATTTATGCCAGCTGTGGGCATAAATAAATTCATTGAAATGATGATCATAGCATAATTATAGTATTAATTTTTTTTATTATAGTACTTAAGAACACCTTGGATAACGTCGACGTGAAACTTTTTGTATTTAAATTATACCATAAAGAATACTACGATTAATGGCAAGCCCACGTAAGTTCCCACATGTGGTATAATCGTTGGCTCTGTAAGGAAACACGGTTATTAATCCCATCACAGTAACTCCATATCGGTGTTGGCGTCACCATTATTTATAGACCATATTTTTACACAACAGACAATAAGTACACCATGTAAGGTCCCATAATGAATTACCCGATTTGTCAGAATTTGTCCGACTCTAATATATTATTTTTATATAAATATTTTCTTTGTCTTTATATTATTTAAATATATGTTATGTATATTCTTGTTGTGAAAATTGGTTTAACTATTTGGAAGCTGATACACTAACGCTGCCATCTCTTGGTAATAAAAAACAAAGAGATCAACATAACATACTCAAAGTGTACATAACCATTTGTATTTTTGAATGATTCGTATTTAACCACGATCTCACCTGGTGTTAAATGGCGATATGGTCTGTGGTGATAATACACACTAGCCCAGTAATTACTGATGATTGGTCTTTTGCTGGAGATCGTCTAGGTAGGTACCGCCCTAGCGTTTATTTTAGCCGCAAAATAGTAGTGTGCAAATATTATTGTGTACCATTTATTATGGCGTTGTATTTTCTGAAATTACTTGGGTAATAATATTTAAAGTATTATATATCAAGCAGGAAGCACAATGTGATGCAGCGCATGTCATCTTAATTACCGCTACATCACCATGAAGTGAACGTCATTACGACGAATTTAAAAAAGATGCACTGATTGCTTTTGTCTTACTAATTTTTAGTCTTGTCATCTGTTTCGGAGATCAGCTGACCATATTGTTTGCACACTACTGCTTGGTAAAAGTAATAGGTAATGATTGTACATACCTAGAGGGTCAAAGGTTATGACCAAGCAATGGAAGACATGCAAGTGAATATAAAATAAAAAGCCTGCATCTCCATGAAGACTTTTGTTTCTTAAAAAGAAAATCCAAAAGTGGTGTCAGTAATGCTGTAATTTCGTATCCCATATATCACAAATTACTCGTAATTTCCAAGCTATTACAGTAATATATTACTAATTGAGACATTTTTATGTGTTCATTTATTTAACTGCCGTCCAGTTGGACGTTGACGACGTAATGGCGGCTGTCGTTTTAAAACATCTGTTATATGTTATCTGTGCAATAATTTTTATTGGGCAGATAAATTATAAACAAAAGATTATATATTACTATATATAATAATTTTATTAATTTTAAAAATAATATTAAAATAGTTTTAAATGGTTTTTATTTTATAATTAAGCGAAAAGACGAGCGGGACGATCACACGATGGTAGTAATACCCGCCCATAACAACATAGCGCTAGTTAGGATACACTGCACCACATTGCGCTCGTCGCCTGAAACGAAATGTTGAGTCTTGTTACCTCAGTAATTAAACAAGCAACAGCTGCCATCTAGCCGGAAGAAAATAATGTTTACACACTATTGTTTAGCGGCAATAATAGGTGCCGCGGTGGTACCTACCTACACGGTCTCTGGCAACAAACGCCTACCACCAGCATCATCATCAACCGATAGACGTACATTGCTGGATATAGGCCTCCCCCAAAGATCTCCAGATACACCCAGCATAGCCGCCGGTACTGCTGGGCACTAGGGGCTGTCCTATATAAGTGTTCATATGGGGGATGTGGGCCATTTCCTGTCACGCTAGCCTAATGTGTGTTGGCGGGAGCCAGAACCTCTTGTTAAATAGCAGGGTGCACCACGATCACGTGAGGTTGATTGGCTTGGGTCCCGTGAGTTGTTGTGCGGGGCTCCTTACACCCTTACACCACCAGTATCTTCATCTTCTTCTCAAAGTGCCTCTCCAACTAGTGAAGGTTGGCGTTCAGCGTGGTACAGTACTTTCTGTCTCTGATTCGGCGGAACAATTCGGAGGCCCCAGATAAACAACAGTCAATGTAACGACAATTATTTGTTTATTATATTATTTCGAGTTTAATAGGTCATAGCGTGTTATTGAACATGATTATGATGGGTGAGTTCGTGACTTCACAACGCATGCGGCCATCGGACACGGATCGGTTTTCTATACATAAATAATATACACTAGTACGTTCACCTTTAAACTAAGTCCTCACTTCTCGAAGGCTATATATTTATCTACTACCTATATCATCTCTAATATTTATTCTATACAACAATGCGAAAACATAGAGGATGTTTATCTGAGGGTACTTTTAAATTTGTCGGATTTACAAATACTGCACCTTTCAAACTAATTTCCTTTCTAGACGTTGCGATGAAACGAGTCATAGATACACCTTATATTAAGTGATATGCGCTTGTAATATGATGCTATTTGAAATTATCAACAGTACTATATTATACTCTTCGCCCATACATGAGATGTTGTGTCGTTACCTCAGTAATTTCATTATCTTACCTATCTCATAACACAGTACTGTTTTACTGATGGAAGGTAGCCGCTATATCGGCACAGTTTATTGGGGTGTGGAGGGTCCCGGACAACAACTTACGGGATCCAAGCCAACCTCACCTGCTCGTGGTGCACCTTGCTAATCAACAATCGATTCTCTGGTTCACACCAAGCCGCGTTGGAGCAGCGTGGTAGGACAAGGCCTAAGTACACCCATACGAACCCCTAGATACGACAGCCCCTAGTACCCAGCGGTATCTGAGACCATGCTGACACTGTTTGTGGAGATCTTTGTGGGAGGCCTATGTCCAACAGTGGACGTTTATCGGCTAATAATAACGATGATAATGATGATGATAATGATGACACATTATGGTATCCGGGTTAAAAGGAGCTGTACTGAAGTTACTGGTGTAATGAGACTTGATATCTTGTCTTAAAGCAAAGACCACTCCATGTGCTGTGTATAATATCCTAACTAGCGTCACGTTGGGCGTACTACTTACCATTAGATGTAAATCACGGTAATCTCGTCGCTTCGTCGAAAAAAATAATAATTTTTAGCAGTAGAAATAGCAGCTGTGATGGTACCTCCGGCAACAGACCTAGCACCAGTAACGATGAGTTGACGACCTTGGGCAACACCTCATATATCTATCTATGTTTTAATATATCTATAAGACCTATACAAACATATTATAGCTAACTCTGGTTGGTGTCCGGATAGTAGGTGCATGTCGTAGAAAGGGTAAGGGTTTTCGGGTTCGTGGGCTTCGAAGATGGGGACCCTCATTGTCCGCTAAGCGAGCCCGGGATGAACAACAAGTACTAGGTGGTCTAGTTCTTATCGTGCTTTAGGCGTAGGTGCGTTCCGTAGATCTCGGGGCCTCAACCTTATATTCCCCCCAGAAGCAAGGCATCTTTATGAAAAAAAAAATTCCTCTCGGATAACAAAAAAAGCTGCATTAGTGATATCGACGAAGACGGTCACCGTTAAGAGTTGATCACAAATCTACAAAGGATTGAAACTCGCGAGCCAGTCCTTACAAACGGACGATTTCACTTCAATAGTAGTAACGATACTTTTGTAGTCGTAAAGGTTTTGTATCGCGGACGATAAACATGATATTTTACTGCCTTTTTACTGTCACTTGAGTATGTGTTGAACGAGCTTTATACAAGGCTAATGAATATGCGCAGTTGTGTACACACTATAAACTGAATTGTGTAGGCTTTACTCAACTTAGTAACTTGTTACTGTCATTCCTACGGTATTATGTAAGTTGCTTGCAGTGACTTCCTCTTGCAGGATACCGTTTAGTTCCACCGCTGTACTACACCTTGAAGTGCTAGTTTCAGTACCTACTGTTAGTGATATTACCTCAGTAACAAGACAACATCTTAATATCGATTTATACAACGCGATGCAGTGTATTCTTTTTTAAAGATGCGACGAGGATATGTACACCTTATAGTAAGTGATACAAGCTTATAACATGGCGCTAGTTAAGATTACTAGCGTTACCATATTGTGCTCCTCGCCCTAAGACATGAAATGTTGTGTCGTTACCTCGGTAATTTCAATAGATCATCATTCTTATAACACGGCACTGTTTTACTAGTGGTAGGTTTCCTAAGTGGTCATAGGGTCTTTATATATATACTATAGCATTTTGAAAAATTTCACATAAAAATAATCATTAAGTTACTTAAGTTTGTGGTCCACACATCTCAATGCTGTTATCAATATTTTACACTACATCATCATATTTTTTTTTATCATGTTATCTGCAATTATTTTCTTGTAGTCTTTCTATTGACAGTTCTAATAACAAGTTAGTTTTTACTTATCATTAGGTATCCTGTTAGTATCATTGCCTGGACGAAGAGACTCAGTAAACAGCTCATGCATACATTAACTTAGTAAGCTTAGAATTTCAAGATTTTACCTGTTATAACTTGATAGTTGTAATGAATATCTAAAATAATGTCTATATTTGAATTTTGTTTTTCATATTTTTTTTAATTTCTCTCTTCCCTGAAATTCAGCAAGGCATTACTTACAATATTTCTATATATCCATTAGCCCATGTAAGGGTTCCCGCACAACAATTCATGGGGTTCGAAGAAAACCTCACTTTCTCATGGGTCACCCTACTAATCAATAAACGAGGCCCTAGCTCCCACCAACCCACATTTAGCCAGAGTGGTGGGTAATGGCCCAAATCATCCCATATGAATTCCTACCCGATCGATGTGGGGAATCTTTGGTGGAGGCCTGTGTCCAGCTATGGAGGTCTATCGGGCGATGATGATTAGCCCATTACAATCAACTTATCTTGATTATATTAATAAATCTTGCGTTGAGACATTCATGTTTATTCTACCTTAGTACTATTTTATTCTAAAGTACTAAATATAATTTACATCCTACTCTTTATCCTGAGCTCTCTTATCTCATTTATTTTAAACATTTCGTCCATTCTAAATCTATCTCATTTCCGGTATCGATGTTCTATCTATTTTACCTTAATTCACAGTTCCTGTTCTGCTTCACTTAATCTGGAAACGAACTCGGTCTCGAACCTCATTCTATTATAACCTACACCATGTAGTTCTTCATATTTTTTATTTCATTTAAGTAAACAACGAGACGAGTAGGATGTTCACCTGATGTTAAGTGATACGCCTGTCCATAACAACTGAAGATGTTATACAATGCACCAAGTTGTACTCGTGACGTAAAATGATACGAGTCCTGTAGTTCTATTATAATTACTACTTAATGTAATCACTAGCTACAGCGTCCTTTAAACCTATTACATATATATATAGAAAAAACTAATAGAACTATAGTCTAAGTTAGCTGTTAAATTATATATGTTATACTAAATATTTATCTAGTTTCCGTTACAAATACAAGGTTTAGTTAAAATGTGATAAGAATTTCTTCCGCCCACGCCACTCCGGCAACACGAAAACGTCGTGGGGCACTATTTCGCGAAACACCCGCTAAGCGGTGCTGGTGTGCTAATCTTGACACTGTGCCTGATAGGAGGAGTCCTGTTAAATATATAGCGGTGGAAAACCGATTATTTCCTGTAGTAGCGGCCATGCAACGATAGTTTGTACTTGAATATAAATAAAAAGAGGAAGACTTTATTCACTGTAGGAAATTTTCGGATCCACGTAGTCTCAAAATGTGAGATGAATATTAGATTTTTTTTTATCTACAATAGGATATTTGACTTCAACTTAACCTGGTGTTAAATAAAGTATGTCTACTGCTACAACGTTTCCAACGGCTGCCCGCGACCTTCTTTGTGTTCATATGGGAGGGATTTGGGCCATTTCCCAACGCGCTGGCCCAATGAGGGTTAGTGGGAGCCAGAGCCTCGTTTGTTGATTAGCTGGATGCACTACGAACAGGTGAGGTTGACTTGGGTCCTAAGAGTTTGTTGTGCTGGAACCCTTACACCCCCCATTAAATTTGTATTATGAATTATTCATTAAATAAATATAAAATTAAGTAACAATGATAACTGGTGATGAGTGCTAGTCTAGAATGGTCTAGATCACATATGTTGATAAATACCAAAGCAATTTACGGGGACATATACGAGTCTAGACAGAAGTTTTTTTTAATTCTGTCATCATTCAAACTCCACAACATGAGACCTAGAAGACAAGGCGAATGGGACGGGGTGTTCACCTCATGTAAAGAGATACGTCTATTCATAACAACGTGGCGCTACTTAGGATGTTACCACACAGGACCACGTTGTTCTCGTCGCCTTAAGACAAGATGTTGAGTCTCGTTACTCCAGTAATGACACTTGCTACAGCACCCTTCAAATGGGAAGACAGTAATGTTTGGCGGCAACAATTGGGGCTACGGTTGTACCTACCTGGACGGTCTCCGGCGACGGAGGCTATCCAACATAAACTTTGCTACATTTCATCGCTACAATGTTCTTCACTATAATACCATGACGATAGTCCAGAAAAATGAAGACCGAAATATACTTCATATTTCGGTCTTTGATAATTTGGTTTCGCATACAACTCTAGCGGCTTACAATCTCAGTAGGTGTTGTGCACCGTTGGAATGGGGGCCCATTCTTTACGTACTAAAGGGGCCAAGTGATAACCCCAGCGTATCGGACCTTTTCAGGAGTGTAGATTCCTTTAGTGCACCACGCCGGTGTGGACCTCCACGCAGTACACAGCTAACACAAACCTTATGAACTTACAAGAGCTATGAAAGTAGTGTAAATCTGATCGAGAGAACTGACCTGGATGTATGTTGTGTATAAACTTAATCTGTCAATAATTTTTTTTAAGTAATAGTAAAACAATAAGAATTTTTTTTATGTAAATAACGACGAGCGGCACGTTCACTTGATGGTAAGTGATACGAACGCCTATAACGTGGTGCTAGTCAAGATGGATGCACTACACCACATTGCGCTTGTCGCCTGAGACAAGATGTTTAGTCTCATTAGCTACAGCACCCTTCAAACCCTTTAAACACTACTGTTTGGCGGCAGAAATAGGCTTTACTGTGGTATCTACCTGGATGGTCTCCAGATACAAAGACCTACCAGCAATATGTATACATATACATATACCAATATTTTATATATATTAATTTTAGCTTAGTCTCCAATACTTATTGAGAGGATATGTAGCTTTAGCCCATGGCTGAAACATTTCCACTGTTCTATGCAGTAGTAAGGTAGCAGTTATAAAGCAGTTAGGTGAGTCGAGAAGTAGGTCAGCCCTGTAGTCTCGGGCTGTTAAGAGTAGAACTAAGGTGTTCCCTGAATATTGTACAAGGCGACTAAAAGGGTCCTTGGGTTCGTGAGCCTTGAGAATGGGAGCCCTCAGAGCTCAATAAGCGAACCATAGGATGACGACAAATGCATGGTGGTCTTGTATTTGCCGTAACACAGCGTGAGTGCTAAGGAGGGATTTGTCCTTCCGTTAGGATGTTTTAGTCACAGTGCAGGAGGCATCGGTGCGTTCCGCAGGAGATTACAGAGCTCCTCCTAATGCAATGAGGTAGACCACCGAAGGATTTTAGTGGGTAGAAGCCCCACATAATTTTGTCTTCCTCCCAGAAGCAGGGTATGTGGAGAAGTAGGTAGGTAATTTCAAAGCTGTACACCCTCATATCCGATATCCTTCTTTTCATAACATCATTGCCTTAATCAGTTCTAATTGGTTTTCATTTCTGAAAGACTATTCTGCTATTTAATTCTATTTGATTTGATGGTGTTGGTAGTGTTTTTTTTTTATTAAGACCATTCATAGAACTGAGATAATATAAAAAAAGTAAATTTTTTTTATAATTTAATGTACGTTTGAAACGTATAGAACAGTTAGATTTTATTCAACATGGTTTCTTGATCTTCAAAAAAACAACATTCTGAGATAAAGCATTTCTCATGAGAGTTCTAACATTGCTCTAATACGCGCTGTCCGATACATACCCAATTTACGCCTCGTACATCGTAAAACTCGAGTATGTGTGGTCGCGTGGCTCTCCTTCCTTGATGTTAATGCTGCGGCCGGTGTACCCGGGCGTCATAACTTGGTGCGCCCGTGTACCTGTCAGGTGGAGCCCGGCTCGGGGCTGGCACCCTCGACGCCCACGAGCGCGTGATGCTATCTGACGAGTTACGGGCTCGGTCGTGCGCTGGCGTGTTAACTGCGCATGCGCGTGGACCCGCGAGCTGCGACAAACGGATCTGTACATTGAGTAATAGACGGTATAAATTATTTTAACCGCGATAATTACATAAAAAAAAAGAGATTCATCATCATCATGCCTTATTCATACTGAATATTGGCGGTCAGGTTGACAAAACTAAACCGGTCTTCAGCAATACTTAACAATTGATCCTTTTAACCCGGTCCGCTCCTTTAAATCGTCAAACCGTTTCTTTCAGCTATCCATCCAGACCTTATTTTGTTATGATGATTATTATAAAATGTATATATTATTCTAACATATATTTCGGAACTTATCTGCTAGATTTCGCACATCCCTAGAGCAAAGAGTTTGGCGCCGCTGGAACACAGCATACCGCGTGTACCTCACTTTACTTAATCGTTGTGATTTCCAACTTAGAGCTCCTATACGTATTATTATTAAGTTTAGTAAAATACATGTAAGAGCACAAGCACATCTCTTTAGCACACCACAACTATTACGTTACTAATCGTGCTGTGTAATATCCTACCATCGAGAGATAGGAGGTAAATACAAAGACGAGGTTGAAAGAAAGATCTTTCTGGATAACTGTCTACGAGTGGTAACGGCAGCGGCCAAAGGAAATGGCTCATACATTAGCGAGGTACAAGGATAAAGGAAAGAAAAATTAGTAATAAAAATATATTCGACAGTTAGACAAAATAAGTTAGTCTTTAATAGACAGTTACCAAAGACGCTGCTAAATAAATCGCAGCACTTACCGATAGAACCCACGTAGGATAAAAAAAAAATGTCCTACTGTCTCGTAAGAACAAACGCATCGTTCTGTACCAGATCTTTTTACTCCCTCAGCCACTTTTATGTATAGAAAGTATGAACTGCTCCTTAAATAAATTGATATATTTACCAACCATAATTCTTGTACCATAAATCTCTTCACAAGCAGACACCTTGAGATGGCATCCGAACTTAGTATCACCATCAGTTTTAAAGGTGTTGTACAATTACGAAGAGCACTTCGTAATTCCCTCCCGCTGTGTTTACTCCTTCACCGTTATCCGGTGCCTCTATGTCAGACTGGAAGTCCTACCAAAGATACTTAAACTAATATTCATATATTAAAATGAAATCTAATCTTAACCCTATGAACGACTTTTTAGTCTGTCTCTTGAACAAAAAATATCTCACAGGCATACGTTACACAAACTCACTTCCCATATATCAACGGGCTACCATATGATAGTGATACACCGAAATAATTGAATGAAGCAAGGAGACACGGGTTCCGATGGTAGATTAACCCGCTAGATAATCACGCGTGATGCTGTAATCTCGCCGCTTATCTGGATTCGAATCGCTTAATAACCGGGCGCGGGACGGTACGGCACCCGCGGATGCGCCTGGGTCACCCGAAACGTCTCTGTTGGTCAGCTTTCACTTCCTAAGGCATCGGGTGACAGCGCTGGGTGGCGGCAGGCTGACAATCATTTAGAAGCCTGTAGGACTTGTTTCCTAGCCGAATGATGACATCTTAAACGGGTATTTTATACGAATTAACAGACAAAGCTATATCCAGCTTATCAAAAGTTAGACTCTACGATTAATTTATTGCTATTTAAAACATTGTGTACATTTTCTCTTTCCGTCTAGCTCTCTTTAGGATCCATATAAAAAAACTGATTAATTATTATTCAAAGTTATATTTACACAAATCGTAAGAAAACCTGTTTAAATGGTATTGGATATCTGTCTTGTCAGAGAAGTAATGGATTGCTTCTGATGATCATCATTTGAGTTTGTTGTCTTCCACAGCTCTGGCCTCCCCAACTGATTTCTAGTGCGATCCTTTCCCTGCGATCTCCATTAGTTTGTCTATCTACCTGTCAAGCTGTCTTCCCAAGATCTCCTAAAAGATAATAATCTATAATTAAAATTGTAAATCATTAAATGTTATTAATGTTTTCATTAATAAGAAGTTAGATCTTAAAATTAGAACTTGGTTTAGATTGCCCGTTTTATTACAACTTCATTGATGTCCATGTCCTAAATTTAAGGCTTCGGCTTATTCACACGATGTAGAATCGATACTTTCCAAAATCTCATTTAATTGCTCGCTATCTTATGATTGTAGGTAATTGTTTTACGATTATGAATATATACAATCGGCGTGTCGTACGTTTATCGATTAAATCAAATAATGTATGTCCGCCGCTATCGCTGGAATTTAGATTAACTTGTAGATTTCCCTATAAGTAAATGTAAAATTAGTGATCTAAATTAAAATGGTGGACGTTCAGAAAAGGTATGTGTTAAATGACAATTTTGCTGAAGATGGTAATACTCGCCCAGAATACTCTGCACAGCCATACTAACCAGATTGATAATATGAGGGTAAAAAGTAATCAGAAGATTTCTAAAATACACTTTACACTATAACCAGAGACTAAGGCTGTAAATTAGCCGCACTTCCGCGAAATTGATTTATTCAAAACAATATCTCACGGATACTATAACTTATCAACGTCAATTATAACCGCATAATGGATTTCTAAGCACAGTGTAACGTCCTGATTAATAGCCGCAAGCTTAGGTCTGACGCCCGAAGGTCTATGATCATACAAATAAATGAAGATTTGACCCGAAGATATAACAATACAAGGTGTGACCAGCACCTTTGGACACTTGTTTTTGAAGTCGTTGTATATATCGTAGAACATTAGATATATGCGAGATGTTAGTTATAATCTTATGAAGATCTATTTGTAAGTTTCAAGAAAGATTTACTTACAATAATTTCAAGTTTTTATATTTTATACAAAGTTTATCTATTACGAAATATAATCAGCCGATAGACATTAATTGCCGGACATAGGCTTAAAGATCTCCGCACCGATCCTGCGGTTTCCGATACCTACCACCATACAATCGGTCTACCTTGTAATGGACCTACTAGCACAAAGTTTGCCAGTAAGTGGCCCCATTCACTACTTTACACCTTAATTCGCGAAATCTGCATACTTACTGAAATTATTATTGGTGAAAAGGTGACGAAAATTTTGAAGATACTTTTGTATCCTTTCAAGGTAAAATTTAGCGTTTCTGTCATTTTCTTTTTAAAATATAATAATTTCTTCTACAAAAAATTTGAATTTTTTAAAAAATCAAGGTAATAGAAAACTTTAAATGTAAAGTATGTCTTCACATTACGAATTGATACATTAGTGTTATTGTAAACACGATCAATTTATAGGAATATCATTAACTTAATCGTGACTTGAACGTGATACAGCCTCGATGACCTGCACCGGTATATACTTTGTCCAGCTTGTACCGGTGCAGGCAATTATTTTGTCAAAAGTCGAAGTTCGAGATAGAAAAATTTGTAAGCAGCAATATACTTTACTTAAGCCGTTACTTTTTAATAATTAACTTATTCTATAACTATAATTTTTGTAACTTATTTTTTAGTTATTACCACTAAATCATCAAATGGGATTTCAAGAATCGATTGTAACAAGAGATTTGCGGTTCAGGTAGAATTTTTGGTACCTGTCCAGCTATCCACCGACTTATCTTGTAAATCTGCTTCCGTTATAGCATTTCCGAATATCCTAACGAGCGGTTTTGATCATCTTCAACCTCATTGTCATCACTTAACACGTAAAATTAAGGTCAACATCAATAAGCCTATAGTCTGTAATACAAACTTTGCTTTTGCGATGTAGCTATTGGTGCGACAGTTCCAGCACCAAAGCCATCAGAGTTAGTTTCTGTAATAAGCTCACTTAGCATTGATATGAAAATTGTTTTAACAATTATTTCTGGGCTATCAAGAGATATTCTCTAATTCCTGAAGTCTCAATCTTCTCACTTGTCTCATTGCTTAGTTATATAAAAGGAATGCTTTTAATCTTTAACCAATTTCTAAAGAGTACACCAGCAACGCGTGGGTAGTTGGAATTTTGATTGAGTTCCCGCCACCGCTCCTGGGTGTCGCGTTTACAGTGCCGCCATATTTGCCCCACGAGATTTATCGCTTTCCCTACAATGACGAGAACTAATAACACTAGATCAAGGTGTCGTAATTCTTTAATAGAGTTTACACGGACACTTATTGCTTTATCTGTAATTTATTTATAAACAAACTACCCACACTAAAATTTGTTTCATTAGCTAGATGACGATGTGTGGAATTATACTGTTGTGTAAGCTCTTCCCCGTTTGAAGGCGTATACAGCATTTTTAATGAACTTATTTGTTTCTAACCTTTTCCGTTTTTTAAGTAATGAATAGATTTCTATTTCTGATGCAATTCATCTTTCAAATTTTCATGTTTTTGAAGGTATTATTTTGTTTTAGAAACTAAAGTCCCATGAACTTATGATTAAAAAACATCATCGATGATAAAGATATATGATAGATGGTTAGGTACTACCACAATAAATAAAGTTGTAAGTACTGCGTGACGACTATGATGTGTTGACATCTGCCATCTTCTCAGCCCCCTCCTTGCTCCTCTCCCAACCATGTCTGCTCTAGAGCACTTTAAACGTCGGTGTAATGTACAATTAAATGAAGGTAGTAATATCTTTTATATTTAGTTTTATTAAATAAATTCATCGTTTATTCGCAATCAACTTATCAATGTAATTTTATTATTAGCGGTCTCCGTAAACGCGCCATGTCGCGTACGCTGTCAACTCGGCATGCAATCAGTAAGCGCCGCGACGTACGAGTGATTTAAAATGGCCGATATACACCGCCCTGATTTAATATTAATCCTTTTCAATAAATTATTTATTTATGCACACAGAAATAAAAATAAAACTACCACAAACATTAAAAATAAGTATAAAGGCACACATTTTTCCATATTATAAAATTGTATGATGTAAATAAATTAAGTGCATTGAGATACTTTCTTTTAACTTAATTTTTGACTATTCGTTTAGTTAAATTCTTAATTTTTAGCTTAATATATAATCAAAAAGTTAAACAACAACCAGTTTGAAAACGTTGAACTTATAGTAAATGAATACACCTCCGTACTGTTATAAAGAAATTAAAATCACGCTTGACAGTAGACGGTTAAACTTCAGTTACCTGAATAAATTAACTGCTACAACTTTTATACCGGGTCACAGTGATTTTAGCACAATGTTACTTGACCGCAGTAATAAGTTCATATACCGTCTCGAACAAGATTAATCTATTTGTTGGGTTCATTGAAAAATAATAGTAGGAAAGTTATTACTTGTGTTATGTGCCAAATCAAAACACAATAAGTTTCCTAGTCATGGAATTATTTTAACTGTAAAATAAATTAAAAAAAAATTAAATGTATATTGTTTTATATTTGTGCTGATAAATGGACAAAGCTCTTATTGCGAAAAAAATAATTTATTTGATCACTCAAGAGACAAAAAAAACTTTTACCTGATAGTGAATGATACGTCTACATGTTTTTTTTATTTAACGGGAAATGCCTGCGCATACCTATCCTCGCGGGGGCAAGGACAGGTTATGTCCGACTTGCACCGACTAAAACCCACACGATGTTCCACCTCATCGCTTTAAGGCGGGGTTACGGGAACGCTTTCGCACACATCCGCGACCCCGCCAGCGCTGGCCGCAGAACGCAGCCCTACCTCTGGAGAGAGTGAAGAACTCTCGCTTTCCACCTTTGTGATGGCACGTCGGAACACACAACGCGCCCTCTCCTCAGCCTCTTGCAGTCGCGCGGGCAACGGATTCCCCCGAGCCCGTCAATCAGACGCCATGGAAGCCAGGAAAGAAAACTCTCCAGACTCTCTGCGGCGGATCCGATCTTGGGCCTGCTGCCACCCGTTATACGGCCGCGGAGGATAGGGAGAGCGGCGCATCGCAATACCGACACTCCTCTTCTCCCACAGCATCACCGCCGCCGCAACAGTGATGCAGCACCGCTTATCCGCAGAGGGTATTCCCTCCACGGCTCTCCCTCGGCTGCAAAGGGCAGCATAAAACCGCCCCTGCAGCCCACCGGCGAGCGTCCGAGGTGAGCTCACGGTGGACTATCGGAGCTCTAACCTGGAGCGGCCAGCTGGGGAGGTTCCTCTTCGCTTCACCGTAGGGGGTCACGCAACCGTTACTGAACCCCTCCCTCCGCCACGACAAGGCGGGAACCTGTCGGGGGAGAGGACGTCCGCACGTTTTTTTTATTATTATTAGATCTTTACATATGAAATTGGTGTTTTGTACGGGAGGAATATAAAGTTTTTTTTTTTGTCAAATATATTTAATTAATCAAAGTATGCACCGTTGTTATCTATGCACTTTTGCCATCTCACAGGTAGTTCATTGATCCCTTTACTAAAAAAACCATGGGGGCGAGAATCAATAAACTCTTTGAAGGCGGTTTGGACTGCCGCATTGAAGTCCGGAAAAAATGGTAATCTGTTGGGGCAAGATCCGGGGAGTACGGTGGATGTCGCAGACATTCCAATTGTAGCTCATCTAACTTAGTGGTTGTTTGTTGTGCAGTGTGTGGTGGTGGTGTTGCGTTGTCGTGAAGCAGCAGTGGCCTAGAGCGATTGACCAATTTCGGTTGTCTAGCAGCTAGTTCTTCCTTCAGGGTCTGCAGTTGCTGACAATAGATATCTGCCGTAATCGTTTGGCCAGATTTTAGAAAGCTGTAGTGAACGACACCGGCACTAGTACACCAAACACTCACAAGTAACTTTTTCTGAGTCAATTGTCGTTCAGGGCAGGATTTGGCTGGGTCTCCAGGTTTCAGCCATTGCGAGAAGCACTTCCGTTTATCGTACAGTATCCACTTTTCGTCACAAGTAACACAGCAGTCGACGCGTGTTGTTTGCAAGTTCGAGTCACTCAATTCATGAGGTACCCATCGTTCAAGTTATTTTACCTACCCGATTTGCTTAAAGGGGATTAATACAGTTTTGTCATTTACCCTGAAGCCTGCAGCTATCTCTGGAGTGCTTTGTGATGAATCCGCTTGCACAATAGCCCTTAATTCTTCATTTTCCACTTTGGTCTCCGGCTGTCCACGAGGTTGGTTCTGAAGGTCGAAATTTCCAGAACGAAAGCGTTGAAACCAAATACTTATCGTGCTTTCTTTTGCGACACCAGTGCCGTACACATCATTAATCCTTCGAGCTGTTCCTACAGCACTGGTACTGGTGCCACGGTAGAACTCGTACTCGTAAATATACCGATATTTGATGTGTTCCATTGTGCGGTAAAAAGCGACGCCAAAGAAAAAATAATGAAGAAAAAACAAAAGAAAGATTGTTTTCAAAACTCAAATGTATCCGCTAATTGAATTTATAAATTTGAATTTGGAACTCTTAACCAAAGAGGAGATATTTCAGATCTAAGTGGTCAGTAAGACAAAACGCTAATTTCATATGTAAGGACCTATAATAATAATATATGTCTATAATTTGCACCACACTACACTCGTCACCTTGAGACAAGATGTTAATATATACCTCAGTAATCTTAACAGCGACAACGATCTTCAAATCGAAATATTAATTTCTTTGCACATCACTGTTTAGCGGCGTTAGGCGCTGCAGTGGTACCTAGACTTTCTCTGTCAACGGAGATTTACCACTATACAAACATAACATAATGAATACTATAAAATATAATTATAAAAGTATCAAAATATATTGACATATGTCGCAGTGTGTACATAATATATTATTGTTTAAAATAATTAAACGTCACTGGAAGAGAATGATTCAAAGGCGCTACATGCGCCTGTCGGGCGAAGGCATGCCGATGTTTACAGCCTGTCAGCGCGCTGACGCGGATTAAGCGCGTCTCCCGTGTGGAGTTGGACGGCTGACGATGGTCAGCGCTGCAGCGCTTTCCCTCCGCTCGATGTTTATACAATTGTTTGAAGCGAAGCCGCAAAATTGACGCGAAAGCAATGTTGATTACTGCATACTTATTTAGAATTTGCTAATATAATGGTGGTAGGTGTCTGTTGCCGGATATCGTCTAGGTGGGCACCACCGCAGCGCCTATTTTTGCCGTCAAATAGTAGTGCTAACATTACAGTGTTTCGATTTGAACAGTGCTGTAGCTAATGTAATTACATCAGTAACAAGACTCAACTTCTTATGTCTCAGGCGACGAGCGCAATGTGGTGTTGTATATATTACCCTAACTGACGCCACGTTGTTATGACCAGGCTTATTATTTACCATCAGGTGAACGTCCCGCTCGTCGTCGCATAACAGTATAAAGAAATATCGATCGATACCTCTTGGCCCAAAAGAAGTAACCTCCAAAATAATAAAATAATAGTACGCTTCCGGTCATATCTTTTTGCTTTTATAGTTATAAAAAAAATTATAAAAAACAGAATCTCTTAAAATTCTATTGGACTCGTACGTTATATTTTGAAAAGGATTTTATTTTTTGCTTTATGCGACTCAAGCACTGCAACAAAATCATTTTAAGTGACATAAGGAAGCAAGCGTGTTAACAATTTTTTTGCAAATTAAAAACTTTTAATTGTAGCAATAGATAGAACTCGATCGTTAGAGCCATAGATTAGCTCCTGATACCAAATCCGCGAGCCCCGAGTCGGATGAAGCTGCTATGGTTGTCTAACTAGAAGCGCAAACTTCATCGTAAAAACAAAATGCCCAATGAAACAAATAAATGCAGGAAATAAGGTAAATAACCATTTTCGGAACTGCATTGCTCGGATATCAATTTCTTAAAAATGTTAGTTTGCTCTCCACTTAAATGTTTGCGCATAACAACACTACTGTTGTGTAAATACACCGCGGTTTCGAAAAAACTGAAACTAACGTCCGATCAGACGAACAAACAAACAAGCAAAGTGTCCCTAATGCAGAATGTACGGGACACTGAAATATGCGGAAGATGTAACGACTAAATTAGGAGTTGAATGACGTCTGTCGCTTCTGCAATTAACTGTACCTATTTAACTTGCCAAGGAAACCTCTAAGTGGTGAGAGGAGCAAGACGTTCAGCTGATACCTACCTATACCTATGAAGCATTAACAAGGATGATGCCTTGCGCTTGTCGCTTTAAAACGTAAGATGTTATCTTCTAACCACAGTAATTTTGCTCGTAAATGCTCGACCAAATATAGTTGCACGTGCTGAACCGAGGGTCGGAGCCGATGTTTGAGACGTATCGGGGCGGAAAGTGCTGTGCCAGCCGCGTCGAGATCACCGCTTGTTCGACCACTCTGCTCAACCGAGTGGAGGGCTGGCGCCTTACAGACGACGTGTCTTCCTCAGACTACAAGGCATCTCTGTTCGATTTGAAACTTCTGAGGTCCGTCGGCACGGACATCAAGGGGTTCAACACGGGGGTATACTACCTATAGGGTAGACTGGAGTGAGTTCCGTAGAACTTTCGCCCAGGTGCTCTCGGAGTGCGGTCTGACGCCCGCTGAAACTGACCGGCAGGAGGAACGGCTTCCCGCTGCGGCTGCCAATCTGAAGATTTACACGGAAAACAGCCGGATAGACGAAAAGGTGAATGTGGCATTCTGCGTAATGCGGGATGCCGCAGAGGTAACTAGCAAGAAGCTCAAGCTAGCCAACTTCGGCACGGTTTACCAGGCGCATGGCTTTGGTGGAAACTACAGGGTACGCGGCCGACGTGTCAGCGCAAAACTGCGCTGTGATAAGCGACTCGAGGTCCATCCTCGAAACTGTCGCACAACCGGACACTCTCCATCCCTTAGCAATGCGTGTAAAAGAGAATGTCAAGAAAGCGAGAGAGAAAGGGAAGGAAGTGAGGATGTTCTGGGTGTAACGTGGACGGAGGACAACGAGAAGGTGGATCAGCTGGCCAAGGACGCGGCCCTGAAAAGTAAAAGGCGACCGAAATATGAGGGCTGCCCTGTTTCATTCGTCAAGCGTCAACTTTGATTGAGTACGATTGGCGAATGGAACAGACGCTACATGGAAGGCACGACGGCGTCAACAACGCGAATCTTTTTCCCGGACGCCGCCTCGGTCTAGCGCGTACTCCGTTGAGTGGAGCTGGACACAGTTCTGGTCCAGAAGTTCACAGGGCACAGGGGATTCTCCGAGTACCTGCACAGGTTTAAACTCAAGGAGAGTCCCTCAAGCATCTGTGACCCGGCGGTGGACCAGACCGTGGTGCACCGCCGTGGTGCCACGACCGTGGCGCCTGCTGCCCCGTATTTGGTGAAGAGCGCTTTATGTGTGAGACCGAGTTAGGAAAGGAAATAAGCGTTGGTAGTATCGTCTCTCTGATGAGTGAGGACAAAAGTCGGCACACATTTCTAGAGTTTAGTAAGAATATAATAAAAAAAAGTAATAAACAGAAATAAGGTACAGTAGCAAAATTGGAGAAGTTTGAAAAATAGAATGTAGAGACAGAAAAACAGTAGAATGTACATAATGTAGAAAAAAGATCTGTGATAGAGAAAAAGAAAGAATGTAAATAGGAAATAAGAAAATTTAACTAAAGAAAAATAATGTAAAAATAGTATAAATTAAAGATGAGCAAACTGTACTAGAAATAAGCAAAATATTGTAATCTGGAAACGGAAATAAAAAATGGTATGAGTTGTCCTTATTTATGAGAGATGAAAGAAGGAAATAGGATGAAGAATTAGAGAAGAGAAATGAAGTGTGAAAGAGGAAAGGTAAGAAAGCAGGGTGTGAAGGATAGAGTACGAAATCTGATAATTATATATAATAAACGGAATAAATAAATGAAAAGACAGGGCCCCAGCCTAACATAACTGGGGGGTACACGAATAAAAAATAAAAAAAAACTCTGAAATTTCACTAGTTACAGCACCCTTTAAACCGAAACACAGTACTGTTAGCACACTAAAGTTTGACATATAATTACAAAGAAACTACAAGTATATGGCCCGTAATCCTGATAATCTTGGCTTTTATTGATAGTAGATCTTCTTTGAAGGAGACATTCTAGGAAGGTATCACCGAAACTCCTGTTTCTGAAGCCAAACAGTAGTGTGCGAACCTCAACGTGTTCCCGTTTGAAAGTCGTTTTAACTTGTGAAATTATGGGGTAACGAGTCTCTCAAGCGACGACCACAATATGGTTCTGTGTATACCATCCTAAGCAGAGCCACGTTGGCAAAGGCTGGCGTATCAGCAGATGCTTAATGCATCAGTTAAACATCTCTTTCGTTTCGTCGCTTTGTAGAATAAAAGAATATTATTAGTCCCAGCTTATTAATCCATTGAAGTATATTAATTTCTATCATAAAGCAAAAGTCATGATATTAGTATCTGCCTGTCACCTTTTAAGAGGCAGCGTGTTCAATTAGTCAGTCTGCCGGAACCGCACTCCAACGACTGTGCAGGGATGATTGGAAATCGTTTGTGCACATCGCTGTCTCGGATAAGAGAAAGTCTAAACACGCCCGCGGCCTTTTACAATGCAGTTCTATTATAACATCGCCCTATGACTCACGCCACGGTTGTCTCGTCCTGCAATCCGGATTCGAATCCTAACCCGTTATCGATTCTCGCTTCAGAATCGAATATGTTACTATTCAGCTAAACATTTACAGTTTGAATGGCCAATTGAATATAATACCGGTTCTAAATATTAAGATAGATATTGAGACTTGCTACATTTGCGTGCTGTATCTTATCAAAGTCGTTATCAAATATCCATTGTATGCTTGCAGTTTCTCTAAAAGATCAAATCACAAATGTAGAGATCTGCAGAAGTAAGGTTACCGACATAGCCCAAAAGATTACTAGACTTATGTGGCAGTGGGCAGGGCACATTGCTCGAAAGAAATCCGTTGGGGCAGTAAAGTCCTTGAGTGGCGGCCGCGTACCGGTAGTCGTAGTGTTGAGAAGCAGAGCAGTCTACAAGGTGGACCGAAGATCTAGTGAGAGTCGCGGGAAATCACTAGATGCAAGCAACGTTGGACCGATCGATGTGGAATTTTAGGGGGAGGCATTTTCTGACATCCAAGGCAGAGTTCTGAATACAGCTGAAGAAATCCAAATGAGAACAATACGAATTAAAACCTTTTGGGGTTATTTCTCTGTTATGATTCATAAATATTACTCAGTACCATTTTAAACCTTGTAGCTAATTAAATGACTTGGCGATGAAACAACACTACAATATGTGCTTACCCATCTCTAGCAAATGAGACCATCTGTATAGTTTCTCTCAGGTTTTACACTTTCCATTGCAACTGCGTCACATTCACCATCTTCTTTAATTTCGTGATTAACAGCTGTTCTTTTTATTAATTAGTAATCTAACCTGGTTCCCTTTTTATCACGTGACACAGAATTATGTTAATATTTAACGGCGGTAACATAAAGGTCATCATCTAACACTAGCTAGCTTGTAGGTCTCTGTTACCGGAAACTATTTAGGTAGGTACCACCGCAGTTTCTGTTTGCCACACAATAGTGAGCAAATATTACTGTGTTCCGGTTTAAAGGCCATTGTAGCTAATGAAATTACTGAGGTAACGAGACTAATCAATTCATGTTTTTAGGTTCAATGTGGTGCTGTATCCTAAGTAGCACTACGTTATTATGGGCAGGCTTATGACTTACCATCGAGTGATCTTCCCTGTTATCTCGTCGGTTCGTGGAAAACAAAAACTAGACGAGAAAATTTATTTCCGCATACGCTTCTGCTCTTGTCCTAGCCATATCAATTGTTAGTTTTTTTCCAATAGATATATTGGTTCCAAAAACTTTTTACATTTTTATTTATGTAAATGTTTATACCTACAAACATCTTCCTTGTGTCATTAGTAAAAAACTACAACACAAATTACATACAAGATCTAGATCAGATGTCTAGATTATGTCTTTATATCTAAGTGATACAATTGAATTATAATTTAGCTGCAATGTTTGCATCATTTAGACGTAACGAATGTGAAGTCAAATGTAGTTAATCCTTCACCTTGATCTCGACTAATTTGCCAGACAATAAATCAAAGATATCGATCACTACAATGTCTATAGTTTGCAATATCGCTACTTTTTTAATATTTCATATTTAATAGTATTCACGGTCGACTGTCCGTCAAGTGTAATCCTTATGAAGGTTGCTCGGCCAGTGGCAGTCAACATTTATTGTACTAAAGTATTTTTAAATAATACTGCTTCTTTGATAAGACGGTCGAGACGTTCATCTGGTAGTAAGTGATGCGCTGTCCCATAACTATTAATTAGGATGATATACTGTCCCACATTGTGCTCGTCGCTTTGAGATATAAGTTTCACTACCTTAGCAATTTCACTACATCGCCCTTCAAACTGGAACACAGTATTTGCACAGTACTGTTTGCCCGCAGAAATAGGGACTACAGCGGTACCCACCTAACGGTCTCCAGCAACAGAGACCTATCCACAAGCTTTGATTAAATTCTAACCTTTATTAATTACCATTGTTAAATGTTAACATAACTCTTTGACGTGGTGAAAAGAAAACGAAAGTTAATTATTGGTTAAATAAAAAAATAGCTTTTAATCAAGAAACTGAAGAGGTTGATGCATACTATATTGGATAGAGTTGCAATGGAAGGTATAAGAGTTGAGAAAAGGTTTTCGGGTATCCTGGAAACACATTCTTATATCTTCGAACATGTAACTATGTAATCATTTAATATATTTTTTGTATCTAATAAAATTTCCTCCTTGTCTCCTTGAAATCTCATTGACTCAGTGGTTATCTCCTATCTTAGTAACATTGGTTTGATTCCGGCATCACAAACAGTAGTTTTGAAACACCTTTTGACTACTACCCTCAAATTGGTAATCTACCGCCAACAGTTCGAACTCGACCCTAAAGTTTGAGAAACACTGGTCCAGACGAAGCTACTTATCGTCCAAGGCCACGTGGTCTAACGTAAGGCGGCTCTTCTCATTGTCTACGCAAAAAACTGTTTACTCCACCGCCTTGCAATCGATACTAATTGGGGTCGAGACGCTTGCAAAAGATTCCTCACTCACTTATCCGTGAGCTGTGACATCGATGCACAAAAGCTTCAATATAGCGACATCTAGCAGCTAATAGCTACTGACAGTTATGATTGTTAAATATGTAAACACTTCCATTTATAGGTCCTTCTAGACAAGCTACATAGACTATAGGATGTGTAATTTTTTACTATTAATATTTTGATTATATTTACATAATTTTAACACTAAAATAATGTATATTAAGCACTACTTGTAGTCACACTAGCTAGCGTAAACCAAAAGGGTTTTTTAATCACTTTATCAATAGAGAAAAGAGACTAAAAACAATCACTAAAAAAATCTCAATTATTGTAGAACTCATATACGAAATAATTCTAATAAGTTATTCTAAATATATGATATTACTTACCCACAGCGTATTTCTGACTAAATTAAAGTATTTCAGAAAAACTTTCTACATTTCCTTCCCTGGGGTAAGAAAATGTTTAATACAATACTAATGTATTGTGAAAAAAAAAACAAGGTGCTTTATAACAAATTGCGATATTAAAATAACTAAACGTATAGAAAATTTCTTCTAATAAATCTACGGACAATAAAATGGTAGTTAGTTATTTTTTTTACATATTATAGTTACTACATAGTTGTTTACAGTTAACTTTGACTACTATCAAGTAACACTAAAACATTATAACACATACTATTAAGCAAGAATGAAGTTATGGATGGTGGAATACCCTCGCCCAAACTTCAGGCTCTCTATGGTTCACAGCAGGGATACAGCGATGCTGTTGTGATGGCTGCTTTACTATAAGACTATGGTAGGTAGTAGCCAAGCGGGATAAAAAAACCACCGTCCCATCTTCACGTGTAGTTAATAATCAAACTAAAGATGCAAAGCATGCAGTTAGCTGATGTATGGAATCGGTTCATAACTAAAATATAGATTCGTTGATGTTAAATCCAGAATTTCAAGTCACAGGTTCGAAGCCGATTATTGATTTGTTTTCAACCATTGGTGGTACATTTCGTATACTGATGTGTCTATGTGTCAGGAGAGCTTCTAGGTACGTACCACATCAGCACCAATTTCTGCCAATAAACAGTAGCGTGAAAAAATTACAGTGATCCGTTGGTCAGTCTACTATAGTTAAGATTCTTAACATCTTTTACTTAAAGGCGACGAGCACAATGTGGTGCTGTGTATTCCATCCTAACAAGCACTACTTTTTATATCTTACCTGTCCCGTGGAATAAAAAAAAAACATCCAACAACAGAAAGAATTGAAGAGGATTTTAACGTTGACAGGATTATTTTTTTTACATAGAAAGTAGGGTTTTATTTAATTCAATATTACTTGAAGTCCCAGTCAAAACATGAGTCTTAAGTCTATATTTAGACGCGAAGCCGAGGGATATTTATTGCATAGTTCCACCTAAGCCAGGGTTCAGAACGTCATTGTCAATTACCCGGTGGCTTACCACTGTACTTAACGAGATCACCCCGTAAGGGTGAGAGAATAATTCTCAGGTAATAAAGCTCCCCGTATACTAGTAAAAGCTTTAATTTTATTGTTTATATATTGATTTAAAACATTGTACTTTGATGAGCAAGAGAAGGTGTGTAGATTTATATATATATATAAACACTTAAACATGTAGAAGACTTAACGCTTACCTCATGAAGAAAACGTCTCTTGGTTCTATTTCGGGTTTAATTAGTCAAAGGAATTCTTGGAATTAACTTTGTTAAGTACATTAATTAATTATAACATTGTCATGTTCCGGCTGCCAAAATACTACTACAAAAGTATACGGGACTAACCCCCTTTTACCACTTAAAGCTGTATGAAATAGATTACATTGTAGATTAAAAAAAAACTTTTTTTATTTAACGACGAGATGAGAAAGACGAGAGAGACAAGATGAGAGAGATCTGAGCGTGGCGCTTGTTAAGATGGCATTCATGAGACCTCATAGCGCTCGTCGCCTTGAGACGTAAGACGTTGAACCTCCCCGCAGTAATTACATTAGCTACAACGTCTGCCAAACCGGAATACAGTAATTTTTCCACAGTACTGTTTGGCGGCAGAAATAAGCGCTGCTGCGGTACCTTCCTAAACAGTCTCCGGCAACGGACACCTACCACCAGTGACCTCTGAGTAACAATTGACCAACAAAACTGGCCTCTCGATTAACATATGTCTTGTTATAACCTTTCTATTTTGCTTATGTGTTTTAAAATATATTTTTAATACATATTTAAATCAAAATCTTATATGTTTACAGTACCGCGTGATGATATTTACATTTAGAACTATTTTAACATAACCATCACATTATGAATGTTTTAGGCGACTTAAATAATAATAATAATAAATAAACTTTGCTTCGGTCTCTGGGGCCATAGTGTGTTAGTAACAGTTTTTGCTTAATGGCTACGTTACTTACGTAACAGGGTAGTAACTTCATAATTTTATTTTAGTTATAACATAAATTAATTTTACTTAGTAACTAATTGTGCAGTAGACATACACCTCCCCACGCAGTGGTCTAAAAGAGATAAATCTACCGTCGAGCAATCATTTTAAGAATTCGATTAGGACCAGCTCGGACCCTGCAGAGCATCGAGGCAGTCTTTTCCGCAGAATTGCAAAGATATATATATATATATATATATATATATATATATATATATATATATATATTATCTAATTATGTATTAAAAACAACGAGTATTAGATAATAATTCTACAGTGTGTAGTTTACAGCTGCATTAGTGTCGTGACTCCTGACGAACTGCGTAGTATTTATAGCTCCTCGAGGAGGAGCAGGATCACTCCGGAGATTAAAGGACCTAATGTTAATATAATAGTTTGCTATAAAGCATTCCATTAGCGAAATGCGTTCACCATTTTAAGTATACTATAAAAATTTTAAATATCTGTATTGACAGTTTCGTACATACTCAGAAACTGGCGCTGGTTAAACATAAAACCAAATGATATTTAAATACTGCTGAGAATGATTTTATTTGAACAGGATCTTTTTTAAATATACGTTTATTGTAAGTTATTTATGTCAAAACTGATATAAAATCTATTTGAATCTGTCATATGACTTCTTAATGTTCTTAGTAGTCTTAGCGCATGAGACAAGTAGTTAAAAACATAAAAAATCATGCTATTCTAACTGCTCCTGTGGTGCAGCGACTACCTGTTTGCCTTGTAACACAGAGGTCACTTATTCAATTACATATATAATAACCCTTCAAAGTCCTATGGTCCCGTAAACCCACAGGTCTGCCTCTTACTTACACTTTCTTAACTCCTTAACAGTTATTTATACTGAGACCTTGTCTTTATACATCCGCTCTCCCAATTGGATTCAATTCAATAAGTGGTTACCCTTAGACGGTAGTAGGACTACTACTACTACTACTTTTATATATTTAGTTTTTACCCATACCAGCTTCACTCTTTTCCGACTCTCAACATATGATAACTGTTGTATTCAGAGCGAACACAAGTATAGGAGATATCCAGACATTCATTGACTCATCACGAGATCTCCGAAAATATTCGACGTATACACTCAAAATTTGGTAGAGATATTTCTACTGCCGTTTTAAAGGTCAGCTAAAAATGGATTTTAGAAAATTCCTTCTCCAAAGGGAGTTGCGGGGTTGCTACGGCCAGCAAAGCGGGCGGGAAACAGCTAGTTGATATATAAATTGAGAGAAAAGTTTCTAAATAAGTAATCCGTATAGGCTGTTTATTTAATAAACTAGACAATATAATTAAAAAAAATTACTGCTATGAGAGAATTATTGAATGAATGTTAGAATGTTCACATTGCAATACTACACCAGTGTGTATTAATAGCGACTAAGAAAGAACAATCTCAACAAAAAGGCAATAGCTTGGTTTATACTTATCAACCGACAGCGTCTTAACGTCAATTTCGCCTATGCTGGTATTACTGTGTTCAGCAGTGGGCATCCTGAAATAATGGATGAAACTTTAAAGCTTTATTCTAACTTGAATTGTAATTAGAGATCTCAGACGTAAGGTCTATTGATCCCGTCGTTGAGGAAGTTGTTTACATCGCGTACTCGTGCATGGTGACGTCATCGTATTATTATGTGTATGAAATGAGGAAAATAACGTAAAAGAGTACCGTTACTCGTTGGCTATTAAGTTCACATATAATCCAGTGGTCGGTAAGCTGAGCTTTATATATCACGGCCAGTTACCGCGCCCCGTTACCGAGATATCCTAACCGCTGCTTTTTATCTAAATGATGATTAGCCCCACAGTCGGCACCGCTTCCAGCGTTCGGCACTCCATGTTGTGACCAGCGGACTCTCAAACTAATCCCTAATTATAGACAATTGGATAATTTTAATGTGTGGTCAAAAACAAGTAAATAACGTGTTTAAATTTATGAAAAAATGCTTTTGTAGTAAGCTAGGCTAATAGGTACTAAGTCTCTCTTGCTGGAGACCGTTCACACCGCAGCTCCTGTTTCTGCCGTCAAACAGTAGTACGAAAATATTACTGTGTTCTGAATGGAAGGGTGCTGTAGCTAGTGTAATTAATGGGGTAACGAGACTCAACGTCTTACGTCCCAGGCGACGGACGCCATGTGGTATATCCTAATTATAATTAGCGCCTCGTTGTAACGGGCAAGCGTATCACTAAACATCAAGTGAACGCCTCCTCTTCAAATAGTCATTAGTAGGTAGAAAGCTTATAAATGACAATTAATATTTCCTATTGCATACAGTTTTCTCTACTTTGAATTATTTATGCAATAAATTTGTATAGATACTCCAATCTACACTTACTTCCTCCAGCTTTTGCTTTCGTACTAAAATATGTATATAATATTCATGTTTCTTGAAGGTTCATCTCGTTCTTCTTACTCCTACTAAGCCCAGTAGGTCTATTTCAATATTTTATAACATTTATATAAGAAATATCCAGAGATGCATTGAATGGCCACGATATCTACGAAACTATTAGACGTAAACTCTCAAAATTTATCTGTAAGTGACGATAATGTTATGGACCAAGCAGAGTGGAAGAGAAATGTAAAGCAAGATAATCTATATGTAGATATATATAGGAGATATATAGAAATTTATGGACTCGATACAAGATCTTAGAATATTAGACGTTAACACTCAAAATTTGATTGAGACATTGCTTCTGCCATTTAGAGGTCAGCTTGGATGGATTTTCAAAATTCTGTCCTCCAAAGGAGATGCGAGGTGTTACAGCCAGCAAAGCCGGCGGGGAACAGCCAATATGTATATAAGCTGTGTTCCGCTATCTCATAACAAAGAGCTTATGTTAAATTCTCTACTTATCAGAGCAGATTTTTACAGTCTTCTTTAGAGAGTTGTGGTTTCTTCTACGGAGACCAGGTCCAGGCAGTGTGATGGAGCTATTAATTTAAAATTACAGGAAAGGTCATCTAGTTGTTTGGATTTATTGTGGATTAAGTTTGACAATGTCTGACCAAACTGATTATGTTATAATTCCCGTTCGGATAATAAGGCATTCAGAGTCATCAACCCCTATCAGCTTCCCCGCTTATTTATTAAATATTTAGCTTGGAGCAACCGCTCGTATTTATCGTGATGGCCGCCTTAGCATATCGATGCGATAAAATAAATTTGTTCAGCCGATTGCGTCCTTATGTTTTAATTTGGTTTCGAAGGTGGTGATATGTGCGTTAAGAACTAATGGGGTGATGCGCCCCTACCGCTGTCCTCGCTTTTTTTTTGCCTTTTTTCATTCGACAAGTCCACTAGGACGTTCACCTCACGATCCAACTTCCTTCCTAGTTAATGTGCCTAACATTTCATTTAGTCTTTTATTCTATGTAGCGACGAGACGAGGGGGACGTTCTTCTGATGGTCAGTTATACCCTTGCCCATAACAGCGTAACGCTAGTAAGGATGATATATAAAAGATGTTAAGTCTTATTACCCCACTAATTTCACTATCTACAACACCCTAAAACCATAATGCGGTAAGATTTGACACTACTGTTTGGACTCAGAAATGAAATCTGAGGTGGTACGTACCTAGATGATCAACGACACGATGACTTTACTGAATTAAGTTCATATGTTACTCTATATGCAATTCAAGTAACAGACCTTGTACTTAAGATATATTAAAATAATCATAGAAGCATCTAGTAGAAACGATGGACGACAAAGTTGCTTAAATATTTAAAGTTGTGGTTGGTTAGGTCCATTTCGAAGCGGTAGGATTGATCTTAAAATATATTTTACATTTTTTTTATTTGTTCTAACTTAAAACTAAACCGAAAATTATATAAAAACATCTCATACATCTACATTGAGATTGTAAAGAATATATTTCATAATTTCTACATTGAAGAGAAAAACCTCTTGCATCCTAAACCCTTGCAAGAAATCTCTCATGAACTGAAGAGTTATGGCTCGCTTTAACTCTATGTATATTAATAGGTCCATTTTTGCGGCCACTGACTTACCACCTACACTCCTCTCACCTCCCCCCTTGCCCCTCTTCTGATTGCATAACACGCGCCATTATAACGGGTCAACCTTCCCGCACGCGACCCTAACATTAGTCGAGTTTTGTGTTCAAGCGGTTCGAAAGGGCATTAACAAATGCTTACATCCAGCGATATAACAGTTTATCTACAAGAACAGTTAAGCTATTTCACGGTTTAATACTTAACTGACAACTTAGCATAAAAGCCGTTTAGCTATTATTCTAAACCAACTTGATTTGTAGATCGATTGGAGAATTGCGGGAGCGCTCAAGGCGTAGTTCGTTGGATATTTACCCAAGCCAGTAAATTACGAGAATTCGGCGAAGATCTAAATCTGATGCGAGATGATTTTGGTTAGAGACCCATTATATGGTTATGAAATGTGATAGAAATATATATAAAATTCGATTACACTTTCAAACAACTTAAAAGTGATTAGTTTAAAAAATGTTTGCGACAATTTGTTGAGCGCCATAATAGCTTTTGACCTATAACTACATGAGAACCAGAGTATACTCCGAACATGCTTCACTATGTTCGATCTCCTTGTCTCCTTAACTTACAGTAAAATCAAGTTCATATGTTTAACCGTTGTTGTTAAAATCAAATAAAAAAAAATACTTTTTATGAAGAGAAAACATAACCACAGTATAGAATTGATATCAAATAAATAGAGTCATTTAATCAATATAATGTCTCCATTTATGGTTAATTTTTAATAAAAATAAATTAATAGACCCTATATGAAATATAACAACCAATACATACATGTTCTATAATTTAAAACATTTAATTAATACTATCAAATCAGCTAATAAACAATTTGTTGCTTTCGAAATGGCGGCGATTATGTGTTAAATCAGTGGGTGTTATAATAGTTGTATAAGAGTAAACTAATACAGAGCCCAGCGCCCAAAGGCCCAGGAGTGGGCATGATAGCGATTCTGATCGGATACAGGGCCGTGTTTAACGACTACAAAAAAAATTCAATTTCGTTTTTTATCTCAACATGGTCATGTCAATATTGATATGTAATAATATAATATAATAATGTGATTAATTGGTATATTGGGTATAAGGGGTCCCGCACAACGACTCGCGGGACCCAGGCCAACCTCATCTTCTCGTGGTGTACCCTGTTAATCAACTAAGGAGGCTTTGGTTCCCACCAACTCGTATTGAGCCAGCGCGGTGGGAAATGGCCCAAATCTCCCCATATGAACCCCTACAAACAACGGCCCCTGGTGTCCAATACCAGAGACTATGCTGGCTGTTGGCAAAACCCCGGAACCAGGCAGCGCAGGATTGGTCGATCAATGTGGAGATTTTTGGGGAAGGCCTATGTGCAGCAGTGGAAGTCTATCGGTTGTTGATGACTTAATGTTAAGTATGAAAAAAATTGCTTAAGCTTGCTCTTAAATAAATTTTAAAGTTCATTTCATTACTATGAAAAATATATACATACGTCATTAAGTACTTAATGTAGTTTTATTAGAATCAATACTATGCTAGTATTTATTTCCTTTTTGTATATATGTTGTGTACATGATTTATTAGTCATACATATGCCCGCCTTTTATTAGCCTTTTGCTGTGTTTTGTTTGTTTTTTTTTTAACTTAAGTAAGCAACAAGACGGTCCCGCTCGTCTTCTCACCTGATGGTAAGTGATACGCCCGCCAATAACAACATGACGCCAGTTGATATGATACGTACACCACCACATTGTGCTCGTCGCCTTGAGACATGAGATATTGAGTCTCGTTATTCTAGTAATTACACTAGCTATCCCTTTCAAACCCAAAGTAATGTTTGGCGGCGGAACTAGACGTTACGATGGTCTCCGGCAACAGAGACTTACCACAAATAAAATGTATATATTATTATATTATTTTCTTAACTGTTTACTCAACTAAATATACAAATTAACCAAATTCGTCCCGTGCCCGTGAACACGCCACATAAATCTGGATGCGACAGTTCCGAGCGCATCCATTTTACAAATATTTGTTTCGTATTAGGCGCAGCTAGACGCGGCGGCTAATGGCCCGCTCGCTGTGATTTACCGACCGGCTCACCCATCCACCACGGTCCTCGTCCAGATTACGCAATACACCTATATGCCCTTAAACTCATCACAAAAAAGAAGGGTGTCACAAATTTAACGTTCTTATTTACACATTTCTTTTGAACCATTTTCATTTAGTTATTTTTTTTTTGTAAGACTTCTCGGCTAAATTTTTAAAACGTTTGTCATACCAACTCTTCTTAGGCCACGGACTCTGGGTCCGTGAGCCTAGGATACTTAAAGCAGCATCAATCGTTCAAACGACTGGCATCATTAATAATCATCAGATATTAGAGACAAGATTTGTAAAGGTCTTAAATGAGTTTCATGTTACTTTTTAATACTATTCGTAGATTAAATTTCAGTGAATTTGTGACAAATGTCGTCTAAATAATTATCAAAAAATTTCTCAATAATGAATAGTATGTATATCATAATTCGCTAATCTATGTAAAGCCTTAAATAATCTTCATTGCAGAGAAAATATTTTTATCACTTTAACTTTCAAAAGCTTCGTTGTTTTGAAGGAAGCACCTAATAATTAGCGTATACGTAAAGCTAAAATGTTTATATTAAGTTTAATATTTAAAACAATACGCAAATTATTAGTGACGCCTCATAAAACGCACGCAGAAATCGAAAGCGCGCGAATACAAACGTCATATCTGCGCGGGAAAGTTGCACAAGCGGCCATGTTTATGCCCGACAAAGGTTGCAACGGGATGCGTAAATTCACGTAGTTTGCAATCAAACAGCAATAAATCGCGTATTATTTTATTGAAAAGAGGCAGCTTGGTTGGCGACGGGGAACGTTTAGTCTGATGATAATAGCCCAAGCCCGATGCGCGGCGCTGAAGTGCAAACTGTGCCACGTAACGGTGGTAGAGTGACCACGATTTTTGAATAACATATTTTGTTATAAAACTTTCATCAATCGATGAAGTTGATAGTACGCCTGCCTTTTTAACGGAGTTCCCTAGTTCGAGTTCGGGGACATCAGAGGCATGCGCTGCATATAGGCAAACTAGCATTGAATATCCTTTCTATACTGTATCCACCGTACCATACCATCACCTCACATCCTCATCATTTACAGTTATATATCACATAAAATCATATTTAATTAGGGTCAAATGTAATTGAGACCGTGTTAGGGATTTTTTAACGTTTGCCTAACAACTATCCACCATGTTTTTGGGGATTTATTTGGTCGTTATGTCAACTCTATATTTTAACATACTTTTGCACCCGCTAACAAGAAGAAGGAATAAATGTCATTTATCTGACATTAAAAACAATTATTAACAAGTCTTCAATATTTCTTATAGACGGTATAATGATAGCAATATCCGAAGATCAGTGCACATATATCAAGTAGCTCGTAACCGTGGAACAGCTCCGAACAAGTCGGCGCGTAACGAATATACCGCATTTCTAATAGCAATAAAGACAAATCCGCCAATCTATCATACGTGTAGGACGCCATTAACGCGACCTTAACTACAGATGTGGTTATTTACTAACTTTATACGAGTTTAAACACGCCACTCGCTGTTTATGTATTAGTCAACACCCGTTGGTTTACTATAATGATACTTAACTGCCCAATTTTAGAAACCGAGTGAACTGCGGCTAGATCTTTCACATGAAAGTTAACTACTTAACTTTGTTAAAGAGACTTATAGACTTGGACATATGTATTTTCATATCTTCTTTCTACCTTAAGGATTTTCATATGTATTTAATTATAAACAAAAACCGACAAATGAACCACTGAAATAATTTTTAAATATTCAAGTCACTTTAAAAGTCATCAATCAAGCACTAAAAACTTAAATAACTTTATGAATTAGAGGAACGAACGAGGAAGGAAAGAACAGTTGAAATATATTTACTGATGGTTGGTCCTTTTGCCGAAGAACGTCTGGGTAGGTACCACCGCAGCTATTATTTCTATCAAACATTATTACGCAAATATTACTATGTTCCTGTTTGAAGGACGGTGTTGCTAGGGAAATTACTGGGGTAACAAGACTCAACATCATATGTCTCAAGGCGACGAGCGCAATGTGGTGCGATGTATATGATCCTAACCAGCGCACCATCGTTATGGGCAAGTGTGTTACTTACCATCAGGTAAACTTCTTGATCATCTCGTCGTTTTGTCGAATAAAAAAAAATTGTGCTATGATGTTATGGGCAAATGTGTCTCTTACCGTCAGGTGATCTCGAACATAATACTCGGTCATCGGTTTGTCGATACCATAGAACAAAGGAGGATGACTTTTTTCCCAATTCCCGTTTTGAACTTAATAATGCTTAAAGTAATGTTAACATCTAAGCTACCACTACTCCACCATTAATTCCTGAGCTTTAAATCAAGCTATAATTGTTAGCTCGCTGCGGACGCTTTCATATTTCTCGTTGGCCCACTTCGCAATGTTTCTCCCTAAATAGTAAATACCACGTTAGTGTTACCACAATATTTTAAAATCTGAAAAGTTTCTATATTAAATATTTTATCAAATACTAATAAATGTAAATTAATATATCTGTCCTTAATACCCTATAAACCATATTTTATTTAACTCATACAGATGTATGAACAAACTTCGGTACGATAGTTGTCTTTTTAGTATTTTTTTTTAAGCATTCCCTGTTTTTTTTTGGGCTGGGGCCTATGTCTTTATATTCTTTATCATCTTTATTTTATTCTTTTCTAATTATACTCTTCGTTTTTCCTTTTCCTTCTTTCACACGCCATTCCATCATGCTATCTTTCACATTCCATTTCTCACTTTCGCATTTAACTCTCTATCATTCTCCATCCTAATGCCTTCTTGCATTAATTTCCCTTCATTTAGTAAACACACCCATGGTTCTTTACAATTACAGTTTTCTTATTTCTATTTGTTACTGCACATTCTTTTTTATTCTATTATCATAATTTTTCTTAATCTCTGTTCTACTTTTAATATCACATTTTATTTACATTCTATTTCCATCTTTATTCTCTACTTTTATTACATTCTTATTATTATTTATTTTCCTATTCCATCTTACACTTCTCTTTTAACTTTATCTTTACTTATTTTCTCATTTCTACATATTACGTCTTATTTCCATCAATTGTCTTTCTAATTACCTTCCTATAGTACTCTAGGATCTCTTTAGTATTACTGGTAAATGTTTAAATATATGTTACTTGTTAGGGATTTATTAGTATTATAATTAATAATATAAATAAATATACGTAGGTAAAATAATAACTGGAGAACAAAAATAGCATCTGTTAAAAGAAATAGATTGGGCAGATAGACGTATAGGCGCTGAATCCATAGACGTAGATAGAGCAGGAGGGCATAGGTAAGTTCCTTATGAGATCTCAGAGCCCCTCCGAACGAATTGAAATTACTAAGGGATTTTACTGGGAAGAAATCCCACATAACTTTCACTTTTAGTAGATATCGAGCGTAGAAATAAAAGCTAGGGTAACTTTAGCAGAACTAACAATGTTTAGGAATAGTTCTTGAAGGGTTTATGTATAAATATCGTACAAAAGCATGGTCAGTCTTCACGCAATGAAACTATAATTTAACTCGCACCTAACTGGAGCGATAATAGCCGTTTACTTAAACGCGTAAGTTTAGGTTTAACAGTTTGAGTTAAAACTGCGCGTAGTCGGTTGCCGGAAAGCCAACGTTTATCAGCGCCGGCTTGAAGTATCTTCTCTTAAATTGATAGCAATTAAGACTGGGTTCGCGTTATGCACGACAGTCCGGCTGCTGCAACTCTTACATCTCTGTAATTCGAATCCCACATTAAGAAATATTTCAACAACACGGATTGTGCACAGTAAAGTTAGAGCTTGTTATGAGCGTGTGCCCTGTGTGTCTATATCCTAAGATTTTCGTTGTTTCCTTGTATAAGAAAATTAAAATAACTTGTCCCTAATAAAATTACGGTAGCAAAGACAAATAATATCTGTGATTACAAAGCGACAATCGCTACGAGGTCTAGTATAAATATTATTAGAATCTCACCCTTATAAGAAAGCCTCCATTACGCGATTCATCTCATCTCATCTCGTCGCGGTATACTCACATACCATCATCATCATGACGTCTCATTATCATCTTCTAAAGTTCAACAGTCAAATAGGAAAAACAGTTCCGATATTCAACGACGCCTTTCATCTAATGATATTTAACTTCTACTCGTACATCTTCAAATCATTTCCTGTCCACTAGGAACACACACATTTCGTCGATGATTGTTAATAAACTTATGGATATTTCAAGTAACAATATATTGTGCTGATGCCAGGCTTTATTGTCTAAGATATAAATAAAATCAGATTGAATTTAAGGTAACGAATTCAAAAATATTTCGCTAATAAGACATCACTTCCGACACGCGTGGCGTCTGTACTACTACAGACTATTAATCAATTGGGTATCGAGGACGCAATCTGCACATCACGTAGACTAAATTCGTCGAATTAATAAAAAAGAAACAATTTGTCGAACTCTTATACAGTTCCGTTAATTAGAATATCTCCCATAGGAGTGAGGCGTATTTATCATAACATATATAAATCACAAGTATTCGAAGATAACAGATAACAGTTGTTCTTGCGATATCTTTATACCTGTTAAAAATATCATTTATAATTCACATTACTCGAATTATTCAACTGCTATCAACAATCAACATTTGCAGTATTCGATAACAGCCGGTCACTAACATAGCTTGAAATAACAGAACAGCTAATAAAAAATGAAACAACTATTCTTGTACTCACCTTTTGTATAATATTGTCATAAGTTAAGACGAGATACACCTAGTATTTATTTGAAATAAACTCAAAATATTGGAAATCGTTTCATATGAAGAAATCCTCTTTGAAAAGCGAAATCTTAATTAGCTCAGATGTTATCTGTTATTTGATTGATTAATCTATCTCACTTACACCCATTTGATTGACTGTTGTTAAAACGAGATGTACCTAATATTACAACCCGAAAAATAGAAATTAACAGTAACAGTAATAATAGATATTATGTTTGTTCTGTTATAACCCACGTCTAATCTCCCTATAATACATTCTGTGCTACACATACACCACTATATATGCCTCTATATGAACCTCTTGCAAAATATACTGTTCAAGAGAAAGAGCGGCCCACTAGTGGTCCCAGCTAAAAGTATCCCCAGTAGAAATATTGTACTCTGTAGTATTTATTTCAATAACTGACCATACAAATTAAATTTTAGCTATCTTGAACATTACGATTCAAATGATACCACGATGTAGAAACCCATCAGCGCCATCTATGACAATTATGAAGAATACATATAATATCGAAACATTGATTTTCTTAGCTTATAATATATATTTATACTTATGTGAATAATGATGTTAATACTAAAATAATTTTACTGGGTGTTAATCTCCATTGGAAAAAGTGTTTCTTCTTTCGGTTCTCTCCCCAAATTTAATAATTTAATATTAGGCAAATATTTTGTCTCTTCTATTTATTATATTATATATTTATTAATTGTTTGTTATGAGTAATATTTTTAATATATAAAAAATCTTAAAATTATGGTATCTTTCCTTCTCGATTCGATTCTTGGATAATGGTAAAAACATGTCTATGTAATGCCATAGTATAAGTTGTAATAAATCATTTAGTATTAGTTTTTTTAAATATATATCTTTCTCGTTTGGTTGGCGGTAAGATTTTTTCTCCTATTGCAGCCGACAAACAATAATGTGCAAATACTGAGTTCTAGTTTGAAGAGTGTTATAGCTGGTGAAATTCGAGTAACGAGACTTAACATCACATGTCATAAGCCGTCGAGCACTAGGAGGTGCAGTAATATCATCCCCACTATCGCTATCATTTCTTTCGAATAAAAAAAAAAATAATGCCTGATTACCTTGAGAAGAGCGTTAAGATTCTGTGAAGATGACAAAATTCGTTTATCGTAATGATACTATCCGATTAAAAGGTATTTTGATTTGGGCGCGGCGAGCGTGGACTCGTGAATAGCTCAGCTCGCTGGTAGCCAACAAATCTTCCGGACTTGGGTTATTTATTGCTCGCTGGACGCGGTGCGCCGACGGGGAGACATCATCGTGGTGTTAATAGACTGCGTTCAGATATTTTTATGTGCATTGCAGGCGAACCAACACCGCGACATCGGACGCTCCGATACTTTATTAATGGACGAGAACCACCTTCTTTTTATTGAACACCACTCGCTAAGAACTTGACGGATACACTCTATTGTAGTTATATTCATTTTGTCAAATTGACATTTGTTGTCAAAGAAAAAGAATATCATTACTTATTACACACAAGTATTCTTTAAAACTGAATCGGAAGTTGTCCATGACCATTACTTATAAACAAAGCCTACACTTTTTTTTACATCGGTAGTACGTTTTATACTTCTTGTTTTCAGCTATCTGTTGTAGTAAATTTCAATGAAATCGGTTTAGCCGTTTCGGAGATAAGTTGGAGCAAACAAAACGAGACACATTTCATTTATTTGTATAGATTAAATCACTTAAGCTGACTGTAAATAGGAATCTTTGTTTGCTTATTTGTTTAAAAAAATATCTTTGGACTTAAAATGATGGTACGATATTGTACTCAAAATGGTGGGAAATCTATATAGCCGTCTCTCATATCCGCCGTAGCAAAGTAAAAATATGAATATATGGTACAAAACAATATCTTTGTATCCATAGACCTCCCAAACTCATTAAAGATGAAAGGTTCTTCATTCTCTCCTACCGTATATCGGGTAACCTAGTGTTGTTGTTTTCTCCACCTATATAAAGAAATAGGTTATTTGTTCGTTCATCCACACCGTTATAGTTTTACGGCACGTTAAGGAAACGGAAACTTGCAAAAGCGATAAATTCTCGGAAATAACGCGAAACATGTTACAGGATGGGTTAAAACAGCACTTAGCATCAAAACGAAATGTTAATACTTGCTATATGCTAATTTATTGGCAATGAAGTGGCTACGGATGCTGTTGCCTCGTTTCTTGTGCACTATCGGTCGGTTAGTATTCACCTCGAGAGATATCGCTGGCGGTGCTTTTGAAGAACTTAATGTTGATTAAATGCTTAACGAAGTATCTATTTTATTAAAGATATGAAGGGTTTTATCCCATTTGGTTGATACCTTTTGCGAAAGGTCTTCTTGTTTAGGTACCACCAAACCATATATTTCTGCTGCCAAGCAGTATATAAACATTACCATATTAATGTGAAATTACCGTGGTAATGAGATATCGTGGTTTTGTCTATATAAAGGAGTGGACCGGGCACAAATATCATCATTTCAATAACTGAAGACCTGATTTGTTTTCACAATATGACGGCTAAACTTGAGCTTGAAGAGGACATCTTACGATGAATGAGACGTAAGGATCATCTCCGTTCTCAAAAAGGTTAGCGTAGTATTGAAGTTGTGTAGACATATCAACTTGTGCGTATTCATTATATGCTATGTTGGACGTCCAGCTCGTCTTATTTTGATGTATTACAACATACAGTAACATCACATATCTCCTAGAGAATTATAGTCGTCCCCTTCGAAGGTCATAAATTTACAAGTCGGCTATAGTCAAAAGAAATTCAACTCTTAACTCTTAACATCCCCAAAATAGGGTAATTCTTTACTCCACCCCTGTTCGTAAGATTTACTACTCTCATTTTGTAACATTTACCGACCGCTTTCGGGGTGGTTAGTTTAATTTATTGTCATATTTTTGAGTGAATGGCCGTGCAGGGCTCGGACGGACCCTTACGTGTAGCGATTTCGGTACAACCACAATTTATAGAGGCGATAAGAGATATATGTATTTTATTAATTAACTTACATTAGTATAAAAAGTCAATGTCAATTGCGTAAACAGAACAACTTAAACTTAATTATTAAATAAATATTGTAATACCAGATATCCGTCACTATGTACTTAAATTTCAGGCTCATTTAAAAGATATTTAGGTACCACCGCAGCTCTCATTTCTGCCCCTAAACTGTAGTGTGCAAACATTACCATGTTCCAGTTTGAAGAGCACTGTACCTAGTGAAATTACTGGGGAAACGATACTTAAAAATCTTATGTCTCAAGGCGACGAGCACAACGTGGTGCTGTGTATACAATTCTAATTAGCACCACGTTGTTATGGACAGGTGTATCACTTACCACCCGGTGTGACAGATTTATATTATTTTTACAATATAAAGAAGTAACAAACTAGTCTCATAGAAGAACCGAACCGCAATCAAAAAAACATAGTGCCTAGAAATAGAACCAGAACCACCGTGTTTAAAAGCTAAGCAACCGCTTTATAATGGAGGTAGATTACACAACACGTTTTGTTTATCGGAATAGTAATATGATAATTCTCTTTAATCTAGTAATTTCACTACTCACAGAGTCCTCGAAACCTGACCGCAGTTACGGACTTACTGGCTTGACGACGTATATAGGCACTGCGAGTCAAATGTGAACAGTTCGAGTCTGTTTACTGTGAACCTCATTTTAACTGTTATCACCATCCACCTCAGTTTGAGTCGCTTCATCCAACCAAAAGGGTTACATCAGCGGGTAACACCATAAACAGCTTTAGAAACCCGATACGCGGAAGACGAGCATTCCGCATTCCGCACCTTTAAAAATAATATTCGGAAGGAAAGTTCTAAAAGAAAGAGCAGCTAAGAGCTTTGTTCGGCGGGACGGACTATTTTCGTAGCGCTCCTTATCTCTGTCTCCTGTTGAGGTCGTAATACATCATCGAGGAGATAGCGAGAGCGGAAGCGGTTAAAGAATTTTCTAAAAATGCTATCATACAAATATTAAACTTTCGTATGTCTTCTAAAATTTATTTTACCACGGATTCCCAGCGCAGTGAACATCCTTACAAGCGTCACGTTGTCATGGGCGGGCGTATCAGTATCAGGTGAACGTCCCGCTCATCTCGTCGCTTAATTGAAAAAAAAAACAAGTTCAAGTAAATAATAATATTAGCTGTTATACAGATAATGAAAGGAATACCTCTTAATTCTTGTGAGAGAAAACTTCGAGTTTCAGTAATGGAAAGATCAAGTCTACTGTTTATTATTTCATCATCATCATCAACATTATCAGCCTTTATTTATCCGCTGCTGAATGCCTTCTTCGTGTCTTCGACTAAATGCAATCCTCAGCTTCTCGCATCCACCCACTTCCGACCGCTCTGATGATGTTGTCGGTCCATCTTGCATTATTATTTATTGCAGTAAATGTCTAAGTATAGAAAAAGAGACCTTAAGGAAACTGGAGTCCAATGGACGGAAGTGGGAATAACAGTCCAACAGTCCACTTCTATCACTGTTTGCCCAACGTTTGCGTAACACAAAACCGCGTGTTCATTTGTCGGAGTTCAAAGTTCGACCCCGGTTTAAATCAAGGCTCCAAGTCGACTTTAAAAGACATCGTCTTGTCTGTCTGTTTGGATATGAAGAAATTTTCCTATAACTCAATTCATCATATCCTTGTTATGTTAATATAATTGATTATAGCTGTCAATGATTGCTGCTGTAAGGGGTCCTGCCACCCTGCTAATCAACAAAAGAGATTCTTGCTCCAACCAATCGCCATTGAGCCAGAGTGGTGGGAAATGGTCCAAATCCCTCCAAATGATCGCCTACAAACGACTGCCTCTAGTGCCCGGCGGTACTGAACGTCATGCTGACTTTATGCGGACAGCGCAGGACCGATCGATATGGTGAAATTTTGATGAAGCCTATGTCCAGCAGTGGACGTCTGTCGGCTGATGATGATTAATGATTGGAGAGAAATGTTTCGGAGGTTTTCGTTATTGGCAAGATAATAAAAAGCCGTTTCGACGTAGTACACTTTGGAGCGGCCTCTGGTTCCGATGTCATATATAAAGCGAAGAACAGAAAGAGCTGAAGCATCGTCATTAGCAGCAGTGTCACTAACAAGTCATACATGACCCTCAGCTAAAGACACGGCTTACTATAAATATTGTGTCAGTAGAATAAAATCGTGGTGAACCCTGCTAATCAACAAACGAGGCTCTGGCTCCCGACAAGCCGCATTCGGCCAGCGTGGTGGGAAATGGCTCGAAACCTCCAATATGACTCCCTACCCGTTATAGGAGAATTCTTTGGGAGAGGCTTTTGTCTAGTAGTGGACGTCTGCTGACAATGATGATGATGAGAATTAAAATCTATAAAAATGCAATTAAAGTACAAATCAATGAATACTTTATTATTAATTAAACATATAATTGGAAATGATTCAATATTCAAGTGGTTTCAAATTTTACTGGTGGAAGGTTTCTGTTGCCGGAAACCGTATAGGTTCTACCGCAGCGCCTATTTCTGCCGACAAATAGTTGTGTGCAAACATTACTTCGTTCCGGTTTGAAAGGCGCTATACTAATGTAATTACTGAGGTCACGTGACTTGATATCTTATATCTAAAAGCAACTAGCACAATGTGGTGCTGTGTATATGATACTAACTAGCACCACATTGTAATGGGCGGATGTATCACTTACTGGTGAACGTCTCGCTCTTTTCGTAGAATAATAAAAAAAAGATTATTTTACATTAGATTATTAGGCATTTTTAAAGCTCATATAAAGATCGTAGGGGGGTAAAGAGGGTGTAAAGGATTCCATGCAAGAGCTCACAGGACCCCAAGCAAACGAGGCTCTGGCTCCCACCAACCCGCATTGGGGAAATGGCCCATATCCCCTCACGTGACCCCAACATACCGCTGAAGATCGCGAAAAGCTGCTAGATGCGGGCAGTGCAGGAACGATCGATGTGGGCATCTTTGAGTGAGGCTGGACACAGGTCCAGCAATCGATGTCAATCGGCTGACGATAACGATGATGAGCATAAGATCTTACTTAGTTTAGTTTTAACTAAAAAAAGGGTTATAAATCCCTTTTATATTTTTGTTTGTCCCCCATCCCATTCGAGTTTCTCAAACGACTGTAATGATTTTATACTTATTTGTCACTTAAAAGTATAAACAATGTTGTTAAGTCAAATTTGGACATGTTTTAATATATAAAAATTATTATTTAATACCCTCTTAATATTTTGTATAATTTAAACTTACTCTTACCGCCGTAAAGTAAGATACAGTAAAATGGGAATTTGAATAATTTATAAATAATGAGTAACCATAGCTAGCGCTTAAAACAAGAAAGAATTATTTAGCATCTGACCCGGGATTGGACCCCTGGCATTCTTTAAGGCTCTTTGAAGTTCCTCGTCCATATTTCATCGCGGTCAGCTTTTACATCGAATTCGAGATCAAAGACTTTGTCAGAAATGAAATTCATGTTAAATTAGACTTTATAAGATATTAAGGGCGGCCGACGACTGTTTAGCAATTTACGCTATGTGTTAGAATGAGATATAATTTTTTTTTTTACGCAATAAAGCGACTAGAGTAATACGAATTTCGACTGATGGTAAGTGTCACTACGAGCTTAGTAATTTTATGATGTAAACATCTCGTTTGTTGCCCACCTGATGTTCATTTCTTTTTTCCCGTATTGTTTCAAAGTTGCTTTGTTTTTGTATTCCTTGTCGGTTTAATATCTTGTTATAATATAAACTATTATAAAAAAAAAATTCAAAACAGCAATGATTTAATATTTCTCCTTACAGCAACCGGAGGAACTGACCAAGTCGGTGAAGCTGACATCGCGCGAACGACGCTTCATCAAGTTCGCCAGCGTGGAGCACGGGGGGCAGCTATACATGACGCCCCAGGACTTCCTCGAATCTGTTGTGGAACAGGAGCCCAGACGTAAATTTATAACTGCATTACATTTATAAAATAACTGATTGACCTGACTGATTGTCTCATAACATTAAGATGCTCAGTTGCGCTTTCGAGGCCACAATCCACATTTATAATGAAGATGATAACAAATTTGAGTATTAATATTAGTGATATTATGTTTAGCCCGGCTGAAGCGACGCGTGCTTACCACCAAGGAGATCGAACAGCTTCGCGACCAGACTCCCCCACTAAAGAAGGGTTCCCCGCAGATGTTCAGGAATATGAGAGATAAAGGTAAATGAAAAGGTAGTCTTACGCCAGTTCAGTTTACCGCGAATGAGAAATCACGGAAGACCAGCAAGATGCTCTTAAATTACTATCCACTACAGGAAAGAAATATTTTATCGTTTTATCCAATAGACTGAGATTAATTAAATAAGTTTTCTGACGAGAAAGTAAAGAGTAAAGTTCTATATTACACTCTCGAAGGCCAGTTCGATTTTAACTTCTCTTCAGGACTTTAAGGTTTAAAATACAAAAGTTCTAAAACCCTCATATATACTACAACACAAATTTCAACCAAAAGTGCCCTTAGCTTTTAGCAGACATTGATGGACTTGATTTTTCCGAACATATACCAAAAGTCCTGTCTCATGTTATATCTGGTTGTGTTTCAGGAATCATCTCTTACACGGAGTATCTGTTCCTGTTATCAATTTTGACAAGTAAGTGTATTAAAATAAAACTATTAAAAAAACTCAAAAATAATTTCCATATGACTTTGAAAAGTAAATTTTGTTATTACTTATACTGTACAACTTGGTTTACCACAGTTATGAGTAAAAATGGTGACAGGTTTCTGTTTAGTTCTGGTGTCTGTTACCAGAGACCGTCTAAATAGGTACCGCCGCAGCTCCTATTTCCGCTGATACACTGTAGTGCGCTAACATTACTGTGTTCCAGTTTGAAAGGCGCTGTAGCTAATAAAAGTTACTGGGGTAACGAGGCTTAACATCTTTTGTTTCAAGGCGATCAGCGCAGTGTGGTGCTGGTGATATGTATACCATCCTAACTAGCGCCACCTTGTTACAGGCAGGCGTATCAATTAAGATTAGGTGAATGTCAGTTCGTTTTGTCGCTTCGTTGATTTGAAAAACAAGTCTCAGTTGTTAGATTCTAGACAATCATAGCGTACATTCCTACTACCAAACATTACTGTACTCAATGGGCGCTGGAGCTAGTGAAATTACTAAAACAATGAGTCTAACCATCTTGTGTCTTAGCACAATATTGTGCAGTGTATATATTATTTTTAATATACGCCAAAATGTTATGGGCGGATATAACTCTTACCATCAGGTAAACATCCTGTTCTATCCGTCTCTTCGTTTAAATGAAAATTATATAATCTTTTTTATTTTTTATTTTTTAATGAAAAACTAATCAGAACCACAACGGACTAAGGAATACCACAGATTAAATATTAAAAATAAATTTCAATGTTCCCAGAGCCAGCTTCCGGGTTCCAGATAGCGTTCAACATGTTCGACACAGACGGCAACCAAAGAGTAGATAAAAACGAATTTCTAGTCGTGAGTACAGTTCATTACATTACCTGTACTGTCTCAGCCTCCACTTGTTAAGTTGGTGGGGATGGCGTGTGATATCTACTGATAGCTGTTCGTTATTTAAGAGATCATCTCAAGGCTTGTACTTGAAGCCACAGGTGCATAACTGCCGCGTATTCCTAAAGACAGTGTCAAGCATTCTTAGAAAATGCCGATTTCCTCACGCCTTTCTACACACTCAAGTTCATCGGGAATCGAATCCGCTTCAAGATATATATACCGTACCGTCATGTAAACTAATGCCATCAGCGCTAAATACATGTGTATTTTTTATTTTCCTTTGATTTTTATTTTTAGTTTGTACTTGTCTCTTATTGTCTTCTACGTCACTCAAGGTAGACAAGAGATAACGTCAAACTCAAGTCCGCCATTAACATTATAGCAATAACTAAAAAGGGGATATGATAAAAACCTCTTTGCATAACGGAGGCATTTATTTACTCATTTTATTTATTTATATATTATTTATAATTATTTCATTTGTGAGCATGTGTTTGCGATGTGAACGTAGATCCAGCGCCTGCTCGGGGGCTCGTTGAAGGAACGAAGGGACTTGGACGCGAATAGTCAACGGGCAGTGAGTGTTGTAACGCTATCGGCGCGCCTTTATCGACAGTTCCGCACTGACAGTTCGATTTTGGATATAGTTTTTTTTTTTTTATTCGCATGACAAGAAAAAAAAATCATAAAGCCAACTTTACAATTACACATCTTATGTTGATTTATGTTCAACACGACTTGGATTATTAACTTCTATCGGTTGATAAAAAAAATTATGGATGAAAAGTTTAAATAAAATTATATGTACATAATTACCATTTATCCCAAAATTGTTTTGCCAAAACATATAAACTTTTTTTGTGCTTTTGTTCCTCATTCTTTGTTTAATAATGAAATGTTTTAATTTGTCCCAAAGTATCCAAAATTTAATTGTTACTTCAGAACAGTTGCTGTCACTTTCTATTTCATAATCAAATGTTCTAAAAACAATTATTTTTATTTCAAAATTATTATTTTATTTTCCTTTGACACTATGAATATATATTCTTTTAAATTTAGAATTCTAATATTATTTATTTTACTTTTGCAATCTGTTGTATGAATACATTTTCTTTTTTTTATCCTGTTCCATTTATTTTCTATAATGATATTAACGAACCCGCCTAATATAAACTTTTTGTTTTTTTTTAATGTTCGTTGGTATTAATGTGCTTGTGTATATTCACTACGCGCACAGCTGCTAACGTTAGTCTCTTCAAGCGCACTGAAGAGCAAGTTGGAGCAAAGGGAAAATGTTTATAAGCCATCGACAGTAAGTTCACAATTCGAAAGCGTTGTTTAATTCGCCTTGTATGAAATTTGTGAATTAATTTTATTAAAAACTGTGACTTAATATGTATCGACTGATATTATTTTGTCTATGGTTGTTTGAGTGCTATGATTAATTTTTATGAATCATATTAGGATATGCTGACATTTTATATATCTTTATCTTTTTATGTACTACTGCATAATATGTTTTATTGCGCTTGTACTTTCGTATATTTTGGATCGAATATTTAAAACTAAAGCTCTCTAAAGTGGCAATATGTAACTTTTAAGATAACTTATTTCATTATCATTTAATGCATTATTATTACACATTGTTTTTAACGATTGCAACATTATCTGTATAAGACATCATGAAACTTCGCGCATACATACATAACATACATGTAATATCTGTATCGTGTAAAATACTTTATATATACTTTTACACATGCCACCTACCTGCCCCTTCTAGCCACCCTAGTGTTATCTGTTGTTGAAAATTTATACTGATGAACTTAAACTTACTTAATCTTAAAATTCTCACCGCTGACCTCATCATCATTATCAGCCGATAGACGTCTACTGTTGGACATGGGCCTTCTTCAAAGTTCTACCGTCGGCATGGCCTCCGGTACCGCTGGCACTAGGGGACCTCGTTTGCATAGGATTCTTTTGGGGGATTTGGGCCATTCTCACCACGTTTGTGGAAGCCAGTGCCTCGTTTGTTGATTAACAGGATGCACCACGAGCAATGAGGTTAGCTCGAGCCCTTGAGTTGTTGTGCGGGCCCCTTGCACCCCCACTACACTGCTAACCTAAAGAATATTTATTCATTACGTTGGCTAATGCTATATGACGGTCACATGTCCACGAAAGCTATCGTTCATCGAACATGCCGGTGTTGTCAAGATAGTTTCCTTCACCGGAAGCTTAAGCTCAGTGGGCTCCGACTCTTTGAGACGTACAGCATATACGACCGCTTTACGCACTAACTTCAACGGCTCCGATGAAGCCTTTTCTATTCGAAAATATCGTACAGTATGTAGATACTGTTGGATGATGAGTTTGTTTGTTCCTTTGGTCCTTTGAAACATTGACTGTACCTTAATGAGAAAGACTCAACTGTAACCGGCACAGCTCTCGGATGAACACTCTAATAAAAGTTTTTTTTTTTAATTATTGTTCTCGACAAAAGCAGTAAGGCGGTGTCAAAACTGTAACATCAGCGACGCAAGTCTTATACCACTAAGTTGTTATTGCATTAAATTCTTCTAATGGTCAAAGCATACCATGTCCAAAGCATTGTAAATCAAACGACCATGTAAATTTTACATAATCCGGTTTTAATTGTCACTAAATTATCTTCACCATAAACATTTCTGCTTCTATGTGTTTTTTTATCCGTATCTAAAAATCCTAAATGTCTTTAATCTATTTTTTTTAATGTATTTTTCCTTAATATTCTGTGCTAAACTCTTTTATCTATGTCTTACCAAACATTTTTTATCTGTGTGCAATTTAACTTTTTTAATAAATAAACAATAATATTATTCCTTTTCAACTTGTAAAAGGACTTAGTGCAAATAACTTTTATGGCAAATATCTGCAATGTTCACAAGATTTTTAGTAAATTATAGTTTGTAAGGTAAAAAAAAAGTTATTAGCATCGTCAAGAACGTTTTTAAAAAAAATGGAAAGTGATTTCAATCCCAAATGATGGATGACGATGTTGATAAAAAAGTTAAGAGTGGTCTTCATGTCCGAAGGACTAGGTACTGTATAAACACTTAGCATTTTTTTGCGAATTTAAAAATTATCTCAAAAGTTAATCAAGTTTGAACTGCTAACGTAGATGGAGAAGATATTCAGCTTCGCGTGGAAAGGCAAGAGGGGAATAGGAGAGGAGGAAGGTGAAGGAAAAGAAACGAAAGGAGGCGGCCCAGAGGATACATACGTGAACGACGACCAGGGTCTGCAGCGGAGACACAACGTCGACACCTTCTTGCAGGTGAGCGAGAATGCTTTCCAGAGATCTATTACGATTTCTTTGTAATTATACGTATTTTATTTTCAGTACGGTCCAGGAAACCAGTTGTACATTATTGGCCCGCTCATAACAATATTAGGATAATATACACTATACCACTTTGTGCGTGTCGCCTTGATAAGATGTTGAATCTCATTGTCCCCGTAATTTAACTAGCTACAGCGCCCTCCAAATCGGAATATAGTAATCTTTACACACGTGTTTGGTAGCAGAAATATGCGCTGCGGTTGAACCTAGTCGATATCCGCGAAAAGAAACCTATTATTGTTATTATAATCTATAACAAAATTCGCTACCATCATCTTTACCATTACCATCATCACCGTTATAGTCGTCACCGTCTTACGCAGCAGCCATCAATCGACTAAGCTAGTAGTCAATATAATTACTTTAATGTCCAATGTTTTCAGGTGCACTTCTTCGGTAAGAAGGGCACCAACGATCTCAAATTCGAGGGCTTCAGGCAGTTCATGGAGAACTTGCAAACGGAAGTGCTCGAGCTAGAGTTTCATGAATTCTCTAAAGGTAACCTTCTGATCAGGACTCACACATCTCTTACTACTATTTGAGAAAAAAAAGTACTATTTATGTCAATTTTTTTTCACCCTTAAAGAACTTTCCGTCAGTGCAGATTTAGTTTAGTTATATCAATGCACCGAATATTTCTCATGGATCCACTTCACCTGCACAGGTCACGAGACCATCTCTGAGGTGGACTTCGCTAAGATCCTGCTGCGGTACACTTACCTGGATACGGACGAGTACGACATGTACTTGGACCGGCTGCTGGACCGCGCGCGAGACGAGCACGGCGTCACCTTTCACGAGTTCAAAACTTTCTGCCAGTTCCTCAACAACCTTGAGGACTTCACTATAGCAATGCGGATGTACACGCTCGCTGATCATCCGATATCTAAAGGTTAGGAACTTTTGCATCTCATAATCTCCATTTTCGTCCTTCATATCAGCTCGAAGTAACATTTCCTCCGAAACCTGCTATTGGCCGTCAATTCAGTTTCTTCTACACGCGTATCGTCTTTCCCAAAATCCCTTTATCTCCTCCATGGTGTCCCCCGACATTTCTGCTCATCTACATGCACACTTATCATTTCTATTATACCAAGATTTTTTCATACCCTATCAATTAATTTTAACCCTTTACACCACATTCTTCATCAGTCACACTTCGAGATTGTATCTCTTAACTTCCCAATTGACAGATATGGCAGACCCAAGAGTTAAAAATTTGTTATACCATATTTTAACAGCGGATGTAAAAAGTCATCATCATCGTAATCATCAAATTTTACTGCTGATCATGGATCGTCTCCAAAAATCTCCTTACCAATCTGTCCTTTACTGCCCCTATACTGCGGCTTCATTCACCAGAAGATTGTACCTTGAGAGGGCTAAAAGGTAAAAAAAGTAAATGCAACATCGTATAGTGAATGCCTTAAGATATTTTAATATATTTCGTTTACTATCAGATGAGTTCCACCGCGCGGTGAAGATATGCACGGGCGTGGCGCAGTCCGAGCACTTGGTCAGCACGGTGTTCGCGATCTTTGACGCGGACGGCGACGGCCTGCTCAGCTACAAGGAGTTCATCGCAATCATGAAGGACCGTCTGCATCGCGGCTTCAAGGTTTTACTACCTTCCTGGCACAGCGAATAAATGTTCACGTAATAACACCGAGATCCCAGCATCGATTCCTGGGTCATCTGTTGCGAAGTTTGAGCAGTGGTGGGGTTTCACTCCCATATAATAAATTTGCCGCTATTAAAGCATATCGGTTCCGACTCAACTGGAGAGCCGGAGTATTCTGAATGGCAGTCAAGCTTCACCGTCCTTGTCAACATTATAACATAAGACCATGTCAATATGTATAATTAATTAATAAATAAGTAACTAAATTTATATCATTATTAATATTATAATTAATTTTAATTATTTAACAGTCATACGCGAAGAACGAAGGTTGGGAGGCGTTTAAGACGTGCGTCAAGCAGGAGATGAAGAGTGCCGTCTGAAAATAAACAGCTGATCGCCAAATCGACGCCATGTTTATATTAATTAAAAAAGTTTATAATGTACGCGGGAACCGTCAGATCTCATGGTTAACATAGATTAAAAAAGATTTTAATTTATTAGGAAAAATTATTACTTTCTTATTCATGATATTCATTAATTTATAAAATCATTTTTGAATAAGATATAATAAAATATTTGAATAGTTATTTAATATAAATCCATACGTTGTGATTGTATATATACATTCATACATAAATACTATTTATTACTATCGTTAATGCATGTATTTGATATACAATAATATCCGATAAAAATATAAATCATTTCAAAGCGCTTGCGTTGTATTAAAAACACATTAAATTGAGTGATTATCAAATAAGAACACATGTTATTTTTTAATAATGTTGCCGTTTACTATTTCGTTACACGATCACAAGTTAACCGATTGTTTTAGTGTAATTAACTAGAAAGTTATTAACTATAATTTAACAATGGTTGTCATTAACAAAGTGAGATATTTATTATTATATCTTTAGTTAGAGAAATAACATTTTCGCTGAATTAGTTTTATTTAATGAATATAGTTGTTATCGCTTGTGCTGTGTTGTTTTATAATTAATAAATGCTTATTGCCTAGGTAATGTTAGAAAGGTTTCATGGCTTTTAGTCATTTGTATTATATAGGATGGCCGCAAAAGTAATCCTTCTATCAGAAAATTCTATAAATTTTGCCTTGATGTAAAAAAATTAAAAGACCAAATAAAAATAATCCACAAGAAGAATCAGTTTTTCATATTTTTTTTTAAATTACAGCCAAAAAACATCGGAAGGTTATTTTTGCGCCACCTTGTATACAAGGTATATGAAAAACTTTGATTCTTCTTGTGGATTATTTTTATTTGGTCTTTTAATTTTTTTACATCAAGGCAAAATTTATAGCATTTTCTGATAGGAGGATTACTTTTGCGCCACCCTATATATACACTGCAAACAATTTCTTGTCATGAATGATATTTTACATTTTACAGCCAATTCGTATTATTCACCAATTTCCAAATATCGCAATATAAGGTTTATTATATTGCGATAATACATACAATGGGATGTCCACTCGGAAACCATCAGCATTCCGCTGCGTTTGGAGAACGACAAGAATCCATCTATCCCAAAAAAAGAGTAAAAGAAGACCCTCCAAAATCTTTGTATGTTTCATCTAACTCTACCATAGATATATTGTAGTCGTATCGCAGCCAACAGTAGAGTGCAGATTTTTTTGTGAATTCTTTGAAAATAAAATTGCTAATGCATGCGTTCTATAAGGTCATAGAATATCAAACTTGCCAAAACTGTATGAAAATTTTATGAGAATTATTATTAATATGGAAAATTGATGCCAATCAATTTAATATTACTATTAATTGTGTGTTTAATGTGTAATATTACTACTAATTGTAGTATTACAATTAATTGTATATCTTGTGATTGCCTTCAAAAGTTTAATATCTTTTCTTTTTACATCAGTACTTATATTGTTGCTAGTCATTCGCAAATAAATGTACAAAAATGTTTTGTTTATAATTTTATAATAATCATACCATTGGTTATACATTAAATTAACAAATAGTGAAAAGTGGTAGGTCTGTTACCGTCTGGGTAGGTACCACCGCAGCGCCTATCTCTGCCGTCAAACATTACTGTTTCGGTTTGAAGGTCGCTGTAGCTAGTGAAATTACCGATATAAAGAGATTTAATATCTCGTCTCAAATCGATGAGCACAATGTGGTGCTGCGTATATCATCCTAACCTCCTGTTCATCTCGTCGTTGCGTCGCATAAAGGAAAAGATATATGTAATCATTATTTATGAAAAACTGTCTCAATTTTTTTCTATTAGATTGTTTTAGTATTTAAAAGTTGAACACCAAATATTTGTTACCAGTAATGTCCAGTGTTAGTAATTAGTGCACAAATTAAATCACTTCCTATCTTTATATCACTTTGTCAAATGCACAACGCTACATTATTCATTAATTAGGAATGTTTAGTGTTTTTTTCTGAAGCTTTTTGTGTGTTGTTTGTAATAAATAAATTCAAACTGTCAAGTCTTTTTTTTTAGTCATAATTAACAACCGAATAGGGGTGTAGGGGTTCCGCCCAAGGTCTTACGGCGCCCAAGTCAGCTTCACCTGCACGCGGTGCACCCTGCTGAATTACAGACGAGGCACTGACCGCCCACCTACCCACACACAGCCAGCGTGGTGGGCTAAGGCCCCATTGCCCTCAATGAATTCCAACAAACGATGTGGAGATCTTTGGAGGAGGTCTATGTCCAGTAGTAGACGTCTGTCGGCTGATGATGATGATGAACAATTTAATACTTAAAAGTAATCCCTTTCTAAATCAAGTTTTAACAGCGTTCATGATCCAACATCTGGGATTAGATGAGTGGGTGAAGACAATTTGTTCACCACGCTGGCCAAGTGGTAACAAATGGTGGTCATGCGGGTAGACGGATATCATATGTCGACGTAACCTGAAGATGAAGACGCACCAAATGACAAAGACAATGACTCGGATCGTCTCCATAGACCTCACTGCAAGACACATTATCTGATCAGTTACATAGATTTAAAAATAATGCTAAATAGATAATATACACGAATTATGATTTAACTTAATTTAAAGAAAGGGTTTTTATTTTTAACTAATTTTTTTTTTATTTATATTATTGTTTCAAATACTTTTTTCTTTATTCCAATATTCGTTAACTTTACGTAAATTACGTTAGTAATTAGTATGATAAGACTTTCTGTTTACTTGCATGTATATATATCCCCAATTACGTATTTATATATAATATGTGTAAATAGCATTTAAATAAAAAACTTCAAATACTGTGTTAATTTTAAGTTATATATGGTGACACTTTTTTTTTGTACTTTTAATTAGCAATCTTGACAGCCTCATGGTGCCATAAGTAATTCCATTTTCAAAATGTTGTTGTCACCAAGACTTAATAAAATTTTAGTACAAAATTGAACCGTGCTCTAGCCTTCTCAGGGCACGGAGAATACGGAACCCAGTGATGTGGACTGATGCTTAATTGATTCATATTAAAGTTGTCCATAAATGTTTCCTTACTGCCCCCGTCCTCTACACACTCCTTCAGTATATGATACAATATGGCGTTACTTATTTGATGCAATTTTAAATAAAAAAAAAAAGTACATGTGGGTTTTTTCAAGATGATTTCTTTCACCAGAAAAACAAAATCAACGGTAATCAAATCCTCGAGTCTTCATAACGTATACTCTTACAAATTGAGATATCACTTCATTAAGCTTCGTGTGAAGAGAAGTGTCTCCAATAAAAATAAATAAAGTATTGAGATTCAGCTGTCGTCATCATCGTCAGCTGATAGACATAGGCCTCCCCCAAAGATCCCTACATCGATCAGTCCTGCGCTGCCCGCATCGCCGGGCATTAGAGACCGCCGATTTAAGGGATTTATGTGGGGGTATTTGGGCCATTTCTCACCGCGCTGGCCCAATACCCTCTCATAACAATATAGCGCTAGGATGTTATACACTGCACCACATTGCGCTCGGCGCCTGTTACATAAATTGTTGTCTCGTTACCCCAGTAATTACACTTCCACACACAGTAACGCCCTTCAAACTGGAACACAGTACTGTTTGTCGGCTGCAACAGGCGCTGGGATCATTTCGTGCAGCTGACCTAGATAGCCTTATATAAATAAAAAAAAATGTGATAGTAATTTGACGTTTATTATATGCAAACACTAGATGGTCCCCGCCCGCTTTGCTGATCCTAACATCCTCGCAATTTCCTTAAAGGGAGGAGCTTTGTAAAAACCATTCTTACCTGACCTTTAAATGGCAGAAGCAATAACTCTACTCAATTTTGAGTGTTTACGTATAATAGTTTAGAAGATCTCGTGACGAGTCAACGGATCTCTGGATATCTCCTATATCATTTAAGGGGTCCCACACATTTCACGGGACCCAAGCCAACCTCGTCTGCTCGTGGTGCACCCTGCTAATCAACTCTGGCTCCCACCAACCCGCATTGGATTAGCGTGGTAGGAAGAAGGAAAAGGTGAAAGGTGGGCAGAAGAAAAAAGTCATGGTTGAGGAATATCAGGGAATGGACTGGCATATCTGGAATATCCGAATGGTTCCGCCGAACCAGAGATCGCCAACCTTCACTAGTTCGAGAGGCACTTAAAAAAAAAAAAGGTAGGAAATGGCCCAAATCCGACCACATGAACCCGTACAAACGACGGCTCCCGATGACCGGCGATACCCGAGGCCATGCCGACTGGCGGACGTTGGCGAACGGGGGCAGCGCAGGACCGGTATGTGGTGATCGTTGGAGGAGGCCTATATCCAGCAGTGTACGTCTATCGGCTGATGGTGATGACGATGAATACAAAATGCCATATAGTTTGCAGCCACAATTTATTGAGATACTTTCACATAAACATATCTTCATATATTCTTAACGCGAAGCTTCAACCAGCGAAACGAGTCCGTTAGAAACAAACGCGACCGACACAAACAAGCAAAAACGTCTAACACTAATTTACTGGTGATAGGTCTCTTGCAGTATGCAAACATTACCGTTATCCGGTTCGAGGCCGTTCCCGCTAATGATTATCGGAGTAAAGAAACTTAACATGTCTAAGCGATGAACGCATGTGGTACTGTGTATGTATCCTAACCACGGCGCTAAGCACCAGATAAACACCTTGCCGGTTCCCGATCCTTTGGAATTAAAGATGTGGCTCCATTATTATTAAAGATGAGGTAGGAAGTAATTTTTTTTTTTAGTTATACATTTCTGCAGTTTATTTTGTAGTTTCGTTGTTGGCGCTCTAGTTATGGGTTTTCATTTTTTTTTTGGAGCAATACTATTTTAAAACCTTTTTATTTTTTTTTAATAAAATATTTACACAAGATATCTCTTAACATATCTCCCTATTTTACTTTGACAGAGTAGATTACTGGTTCCCGGATTTTTTCTCTCTTAGGACCACTTTTAAAATTTTGCTGGTTCCAGTGGACCCCCTGCAGCTATATTTCTACCATATTCCTTAAACTCGAGAAATAATGTAAAGATTAGAACCTACGTAGACCCCCGGCGAATCTCTCGCGAACCCTTGGGAGGTCCACCTGTACCACTTTGGAAACTAAGGTAGCAGATAGAATGATATTAAAATATTTCTTTTTAATAATTAAGCAGTTAGTTAAATACGTCAAGAATGGGTACACTCTATTCTTCTTCATAATCAAACCTTTAGATTAGATGGAGTAAGAGGTAGAGTCTTAGATTCTGTTCATTCGAACCTGACTGCACCGAAAGTGACGCGGAGTGGTGCTGACGGTGTGGACTGATGCTCAACAACCAGGAGCCGACACCAGGTGCATCTGTTCACCGTTCTCCGTGGGCGACGTGAGCCTGTGGCGCAGCGCGAAGGCCGCCACAACCCGCGCCACCTGATAGACATGGTATCAAGTAAACTAGTTATAATGAAATAGGATAATTAAGACATGAAAATTAAATTTTTCTCATTTGCTCTCTTTATACGCTTTTTTCCTATGGATATATGTATGAGCATGGTACAGTACTATGTCCAAAAAAAACGTTGACACATTTGAAGCGGCGTTGATTTTTCTATTTTTAGCATTCCTGCAGTACAAGGCGTTTTACACCTGGTAGTAAAGTCATTGTGGCGGTACAAGGCTTATTGAACCCTGTAACTTTTATTAATGTTGTCTTTCGCACGACAGCAAAGTCCACGCTTTTCCTAGCCGTAAGCGAAGCATTTACATGATGTTCAAGACCTGGGTTCTCACTCAACATGGGTTACTAAATATTACCTCTCCGGGTGTGTCTTCGTGTACAGCGTGTCCGCACCTCGTCAGCACTTGCATTTGGAATTTGCCTGCGAATCGTTACATACATTAGATAGAAGTATAGAAAGAACCCAAATCATTAATTATTGCACACCTGTTGGTGCAGTCTGCTCGTTAACAAACGTGGCTTTGGCTCCCACTAACCCGCATTCGGCCAGCTTAGTGGGAGAGACGTGGAGATCTTTTAGGAAGACCTATGTCCAGTAGTCATAGTCAGCACCATAGTCACGTCCCTCAGACATGAGGTTACGACAAAGAAGAAGATGTCCAGTAGTAGACATTTATCGGCTGATGATGATTGATTATAATGAGGAGCCTTCAATATTACTTGGCGGGAGGACTACCAAAGATTAAGAGAAAAGAGTGTTTTGCTGAATTAATATATTTATAAAACATAGTATGGGAGTAGTTTGACTTCTCTCTACCATCTTCCCGTAAGATATACCCGCGTTCATAAACAATGCACCTATAAACACTCGTTAATCATTTAAAGAGTTATGCTTGAAATTTTATAAAAAATACCTTGCATCTGTCCAACAGTGAGTTCCCTATCCAGCCCATCTACGGAAGCGAGCAACAGCAACCTTGGCGCCCTGGTGTGCAAGAACGCGCTGGACAGCCCGCCAAACCAGCCCTCCCAATGTTTCTCAGTACGGGACAAGTCTATACGCCATTTGTATCTGTAAAACAAATAACCAATTTTTTGGAAGCGCTGATAGCAGTTCGTACGGAGGTAAATTGCCAATCGGCGCTGGACTCTCCTTAAAAAAATTCTCTGCGTCCCGGCAATAGGAATGTTAAGATAGTTAAAAAAATTTTTTTTTTCAAATTATAATAATGTTGTGTCAAAAAAAATACACACTTCATGGTACTATCAGTAACTGCGTGCGGCACTGCAAACGTGGTGTCTCTGCTGGAGCACCCGTCCCCCTGTGTCGGGTTGGTTTCACTCCTTTCCACCTCCCCGTCGTCACTTTCCTCGGCGATCGCGTTAACGTTGGGAGGGTGGCGCATGGCCACCGGCCCGCAGTCCGTATCATCGCTCTTGTAAGAGTCCACCTCGTTGATCGCCAACAATCCTGTATAGCAACTGGAACATGTTGTTTTACGTGCTGATCACATCTACCTTTGAAAGTTCTAAAAAAAAAGCAGTTAAATGGAGCAATGATCTTGCTAAGAAACTTACAGGTGCCTGGTTGGACTCCGGGACCACAAGTGTAATTTAGTTAGTGGTAGAGTTCAATTCCACTTAGCTAGCTACTGGTGGTAGGTATCTGTTGCTGGGGACCGTCAAGGTGGGTAGCAATAGTGTGCAAACATTACTGTCTTCTGGTTTGAAGGGCGCTGTAGCTAGTGTAATTACTGGAGTAACAAGACTCAATATCTTATCTGTCAGGCGGCAAGCGCAATGTAGTTCAGTGCATACCATTTAACTAGCGCCAGGTTGTCATGGGCACATGTATCACAGCATCAGGTTAACATCCCACTCTTCTCGTCACTTAATGACATTAAAAAAAGCCTCATATTGCAAATCTGCCACTGTAACAGCATTACTGTGTCCTAGCTGTTTACACATGAGAGCCAGAATATTCTGGAAAAGCATACTTCACCATCTATACCCTCATTATAGCTTATTACTACATCAAAATTGATATCAAATGTTATAACTTAAATAATATTTACTTACTTCATGATCTGACTAGGCATAGACACCTTTGCCGAATCTACATTTCTTACTTGCCCACTACGCACACTGTGAACATTAGAAAATATTTTAATGTAGTTTAATAAAAAAAAAACTGTCCTCTATAGACTTCTCTTTGAAAATACCATCCATTAATCCACCTCTGCAGTAAATGAAACTCTGCAAATAAAATGTGTTGTTTATTACAGATAATTGGCATTTGCTAAGTGGGTTAACAATCTCTGAAGCGGACTGACATCCTGTTGGAGAGTGCAGGAAATTATTGTTAATGATGATTGGCAATCTGTTCCCTAGCATCCACATCACGTGAAAGAAAGACGATAAAGTATTTTTTAAGAATTCACTTACCACCATTCTATTGCATGCTCAATACTTTTGAAGTGTGTTGGCCGGCCCCGGAGAAAACTCTGCATGCTGGCCAATGCCTCCATTGCAGTACCTGAAATAACATGATAGGGTATAAACACAAGTTTCATTTATTTATTAAAAGAATTTTATGTATTTGAAGACAAAGCAGTGGTATTAGCCTCCTCCCCAGGAAAACTGAAGAAGGCTTAGGCTGACCGAGAGAGACTGGATGATTACATAGGCTGCATGCATTTTGGCAATCTAATTGAATAATAGACTAATACAGGGTGAATCTAATAATGATGTGCTAACACACACTATGTATGTGTGTGTCATCTTTAAGAATTAAGAAAATGTGCAGGTTTCATAAAAACTTCATTAGGATTAAAAAACTGAACAATTGTTAAATTTTGTACACTATTTCTTAAACAAAATAAATGAAAAAAAAAAAAGGTTTAGGTAAAAAAATAATAATCTGACAAAAACATTGAATATTGCTTTTTATATTATATATCAAGAAGTTTGTACCTTCAACAACATCAATAACGGCAAGTCCTTGTACATATTGCTCTAGCACTGGTGAATGAGCTGCTCTTACTGCAATAGCTCCACCCATTGAGTGCCCCAGTAGAATTAAAGGAGGCGGTTCTTCATCATATAATTTTTGTATCACTTGCTCAACATCTCTGTAATAAAACTTAAATTATGCAAATGTCAAACTCATGGAAGAAAATACATCACAGTTATATATAGAGAGATTTCAAAAGTTCATAAACAATACTTGTGTTTAGACTGTTTCTTATATAATTAATAAAATTCAACTTACTATTACTCCATGTTATTTTAATTTTCATCTCAGTGAGGAATTTATACAATGGCAAAACTCCTGCAAATTTATATATGATAGTAATTCTTACTTGACTAAAGTTTCTATACTGAGATCATCTGGGTCCTTCACTTTCGTCTCACCATGACCTCTAATATCCATAGACACAACCTGACAGTGGATCATGTTCATTATCTCTTCCTACAAGCACACCTGGGAGTCAATTATATTAAATAAATATGTGGTGATTGTCTCATAAGTATTCATCATCAACAAGATCATTTCAAAGGATGGATATCCACTGCTGGACATAGGTTTCGAAATGTTATGAAACATTACTATTATAGAATGTTTTTTTAAAATATTTAGAAGTTAATTTTAAAGATCTGTATAAATTTACATACAAGACATATATTTTGTACCCTTCTAATTTGTAAATGTATTTTATATTCAATAACAATATTATAATTAACAATAGTACTCATCAAGAATATTTATTGGAGAATCTCAAGTCTAGATGTGTCTCGTAACATACCAACACAATGTGACATGAAAAAGTAATATAAAATTATTACGGTAAACAGTGACCAGCTAAGACCAGAGTATCCGCCTCCATGCAGAGTAAATATTCGTGGCCTTGAAGGATGATCAGGCTCTGGGGATTGGTAAACACGAAAGATTCCATCTTCGGTTTCCACATCAATATAATTGTCAAAGTATTGCCTCCACGATACTGGTGAATAATCCTTACGTCGGGCAGCGCCAAATGGTGCCAACCTATCAAAATATGCCAAAATTTTTAAATTGTTCAATAATATAATGATTCCCATTAGATTATAAGAATATTAATAATATGATAAATAAAAGTGATCCCACATGAATGCCGGAGAAATGGTGTACGTATGTGTTGATCTTTTTAAATTATCATTATAGTTGAAGATATTTGCAATATTTTTGTTATTAATATAAAAAAAATTGTAAATATAATACAACTTACTTGGGAACACCGGACGATTTAGGCACTCGCGGCGGCAACTTATTTTTCATTATAGATTTTTGCAGAGAAGACATTCTTTATTTATTTTTATATATTCATGCAATAATCAAGTTATTGTGTATTATTTTTTATGTATAATGCTGAAAATTGCATTAGGTCAACATAAACTTGCACAAACATAACATTCAGCCGACATTTTGTTTTTTTTTTCTTTCACAGTAGAAAGGCAAAGAAATCACGCAGTTCAGTCTTTGGGTGTATGGTTTTATATACTGTGAGACTATTATTCTGAAGCATTAATTTTCAGATGCCAACTCTTATTTTAAAACGTCATACCTTATCTCTCTCACCAAGTTAAAAATATGTCAGAACTCAAAATGCTATTAGTGTTTTCAATAATATAAATTAAAGGAATAAAATATTAAGTTTAGTATTTTATGAGATTATTCTTAATTCTTATTCGAAAATAAACCACAACGATATGGATTTTAAAAAAATGTGCCGAATATGCTTAGAAATAAATCATAAGGAGACATATGATATTTATACAAGTTACTATGGCAAAATAAATACTTTATATGCTGAAATGCTTAGTAATTGCACCAAACTGAAGGTCCGTAAAATTGCAAATACTCAATTGTACAAAATCTCTGAAACTCATATCTGTAGAATAGCCATACATGAATTTTCCGTTAATTTATTTCTTTATTTTTAGCCATGTAAAGGTGATGGATTACCAAGATTAATTTGTAAAGAGTGTACCAAACAATTGAAACGTGTGTATATATTTAACATACAGTGTGAGGAAAGTGATAAAAAATTGAGGTATCAATTGGATCACAAGCCTATTATGAATAACTGTAATATTAACTCTGGAAGTTCAGAAATTAAAACTGAAGAATTGGAAATTGTAGCAAACATTGTTAATGATGTAAATAATGCCTCACAAACTCCAGTAAAACCAATAGTGGAGAGTAATGCAAATCATTTGGATAGTGAAATTAAATATGGTAAATTAGTGACTGTTTTCAATAGCTTTAGTTTTTATATGGGTCATCTATTTTAAGATATTTATTTTGTTTTATGACATTTCTTTGTGAAACAACAGGAGAATACTACATAGCATATATATCAATATTGACTCAATCATTCACTGTAAACATTGGTTTTGGCACTGTAATGAAATTGGTATGACAAGTAATTTAATGAATTTTAATTGCTCAAGATATTAAAATTGTTTTCCCTTTTTACATTTTACTTCATACATTCACTTAGTATTTTTGAAATGTATTATTATTTCTTTTATTCTAGAACCAATGTGTAAAGATGAGGATGCTGATGATAGTTGTTGGGATGCAGAAGATGACAATTTTTTAATAGAAGAAATAAAATCTAAAAAAGAGACAACAGGTAGTTTTATTCTTTAATAGATGAGATAATTCGTATTACCAATTTATTGTCATATAGTTATTGTAAAACTTATTGCACTTTTTAAATACATATTAATATTTCATCTATAACAGGCTTTAATGGTGAACAACCCAAGAAACGAAAAGGAAGCAAAAAGAAGTGTATGTATTTTTAATAATCTTTTACAGAATTCTTTTTCAATTATTTATATGTATTTTTATAATTAATTAAAAAAATTACATTGACACTTTCTACATTTTCAAAGAATTTATACCATTCATTGTTATTGAATACACTAATTGAAACACTTGTCAGTTAAACTAGCTGTATTTGTACAAGTGTTGAATATTTGTATGAACAGATAGTCCTCTTTTGTTATAGTATACATTTGCTACAACTTATATCCATGCCAAAAACCATAACTGCAGATGCAATCATATAAGCCAAAGTTACTATTATATTTTATAATTTTCATATAAAAAGCTAAGTTGTTCCTTTAATCCATTGTAAGATTTTGTTAGAGCAATAAGTGAAATAAATCTTCAATTGATAAAAAATATGACTGCTTATAGCAATATACACTATACCTCAAGTGCTTATAGCTTTGGCACATAATAATACTAAGCGACATTACCTATTGGGGTAAAATTATTGAATTTCACTAGCTACAGCATCCTTCAAACTGAGTTGTAGTAGCACGCACTTTGGAGGCCCCAGCAATAAAGACCTATCAGTAAAGGGAAGTTGTACACATGAAAATCTTTTGCATAATATGTGTTACACAGCATAGCTCCATAGAATGCTAAAGGAATAGATAATTTTTTTACAAAAGTTTTTTTTAAATGGATATGTTCTTTTATTTACAGATGATGTTAACATATTAAAAGATGAAAAACAATTACCAGAGAGCAAACTACCCCATCAATGTGAAGTTTGTGGCAAGTTCTTAAGTACAAAAAGTAATCTCAAAGCACATAAAATATGCCACAGTGATTTGCGACCTTACAAATGTGACAAGTGCCCATCAGCTTTCAGGTTAAAAAAATGCTTCTATTAAAATTTAAAAACAATAGTTCCTTTAAAAATGGCAATTAAACTTTTTAGAGTAATGTTATGTAGCATTGGTTGCTATAAATTTCGTAAAAATTCTTAAAGCACAATTATATTTTTTAGTTTATGCATTGACAATAAATAGCCCTATACTTTTTTATTATGTTTTATTGCTATAACTATTTTTATCTATAAAATAAAAATAATGGAGTTTTTTTTATGACACATATGCCTAAGATATAAAAGCTTCAAAAAAATCTCTTTTAAAACGTAATTGAACTTAACTTACATTTTTAAACTTCTTACCATATTGTAAGAAATTCAATGAACTTAGAAAACATTTAAATTACAGAGGTCACAGCACACTTAACCAGCACAAAAAACTTCACACAGGAGAAACTCCATACCATTGTGAATATTGTCCAAAGAAATTCAGTCGACGTACTGGACTTGTTAATCACATTCGGATGCACAATGGTTTGTGAAATACGGTTCAAGACTATTCACTGGAACATTTTCATTAATAATTACTTAAAATAATTAATATACTTTAAGTTCATATAATGTATTTTTGTTTTACATTTATTGTACCAAAAAACATATATTATCTATAACTACTTCTGTAATGCAGTTGTAATACAGAATGGTTTGTGTTATAGGTGAAAAGCTATACAGCTGTAATTTATGCTTCAAGAGTTTTGTCCAAAGTGCCCAATTGTCAGTGCATATGCGGAGGCATAAAGGAGAAAAACCTTACCTCTGTCAAGACTGTGGCAAAGGTAATTGATCGAACAGAACAGACAACAATATTAATACACAAAGAACATTTATTATCCACATTTACACGATGAGCTATTATTTTCACAGGTTTCTCTATCAAAGCAGACCTTAGGGTGCATCAAAGAATACACAATGGTGAAAAACCATATCCGTGCCATATATGTAGCAAAACATTTGCCACATCTGGAAATCTATCAATACATGTACGAATTCATAATAAAGAAGTTAGGTAAGAACATAAGAATAGTCAGTTAGTTATTAAGTTTTAATAGGTTTTTTGGATATAAGTATTCGCATAAACCACCAAACAGCCGTGTGAAAACATTACTGTGTTCCAGTTTTAAGAGCTCTACAGCTAGTGAAATTACTGAGGTAACAAATCTTAACTTCTCATGTTTCAAAGCAACCAATGCAATGTAGTTCAGTGTTTATCATCCTAAGCAAGGTCATGTAGTTATGTGCAGGCGCATCAGATACAGTCAAGCAGATGTCGCTTCGTCAAATAAAAAAAGTTAACAATGTATTGTGTGACACATATCAAGAAAGTAATGAAGACTGATATTTAGTTTCGAAATAAATAAGACCAAGTAGTAATTATCACAGAAAATATTGTTATGTCTTTAAAATAAACCCATATAATGTAAGAGAACTAATCTTACCAAATTATTTATTTCAGGTATAAATGTAAGGAATGTCAAAGAGGATTTGTCACATGCAGTGCCTATACAGTACATTTGAAAAGGCACAAAGGGCAACGTGACTATCATTGCGAATGTGGAAAAACCTTTTATACTTCATCAGCCTTAAAGCAACACAAAGTCGTGCATACCGGCGAAAAGAATTATAAATGTAAAATATGCGATCGGAAATTTTCACAATCAAGTCATTTAGGAAGACATTTTAAACGCGACCATTCAAAAAGTAACGCGACCGAGACGCCATCGAGCTATTATAAGTTAATGGTTGTGCCTGAAGCGAATAAACCAGGATTCGATTCTTTTGAAATTCAAAAAATGGCGCCCAATGAATCTGTCAAATGTGAAGGATTATAGTGTTCCAATTGCTTCTCTTCTACAAAGACAACATTAACTTAAGTCATGATTTATATCAGTTTTTTTTTAAAACCATGAATTTTAACTACCTCAACATATTTGACTTTGTCTAAGCAAATACTTTATTTGCTTTACTATCTTTTTACATAGTACTCAAGTATGTCTTGCATTTTGTGTAATTATTTGTTTCGTGTCGTATGTAACTATTTATTTAACTTATTGTTATTTACGAATAAAGTACTCTATTACAGACAAAATATGTTTTTAAAGAAGATTAGTGTGATAATAAATTTTGATACAAAGAATATTTCTCTCTTATATTTGTCATATATATCATGAAATAAACGACGACATCATGTCGATAATTCATTTGTTTTATTTAGTAAACTAAACGTCATCAAACAATCGTTTCCTTTCCAAGAGATTCGAACAAACTAATGTAATTAATGCATTTCGTTTATTTAATAAAAATTATGGAGTTAAAATTGCAACATATATTTCGAACGAACTTGTAAACAAAATTTTAATTGTTTACATTTTTGTGTTTTTATGAACACTACATATATAAGATAAACTTTGTAAACAAAGCGTAAATTGGAATGAAGTTTTATTTTTATCTGTGAAGATTGAAGATTGTGATTGTTGCATTGGCATTTATTAACAGTTTTCTTTCTAGTTTTTTGTTTTGCCTTATTTTTAAGTTCTTGACTCATAATGACTGCAAATTAATGTAATTAGGATGACAATGGAAAGGAGGATTAAGCTTAAAACACTTAATAGTCACATTACTTGTAAAATTTGTCGTGGTTACTTCATCGACGCTACTACAGTCACCGAGTGTCTTCATACGTGTTAGTATTCTTGTTAGATTGTTTAAAGTCGGCTTACAAATGTATTATGAAAGAATAATGAAAATCGTGAACTCTATATATTTTTCAAAACTTAACATTCAACCCTCCAGAAAGTGTATTTTCCCTTTAACAGTTTTAAAAAACATGTTTATGAAACAAATTAAAAATACTTTCCACTTTGACTGCAATTGGTTTAATAACTAAAAGACAGATATGTTGGTATATGCGCAAAGAAGTATATTTCTCTTGTGTGTGAATCAAATCAAACATGGAAAATACCAGATGTTATACTAACAAGCAAGTCAAATCAGGTTCAATTAAAGATTTGCTAATGTCTATTATTGTTATGATTAATTTCAGTCTGCAAGAGTTGTCTGGTGAAACATTTGGAGGAGAATAACACTTGTCCAACATGCAACATTGTAATCCATCAATCTCATCCTCTCCAGTATATAAGCTTTGATAGGACAATGCAGGATATTGTTTATAAATTAGTGCCTGATTTGCAAGACAGTAAGTACATATAAGTAGATGCAGGAATAAGTTTCGGATTTACTTTAAAAAATAGTTTTGACTTCTACTTATTAAAAATTGATTCTCTTTTATTACAACAGAATGATACAGGCAGAATACACCCAAAAAATTATAAAAATACAACATCATTGACAAATCAAATAATTATAAAGCTAATAATAAAAACAAATCAAAATTAACTAGTATTTAAGTTGATAATCATTTAATATTCATGTTTCCAACAATTCATAAAGTAAAAAACTTAACCCACCAATATCTTGAATTTTAAATATTGACACCTTAATTATGTTTATAATAGAAAAATATGTTGAAATTGTATCTTAAAATTCATTAACAATATTCTTAAATATATTAAACTTAAATGGTCATTTAATTCTAGATGAGATAAAACGAGAGAGAGATTTTTACCGAACACGAGGGCTGCCATGTCCAAAGGATGCTGCCCTCGCTGCAGACAAGCCTGGTGCTGGAGATGAACCTGAACAGCCAGATAATACTGACTGTCATAGAAAAGATGAACAGGTATGCAACATTATTATTTGGACTAAGCATTTTTTTGTATTTTTTTTTAATTCACAATAGGCTATCATTTAACCTTAATCATATTGAGGGTAGGCCTGTGCCCCAACAGTGGGGACGTAAATTGGCTGTTATGGTATGGTATGCATGTCTACAACATAACATATATGTGTAGCCATTGACGTGGAGATCTTTGAGTAAGACCACTGTGCAGCAGTGGATGTCTAACGGCTGATGATGATGCATGTCTATGTAATCTTAGATGGTGGAACAAATTGTTTCGTGAATATTCTGGCTCCTATAAGTTAGAACATGTTAACAAAGATTGATATTATGAGGTCCTTACCACCATCCAAACTCAACATATATGTGATCCTGAATTTAAAACCTTCCTGATTTAAGCCAAACAGATACTGCTGGACAATGGTTGTATTTATAAAGTTTGGTGCCAGCCTTTTCTGGGGTATGTTCTTGTAATGTTGTTTCATGTAATTTTCAGGTCAATGTTTGTTTGGAATGCATATCAACATCACTACGTACACTGAAGCGTAGTTTTATAAGGTGTTCTGCACAGGCGACGATAACACACCTTAAGAAATTTGTAGCGAAGAAAGTATTAAATGGTATGGAGAAGTATAGGGAAGTGAGTATTTTACTGACACCATCCATATTGTTACCAATGCTGCATCTTAATTTTCTGCCAAACAATTGTATGCAATTCTTTGAAGTTTGAACAGTGTTGTAGAGCTAGTGAAATATTTGGATAATGAGTCGATAAGATCTTATGTCTCATGGCAACAAGTACAATAAATGTGATGAGTAATATAAAGTAAAACTACATTGTTATGGGCCTATGTATTATTTGTCACCAAGTAAACAATCGGCTCATTGCTACATTGATTAATAAAAATGTTGTCATAATGTTTTTAAAATGGAATAAATACTCATAAATCTTAAACAAAAGCATCTGTGGAATTGTAACCCAGGAGCTATATATAAATATATATGTGTATTTAGTTGTATATATATAAGCAGTATTTACATATATACATTTTGTGTGTATATAAATATAAAGTGGCATGTATCAATTGCACATGTGGCCATATTTTAATATTGCTACCATGTCCACTGCTAACATGACAACAACCTAACCTGGTAAGGTTAGGTTGTTGTCACAGTTCTTTGTACCTACACTGTTACTATATGAGTTATTTATTTCCATAGTAATTTATGGATATCTAAATGATTGATAAATGTGTCTCTTGTTATTGAAATGAGTGGTATTAAAATATTTTATTTTAATTTACAGATCGACATACTGTGCAATGACGAATTACTAGGCAAGGATCATACGTTGAAATTCGTATACGTCACGCGGTGGCGGTTTCGCGACCCACCGCTCCGGCTGCAGTACCGGCCCAAGATAGACTTGTAAATGTGCTCTAGATATAATAATTATAATGGTCCGTAACGCGATTTTATGGTTTATATGATATGATTTTAGGGTTCTCATCCAAGTGTAGAAAACATGTGTAACAATATTTTCATACAGCACAAATAATTTCAATTTGCTCATTTAACTAAGTGAAATGGAATTTGAAGAGTTAATTTTAAGGTTAGGTTTTAAAACTAATATCAGAGTTAATTTCCATAACACATTATATATGATGCCTCTAATTACTTTTACAATGGTTTATTTACAATTGATCTGATGATCGCAGCATTATCACCATCATTTTATACTCTCAATGTTCACTGCTGAGCATTATTCACCAAGATCATTATCTCTTTAAAGAAATAAAATTTCTTACAAGAGTCAATAATACCAATATTATTCAAAACTAAAAAGAAAAATCTATATTGTAAGTCCATTTTGGTTATACATCTATTTATAGAGGCATTATTTACTTTTCATTCTAAGGCTAGGAATTCAGTCTTGCGATATTCACGAGCTTATTATTTTTCTACTACCAACATCTCAACTACTCTTCTGCTCGCCCAAGGATAGCAACCCAAAGATCTTAAAATGAAGTTTATAATAACTGTTAAGTTATATCAAATAACTATGGTCTCTTACCTTATTTATACATGTGTATTAATAAAATCGCGTTACGACCTTTGATTTGTATGGGTATTGAATACCCTTTAATATGGATACCATTTTATATTAATAGAAAGTTATCACAAACGGTGATGTAAGAATTTTTATACCTTTAGAAGATAATAAATAAATCTTTTGTTATAATTAACAATATGTATGATTTTGTTTATATAAATTTTAATTAGCCAATGAACTAGGAAAATTGTTGTCATCAACTTTGCCTAGTAACTACCAATTTTTTTTTAACAAAGCTTAGTATTTTTGTTTATGTTTACTTAGAGAGGTTTTGTTAATTTTGTTTTTGTTAAGTTATTGACGATCCAAATAGTAATTGCTTCACTCCACTATATTTTTTTGGAAAATTGATATTATAGATAAATGATTAGTTAATTTCATTATAGTTTAATTTAGTTATATTGTATGTAGCCAATGTAAAGATTATTTAAACTTAAATATGTAAAATATATTATTTGAACACGTGAGTAATTTTTTTTCGTTTCTGATATTTATTAACAAACTAATTTGTAGTTTATTTAGTTGTTTTAGAACAAAAAAAAACAGATACGAAAATTTACCATTTTTAAAAAAATTTGAAAAATTTAAATTATTTTTTTTTTTTTAGAAATAGGTAACGAAATAACTACACTGATTTTGGACACACCCACAACTACAGGTTTACGTAACAGACACAAGATGTCTATTCTGCGTTTAAAATTTTCCTTTAAAATCAGTTTACTCAAGAGAAAACGTAATATGCATTTTGACAATATATCTGAGAGATATACTGTCAACACCATTAACTATTATTAAATTATATTTGCCTAGTAATTGGTTATATTTTTTAAATTAATGCTGTTAAAGTGTAATATTGTTTTAATAGCAGTACTACCCTTTAAGAAAGAGTTTTTATCCTTAGCATCTATAAGATCCTTTTTAATTATTTTTATAACCACAACATGAAATTTATTCTAAATATAGTACCGCAATTAATTTTATTTTACAACTTTAGATACAAAGGTATTTATTTTCAGAAAAGCATAATATAATTTTTCAAAACTGAGTCCAAAATATGGAAAATATGTATTTTTAACATGTAGTCATTATTTATAAATGTATACATAGAAATTATGGACGATTTATATTGAGTAAAAGTATTTGTGAGGGAAACAACAACTAGCTATATTTATTTCATGATTCAAAATATTTACTTTATTTAAAAAAATATAAACATTTTATGTTTGCTCAGCAATTTATATTGCAGTTTATTATTAATATTTTGAATTATTGAAAATATTAACGTAAAACGTTTCGTGAAACAGCTTTAAGTACAACACTATTCTTTAAGTATATTGTATCTGTGGTTCGGTTTGTTTGTGTGTGCGTCGCGGTGTTATGCAGGTGGTGCTGCCGTGCTGAAAATATGAAAATGGTCCGCCGATAGTTTCCCGTTAATACGTTATACAAAAGAAATATTTATTTTATTTAATAAAACAAAATTCCCCATCGTCAAGCTGGGTGCCAAAACTGTGGAGAGATTTTTGAACTTGGCGGACGATAGCTTCGTCGAAGATGTCAACGACGACCTGAAATGTTTTATATCAGAGAAAAAAGTTGACAGGTAAACAGTATTCATTATAACACCGCATTCTTTGTCGGTTAATTATTTTTTTGTGTCAGGAAACAGACTGAAATGCGTAGAAAGCGTGCTAAAGTCGGCCCGATGTAGTAATATATTCTCATATAATTTCAAGGTTATAATGTCGATCGCTTACCGGACGTAGGATGTGATCAAATGGAGCGAAACGCTGCGGCACCTTGGATGCTAATGGCTATTCATGAACGTAGAAAAAATAGCGTCACCTGCTGCTTCGGTGCAATGGCCTCAGCTTTTTTTATCCAGCTTATAGGTTTTACGCTCATATATCAATATTTTTCATATATTTCCCGCACTTTTTTTTAGTCGGTTTAAGTTTGAGTTTAATTAGTATTTTTTTAAAACAGACATAATGAATCTATTGAGCATTTTAGGTGTGTATGTATAGTAATAAATGCGCCTGTGTCCCTGTTTTACTACCAAAAAAAAAACATTAATAATTTTTTATTAAATATCTGAGTATAAGGTGGAATAGAAAATATTTTTTTTTTAACAAAATGTGTTTTTTTTAACATCTAAATAGATTATACATGATGACGTCTATATTTTCCTTGACGAATGAGCATTGTTAAAAAAATGTAATATGTTTGAATTAACAAAGTTAAGACAAAGGTTGACATACATTGGTAAGATAAATAATATGTACTTAATAGTCCAACACCTTTGTTTTTAATATGAAGAGGTTTATGATTTATTTATAATATATTTTATTAATAAAGTCTTTTCAGACATGCAATTTTTTTTTTATTTTTTATGGAAATAAATTCTTGATATGGAGATTATAGAAGAAAGTAATTGCAAAGAAGGTGTAATTTTTAATTGCTCAAACATTTATGTGTCATAGCCAGTCATTCTAAAAGAATGTATTCAATAAAAGCGTTTTTAATTGGTACACTTCCAAAAATTATGTCTATCTTTATATTTGCAATATCCAATAATACCAAAATATCATAAAATATATCAAAATGCAAAATGTAATCACACACTATTATTATTATATTAACAACATATGTCTATAATAAAGAAAAGATATACAATAATACACAATGGTATCCTGATAGGTTTCTGTTTCAAGCTTTTCAATAATTATATTTTAATACGATTTTTATTGGCGAAACTACCAACATACCTAATTTTTTTTATTTTGAAAAAGAGATTATAATAATTTAACAGATTTATTGAAATATGAAAACAAAACTATCGCATATTTCGTAACAATTGGTTGGAATGTTTTAATAATATGTCATGGTCATTGTGTGCAACTATATGATGGTGAACGTACGTGTTTGTACAGTGTGCTGGTATTCCCGCCGGTCAGCAACTACCGACGGTTCCTCATACACCGCTGCGTCGAGCAACTCAACCGGCCGGACCTCGCCACCTTCTCCATCGGCGTAAGCGACGAGCGGCGCACCGTCGTCTGCTACCGTGATCGACTCCTGAGGTAAGGCACTAGCATAAAAAGTCCAGTATAATCCTCCAACACAATGCACTCGCCTTATTGTACTCGTTGACTTGAGACATAAGATAATAAGTTCCGTTACCCATTTCACTAGCTACAACGGCCTTCAGACTGGTGGCTGTAATTGGAGCTGCGGTGTTAATTACTAATACGGTTTCCGGCAACAGACACCGTACGTACTAGTGTAATAATAAATTTCAAAATTGTGTTCACATCTACAGGGGAATAGTAAGATGTTGTCTGTCTTCTTTCGAATCGGTGAAAACTCGGAATTTTTCATTTATATGCATTGTCGCCAGTGGTCGCCAAAAGCGTTAAAATTCCGCTGGTGTTCCGAAAAATCTGATATGCTTTCTTATGTTTCAAGACTCATTGAAACATAATTGTTTAATGATAATTTCGTTACAATAATCATATTTATTTATTTTCCTTTATTGTACACCAGTTACAAGATATGGAATACATTATATATATACATAAATGTACAATGTGGGGTGTTATTGCTCAAAAAGCAATTTTTTCCAGACAACCCAATGGAAAGGAAGACGTGAACTAAAAGCAAAGATAAGATAGTGGTGCACTAAATTATTAAAAACAAAATGCTTGGTGACAGATGCAAGCAATAGCACAATTAGAAAGTATAATTTAAACTTTATGATAGTAGTTACTTAAGTGTCTTTTGAAAGAAAATAGGGATTTGGCGGTACGAATATGGTTCGGTAAAGAGTTCCCATTAGCGAACCGTCGTAACGGAAAAGGAGTTTTGCAAAAATTAAGAGGAATGCACGGGGACGTGAAGTGAAAGATTTATCGAAGAGCGAAGAGTACGATTGTGGCAATCGGAATTAAATTAGAATTGATAATTTAGGCAGGAAGGTGTTAAAGAATTGAACAATATCTTGTATAGAATGGAGAGAATGTGAGTATTCCTGCGAAGACGGATTGGCAGCCACTTGAGTTTTTTGCAAAATTCAGAGATGAGATCGTATTTGCGTAGCCCAAATATGAATCGTATACACAAATTTGGAACACGTCGAATTTGGAGATCGTCAGCATACAAGTGGGAAGAAGAAAATAAGTCGTGGGTTATAGAATTGATGAATATAGCAAGCAGGATTGAAGACAACGCGCCACCTTGAGGCAAGCCAGCAGTGTTGTTTAAACAGGTGGACAAATTATTCTGCACCTGGACACGCTGTTGACATAGTAGTTTAATTACAATATATTAAACTAAAAAATCTTGTTAGCTGTTACCGAGATTTCAATTAATAATTTATTGGTCTGTGAGGTCGAAAAGGTTGGCAACCGCTGGTTGTGTTGATGTTTTCTTTTCGGCCTCGAATCTGATCTTGATATAAAATAACGAACAGCACCACCGGCAACTGAAATCTCTTGTTTGCGTGCGATGAAAGTCGAGAAGCGCACGAAAAGTATAACATACGCACTAAGAATTTTTATTTTTTTTTTTTTTAAGTTTCAAGTTATTTTCACTTTTTCTCTAGTGTTGGGTCTTTGATGACGAAGATCGCCTAGATTAGCATGTCAGCACCTATTTACATCACCAAGCAATAATCTGCACACACAACTCTAATAAGGTTTAAAGGGCACTAATTAGTGACATTACTGGGTTAATGAGGCTTATCATATTACCACTGTACTGAGCTCAATATGCTGTAGAATTTACAGCAGCTAATTGTTAGCTTTGAAATAGTGGTAGCTCGCTGACCTAATGGTTAGAGTGTGCGGCTTTCATTCCGAAGGTCGCGGATTCGAATCTCGGCATGTACCGATGACTTTAATATTTAAGTTATGTACATTTGTGAACTTTAGTAACAACAGCGAAATACAAACGGTGAAGGAAAACATCGCGAGGAAACCCGCACACTAAAATTATCTTTGTGTGTGGTGGCCCTAATAAAGTGGCAACAGGCTCGCCCCCTGCTACATGGGACCTAATCTGACCACATCTGGCGAATAGTGGGTTTTTATTCGCTTCTGTTATTATCTCTAGAGCATTGTATAGAAAAGTGTATGTTCCGTAAATCAAGGACCACTCCTAATGCATTGTAGAAAGCTACCGAAGAGGCTTTATTAAAAATCTCACAAAACCCGGACATCCTCTCACAAGTAAAGTTACTATTGAAAGATTTCCTGCTCGATACTAAAAAAAATATTGAGGAGGGAATTTCTTTAAAGAAAAAGTTTCTTTACATCATAAGTTGGGAGTTCATTGAGGGGCACACATAATGACAGCTGATAGGGCACCAAGGTTCTCGAGTGGCGACCGTGTACCTGAAGACGTAGTGTTAGAAAGCTCCCTACCACGTGGTCCGAATGCATGATCGGTCGATGTGGAGATCTTTGGGGGAGGCTTATGTCCAATTGTAGACTTGTGTCGGCTGATAATGATGATGATGATGATGAACTTATATATATTGTAATACAAATAACTCTAACGTATAGTTTTCAAGTGGATGTTAATAATTAAAACGTTTATAACTCTGCCATTGTTAAACCTGGTATGAGGTAGTGTTCTTCAGCTTCCGTACCGTCCAAGCGATCGCCTTGAAATACATACGCTTAGTATCCAGTTTTCTAGCATATAAAGACTATACACAGGCAGAAGGACGCGTTTACTGTTTGTCCTTTGGACTTAAAGCAAGGACAGATTTTTTTTAGTAATTTACGACACAACCAGACCGTCGGTCTGATGGTGATTAATATACCAACAATGTGGCGCTAGTTAGGATTTTATACGCTGCATTACATTGTGCTCCTCGCCCCAAGATGTAAGATGTTTTGTCTCGTTCCCCAAGTAAATTATCTAATTTTATCACTTTTCATACTGGAGCACAGTAATATTTGCACAGTACTGTTTGGCGACAAAAATAGGCGCTGTGGTGGTCGTAGGTCTCTGTTGCCGGAGACTATCTGAACAGGTACTACCGCAGCGCCTATTACTGCCGCCAAACAGTAGTGTGCAAAAATTGCTGTATTCCGGTTTGAAGGGCGCTGTAGTGAGTGAAATTACTGGGGTGATGAGATTCAACATCTTATATCTCAAGGCGACGAGAGCAATGTGATGGTATGTATAACATCTTAGGTAGTGCTGCGTTATTATGAGCTAGCGTATCACTTATCATCGGGTAAACGTCATCCTCGTCTCGTTACTTTGTCGTATAAAAAAAAAAACATACCTAGACGGTCTCCAGCAACAGAGAACCAGTGCAACAAATCATTTTTCTATATCTGTTGTTTCGTTTAATCTGGTCTTATAATTATTTTTGTTTCACAAAAAGACATGATTAGCGAGTGGTTCACCTGATGGTTAGTGATACGCCTCCCAATAACAATGAAGGTACGATGATACACACTGAGCTCGTGTGTCATCATATCTAGCCCGCTATTTTCAGGATGCTACAGCATCCTTCAGTACAGTAACCTCTGCACCGTGGTATCTTAGACCGTCTTCGGCTACGGAGAACTTCATCAGGTTTTTTTTTTGGCTGTATAGACTATCGCTTTACTACAAAGCCGCCTGATGGTAAGCCGCAATATAGTCTTTCATGATAAAATGTACAAGTCTCGAAGTTGCCTATTCACTCCTCTTAAAGATTCCCACATCATACTTGGACGGGAACAATGACGCCGGCAGACTGTTCCATAAATTCTGTGCTAATATTATGAAGGTCGTGGCGAAATGCTTGTAGCATTTTGTATTACCGGTGCGTTACTCTGGTAATATTGTGCCGGCGGCAATCGTGCCGCGCACCGTTGCCTACAAATAATTGCCTAACCCTCACCACAACCTCGCCGCTGCTTGTAACAATTATTGAACACACACATATACTGAAGCGTCACAATCGATCGAAGCAACTTTCTACAGCGCTTCGTTGAACACTTTTTATTTTTCTTTCAGTAACACCTAGATCCTTGCGACATGTTCTGTTGACTAGGAACTTAGGCTTGGACTTAGACTCTGACCTTTAGTGTCTAGCTATAAGAATAGAACTAAGGTAAGCCCTGCTCGCTTGCCTAATGGTTAGAGCGTGTGACCTTTATCCGAAGGTCGCGGGTTCGTATCTCGTCATGTACCGATGACTTTAATATTTAAGTTGTGTACATTTGTGAACTTTAGTAACAACAGCGGAATACAAACGGTGAAGGAGAACATCGCGAGGAAACCTGCACATGAATTAGAATTTATTCTAAGGTGTGTGTGAAGTCACCAACCCGCATTGGGCCGTGTGGTGACTGTGGTCCATCGCCCTCATATTGGGAGCAGGCCTGTGCCCCAATAGTGGGGATGAAAATTGGCTGTTGAAGCCCTGCTGTAGGGTCTCCGGTGCACTTACTTTCGAGGTGAGGATGCTCAGGGTGGACGACAAGCACGACGTGTTTCTCCTATTTGTTGTAGTAAAGCGAAGGTGCGGGGGACGGTTATAGCCTTCCGTGGGACGAGTTAGTGCAGGGAGGCACTGATGCGGCGCTGTACGAATTCGTCTTCTCCAACGCACCGAGGGGGGACCATTGATTAAATTTTGGTGAGAACAATTCACACATAAAGGTTACGTGTAAATTGTTCTCCTAGAAAGATACTATAGTTCTTTGAGTAGACCTGTGTATACTCAAAGAAGCAGAGTATCTTTCGAAGATTTCCTCCTGAGAGTAAAAAAAGGCTATATAAATATTAATTAATAACCATTATATTGTTCTCATAAGAGACGAGATAAGCCTTTCAAAAGGAAAGACTCGGAGCCATCTTTCCACTACGTTAGACACGTGTGGGTTAGTAGTTCATGGACGTGGTCACAATCTTGGAACCGATGTGATCTAGGAACAAACTTTGACCACTTCGGTTTATTACATTATAAGCTCAGGCTGACTGGGGATTGAACCCGCGCCTATTGGGTATTATTATAGACTTACTATTTATTTTTGTTTTTTAATGTAAAGAGATGAGACAGGGACAGGCTTTACAGTGACGATCAGGGCGCGGGGGCGAACTGCTTGTCCAGCTTAGACTCTGGACCTTTACCGGTAGCGACATGAATTTTAGTGGTATAGATGGCGGTAAGGGTTTTTGTGGTCTTTTTGCATTTTAATCACTCTCATACAGTAAATCATCAATAGATTATATATATATAAAAGACCTTCTGCAAAAGGTGGTCAGGTACAGCACAGAATCGCCTCCTAGTCTGAACGTGTCCATCGATTGATATATACAATTTTGGTTAATGTTCGATTATATATTGTTACAGTGATGAAGCTTGCGCGCGTCCAGCCATGGGACTGACAGTGGGCAACCGCGACGATGCGTCCCTCACCGATACAAGTAAGCTGTACTTTTTGACTTTAAATGATGATCATCTGAAGGTTAACGAAAATATACTTTTTGCAATTGTTTTACTAAAAACTATTATATACTAAGTATTGTCATTGATATATATTTTTATATATGAACTAAGTAGGCTGGTGGTAGATCTCTGTTTATTTTTTATTATATATCCGCCAGGGATATTCTTCTGGCGGTCGTGTCCGTCCGTCATCACTTTCCTAATTTTACTCCTGATGCAGGTCTGTTCCTTTTAATGTTAGTGTATTTCAATTACTAGATTATTACATATTTTAACAATTTTTATATAATAATGTTATTTATTATATTAAGCAGTTTTTTTATTCCTAAAGTAATATCTAACTAATTAGGTAGGTTTCTATTATCGGAGACCGTCTAGGTAGGTACCACTCTAGCGTCCAAGCAGCCGGAAAACCGTAGTGTGCAAACATTACTGTTTCGGTTTGGAGGGCGCAGTAGCTAGTGTAATTATTGGGGTAACGAGACTGAACATCTTATGTTCCAAGGCGACGAGCACATTGTGGTGCCGTGTATATCATGTTAACTAGCGCCATGGCGCCATCAGGCGAACGTCCCGGTCGTCCCTTCGTAGAATTTTTTTGGTACTTGTTATGTTATATTTTTCAAATCGTTGGTCAAACTGATCATGTGTTCTCGTTCGGCGAGTTATATTATATATTAGTTATTTCTTTATAAACCTAAAAAAGGGGATTAAAACTGTATACTAATGAAACTGAGATGTTGTCAATAAATTCGTATAAATAATGTAATTGGAACGTGCGGAAACATTTCACAATTGTATATAAATTAAAAACCTTACGGCCGCAGTAGTCGCGCATGCAAGTTGCCTTAAAGTTTACATAATTTCAGCGCTTCATAACCTACTGCTACTTAGCCGCGATATGTTATATTGCTGCTTAATAAATCGATTGCTCATTGTTTCCATTTAAATCTGTTTGCAACACTTCATAATATAACGGTTGTGTAAGTAATAAAAAAAAAATTATGCAATATCGTTAACTGTACTTATGTTGTATACGAAATGTTTCCATCAGTACATATAGTGTTGATTGTATTTTGATGTTTTACTAGTTCAATAAGTATGTTTCATTTTGGAATTCAGTTAGTCAATGATGATGATGATTCATCAGTCGATAGACGAATCATTCCATATTTCTAGTTTTGTCTATGAATCGTCGCAGTATCTTTAGACGGATTTATTTAGTACACTAGCACTGTGTTAGTGGTTGGTCTCTGTTGCCGGAGACCGTCTAGGTATCACCGTAGCTCTTATTTCTGCTGCCAAACAGTAATGTGCAAAAATCCCCGCGTTCCTGTTTGAAGGGCTTTATAGCTAATGAAATTACTAAGGTAATGGCACAACATCTTATGTTCTTAGGCGATATTGATGAGCAAAATGTAGTACAAAATTTATCATTCTAATAAGCACTACAATTTTATGAGTGGGCGTATAAGGTACCGTCGCGTGATCCTCGTTTTATCAAATAAGGAAAATGTTAAAAAAAAAAAAATTAAATATAATTTGATAAACGACTAGAAATCATGTCAGAATTTTGTTTATTTAAAACATAAAATAAATCAAGGAAACTTATTGACACTACGCCCATTTATATTGAATAAGATATTAAAGAAGATCGTTATTAGATAAAATAGTTGAACTACATCGTGGATAAGACTGAGGAAGATGTAATAAAAAAATAGTAAACACGAGTCTTGCGCAGTTATCGTACTACTAATTTACTCCAACTGGGGTCAAGTTTAGCAATAAATCAATTCTGATAACGGGTGAGAGTTGTAATAGATCTCGTCTATGAATTCGTCCTTCACAATGTCGAACGGCCCAGAGAGATACAGTGGTGATGTAACAGCAAGTGACGCAAGCGGTCGCAGCGGGTCGGCCAAGTGTTATGTGGGACGTCGAGAGTGAAAGTAGTACGCTGCTCGCTGTCCAGCTACGAGGGCAGAGCTTTTGATGTGGAAACAAACCTTTCTGACCCTAATGGTAACGGTATTCGAAGCATACATTTCTAATTCATATTTTTGTTTATTTACTGCCTTTTTTATCGGTAAGGAAATCTTTAAAAAGATACTCTGCTTCTGGGGGAATCCTTAGTGTGTTGCGGGAGGCTCCGGGATATTCAGAATGGTGATATCAAGGGCCTCCTTGGGCTACGACTTTGCACCTTCGCTTTCTTGTGTCTAATTTAGGCTTCCCCCGCTTTTAAAGCCCGTGAAACCAAAAACCCTTTGAACCACCTTTTACGACAGGCTAGGTATAAATTAGGACCTATAGCTGGAAACCACGTGTAGTCTATTAAGAGTAGGATCAAGCTAACTTATGTTTGTCGTAGATGACGATAAAGGGGTCTTCGGAGTCGTAGGCTTTAAAAAGTGCTTTTTTTATCGTCTGCTAAGCGAGCCAGCATACACGAAAAATATGATGAGGTTGTAATAGTGTGGTTACCGATAAGGGTTATAGCTATCCCAGGGATATGTTGAGAGGCAGTGCAGAGGGTTTTTAAGTCACTGAAAGAGACCACCCATAACCTCTATCTTCCCCTTATATGTCTATTATATTTTAAAGATCACCAAAAGGGTTCGACGTAATAGTCTTTTGCATATATTATTTGAAAAAGAAAAATATTAATTTTCTTTATGCAATGACTGTAAAAAATGCTTGTCCTGTTTAATCAGAACCAAGTTGATAAAACAAGTCGGGTATTTCAGTGCGTTTCACCTCAAACTAGGGTCCATAGATTACCGCGTCCCGTAGTTTGCCGGAACACGTTTCCCCGTACCCGGAAACAAAACAGTAAGCAGGAAGACATTAACTAAATATCAAGCAATCGGCTCCGCTCCTGTTTACCAAGTAAGGTTTCTTCGATCAACGCTCAAGGAATTCTTATAATTAAATCAATTTACTTACAAAGGCTTTTTAATGTAAAGGTTAAATTCTTTGAATTCTTACACATTATCTTATTATACACATTACTGGTTTTTATATACGTTTCACAGCACAAGTAATATAATGCAATAACACAGTGGTAATTATGGCTCGATATGTGGCGCTGAAGAGAAATATAGTGAGATACCTTGGAATGAACAGAGGAGTCGAAATTTTGGAAACACTGATTACTGTTGCGAATACTGAAGGTAAAAGATAACACAGGTACACCATCAACAATTTGAACCTATCAGAGACATCCTCCTGTAAATTCAAGACAATCATAGGATTCATGCTGGACAGATACCGGCCTTAGTACATGAGCGCTCTCAAAGCAAGATCTGATGCAGCTTTATGCCCAGAAATTTCAAAGCTTACAGCGCTCTTTAAACCGGAATACAGTAAAGTTTTCACAGTGCTGTTTGGTGGTAGAAATAAGAGTTGCGGTCGTACTTAGACGGTATCCGGCAAAAGAGACCTACTACCAGTAAAGCTTCCTACTGCTTATTCTATTACCATACAATCACTCGTTACAGCGTACATCGGCTCTCTACTCGTTTTATTTCCGTAATATGTTCACGTAACGTCGGATAAGGAAAGGGTACGATCAGGGAGCGCCGCAAATGATGTTACGTAGCTTTTGCAATGACAATTATATGTCACCGTTATTTTTTTTTTATAAGCAGGGTGTGTAAACGTGCGAACAATTCACCAAGTGGAAAGTGACCACTGACGCCCATGGGCAATCGCAACATGGGGTCGCGTCTGCGTTGCTGACCTTTAGGGGAATAATACGCTCTTTTCTTGAAAGCCCCCCATGTTGATTGATTTGAATATATTAGGTGTTTGCATATGAAATTAGCGTTTTGTCGTACTGACCACTTTGATCTGAAATATCTCCGCTTTGGTTGAGAATTCCAAATTCAAATTATAAATTCATTTAGCTGGTACATTTGAGTTTTGAAAACAGTTATTCATATGTTTTTTCCTCATTATTTTTTTCTTTGGCGTCGCTTATTACCGCACAATGGAAAACATGAAATATCGGTATATTTACGAGTACGAGCTCTACCGTGGCACTAGTGCTGCAGAACAGCTCGAAGGATTAATGACGTGTACAGCGCTGGTGTTGCAAAAGAAAGCACGGTACGTTTTTGGTTTCTTTAAATTTCGATCTTCAGAACCAACCACGTGGACGGCCGGAGACCAAAGTGGAAATTGAAAAATTAAAGGCTACTGTGGAAGCGAATCCATCACAAAGCACTTCAGATATAGCTGCATGCTTCGCGGTAAGTAACAAAACTGTATTAATCCACTTGAAGCAAATCGGGGAAGTAAAGAAACTTGAACGATGGGTTCCTCATGAATTGAGTGAATCGAAGTTGCGAACACGCGCCGACTGCTGCTGCTGTGTTACTTTGCTCAACCGACACAATGATGAAGGGATTTTAAATCGAATCATTACTTGTGATGAAAAGTGGATACTGTACGATAATCGGAAGCGCTCGTCGCAATGGCTGAACCCTGGAGATCCAGCCAAATCCTGCCCTAAATGAAAATTGACTCAGAAAAAGTTACTTGTGAGTGTTTGGTGTACTAGTGCCGGAGTCGTTCACTACAGCTTTCTAAAATCTGGCCAAACGATTACGGCAGATATCTATTGTCAGCAACTGCAAAGTATGAAGGAAGAACTAGCTGCTAGACAACCGAGACTGGTCAATCGCTCTAGGCCACTGCTGCTTCACGACAACGCAACACCACCACCACACACTGCACAACAAACAACCACTAAGTTAGATGAGCTACAATCGGAATGTCTGCGACATCCACCGTATTTCCCGGACCTTGCCCCAATAGATTATCATTTTTTCCGGAATTTGGATAACTTCTTACAAGGAAAAAAATTCAACTCCGATGCGGCAGTCCAAACCGCCTTTAAAGAGTTTATTGAATCTCGCCCCCATGATTTTTTTAGTGAAGGGTTCAATGAACTACCTATGAGATGGCAAAAGTGCGTAGATAACAACGGTGCATACTTTGATTAATTAAATATATTTTACAACAAAAAATTACTTTATATTCCTCCCGTACATAACGCCTACTGCATATGTAAGGACCTAATATATAGCACAATTTGGTGAATCCGCCAGATATGCTACTACTGTATATATACTCTATCTCCGTATCATCGTCAGCCAAATTGGCTGAGCCAATAGACGTCCATTACTGGACATAGGCCTCCACAAAGATCTCCTCATCCATCGGTCCTGCGTTGCCCTGCTTCCGGCGCTTTGTCAACGTCTGTTACAGTCAGCATGGTCTCCGGTATCGTACCAGGGGTCGTAGTTTATAGGGGTTCATGTGGGGGGATTTGGGCCATTTCCCACCATGCTGGCTTAATGCGGGTTGGTGGGAGCCAGAACCTCGTTTGTTGATTAGCAGGGTGCACCGCAAGCACCCTGAGGCTTGGGTTCCATAAGTTGTTGTTCGGGAACGCTTACACCGCTGTACACACTTATGTATTCAAATATAGTTAACCTAAAATATCGCACATTAAAATTTCTAGTTTAAAGCTTATACATGTATTCTGATGATTATTCTCATCTCTTGACTTTAACGGTAGATACGTTCATAGAAAAATCGTATAAAACGAAACCGTGTTAAACGAGACACAGCGTAGATAATGTAGACGGATAAGTTAAATTAATCTGTAAACCGTGTAAATCAGTATATAAGAATACAATGCAAAGTGGAAGGTGTGGTGTTATTCCATTTAAATGAAAACAATCTCTCTTTAAACCGGTTCCTCAATGCTGAGGGTCGTGAGTTCTTATCGATAATCTGTTCTTATTGATGTTACCCCAGTTACTCCTATTTGAATGCTTTCTGTAAAATATAAAAAAAAAAATTTTTTTTTATTATACCTACCGATAGGACCAACCGTAGACCGACCAAACGTATAACAACGTGGCTCTAGTTAGGATGATATAAACTAATAATAATAATCTTAGTAATTCCAGCACCTAGTGTCTAAAGTACATCCTATAGAACTACTTACTGGTAGTAGGCCTTCGTTGCCAGAGATTGCAGCTCCAATTTCTGCCCCTAAACAACAGTATGCGAACTTTACTGTGTTCCAGTTTGAACGATGTAATGTCATTAATTAAACAATTAATTATTATTATCAATTATAATTGGAATAACTGATATGAAAATGGAAACAAAAAAAAAAACTCTATGATGAGTACACTTTCTTGATCGTATTCTTACAATGACTATATATAACATATGATCATTATGACCATATGATCTAAAATGTACTGAAGGTAGGTCTCCGTTGCCGGAGATTGTCTAGGTACCTCCACAGCGCTCATTACAACCGATAAACACTACTGTGCAAACATTACTATATTCCGGTTTGAAGGGCGCTGTAGCTAGTGAAATTACTGGAATGATGAGATCTAATATCTTGTCTCAAGGCGACGAGCATAATGTGGTACTGTGTATATCATCTTAACTAACGCTAAGTTAGTAAGAGCAAGCGAATCACTTACTATCAGGTGAAGCTTTCGCTTGTCTCGAATAAAAAAATACAGAATCCCATCACATAGTTGATTAATATTAGCTGTTCACATTTTACATTTAATTCATGTTGGTAACTTAACTAAAATGGTATTACTATCACTTTTTTATTTTTTTAAACCCAAGCCAATTTACGTCCCCACTGTTGGGGCACAGGCCTATCCTCAATACGAGGGCGATGGGCCATAGCCACCACGCGGGCCCAATGCCGATTGGTGACTTCACACACACCTTAGAATAAATTCTAATTCATGTGCAGGTTTCCTCGCGATGTTCTCCTTCACCGTTTGTATTCCGCTGTTGTAACTAAAGTTCACAAATGTACACAACTTAAATATTAAAGTCATCGGTACATGACGAGATTCGAACCCGCGACCTTCGGAATAAAGGCTGCACGTTCTAACCATTAGGCCAGCGAGCTACCTATTTACTATCACTTACGGTTTAAGTATTACGCCTAACATTTTTGCTTCAACTTCCTTGCTTATGTTAACTTGATAAGGCCAGGTCCTCTTTTTTTTTCGCGTACTTTTTCCCCTCTCAACTCTTAAATGGAATCGCAAACTTTCTAGAGCCTTCTTTGATCAGACGTCTACTGATGCTCATTTCCGTATTAGGTTTTGCTTATGCAAAGTATTTTTTGTTGCAGTAACAAGGGATTTGTGGTCATTGTAAAAAAAATACCGGATGTTTAATGCAACGTATGCATTGTTAAATTTAACGCATTGTCGTTTTTTTTATGCTTCTAAAAAAGTATTAAAATATATCTTTTGTTCTGTTAACACTGAAGTCCGCAGATCTTCAATAGACTTTTTTGTTTGTTTAGAGCCATCATAATACCATATAACTTTTAGACTTAAACTTGCTAAAATCAAGATTTTTGCTTCAATAATTCTCGTATTCGCTACTTAAATATAAAAAATCTTATCTTTTATGAATATGTCACCAAAGTGTATGGCACTAACATGACAGCACTACGGAATTGTTAAGTATTATTTGTTAATATATTGTTAGTAAGTGTCCGACAGTCGACAGAATTGACTGCGGTTCTAGTATTATTTGTTGTGAAAATTTAATTAAATCAGTGAATATTTTGTTTATAAACAATCTTATAATTAATACTAATTGTTGTGGAAATCAGTGAAAATGTAAGTGTATAGGAATTGCAATTTTACATTAAAATCTTCTAATTATTATCAATTTTAATTGTTATGGAAATTGAATTTAACATTGATAATCGCATGCACGGTATCTGTTTTTTTTTTACCACATTTCTTCTTCTCTTACATACATCTGCTATCTCTCTTCCCCTGGCAGTCGTCCTACATGCCAACTCGCAAGTTGCAGCGTTACATCCTGGACTCGCGTCTTGTGTTGCACCCGTCCTTGATGCAACAACTCTAGTCCACTTCTCCCAGAAGCCAGGCGTCGCTCCTGCGAGTCTCCTGCAGGGAACACCTTAACTCGATCGCAATCATCATATTTACTGTAGTCTATATTGCAATAGTTTTGGCTAGGGTTTTTACGGCCGGCTGCCTGCCTAACACCAACCCTTCTCGGGAATTATTGCTGGTGGTATAGCGGCCATCTTACGGCTAAGGGCATAAAAATGTACAAACCCCTTATGGTTGCGCAATGTGCATCAGTATTGACAAATTTCCATAGAACACTGCTGCACAATCCGCGACTTCCTTTAGTCGGCTCATACAACATCCACGGGATGAGATGGAGCTGCCCTATTCTTAAGCTGGGAGCAGCGCGGCAGCAAAAAGCTCCGAAGGCATTCTAATTAATACATAACATAAATAATTTAACTAAAATTGATAATTCCTATTCACAACAAGAATACATAGTCAATTGGTCAGGTTTTTAACAGCTTGCGAAATACCAGTGTTGAGTAATGAGCAAAGCTAGACGAAAAAAAAAATTTCTTTAACAACAACTTCCAGCACACGGTTCCAAGACCGTCAAAATGGAGATAGTGATTCTATATACTCATATTATTAATTGCAATATTAGCTCCACATATTGTATGTCGATTTGTCAAGCTATATGATATTGCTCTATAGTAAAAAGTCGACTGCGTATAATTGGTAAATATAATCTATGGATAAATATCATATAAAGATCTATATAACTCGATACAGATTTAGGGAATGAGTTCTCATTATCTCACACGTCTCTGTATATATATGTATATGTATGTACAGCGACGTTGTATACATATGACACAGACGATATATATATACACAGTAGAGTAGGGGCTGTGGAGGTACCACAAAAAATTAACCACCAGAGGTAATATTAACAGATACTTTTCTTTTATTTATTTCTCGAAGCGATAGAATAATCAAGAAGTTCACTTGGTGATAAGTGATAATAGTCTCCATAATTAGATCTAAAATTCATTCGCTGTTCTAGTCCTGTGTTAACTATGACCTAACGACTAAACGAAGCAACTTTACTGGTGGTAGGCCTCTGTTGCCGGAGACTGTCTAGGTGGGTACCACTGCAGCGCACATTTCTACCGATAAACAGTAGTGTGCAAACATTACTGTGCTCCGATTTGAAGGACACTATAGCTAGTGTAATTATTGGAATAACGAGACTCAACATATTATGTTTCAGGCGACGAGCGTAATGTGGTGCAGTGCGTACCATCTTAACTAGCGCCGCGTTGGTATGGGCGGGCGTATCACTTATTATTAGGTTATTGTCCCGTTCCTCTTGTCGCGTAATTATATAAAAAAATAAGTACATTAAAAAAAGTTTTTACATAAAAAACACTTAAAGAATAAGTTTAATTTTATTTTTCATCTGGAAGTTGCATCGACTATATAAGGCTAAAACTTGAAATTAAGACACCTTTGATATTTTCATATTTAAATTGTACTTGTAAATTAATAGATGCAAACGGAAGTTTAATATATCTATGTTTAATATATAAATATATACATATACTGAAAATATTTTTTGTTTCTTCGGCAATCACTTGAAAAACTAGGGAACGTATCGACATAGGAACATGAGCATTTGACGCGAAATAATTAGTAGATGGTTAGAGGCTATTTATTTATCGAATTTCGTAGATCTTTCAATATTTTATTTTAATTAACTTTGATAAAGATTTTCATTTATTATTTATGCGGTTGCTATTAAGGAATATTTCAGACAAATTTCAAGTCTGATTGTATATTACGGCCGGCGAAGCGGGCGGTGGACAGCTAGTATTACATAAAAGTGTGTAATTACAGAGACTGAAACAATACTAACCGTTGGCAGAGTATACGTATATTAAATAAAAATAAATGGTAAGATAATTGGTAAAGATTTAAAAATAATAAGCAAATTGTTGTCTTAATAAATATAGCTAAATGATAAATATATAATGGTTAATAAAACAGAAACTGGCGTAATAAAGCATTATACAGTTACAATTCTTGAGATGAGGTAATGGATGTAGCGTTGTTGGTAAACGTGTAATCGTGACTGTAGTTTATGCAGCCGTCATGGGAGCTACTCTTGTTGTCTGTCTATATACACCATGTATTTATTATATATATATATATATATATATACATATGTATATGATCACGTATTTATCATAGAGATGACACTATTTGATTATAAAGTATAAACTTCAGTTGCTGTAAGTACCCCAACTTTTAAATTGAAAGGAAAAAAAATTGGTTTAGCTGTTGTTAATTGGTGCTGAAACTTTTTTTTTTTGATGATAGAAATATATAGTTTCTTAGTGTTAGTAAGAGTAAGTAGTTTAGTTTGCTCCATGACGTACTGGAAAATAGAAATTCCTATCACCATTACTTGAATCATCGTCATCAGTCGAAATATTAACTTTTTCTTCCTCCTGATCACTTTCATTTTCATAAATAAATAACCTATCTAATGTCCACGCTATAACTCTTAGGCCTTTCTTTCACGAGGGAAGATTCTAGATCATTTATTGAGCACGCGGGTAAAGTGCGGGTTAGTGGGTTACATATGTCCTCAAAAGCTGTTGTTGATAATAATGTCGGTTACATCATAATGTTTTCCTTCACCGGAAGCCCAATAACTTAAAAAGTATAATGATTGTTGTTACGTAAATGCCGATGTGGTGTATCAGTCGTCGATACCTGTTGACTTTTGTCACCTGTCGCACTTGACGAAGCACTTATTCGTGACATTTCAATTTTGTATGTTGACATAGTTATTGACATATTTACATTAACATTTCAACTTAACGACGCAAGTTAAACTTGTTCTACACAATTATCATCAGAGATAATCTAAGTTATGCTAGCAATACTAACGAGGAAGGTTTTAATTACATCATCCTCAGCAGATTGACGTCCATTGCTGAACACAGGCCTCCCCCAAAGATTCCCAGATTTGTAGGGAATTGTATGGGAGAATTTGGGCCATTTTCTACCACGTTGGTGTAATGCGGATTGGTCGGAGCCAGAGCCTCGTTTGTCGATTAGCAGGGTGCACCACGAGAAGGTGAGGTTGGTTTGGATCCTGTGAGTTGTTGTGCGTGGTTCCCCTTAGACAATATAATTAAAATCGGTTCATCTATTTCTCCATCAACATTCATTAACTCTCAACGTTTGAACAAATTTCCTATTAAAAAGGTTTAAAAAGATTTCATTAGTATTGATGATGTTTTATTATTTTATTTTAATAGAAATGTGATCCGTTCTGATTGGCGTCTTTCGCCAACAACATCTTTGTTAATCAAATTTTATTGGTATATCTTTGTTGCCGGCGATCGTCTAGGTGAGTACCACCGCAGCACCTATTTCTGCCGCCGAACAGTAGTGTGCAAACATCACCCTGTTCCGGTTCGAAGGGCGCTGTAGCTAGTGTAATTACTGGGGTAAAGAGACTTATGTCTCAGACGGCGTAATGTGGTGCAGTTCAAACCATCATAACTAGCGCCACGTTGTTATGGGTGAGCTTATCATATACCATTAGGTGAACGTGCCGCTCGTCTCGTCGCTTAATTACATTAAAAAAATTTTAGTCCATTGTAAGAAAAATCTGTATTTTGATTTTTTTAAACAGAAGATGTTAAATATCATTACTTAGCTACAACGCCCTCCAAACTCAAACACAGTAATATTCGCGCACTACTGTTTGGCGGTAGGAAGGGGAGTCAGGTGGTGTCCACCTAGACGGTCTCCGGAAAGAAACACCTGTTTTTGTTATCAGTGATTGGAGGAGAGAATTTAACGCGTTGCGGGGGTCCCATGATCCTCGACGGAACGCATCGGTCTCTCTGCACTACTCTTAAGCTAGTCCCAATGAGCGGGAACAGAGATCTACAACCAGCAAGCTATTTATTGTATTGGAGCCTTAATTGTTAAAAGAAATTTGGATGATTTTCAACACTACATGCTTAATTTAGATGCCACTAAACTATTTCCGTTGCTTGAGAAGCGGTCACAAGGTCAAATTGTAATATGTTTACGAATAAAAAAAAACTCGATGCCGGCCATTCGATAATGCCGAAACCGTGTCTCGATGTCAAAATTGCGGTGACTTTATGTAACGATGTTTCGCAGGCGCCGCGGTGGGGGACTGCAGGTCTGCGCAAGCGCAGCGTCGCAAGCCTCAGGAAAAGATCAGGTCTGTATACATTTCCTACTTCAATCGCGATTCGACCGCCGACGGGGACGGACTTGTGTCTCACCGCTGTATCGTGTTTGTGTGTTTTGGATGTTAAACCGTGCGTTTTTAAGGCTGAAATTGCTTTGTATGTGATAAAGGGACGTATGACAACCTTGGAGCCGTTCTACGTTGACACCGAGTGAGTAACTGTTAAGCAATTAATAATTTATAATTAGATTTCGTTTTAACATTAACGGCGACGTTAAGTTAATTCTTTCGTTTAGCGATTAAAGTTCAAGGCTACGATCATCACTATACAATGATCGTGTATAATTACTCACCAGTTGTATACACAGTTGATGTTTATGTTTTCAGCTGCACCATGGGTTTAATTAACATACTAAATAGCTATAGCATTGTTTAAACTATTTAAAGAGTACTAAGTATACTGTTAAGGTAATTGACCTTGAAACTGTACATATATATATATATGTGTGTGTGTGTGTGTGTGTGTGTATTTTATAAACTCGTAATGATTGTTGATGGTTTAGGTATAAAGATAAGACAGACGCTTTATATTGCGTAGCACGCTAAAAGGTAAAGGAATATATGTAAATAGTTCTAGCTCAAGGATACTATGTAATAATAGGTAATAGCAAAAGAATTTAATATATATATATATATATATATATATTATAATGGAAATTGCGAATTAATGGTCCAATGTTAATGGATCACAATATTAAAGGTTATCTCTAACTACCTGCAATTTTAGTAAAGTAAACCATTGTTGATATTCTCTTACAAAATACAAAATTGATATAACTTAATGCATTATCGTATAACATTTTGTTCTTAATACACTTGTAGATATAACAAATGTAGAAGCCTTTTTTTTTTTTTGTTGTTGTGTATATATGCTCCGGCTCATTGTATTCGGTAGTCGTACTACACGTCGATTGTAACCGCCGCTTACAAAAACATGATACGTTTTGTGCCTTTTCTTGTAACGTGTATTATATATACAGTTCTCATAGCTTAGTGAGACTTTTCATTTCTTTCATTTTCCTACTTATATACACATTAAAAAAAATTTAAATACCCTCAAGAACAAACAGAAAGCGGGCGGAGGTAGGTCTGTGTTGCCGGTGATGGTCTAGATAGGTATAATCGCAGCGCCTATTTCTGACGCCAAACTACATACATTACTGTGCTTCGGTTTGAAGAATATTGTCGCTAGTGAAATTACCGGGGTAACAACAGCTAACATTTTTTGTTCCAAGTCGACACGCAGAAAGTGGTGCAGTGTACATCGTTCCAACTAATTGCGACACGTTATGGCGAGGCGTGTCACTTACTATTAGGTGATCTTATTGCCGGTTTCGTCGCAACGTCAAATAATAAAAAAGTTACAACAAATAGTTATTAGTCTTTTAAAAATTTTAATAATGTATTTTGTATTAAAGTTAGTTCATACTCATGGTATTTTTAAACCGAACAAAGATAGCTTCGGTTGCTAGAGAGGATTACTCCATAACCCTTAAAAGTGCCATGAGAATCGGACTTCTTTCTAAACTCTCTGAATAAAAGAGATCACCCTGACAACCCCAAGAAGTGGAATATCTTTCGAATACTCCACAAAAGGTACCATGCCACAAACAGGAATACAATTCTAAACATGTGCTTGAGTTTAACTTGAAACACGTCTTTTTTATTTTACGACGCGACAAGACGAGCGAGACGTTCCCGTGTTTGGATAGTATACATTGCACCACATTGTGCTCGTCACCTTGAGACATAAGGTATTCCCTGCCTCTCGTACAAGAAGACTAAAAGGGTTGGAGTTCTCAGAGCTCGATAAGCGAGCCTTAGGATAACGGCAAATGCTTGGTGGTCTTGTATTTGCCGTAGGACAGCATGGGTGCTAAGGAGGGCTTTGCCCTTCCGTGAGATGTTTTAGCTAGAGTACAGGGGGGCACCGGTGGGTTCGGTAGGAGATCCCGGAGCTCCTCCTAATACACTAAGGGAGACCACCGCGGTGGTTTTAGCGGGTAGTAGGCCCACATAGCCTTATCGTTCCCCAGAAGCAAGGTGTCTTAAGAAGATTCCCTCCGCGATTATAAAAAAAAAGGTCTTGTTACTCCAGTAATTTCCTTTCCATTCTTATTAGTATTTATACTGTGCAGTATTCGTTAACATAAAATGCTAATGTATATTTGTATGTTCAAAGGCTGCATTGCTGCTGCCAAACAGGTTACGTCCAGTGCTGCTTATATTGATCTATAATTTGTATTTTCATGGTAATAACACCAATTATATCTTGTTTAATATACTTACTTAATTTATACTGGATGATTATTATGCTGGTGGTAGATCTCTGTTGCCAGAGACCATCTGGGTAGATACCACTGCGGCGTCTTGTCTTGCTTTCAAGCAGTAGTGTACAGACCTTAATTTTATCCGGTTTGAAAGGCGCTGTAGCTAGTTAAATTACTAGGGTAACGAGACGTCTTATAACGAGGAGCACAATGTGGTGCTGTGTGTATGTCATCAGATGAACGTATCGCTCCTCTCGTCGCTTATAATAATACTTCTTTCTTAATATAAAGTAAATATTTATTTTCCAACGCTAATTATTGTTTAACTGTTTATTTATGTAAAAAAATACTATTTATTTATTTATTCTATGAAATCCTCTTTGGACTGGTTTAATTTAATTTATACATTGTTTATCATTAACATAAGTTATTACTTAACTAATGAACAATTTATTTCATTTACAATCCTATAGCAGGTTTTACTGTACATTGTAATACACGAAGCTAGGTTCTCTGTAATAACTACCCTGAATCGGAAGGCGACGCGTTGCCAAACCACCTCTAGGGGTACAGACATGACTGCGCCCTGTAGTCTCGCGCTAATAAGAATAAGACTAAGGTCAATCCTGTTTGTGGTTGAAGGCCACTAAGATAGTCTTCAGGCTACGTGGGCTTTAAAGGTGGGACTTCTCATTACCCACCAAGCGAACCCGCGGTGGATATAAGTACGAGGTGGTCTCGTGTTTGTCGTAAAACGAGGGTGCTGCGGTATGTTGAGGATCTAGTAAGTTCTATAGAAGATCCAGGGGACCACCGAGGAGACTTTAGTGGATATCAATCCCACATAATCTTATCTTGTTCTCAGAAGCAAAGTATTTTTTGAACCATCTCGATAAAATAAATTTTCTTCGTAATAAAGAGCAGTTTATGTAGTCAAATATGTGAGAGAAAATTATTCTTTATGGGCATATTCCACCATCTTCTGCTTTATTGTCACATAAATAACGCGAAATGGTATTCGAATGATGGGTATAAAAAAAAATTCTATCGCTAATTGTAATTATAGATTATATGTCTCCAGGATACAATATTTGTTTCCATTGTATAATATTTAAACTTTACCTTATTTACCTAAATCTTTACCACAATTAAATTCAGTGGAATGAATCTTAATGTTACTGGTCTGTCTGTATTGTCGGAGTCCGTCTGGGTAGGTATCACCGCAATTCGCTATTTCTACCGCCAAACAGTAGTGTGTAAACTTTACTGTGTTCCGGTTTGAAGGCGTTGCAGCTAGTAAAATTATTTTAGTATCTTATATTATTAGGCCTCGTTACCGCAGCTAGGTTGAAATATAAATCTCAAGGCGACGCTCGCGCACAATGCGGTGCTGTGGTTTTTTTTATTTTATTTAAAAATTTTATATGCATACACAAAAAAATCTACAAAAAGGACGAAATGGACCTAGTGCCTAAAGGTATTTTCTCCCAGTCTACCCTAAGATTGAGCAGAGAGCAATACTATGGGTGCAGTATCGTGCAAGTGTAAAAAGATAGATGCATATTCTAAATGTGTTATTAAATTATAAAAATTATTATTATAATAATAGGTATTATATATGCTGACATGGAAGAGAAAAGGACGTTTCATAGAGACATGTAGTGTTCCCACAACATTCGCTTAAAAGAAGCTTTACTGCGAGCTGCCCGCATAATAAGCAAGCTGCCCGCATATTTAATTTGGAAGCTCATTCCAAAGTTTTACTGCTCGAGGAGTGAAGGAATTGTAAAGAAAATATATTATCTTAATTAGCGCAATGGAAGGGCAGATGTTTCACTTATCATCAGGAGAATGTGTCGTTTGTCTCGTCGAATAAAAAAAAGTAAATTTTTACTATGTACAATATCAATCTTTATTTTCCAACTCTGATTGTTGTTTAACTATTTATTTATGAACAGAATAGACTATAAGAACCTCCTCATTGGACTGGGTTAAAATCTAATTTATACATTGTTTATAACTCAAGTTATTACTTAAGTAATGAAGAATTTATTGCCATCCTCTGTCTGTTTTATCTCCATTAGATACTAATAAATCGGTCTGTGTTTGATTTATTCAGTGCTAGTTGCATAATGTTTTACAGAAATGTCTAGATCGTTTCCTCCCGCTTATACACAATTGTGCTATTCATTAAAGCTAGAAATTTCGAGATCAAATTGTTTCCGGCTTGTACTTGCGCAATGGTGAATTGTATGAAGTCTGAAGACTTAATTACATTGTTTATGATGATGTCTGACTGTTAAACACCGACCTCCCCAAATGTATTCATAACAACGTGACGCTGGTTAGGTGATAGTTCTACAGTGTTGCCGGAGACCGTCTGGGTAACACCGTCGACGAGCAGCAGCGTGCGAACATTACTGTGTTCCGGTTTGAAGAGCGTTGTAACTAGTGAATACTGGGGTAACAAGAGCACTGTAATTCTGTGTATATCGGCCTAAGTAACGTTATTATATCATGGTAGTTGTGTCAACAACTATCAGGTGAATGTCTTGTGAATGCTTCATATAATAAAAAAATAGACACACGAGTACACAGCACCATAATATGCTCTTTACTTTGAGACACAAAATAAGAAGTCTAGTTACGTCTGTAATTTTCTTAAAAAGGAAAAACTTCAAACTGGACCAAAGTTATATTTGCACATTACTGTTTGGCGGCAGAAGTAGGAGCGACGATGGTCTATCATCTATGCGGTAACCTATCTAGAAATGTCTCTGATAACAGAAACCTACCAGTAGCTGCTGGTGAACGCTGCTGATCTTTCTCTGGAAATATTCCTATATTAGTCGTCTATTTAACACACTAGATAAAGAGGGAGTAGGGATAATGTAAACTGTCTCCCACACTAGGTATTAAACACAATAATAAAAGTGAAGTTACTAAATATGTTCATTGTACCATTTGCTCCACTCAAATTATCTAACTCATAACAAACGAAGAATGCAACTGTTACCGCAGAACAGATGTGGGCTACGAGGGATACCATGTTACAGTAGAAACTTTATTAGTATTCAAATTGTTATTAATAATCAGGATTATATATTTAATAGTATTTTATCAGAACGGTGTAACGTAACATTGATCTCCTTATCATATGATATCATCTCTTTTGTCGACAAGGTCTTTTTATGTTACGGCTATATAGTCTACACCAAAACAAATTATTTAATCTTTAATTAAATAATCATTGAGAAAGTAGACAAAATATTCAATATTAGACTCCACTGAAAATGAGGGTTGTAGTCGACCAGGGTGAGTGTGAAGGAAACATTAAAGACATGGTAAAATATTCCATTCGTATTGCTTTCCCCATGTTCAATTATTATTTCCTATTTTTTTTTTTTTGTGAGAACAAAAGATATAATATTAATATTAAAATGATAAGATTTTCTTGTGAAAAATATGAAATGACATTTAGTAATGATATTATTAGTATGATAAAAATATTGGTTTCACCGTCCATAATAGCTTTCGACAGGTGGAGGTGGTCGAAGATACACACACCGCCGGATAACTACATTGCTAGTAGGAACAGTAGTAAAATTTTTAAATGTAATTAACTAGACCGCGGAACTCAGGTCCGCGAGCTCAGTATGAAATGAGCTAAGTCAAAAACTTACTAACAAGGGATATACATCAATAGATAATAGAAAAAAATTGTAACGGAAAGATATCCTTTATTATATTGAAAAATGTTACTTAGAAATTGCGATTTGTATATATATATATATATATATGTATACAAATCGCAATTTCTAAGTAACATTTTTTTATTTTCTGTTAAAGGATATGGTATAAATACTATGATATATATAACATTAGTAAATGAGTACTTTTTAATTCGACGAAGCGAGGAGAAGAACGAAATGTTCATCTGGTGGTAAGTGATACCTCCGGTTGATAAACAACCTGGCGCTTGTTAGGATGATATATACTGCACAACATAGTGTTCGCCTTGAGACGTATGTTATTGAGTCTAGTTGCCTTAGTACCGCCTTTCAAACCGGAACACAGGAATATTTGCACAATACTGTTTGGCAGTAATAGGAGATATACAGTCTCCAGCAAGAGAAACCATCCATCAATAAAGATGTTTGATTGATTCATTAACAGTTTATTGCTGTCAATAAAGAAGGCACAATCAAATGACTAAAGCTAAACTTATAACCTAAATGTCAGCAAGCGCTGTCTTATAGCGATAAGCGATTTCTTCCAGGCAACCTTAGAGCATCCTAGAGGAAAGGAGAGATAAAATAATAATAATAAATGTTTTTGTACTACAGTATTTTTTAATTTAGTTTAAAATATCGTCGCGTAGTTATTGCGTGTGGTCACCTGAGCCATTGAAAGTGTGCCGAGTGAGAGGTTGTTACGAATATTCGGCGTGCGACCTTGTCCCGCTTGCGGTGTTACGTGTAACCGGCGAGCCAACGGCTCTTGTTTGCACCAACCGATCGGGTTATACCCTGGCGCAATTCTGACCCGCCTTATATCACAAACAGCCCACTTAACAGTTCCCACTGTTGGGATCTTTTTTTCTACTATTCGAAGCGTGGAGACGGGCGAAATATTTACCATCAGGTAGGTCATCGTCGGCTCATAACAACTAATGTATACTGCACCACATTGTGTTCGCCTCAACACATATGTTGTCTCGTTACCTCGGTAATTTCTCTAGTTTCAATGCCCTTCTATCTGGAACACAGTAATGTTTGCGCACTACTATTTGTCGGCTACAACGGACCCTCCGGTGGTGTATCTACCTAACACCTGGTGATAGGTATTTTGCTGAAGACCGTCTAGGTAGGAGGAGGACTAGGAGACTACTCACGAGTAGTCAATATCGTTTATCAATTACGCTGGCTAAGCGCGTGTTGACATTTATAACATGCCTATGAAAATTTGCAATCTAAGCTATCACCGCTTCTCGAGAAATATCAGAATGACTTATCCGTTGCGGAGACGACCAAAGTGTTACATCCACTTAAGTCTCCGCATTGTCCATATTATTGCCTCTAGTTAAACAATTAGACCATATTACACGTATTCATTATTGCGATCGCTTGGTGATGATCATAAATTAGTCAATTAGTTCATTGACTTGAATCTCTATAGCGTTTAAAACACTATAAAAAATATTAAATATGCTAGGTTCTATATTACAAAGCATCATTACGTGCATAAGTAGCACCTTTTTACTGGTGGTAGGTCTTTATTGCTAGAGACCGTCTAGGTAGTTAACCACCGCAGCGCCTACTTCTACCGTCCAAACATTAGTGTGTAAACATTACCGGTTTGAAGGGAGTTGAAACTAGTAAAATTTCTGTGGGTATCGAGACTTAGCATCTTAATTCTCATTGTGACTAGCGTAAACTGATGCACTAGTATACTAACCTAACTAGCGCCACATTGTTATAAGCAGACGTACCACTTACTATCAGGTGTTATGTTCATCTCGACGCGTTGTTGAATAATAAAATAAAGCCTGATGGTAAACGATTCAGAACAAACAGAAGGTGCTATTTAAAGTGCCTTCATTACTTTGTGACAATTAGTCAAACCACATTTTTTATTATTGTGTCCTTGAAACCGGAACAAAGTAAAGTAATGGCACTCTTACTGCCAGACAGGGTAAATACTGCGGTATTATTTAATTAGAGCATCCACAAGAGATACCTATAGTTAATATATTACAAGCTATAACCAATACGTTTTTAGTTTCATAAAAGAGCATGCAATGGTGGAGTAAGGTTCTGTTCCCAGCTGAGGACCAAAAATTATAGATTTTTTTTTGATCATCACTAAAATAGTAGTAACAGTAAAGCAGGTAAACATTTATGATAATCATAATCGTCATTATTATCAGCCGACAGACGTCCACTGCTGGGCATAAGCCTCGACCAAAAATCTCCACATCGATCGATCCTGCGCTGCCCGCATCCAGCTGCTTCCCGCAACCTTCACCACATCGTCGGAGCACCTGGTGTGATTTATGATAATATAAAATGGTAATATGGTTCGGTTACCTTTCATCCAATAGTTAGAAATGTTTAACAGGCAGTTTTTCAGAAGAAACTTTTCTTATACTAACTTTAGATGATTTGTCTAGAAACTAGGATGTTTTTCTGATGGTCTGTGATGGTCAAGTCTGAGGTATGACTAACAACTTTTTTATACTAAAATTAATGTTTTTTAGATAGTAAAACAATAGTATATTCGCACAGTATAACTATGTTGCGGTTAACAACAAAAGTTTGTGTGGTTTGCGAATAATGTTGCTATGTGGTATTAAAAGTGAGAGGGCGGCTACACGAGGTCGTTCAAGGTTTCGCTACTGTGGTTACGGACAATTTGAGTATTAAGAAAAATCGTGTATTCTCGACATCTCTATCTATTCTTCTTCCCTTCTATAAATGTAAACTTAACTAAGGGTCCACGATATTGTATTCTTTATGGTATTCTTGGTGGTCTCTGTTGACAGATGTCGTCGTCTACTAAGAGACGTCTACGTAAGTGAAATCAGTAGGCTAACGAGATTAGATTAAAATATGGTGCATTGTAAATATCCTAACAAGGGCTATCATCAGGTGAATGCCCTGCTAGTCTAGTCGTTTCGTTGCATAATAATATGAGCTTTTGACGCAGATTAGACATTCTTTGCCAGTCAAACCTGACGATATGGATATCAAAAGGTGGAACTTTAATACAAATAAGTTTATCGCCGGGTATGTTTATTATTGATTTTAACTAGTGGTCTCTTATCGGCATTAAATTTACCTCCGATATGTTGATTGATTACGTGGGATTTCCGTTGATAAGATTTATTTTACTTCGCGTGAGACACAGTTTACTTTTAGTCGTTAAAGACGAATGTTGTTATTCGATATCAAGTGATATAAGCGAAACTATTTTATTTTGATAAAAATAATATTAATTGTCCTGTGTATACGAAATCATAACGTGTAGGTTCAAAATCTTATTTTAGAAACATTTTTATCACGTGTGAATTTTAGTTCATATACAGTGAACTAAATGAATCGCTTCTTTATCTTAATCACAGTACATATATTATGGGAGGGATATGTGTATAGATAAATTACTTGTGAATAAAATAATGAATAACCTTTTTTTTATATAGATCGGCTTCTACAAAACCGAGACGGCCAGACCGCGCGGTGTACGTACCGCGAGCGCTGCGGGGAACTGACAACAGCTCGTCCGACGAAGCGAAGACCGACACCCAGAGACGGAGCAGCCACAGCGCGGACCCAAAGTGCCCAAAGTCCCCCGGCTCCAGGGACAAGTCTCTCCACGGCACCCCGAAACGATCCGTTGACAAGAACTTCTGCAATGTATACACCCCCCCGCATCTCAGGAACCAGCGATCTCACACAGCCCCCAGTATAGGCAACCGACCGGCGATCGACGCCAACGAATCCGTGCCTTCAGGCTGCCAAGTGCCAAATAGTGATAGTGCAATATCGTTTAGTGATAATAGTTATAACGAAGTAGAAGTAGGTGAGACTTTTTATATTGGCGATTATTTCGCAAATGGACAGCTCGGTTTCTACAGTCCCACTTTTTACGAGTACGACAACAGAGAGCTTGAAGACGAGAGTTTCACTAATGATAACGTGACAATGGAGGACACACAGCAAAGGATCATCGATGGTGAATACATTTACAGCAAGGACGAAGACGTCGAGAAGGACGAGTTGAAAAGGGCGTCACAAGAAATTAACAGAAGCAGCAAGAGAATCATTAAACAGAGCTTCGATTCCGATGTGCTTGTGATATCGGATCCCGTGGAAGAGTCTAAACAGAATGACGTGGAAATGAAGGAGAAAGTAGTAGAAAAGAAAACAAAGCCGAAATTAGAACCGAAAGTATCTTTGAAACGGGAAGAGAATGACTGGGACGCTGTTTTCGACGATAGCGGGGAATGTTTGGATCCGTCGCTCCTCGAGGAATTGACTTCGACAGTTGGGAAGGTTCATATAAGCAAGACGAAGAATAACTACGATCAGTACCAGACTAGAGGTCAAGCACTATTTAACGGACCGTATGATGAGACCTTCGCACACGTCATCGAGGTGTACGACTTCCCCAGCGAGTTCAAGACCAACGACCTGCTGTCTCTGTTCAGGGAATACAAAGATACTGGGTTCGAAATCAAATGGGTCGATGACACGCACGCCCTCATCGTCTTCAGCAGCGCTAAAATTGGTAAGTTTTTTTACCACACCTTACATTCAAATATATCTATTATTTTATTTTTATATGGATTCATGATTATGAAAGGTTTTTATATTAATTAATCACCTTCCATCATAATTTAAGTTTGTCGGCTGATGATGATGGTGATGACTAAACATATTTTATTCTCATTTGATTATCAGTGTGAAAGATTCGAGTAAACTATTTATTATTTTATAATAAATAATAAAAATTATATAAAAAAAAATACTTTAGTATATTCAGAATTAAAGTTCGGGGAATTTAAAGAATAAAAGACCAGATATACGAAATCAGAAGTAAAGACTGTTATATTTAAACTTAAGCCAAACTGACAGTGTAAGAGGCAGTGAGAACTGCTTGCTTATTGACAGAAGTCCCTGGTTCGAATGAAAACAGCATCAGTGTGTTTAGGTTGTCAACACACGATGGCCAGAGTATTCTGCAAAAGCAAGCTTCACAAATCCTGATCTCATTTCATTTCGTAATATATAAAATTAAGGCCAAGTATTAGTCTATTGTAGATAATAGACATCGCTATGCCTCAAGACAGGCCTGTCTTGGGCTGATGATAGTCTATTTGATATTGCTACTTTTTAAAAACCTTCATGTGGACTTAAGGTGAAAAAAAAAAATACGTGTACACTTTCGTAACTTACGTAATATCTTACAACAGAGTAGTCCAGCGCGGGGGTCAGCAACCTGGGCCCCTGAGCCACATGCGGCTTTTTGGATGTGAAGCTGCCACTGTTTAGTTACCATATAAAAATATAAATCTTATATAAAAAAAAAACATTTAAAACCCGTTTCCTTAATCAATTAACGAGGTTTAGCCACCATTTGTATCTCACCCACTTGCACCCGCTTTGCATCGCAACTCCCCACCCCCCACCCCCCGTGACGCTCCTATTGAATTACAAAAATATTCAAGTAAAAATTAGCGTTGTTAGTAAATGTTTAACTGTTTAAATTTTTCATTTAAATAATAATTGATAATATAATAATAACATAAATATGATTTGTTGTTAAAAACCACTACTTATCTTATTCGAACAAAGCTTAAGTGTGTGTCAGTTTGTCGCCGATAGCTTATTGGTATCTTGCGTAGCAGTGTCAGCCAATGGAGTGAAGTTGGCACCGAATTCAAAAAGTCCATATAAACTGACTATGCAATTATCATTGTTAAATTAAACTTCCATAAAAATTAACATTGATAATAACTAGAAGATCTTAATGTAACTAGAACAGCAGTCAATTCTTTTGACTGCCGGGCTTTTGCTAGTATATGAATAAACTTATTAGTTTTTTTGTCATCAAAAAAACTTTATTTATGCAGACACTATTCATCGAAAGTAAGAAAAACTTCTGTGGCTCTTTCAAAACTTTGATACTTTGTAAATTGTAAATTTTTACTCTTCCTGCTCAAAAGTTTATTGATCCCTGGCCTAGTGGATTACTTTAATATTCATGGACTTTACACATTCTACGACCCAGAATGCGAAGTAAAGATTGATTACATAGCATTTACATAATTGCATTCACGAAGATATGTATCGCTAATCTCAGTTATGTATCAACTACGTTACAAACTAGACGTAATGTTCTGTTCTATAAAAAAAAAATACATCGCATTTATTGTAAATCTTTGGTTCTATAGATATACAGTAAAAGCTCCTTATTCGCGCTTCCTTCATTCGCTGATTAAAAAAATGCAATAATTCCTGTATTCGCAACTAAAAATTTCTTTGTTCGCGGATCTAATAAGTACATTTTTTTTATTATCACGCCTTTTTTCCCAGTAGGAGTAGGCAGAGGCGAATAAACACCCACTTTTCGCCAGATGTGGTCAGATTAAGTCCCATGTAACAGGAGGCGAGCTTATTGCCACTTTATCGGGGCCACCACACACACATAGATAATTTCAGTGTGCGCGTTTCCTCACGATGTTTCCCTTCACCGTTTGTATTTCGCTGTTGTTACTTAAGTTCACAAATGTACATGACATAAATATTAAGTCATCGGTACATGCCGAGATTCGAACCCGCGACCTTCAAAATGAAAGCCGCACGTTCTGACCATTAGGCCAGCGAGCTACGTAACTAATAAGTATATACATAATAATAAAAGAATTTCAATAGGCATCCAACACAATATGCTTTGTATATGCCGTGAAATGGACTAATAATAAAGTAAATATGGAATATATACCCCGCGAATAAAGAGCTTTTACTGTAATGAGCTGCTGCTGATAAATGGTAAGTGATACGCCTGCCCATAACAACGTGGCTCTAGTTAGGATGGTATACACTCCACCACATTGCGCTCGTCGCCTTGAGACATTAAATGTTATACTTAGTTACACCAGTAACTTCACTGGTTACAATGCCCTTTAAACTGGATAACAGCAATGTTTGCACACTACTGTTTGACAGAAGAAACAAACCGCATTCATTAAACAGATTATTTGAGGGAGGTGTATGTCCAGCTGTGGACGTCTGGTGACTTCTTCTCCCTCATGCCCTTTTCCCAACTATGTGGGGTCGGCACAGTATATACTTCTCTTCTATATCCCTCTATCAGCCATCATATCTAAATTCACACTACTCTTACACATGCCATCTTCCACACAATCCATCCACACTTTCTTCGGGTTTTCTCTCCCTTATAATCATCAGTCTGGTCATCATTAATCATTCATAAATAAACTTAACGTCCACTTACGTAGCTAAAGGCTTTAGTAAAATAAAAGATAGTTGAAAACGAATTTGTAAATGTGTAAAATGTTTATACCGGTCAGCGGCTGGTGCAGTAGATCACCATCGAATAATATATTACAAATGGATGGTGGATGGTGGCCGGTGTGACGCAACGGATGTAAGGCAGCGCGCAACGTTGCGTGTGAACTTGACGCAATTTCAGTTATAACGGCTATTAGATTTGTTAACGAGCGAGTTATATGTCATTATATAGCTATGCGATAGCTGTTACAGCTCATTTGTTTATGCAAACCACTTGCATGACCTTGAGATATTTTACCGTATATTACATTACGCCATTCGTACTAACTTTTATTTTTATTTTACGGGAACGCTTTCACTCACCTCCGCGACCCCGCCAGCGGTGGATGCACCATGCAGCCCCAACTCGGGAGAGAAGAACCCCCCTTTACACCTCTGTAAGGGCACGCCGGAACACAGCGCGGCTTCCTCTCGGCCCCTTACAGTCACCCGGGCAACGGATCCACCCGAACCCATCATCTAGAGGCCACGGGAGTTAAGAGAGAAAAATCTCTCTCGACTCCCTGCAACGGATCTGGTGTTGGGTTCCGTCGCCAATAGTCATACGACCGTAGAGGATAGGGAGAGCGGTGAAACGCAATACTGACACTCCTCTACCCTGTGGCTTCATCGCCGCCACATTAGCGGTGCGGCACCGATTAGTCGCGAAGGATAGGGAGAGCGGCGAACCGCAATACCGATATTCCTCTCTTCTGCAGCCCACAGGCACACATCCGAGGTGAACTCACAGAGCACACCGCCATGACAAGGCAGGAACCTGTTCGGAGGGGATCTGTTCGGGGAGGCGATACTTAGATCACAACAGCACAATTATATTTTTATACTACAACATTTTCCACTTAAATGGCCAGTCGGGTAAACACGTGGTACTTTTGATTTTTTTAGTTATTATCAAGTATAGATAATCAGCTGACCATTAGCTTAGCAACAAATATTCCCAGAGTATTCTGGCCTTCAAGTTTAGCCCACAATTGATAATAAATTTATCTAAATTATACAGAGTGTATATTATACAGAGTTTATTTTATATGTTCAAAGTATGCCATGGACCCGGGCCTGTGTGCCCAGTATCAGATAAGCTGTGAAGTCAAAAAAGGTTAACAGCTATATACATCATCAGAGAATATATATGACCAAGTTGTAAAAAAAACTTGTGGAGTTTACAAGTCGATAACGAAATCTGTATTCATGCTTTATCAAATTCGATAACTTAACCGTTAGCTAACTTATAATTCCCATTTTTGATCAAATCTCTCTTCTATAAGTCATCACTGTCATCACATGAAAATCTCACAATAACTTATACTGTGTATTAGTAATAATCGAGCCGTAGCAACTACTTTTCCCTGTTTTTTTTTTTCTCGAATGTTTGTCCTTTAGTTTTTTGACGACTTTTAGAGAGCCTCATCGTCCTTAGGAATCTGCAAGCTAGTTTTCATAAGTTTCATGCTAAGTTTATCGTACAAGAACGAAGCTACTTGTTGTACATAAAACCATCACTTAAACTTCTTAACAACAAGGGGTGTAAGGGAATCCGCACTCATGGAACCCAAGCCGACCTCACCTGCTCGTGGTGCACCATGCTAATCAATACCTGACTCTAGCTCCCACTAATCCACATTGGGCCAGTGTGGTGGGCAGTAGCAGAGCAGCACCGATTTAATGTAGAGATCGATGAGGGAGGCCAATGTTCAGCAGTGGACGTCTATATCAGCTGATGATGAAGCTACTTTACAACTGCTATTGTGTAGATCCCGCCTTTGCGATTTCTTACCATGATACATAATAAATCCGTGGTTAATGTGAGTCTTAGGGATTACATACGAGGAAGTATCTCAAAGTTAAAGTCTAATGGCTAAGTAAGCTTGTAATCCATTAAAATTCTGAATGCGTGCTTTACTGGTGATAGGTCTCTGTTGCGGGAGTCCGTCTACCTAGGTTGAAATTATTGGGGTAATTAAACTACATTTTATGTCTCAAAGCGGTGAGCGTAATGTCGTGCAGTGTATATCATCCTAACTAACACCACATTGTTATAGGCAGGTATATCACTTACCATCAGGTTTTCGATCCGCTCTTCTCGTTGCTTCCTTGAATAAAAAACAAACTCTAACTAGCGTCACGATATTGGCATATTACTCACCATCAGGTGAATGTCTCGTCGAATAAATAATAGATAATAAATAATCTATTACATTGGAAATTACATCACGTTATTCAAGATTAAAGAACTTTTTCACAATCGCGTCTTGGTATTTATCACCACTACAATGGTCGAGACGCAGTTGCTTCATAATCCTGAGATAGGTGCTGGTTATGCAAGTTGTTGCACCAAGCCAGTGGCATCGGGTGAGGTAATCCTTCAGTCTTCTGGTGCTGAGTTATGCAAGAGGCTGAAAGAGATCAAGTGCGCAGCGAATCGCTGAGCCGGCGCAAGAGGCGACTCACGTACACTCGGCGCGAGTTATAAGCGGTAGCGAGGTTTCATTTAAGCACGTTTCATACTGTCATCAGAGCGGAGGTCTCATGTAAGTCCTTAATTAGTTAATTTTTTTGCTAAATCTTAAAATAACATTAACATTTTTTTGTTCTTACAAAACGACTTTTCGTGCAAGTAGTTGACCTGTTAATAACTGATATGCCTGCCCTAACAACTTGTTATTATTTAAGATGATTTACACTGTATCACATTGTGCTGTTCGTCATTGAAATGTCCTTATTCTCATTACCCTTTTAATTTTACTAGTTATAGCGCCTTTCAAACCGGTGTACATTAATGCTTGCGCCCTAATATTTGTCGGATGCAATAGGCGGTGCGGTAATACCTAGACGGTCTCTGACAACAGATACCTGCCACTACCGGTGTTTGAAATAATATTTATTAGTATGTCCAGCAATGGGCGACTGTCGGCTGACGATGGTGAGTTTACCAAAATTTGTAAAAAAAAAATCACATTGTCGCATCGGATCACCACTTGCGGCCCCAACTTTCGTTTTCGTGTGCTCGTTCTACATTTCACACATTTTCATTCGGAACACAAGCTATCGCCGCCTTGAACTTGAGACTTTCTTAATTATGCATACATTAGACATTCAATGGATTAATATTAACATTATAACATGTTACTTATATATAATACTAATTTGCGATAATTATTAAAGGCAAAATTATCGCAAATTAGTATTCAATTAGTGGTAAATCTCTTTTGCCTGCGACTGTCTAGATATCTACCGCTACAGCTCATATTTCTACCACCAAAAAACATTGTGCAAACATAACCGAATTCTGGTTTCAAGGGAGTTGTAGCTAGTAAAGTTACTGGAGTAAAGGGACTTACCATATTGTCTTAAGGCGACGAGCATAAATTGCTGATTATAATATCTTTAGTAATGCCACGTTGTTATAGGCAGGCGTGTCACTTACCATCAGGTAAACGTTTCGTTAAATAAAAAATTATTCGTATGCAAGCATTTTTGGTGTGTAAGGGGTTCCGCCCAACATCTTACGGAGCCCAAGTCAACCTCACCTGTACGCGATGCACCTTGCTGAATAACAGACGAGGCTCTGACCAAACACCAACCCGCACTGGACCAGAGTTACGACGCAATTCCTCTCAATGAACTTCTACCGATGTGGAGATCTTTGGGGGCTTTTGTCCAGCTGTGGACATCTGTCGGAAGAGAATGATAATGATAATGAAGTAGTTTTGAGGGTGACCTTTGGTAATAAAATATAATAAAAAAAACCATTGTATGAAAATTTTTATAATTAATCATTTGTGTGTCAAAGCAACGATAATAATGTGATGTAGTGTTTATCATCCTAACTGCTACATTGTCATGGGCGGGCGTATCTCATTACTTGAAATTCCTGCGCAATTTGTCAGTTCCTAGAATAAACAAGAAACACACTACATAACTCAAGGGATGAAAATATAACAAGTATTTTTATAACCATGTGCATCTAATAATCTAGAAGATTAGATCTCTGCTATTCGATTAGAGATTACCACAACTCCTTTCTCTACCTTCAGGCTGAAGCCTGTAGTTGGTGAAAATACTGGGATATCGAGACTTAACGTCTTATCTTATGAGGTGTGGTGCTTAAAGTTCCTAGTACGAATGCTAAGTTGTTTAACTATTAGTCGTTTTGTCGACTTATCGAATATAAGAAATTTTGAAAAGGTATTTGTTTTTTATACAGTTAAGCGACGAGATGAGCAGGACGTTCATCTGATGGTAAGTGATACGAAACAACGTGAAACTAGTTAGGAAATACAATGCACATCTCGTCGCCTAAAACAAGATGTCGAGTCTCCAGACCAGCAACTACGCGCATATAAACAATTATGATATTAAACAACAATAAGTAATATAAATAACGTAAATTCCATTTTACAAACATACACGCCTTCCGGAAATATTTAACAACGATATTTATAAATAATCCGAAGTCATGGTTTATAATCATTGCGTTATGAATCATGAGAGCGTCATCAGTCGACATTTCTAGATTCTTCCGGAATAACAATTTTCTTCTACCACATACCAAGGCGTAGATGAGGATGGTTGTGAACTCACATTGTTTCAATCTCGAATAGATTTTATCAAATCATCGGAATTACGGAAATATTTATACAAGTAAATACAAAATACAAAGTCGTGGTGGCTCAATGGATATGAACTCTGACATCGCAATCAGATGACGAGGGTTCTAATCCCGGCCGGGGCATGCACCTCTTAGGCACTATTTCAATGCCTAATGTACATATTGTTACAATTGCCACGTACTTAACGGTGAAAGAAAACATGGTGAGGAAACCCGCATACTGAAATTATCTATGTGTGTGTGGTAGCCCCAGTAAAGTGGAAACAGGCTCACCCCCTGTTACATGGGACCTAATCTGACCACATCTGGCGAAAGGTGGGTGTTTATTCGCCTCTGCCTACTCCTACTGGGAAAAATAGCGTGATAGTATAAGTAAATACGATATAATCAGTTCTAGTACCTGCCTCTTTTATGTATAACTAACTGTTCCCCGCCCGCTTTGTTGGCCATAACACTCCCGCAGCTGCGGTAAGAGAAGGAATTTTGTAAAATCCATTCTTAGCTGACCTCTAAATGGCAGAAGCTATATCTCCACTAAATTTTGAGTATTTACTTGTAATAGTTGCGGAGATCTCGTGATGGGTCAATGAATCTCCCATCTATATATATATATATACGAGCTGTTCCGCGCCCGCTTTGCTGGTAGTAATACAAAATTAGACTTCAAATTTGTTTGAAATATTCCTTTTAGCGCAACCGCAATGATCTATAGCAACCGCATAAACAATACGAAACGAAAATGTTTATAAAAGTTAATATTAGAAATAAAATGATGAATGATCTATGAAATTCAAAAAATAAATAGCTTATAATCATTTGCAAATCATTCCGCGTCGAATGCTCATGTTCCCATACGTTCACAAAACTTTCGTTATATGTATATATATTTATATTTATGTGTGTATAAAAAAAAATAACTGTTTTTTTCTATCCGACGTAGCGATAAGACGAGTTATTTACTCAATGGTAACGACGTGGCGTGGGTTTACCCAAAAGACCCCCACATCGTTCGATCCTGCGCTGCCCCCATCGCCGGGCAGCACGAGTCGTTTGTAAGGGTTCACATAGGGGTATTTGGGCCATTTTCCACCACACTGACCCAGTGCGGGTTGGTGAGAGCCAGAGCCTCATTTGTTGATTAGCAGGATGTATCACGAGCCGGTGAAGTTGGTTTGGGTCCTGTTAGTTGTTATGCGGGGCCCCTTACACCCCTAGTTAGCCTATATATATATAACATCGTAACTATTTCTTTATGAATCGTTTAGTATGATGTTTACTCATCAAGGGATTGCAGCGATAATCATGCAATGCTGTGAAGACTTCGATTCGTCTACTGCGTATTATCCGCTCATCGCCATTACATCACATTACCTAACCGCTGCGGACGAATGGACTTCCTCGAACCCTCGGCTGGAAAGTGGGTTGCGCAGGTACCAACGCGTTCACGACTGATCGCACCTAAATCGCTGATCTAGTGTGCAAAACGTCGATTTTTATCGCATTATAAATCTTTTATATTAATGTGACGCATAATTTCGTTATGAATATAAAAACACAAATTATTCGATACAATAAAAAAAATATCATTTTATGAACTATGTCCACTGCTGGACATAAGCCTCATACAAAGACTTTTTTAATTCCACGAAGCGATGAGCGAGAGGTTCTCACCTGATGTTAAGTCATGCGTCTGCCCTTAACAATGTTGCACTAGTCAAGATGTTAAACACTGAACAACATTGTGCTTTTTGTCTTGAGGTAAATCCAGTAAATCTACTAGCTATAGCGCCCTTTAAACCAGAACACAGTAATGTTTGCACACAACTGTTTGGCAGCAGAAACAGGCGCTGCTGTGGTAATTACCCATTCCACACTTATCGGTCCTGAGCTTCCCGCATCCAGCAGTCTCTTGCGTCCTTCACCAGATCGTTCGTCCACTTTGTGAGGGCTCTCCCAGTTATACATCTATCGGCTGATGATGAAAGCAGTGACCGAAAATGATTTGGGAATCTGTAATCTTAGTTATCAATTAACGTTACTTACATAAGAAAAACATTAATGAAATTACAGACTAATGTATCTAATTCAGCGTAAGAATTTTTTATCTAAATAAAAAGTGACTGAAATAAGTTAAAAATAATAAAAAAGTGAGGGTAGTAATAAATTAACTAAGGTGATGCTTTAGTTGTAATATTTGTAATTTTTTATATAATGTATTTCTAGTAGTTGTTCCCTGCCTGCTTCGCTAGCGATGATATTGAATTAGATTTGAAATTTAAACTTAAAATTTGACAGAAATTTGGTTAGTTACTGGTGGTAGGGAGTAGTACTCTCGCCGGAGACCATCTACCACTACAACTCCTATTTTTTCCACCAAACAGTAGTGTGCAAATATTACTGTGTTCCGGTTTGAAGACAGTTGTAGCTAGTGAAATTATTGAAATAACGATACTTAACATTTTCTATCTCAAGGCGACGAGCAAAATGTGTTGCAGTGTTTATTATCCTAACTAGCGCCACAACGTTAACTTACTATCAGCTGAACGACTGTCTTTGATTTTCAGCTTAGATAATAGTGTTAGTACAAAATTATACCAGAACGATAATAATGAGGCTGTGTAGGTTGAAATTTAAATGGCAGCCGATTGAACTCACGACCCATGGAACCAACTCCAGCGAACGTGGGTCCGTTGACTTCTGGTGACGCAACATGAAAGTGGGGCACAGTAACTCCCACAATTTTGTAACAAAGGTAGTCGCGTTACCAGTGACTGTATCAAGCCGTTTGTTTTGTCTAATATGATTTTTTTTATTAAACTCATCGATCCGACAGAGAGTACGTATATCTGATAATTATGATAAGCCAGTTTATTATAATGTGTCCAGGATATTTATACAGCACCTCATTGCACTCCTCATTCAAGTTCAGACATTCACTCCTAGTAATTTCATAAGATACAACCCGTTCAAACTGGAACACAGTAATATTTACACCTTACTATTTCGCTGTATAGCTGAGGATCGAATTGGTTTTCCCAATCTGATCGCCAATTTTCAGTTTGAAGAGGGCACCTAATGATGATGATTTCGCTGTAAAATGTATGGTGCAATTCCGTCTATTTCCGGTTTTTCTCTATCACGCTCTACCGTCTCTGGGAACTGAATCTTATCAACAACACAACGTCTTACAGTAATACCCCGACTTACGCCAACGTCGACCACCCTTCTGAGCATGAAATAGGTGTTCTGGAGGATTTCCATTCGAATGGGAAACCCGTTTTCACCACAATACAAGCCATACGAAAACTCTTTATATAGATATTTTGCGAGAGAAAGAAAAATCTTTGTCTCGGCAGACAAAACTGTACTCTCATTTTGGAAACCGTCTACTTCTAAATAATTGATGTGTTAAAAAAAATTATATTACCAAAATGAACATATTATTAGAGTTTTCTGTGCGGTATAAATGATTATTTCCGGTGAGTATTTAGTCCTATAAATATCTCTAATAACTGGAACAACAAAGTGTCAGGAGATTTTATTTCAATCTATGAAGTTTGCGCTGTGAGTTTTTTGGACAACTATTACGGCTTCGTCGAACAACAGGGCTCGCGGATCCGGTATATCCTCGAGCGAAATATATATATATATATACAACACGTTGACAGACGCACAGACACGAATACAAAATAAATACATATATATATATAAATAAATGATCGTATACATAATTAGAATATCAGGAAATATGCGTGAGGGCCAAGTGACCGATAATGATGTCCAGGACCGATTAAAGTGGAGCAAAGATAAAGACAGCTGTACTCACTACCACATGGGATAATGGATAGGAACTGAGAGTGAGAGAGAGATATGACAAATAACTGTATTTATTGAGCATCTCGACTTTTTTCAAGTTACACCTTCAATATGGGAACTACCCATGGCGTACGGGATATTACTGTATATATATATATATATCATATGGCTTAATTTTAGAGATTTAACAAAATGTTGTTATCTTCAAAAGACTGAAGAAATTATGAGTTACAACATAAGTTCAACCTACATTCTCAAATACCACCACTTTTACTGTTGGTAGGTCTCTGATGCCAGAAACCGTCTATGTATGTACCACCGCAGCGCCTATTTCTGCTACAAAACAATAGTATGCAAACATTACTGTGTTCTGAATTGAAGAGCGCTCTAGCTAGTGTAATTACTGCGGTAAAGAGACATATCTCAGACGGCGCAATCTGGTGCAAAATCTTATCACCCAGGCGACGAGCGCAACGTGGTGCTGTATGGACCATGCTAACTAGTTCCGCGTTGTTATGAGCAAGCGTATCACATTCCATTAGGTAGACGTTCTGTTAGGGGGATGTAAGGGGTCCCGCACTCAAGGAACCCAAGCTAACCTCACCTGTTCGTGGTGCAACTTACTATTCAATAGACGAGACTCCGACTCTCACCAACCCGCATTGGACCGGCATGGTTGGAAGTGGCCCAAATTCCCCTCGTATCAACACCTATAAAACGACGCCACTGGTGCTCGGTGATGCGGGCGGCACAGGACCGATCCATATGGGGATCTTTAGGTGAGACCTATGTCCAGCTGTGGACGACTATCGGCTAATAGTGGTGGACGTCCCGCTCGTTTCGTCGCTTAATTGAATGAAAAAAAGTAACTCTAGATACACTCCGATACAATAATGTTATCTTTTGTTGTCAGTTAAGATTTAAGGCATTTTAATATTTATTATATTATCTACGTAATTCAATAATCTAAATATAGATTTTATTTAGGATTCTAGTTTTATGCCGTGACTCGTGAAAATGTAGGTTTGGAGTGTATCCAATGTGAATAAGACGTAATGAGTCGGTCCCTCGCATTTTGCAGAATCACATCTCCAACGACGGTCATTGCCGCCACCAAACTCTCAACCGGTTTATATTTGTGTTGAGCATCATCATGGTTACATATCCAAGTCACGATATGATATCCGTGTTGGGATGTATTTTGTTTAAATAAAAACTTGAATGACAAAGTTATCCTTTACGGCCCATGACGGTAATATTTAGACTATAAGAATAGGCTAAAAGTTTTAGAAAAATATATTTATTAATACTAACATTTTAAACGACACTTGATGGTAGGTGGTAGGTTTCACCGCAAAACCTATTTTTGCCGTCAACCACTAGTATTGAAGTATTACTGTGATTCACATTTAATGGCTAATTGTATTATAGCTTATGGAATTACTAAGGTAACGAGACGAAGCATTTTATGTCAGAGGGTAGAGCGTAATATGGTGCGAGGTAAATCACCTTACTATCGAAACGATATATGCAGGTGTATCACTAACTATCAAGTGAACGTCTTGCTCGTCACCGCGAAACATTAAATATATTCCTTAATCTTTGAAGTTTTATGAAAAATATTTGCATCCTAGTGCTTGGTTGTAGAAATGGGCGCTACAGTGATACTTTCGTAGACGACTTCCGGCAAAAGAGACTTAGCATCAGTCAACTGATTGTACTACCAACTCACACTTGTGCCTCGTGGAGTTTTGCTTTGACTTTCTAAAGGAGAAGACTCGGGGTCATAAGAGTGTAAACAGCAGTGCTGTATATTATTATCAAATTGAAAGAATGACGTTTGCCATTGCAGCTGCCGAGGTGCTGTCGACGCAGCGGCCGCTCGCGCGGTGCCGGCCTCTGCATGCAGCGACTTTGGAGTCCCGCAACAAGGCAAAAAAATGCGCCGAGTTCTTGCAGCCATACAGGTATATTGGATGAATTTACCTCCATGGGAACACAACCCCGGGATTCTATCAGGGTCCGTGTTATAAAGGGTAGTGTGATTAACCAATATTACGAAGAGTTCACAGTGAAAAGTTAAGGTTATCACTATCGTACAACAGAAGTAATTTATAAGTATTACGGCAGTGAGGATTAGTTAAAAATAAACCTGTTGATACCTTCGTTTTCAGACAACGTCCGGAGACTTGTACGGCTCTGGCCCGTCGGCTGGTGTCAGGAGCGTTGGGGGTGAAGCTGAGCACGGCGCGGCAGGAGCGTGCCGAAGAGAGGCGCCTCATCACTATCGCTAGAGGTGAAAAAACTTGGAAAATTTAACCCTGCAATAATTTTTATTATTATTGATCTTTCAGCCAATTCGTACTTGGCTATTTCACTCTTACCACCAGTTCTATATTTGAGATTCAGGGCATTTATGTAGGCTGTTCAATAACAATGATTAAAACTGGTGGTAGGTCTCTGTTGCCGAAGACCGCTTAGGCGGGGTACCACCGCAGCGCCTATTTTGCCCGCCCAACACTGTGCAAACATTACTGAAGCAATGTTTGTATACTACTGTTCACTACTGTATTATTCAGCAGTGTGCAAACATTGCTGTATTACAGTTTGAAGAAGGTTGTAGGTAGTAAAGTTACAGGAGTAACGAGATTCGACATCTTATGTTTCAAGACGACGAACACAATTTAGTGCTCTGTATACCATCCTTACTAGTGCCACCTTGTTATGGGCGGGCGTAACACTGGCCATGAGCTGAACGTGCCGCTCATCTCGTCGCTTAATTACATTAAAAAAAAATTGTTTCCTAAACAAATCCAAACAAATTTAATCGAAGATAATAATAACGGAATAATATACGGAAAATAGATCCTTATTATGTTTTTAATTATTTTTTTGGCGATTAATTATTTTTAATTCAATATAGCGTACTGATTGTAGCAACTGTTCCTTTGCAATAAGGTAATCATTAAATCTATTATTAAAATCAGTATATATCAATTATAACTGATAAAACTGATAAATGGTGTGTGCGTATGTACCAATATCAAACGGTGATAACTTTAAAACGGTAAGTGTATAATCATAGCTAGATTAGAAAAGGAAACATCTATTCTTCAAATTATTCATCATCATGGAACGAACCGATAGAAATGTTCTGTAGAATTATTTTGTTGCTTTTGGGATTTGTAACCACTAAAACCCCTCGGAGATCATCCTCAGTGGGTTGCAGGTTGCACCGGTGCCTCCCTGCGAAAGCCTGAGCACCATCCAGAGAGAGCCGTAACGATGCTTGACCACATCGGGCTCCCCACCTTCAAAGTCCGCAAAACCGAAAACTCTTTTAGTCGTCTTTTACGAGAGGCAAAACTTACCTTAGTCCTATTCTTAATAGTCAGAGGCTGCATGGCAGTGATCTCTGTACATCTAGAGGAGTCAACGCTCCACATTTCGATGGTCCATGGTTTCTACATATTAAATATTTCAAAAGAATCGCTGAGAGCAACTAAAATAAAAAAGCGCAAGGATTTGTTTTATATACGTAACAAAATACTTATGTTCGGGGTTAAAGGTTGAGATGATGATGATAATGATTTCCATTTACACATTTGTCAATCTAATCAGGTATAGTCAGTATTAAGAAAAATCTTGTATAATATTGCAGAGAAGAAACGTCAGGCTGCGCTGCACAAGGAGGCGGCATGGGACGGCTCGCTCGCCAACCAGTCAGCGGCGGACGCTTGAGGTGATTTGCAAACGCGTATTTTATTTATCTTTTACCATTAACGCTAAGCTATTGTCATCGACATAGTCCAAGAAACCGACAGTCGATGGGGCAGTAAGGTCTTCGAGTGGCTCCCGCGTACCGGTAGACGTAGTGTTAGGAGGCCACACACAAGGTGGACCGGTCTGTTGAGAATTGCGAGAACCCACTAGATGCGAGCAAAAGGGGACCGATCGAAGTGGAGATCTTTAGGGGAGACCTATGTCCAGCAGTGGACGTCTATCGGCTGATGATGGTGATGGAAAGGACTATTCACATTAAAGACCAGTGTAGTGACTATAATTGGCGTACCGTTTTTAGATCGGCCGACACCAACGTCCGGATCCATGCCTGTAGCAGCCAACTTCCGCAACAAGTCCTCGTTACTTATATATTACTATTTAAGTGGAAGTCGTGATGACACAGTTTAAAAGGCGTTCTTATGCGCTATACCTTTCAAGGAGGCCCGGGTTCGATCTCTACTGAATTTGAGCAATAGTAAAGAAAAACCTGACGAGGAAAGGGACATATTCCAAGAACAACAACATTCGTGAACATGATTTCCGCTAACTCGAACTTGGCCAGCGTGGAGACCGGCAAGCCTCGACTCTCCTTGTTGGAGTATGCCCCAGTCCCACCAGTGGAAACATGGGCCGTGAAAAAACATTGTTAAGTCGTTTTATTATGATTACTTTGCGCTTCCATCGCCGACGTTACTAACACGGATATTTTTAGTGTTGTATTAATTTTATTTCAATCACAAAATTTATTTTTATTGTTGTTAACATTTAATAATTATTCCAAACAAAATCAACCATATTTTATCTCTACATAAGATCCATTTTGTAATACTCCAATATTTTCATTGTAACGTGTAACACTCTTTCCTCGTGGAGAAGACTCCGAGTATCAGCTGTAGGAACGTTAAGTGGCGCTGATGAAGAAAAATTTAAAGATTTTACTATTGCAAAGTGGTCGCAATCATGCGTCACAAATCATTTGGAAATATAAAATTAGAATTGACATATAATTATGTTGTCCGTACGAAAGTAACGCTTATTGTGGTCACCGTTGAATCTATTTTACAATAACACAAAAAACACATCACTCATATATAATTTATTTGTTAGGACAAAATCGTTAAAAGACACTGGTTTTGAGGGAAGTCAGATTATATGGAATTTCCACCCTGTAAAATTCCTGCGGTGGTTCCCATCAGTGCCTTAGGAGAGACCCCTGGAATTCTTATAGAACAGACCAGAGGACTACAAGTCGCACCGGCACTTTCGCTGTCCATCGGCTGTGACTCCGAAGACCTCTTCAGTCCCATTTTACGACGGACAGGAGTTACCTTAATTCTATTCTTAGTAACCTGAGACTACAGCTCTGTGGTCACAGGTCTTTAATCTGCTTACAAATTAGAGAATATTTGGTCTCTTTTGTGTACGTTAAGATCTCTCTTAAGTCTAGAATATTATATATGATTATTTTTAATATGCAACTGCTTCGTTTGTTTTCTGTACGTTTGTTTAGTTTATAGTATTTTACCAAATATATAAAAGCATAATACGACCTTTTGAATAAGTTTATATTTATTAAGTTTGCGAGTATTTGCTTCTTGTCTCTAGTCTGATCGTGGGATGGAGGGGCATCTTGACGTGTTAAGTCTATATACGGAATGATTTTTTTTATGTCGTCGAGTGCTCTGTTTACCCGGGAGTATATAAGTGGCGTGAAGTTACGAGGTTGAAGTATCGTCATTCATAAATCACCGTTACTTAAAACGAGACGCAGTGCTAGCTTATTTTATAAGGGGGACGTTCGCGCTGTAACTTTTTAGTGCCGCGGATTCGGTCCCTATCGTACTTGAACTTCCGGTGAAGTTTCACATCGTAAAGGAAACCAGACGTGTTCTAGCAATAGTTCTCGTGAACATGTGGACTCCGCGAACACTAAACCAGCGTGCTGAATAAATAGCCTTAGCTCTCTCTTTGTCAAACAATGAGTTCCAGCGACGGGAACAATAGTTGGGTTGTTTTTATTATTAACTACTTTAAACTAAATATTTGTACGAGTAAAGTATGAAATTAATATAGAGGATTGTTTTCTTTGAACTAAAACAAATATCAATTATGTTTGCAGATTAGGCGTGAACTACAATGGTTTTTTTTTTTATTTCAAACCCAATCGGTTATATTTAACTTAGCATAATGTAAGACTTTCACGTGGACTTAAAACTGTATATATTATTGTTTATTAAATATACGTTAAAGAAAATCATTAAATAGATATACAATTAGCTAATTAATTTATTAATATATATTTAACAACATTTTTACAATATAAATAGTGATGACTTGTAAAGACTCGATACTTTATTACAATGTTATAACGTAGTGAAACAGATAGGAAAAGAATATTTTTGTAATTGTATCTCTGTGGCGTAGCGGTAAACTGCTTAGTATCGAGTGCCTGATTCTATTCCGGCGCCGGATGTGGAGTTTGCTTGGTGTTAGGGTTTTTGAACCCGAGGGTAAACCACGCTCATATTGCAAATTTGCCTCCAAAAAGTTTGAGAATACGTTGCCTTTTTTTATGACGAAGTTTGCGCCGAAAGTTTTATTGACAACTATTGCAGCTTCATCGCACTCGGGGCTCGCGGATCCGGTCTCCGCGAGCTACAGAATATGTTCTACCGTTTAAGACTTCACTCTTACTAAACATCACTACGAATTGAGGACAAGAGTTATCTACAGATGAAAATATAACAAAGTGAAAAATCGAACCGCCGTCTTGAATGCCGCCATGTTATTTTGGCGCCAATTTTGGCTGTCATCTTAAACTGATACAATGTGCAATATAACCTGCTTACCTCGATCTCGTCTTAAACTTACTGAATGATTATAAAATCTTGCCTCGGACCACTTAATGCTTCATGTTACAGAATCTCAATATATATATATATATTTTTATAACAACAATTGACATTTGTGTTTGAGAGATAACGCGATATTTATGAATAATTTTTAATTATAGAAATGGAGACATTATCAGCAATTGGATTTGTCAAATTATCGAATTTTGATGTGAGCACATAATTGAATACAGATCTATAGTTTTAAACAATAACAAATTGTACGATATATACTGTATATGTTTTACTGTCGTTGCAATGATGAGCATGTGAAAACTTTTTTGATATATTTGCTGTTTTAATGAAAAATTATGAATGACGATAACGAATTTGAAGAGTGTGTATATATCACGCAATTACATACAGATCGGTTTGTAACAATGAAGACTACACATGCAGTCTGGAGTTGCATTAGGACGATTTGCATTAGGTTACGCTAGGATCACATTTATAAGCAATATTAATGATTAATACGTTAGGAAATGGTAAACTATTAATAATACATTACGAAGTTTTTTTTGTTTTTAATAATTTATATAACAAAACAAATAAATCGGACATTAATCGCATAATTTAGGCGCAGATATATTTATGTTCAAAATTTTGCTGTTATTTTGCATTTATTTTTTTTTCGGTATTAAGACATTAAAAAAGAACTCCAACGACAGATTTAAACAAATGTCTTCCCAGCGGTGAATGTGTAATAGAAACTCGTCCAATACACCTCCAGTTCAAATGGTTGTTAAGGTCGTTTAAGGTTCATTAGTTTTATAAGTGTTGATACGGCGGACCACGGGCCTAGTCCTAAGTCGTTGCATGCCACTATAGCACTTAGAAGTTAAAATATTACTGCTATAATCGCATGCAAGGTATTAACATGTTACTAAGTCGTAGATATATGGTCGTCGTGGCCATACATTTGTTACTGGGGATAATAATAAAAAAAATCTATTTAGGGATTATCCTACCTAACCCTAGAGACTCTTACAAACATGTCAACGGATATAGTACCACTATTTTTGTTTATTTATGAATACACCTATATCAGGTTTTCTGTGTTCCCATTATCGAAATACAATGACTAGATTATGGGCAAGTACGACTAAAATTACAGTCAATTGTTAGCTCTTTGTAGATAAAAAAAAAATAGTTGCAAATGTTACAGAATATTCGGACATGTTTGTAAGAGTTTCTCGGCTGTATGAATTACTGTATGTTAACGAATCATCGAGGCTCGGTCTGTACAAAGATATGAAAAGATAAGAGAATATTATTTTTGTAACATCTTGAAGATTCTATTTGAAATAAAAAATTAAATTTTCCGACTGTTCATGTTGTTTCATTTCCGCCAACCACACCATTATGTATGCAACGAAAAATGCGCCTTCAACCACATCCTTTATAAATAAGAACCGGCAGATGGCAGAATAGACCTTGATCTGCTATTTTTAAAGCTGCCGAGTCTAGAATAATGTTGTCTATGAATACAATGATTTACTTAGCTGTTCAATAATTATCAGCTATTATTAGTTTCAATTTGGGATTTTTTATTATTTATTCTCTGACTGATTGGCGAGTGGCACCCGCCTACCAGTAGACGTAGTCTTGGGAGGCTTCCGACAAGGTGGACCGACGACCTGGTGAGAATCGCAGGAACCCACTGGATACGAGACACGCGAGACCGATCGATGTGGAAATCTTTGGGGGAGGCCTATGTCCAGCAGTGGACATCTAACGACTGATGATATATATTTATCTTGTATGCTGTTGGATAGGATATGATGAATTATTCATTGTAAGAAAAAGTGCAGAAAGGCAAAAATAGGCGCTGTTAGGGTACCTTAGACTGGTAACGGGGGTAATTTAGACGTTTTCCGTCAAGAGGGATCAAGATTCAAAGGTTACATTTGAGAAAGACATCATCATATAGCCGATAGATATACACTGCTAGACATAAGCCTCGCACATCGATCGGGTAGGGATTCATATCGAGGGACTTGAACCATTCCCACCACGCTGGCTCAATGCAGGTTGGTGGTAGCCACAGCCTCGTTTGTTGATTAGCAGGGTGTACCTCGAGCAGGTGAGGTTGGCTTGGATCTCATGAATTATTGTGAGGGAGCCATTGCATTCCGACGTATTGAATTTATATATTATATTGATATATCTGTGATATTTTAGCACGGTATGTGCATACTTTACTGGGGCTAGGTCTTTGTTGCCAGGGGCCATGTAGGTATATGCCACCGCAGCGCTTGCACTTGCCGCCAAACAGTAAAGTGCAAACTTTACCGTGTTCCGGTTTGAATTTAGTTGAAAATATAGAAATTACTAGGATAACGAGGTTTAACATCCTATGTCTCTAGGCAACGAGCGCAATGTAGTGTAGTGTATACTATCCTAACTAGCGCCACGTTGTTATATGCAGGGGTATAATTTACTATCAGGTGAGCGTCCCGCTCGTGTCGTCGCTTCATTGAATAATGAAAAAAATTTCATGTAAGAATTCATGAAAATATTGCAAGTAGAAATAAATGTGTAGAAGAAAACCGGAGCGGAAAGAAATCTTTCGGTGAACGATTTCTCCGTTAACATATATCCCGTAAATAATATATAGGTATGTTGTTGAACTCTTCCCGGCACAATAGCTAACTGCTGGCCTTATAACACGGAGATCTTTCGTTCGAATCCGGGACCAAATGTAGCATTCGGATGGTGGTAGAGTTTTTCCGAATCAGCTTGGCTACGACCCTCATATTGCAAATACCGCCCTAACAATATTGCTGTTACTTTACTGTGAACATATATCCTCATATAAGTTAAAGTATTTGGTGTCAGCTTCTAAAATTTAGGCTAAGATTTAGCCGATATGTAGATAGTAAGTTAGCAAAGAGACACTGCATCGATTAACGACGTTTTAAATTTTACGACCAACAATACAATGCATGTTAGTGAAACCAATGTAAGCAATGTGAATCGATTCAATATAAACAAACAATAAATAATTTGTTGATTATATTCAGTCGTCATCGACAACGTACGCAGGCCTCATGTAGCTAACTATGCTACGTGTTTTCCTTCTGCTGTGCTTAATATCGCATGGGAATTTGACATTCAAAATAAAACGCATTTTGTTAACATCAACAAAAACGTTGCCAAGTGTTTCGCAGAACAAAACCGATTCTGATCTTGAAAAAGCGATTGTAAACTCTACTATACTTGTGAAATATATAAACAGTGCCAATAGCAATAGTGTTCCGAAAAAACCTTTCGCAAAGCATTTTAAGCAAAGGATCAGGCAAACGAGAGGAAACATCAAAGGAAGTGAGGACCAAGAATCCGTCAAGAAGAAATTTAATGTCGTCATTAAGTCAATCATTCCATTCACCGAAGCGCCGTCCTCGTTACAATTTCTTGATGAAAAAATGGAATCAAGTAGCAAAATTGAAAAAAGCTATTTGGTAACTGATCAATATAAAATAGAACCAAAAACAGATGTTAGCCGACATTTAAAAACAGTACACCGCAAGAGAACGAAACCAAAATTAACTACAATGGGTCCTTTGCATGGACGGCATAATTTTATCTATAATCCACAAATATATGAACCAATCCATGACACGTTCGAACCGGAAATGGACAAGGATAACCTTTACAACGAGGACATTGTTCCCGTGCGCCTTCCCAGTGATTCCTTGGGCGGTAATCAATTCACTTATCTGAGCTCGAGATATGCAACAAATGCTGACAACCCAATATTTGGTGATCAAGCGTTTATCTCGTTTATTCTCAATGATTATTTTGATCGAAACGTCGAAGATGACCCGAAATTACTCGAAGATGTCCGTTGGGGTAAAGACTTCGATGGAGAGACGCCGTTTAAAAGAGATGCAAAACGTATAAGGCGCTTAGAGAACAATTACATTGGAGATTATAACGTTGAATTACCGAAAATGAATAACGAATATAAAGCAATAAAAGAGAAAGAATTGATTAATTTAAATTTCCTAAAAGTAAAATCAAACGTAAACCATACTGAAAACTACAGAGAATTCAAGGATTTTGTAGAAACGTTTGCGTTAAAATTTGGATCAAACACTGAAAATGATCTTAAATCAACAAAGAATAAAAGAGGAAACCTTAACGAGGTTAATTATACGTTAACAGATAGCAAAGATGAATTCATCGAAGCGAGCGAACTGTTCGACGAATTGATAGCTAGCTACCACAACGATAAGAAGATCGTAGAAGCAGATAATTTCATGACAACCATAAGCGACTTCGAGCAGTTCCTGAACGCCCATGAAACACAATCTACGATTAAAGAAGTGGATGATTTAAGTAAAAATCCAGCCAATAACCTAAGTCGATTACGGCATGTAGCTAAAAATGCAGCATTAGTCAATAATGCGGATTACATTGATACACTAGAGTATATATATAAAAAGTGAAAAATTGCATTAAACATAATTAATATTACTGAAATGTTTTTTGTTTGCTTTTTTTCATTTAATTAAGCAACGAGATGAGCAGGATGTTCACCTGATGGTTGGTGATACGCCTAACAACGCGGCGCTATTTAGAATGTTATACACTGCATCACATTGCGCTAATTGCCTGAGACATAAGATGTTGAGTCGCATTACCCCAGTTATACCATTAGTTACAGCGCCCTTCAAACCCTTCAAAACTTCAAACACATTAATATTTACATACTACTGTTTATCGGTAGAAATGTGCGCTGCAGTGGTACCCACCTAGACAGTCTCCGGCAACAGAGGCCTACCACCAGTAAAGTTGCTTCGTTTAGTCGTTAGGTCATAGTTAACACAGGACTAGAACAGCGAATGAATTTTAGATCTAATTATGGAGACTATTATCACTTATCACCAAGTGAACTTCTTGATTATTCTATCGCTTTGAAAAATAAATAAACGAAAAATGTCTGTTAATATTACCTCTGGTGGTTAGGTTTTTGTGGTACCTCCACAGCGCCTACTTTATAGCCAAACTGTTCCGGTTTAGAAGGCGCTGTAGCTAGTGAAGTTACTGGAGTAACGAGAGCTGATATCTTATGTTTCAAGGCAACAAGCATAATATGGTGCAGTATATATCATCTTAACTAAGACTATGTTGCTGTGAGCTCATGCTCACATCGTATCGCTTATCATAAGAGGAACCTCCCGCTCGTTGAATTAAAAAAAAACCCTTAGTTATAGATAACATTAACTTGAGTATTATTATAGCATACTGAAGTTTAAACTTATACTCGTACTTTAAAACTCTATTATATGGCAGTTTACTAGGCAATTATAATCTACTCATCGGAGACCGTTTAAGTGTGAAAACGTTACTGTGTTCCAGTATGAAGAACGCTTTAATTAGTAAACACTGAGTTAACGACTGATATTATCTTCGCCGACAAAATAAAAAAAAATTGTATCTTATGTAACCTCTTTCATTCTACATCAAACTCTTATGCTCTTTGATTTTAACTTTTTATAAGTTTTACAAAAAAAATATTTATTCATAGCAATGATATAATTTTATCAACTGATAATTTTTTCTTTGTCGTGTTTTATTACATTTTCTTTATTAATTGTGTATTTGATATTTTCATATAAAGGATACTCAAGAACAGACAAGACAGGATAATCAAGAAGTTCACTTGGTTATAATAGTATCCAAATTAGTTCTAAAATTGATTTACTGTTTTTGTCCTGTGTTAACTATGACCTAACGACTAACCGTAGCAACTTTACAGTTGGTAAGTCTCTGTTGCCGGAGTCCAGCTAATAGGTACCATCGCAGCGCCCGTTTCTGCCGCCAAACATTTCTGTGTTCCGGTTTGAAAGCCGGTTTAGCTGGTGGAAATTATTAGAGTGACATGACTCAACATCCTATGTGTCAGGTGACGAGTACAATGTGGTGCAGGTACCATATTTTACCTAGCGCCACATTGTTGTGCGGGCGTATCGTTTACTATCAGATGAACATCCCGGTAGCCGTCAGAAATAAGCGCTGCGGTGGTACCAACACGGCAACAGGGACCTACCACCAGTAAAGCCTTATATATCATTCAGTATGTGATTATCATGAAGTAGAGGTGGATTAGAGGATCGACAATTCACACAAATATTCCAAAAGAGTTTTAAACATGAAGAGTTTATTAATTGATCATACATCGATTAAAAAATTAATTAAGACCAACACCGTTATTTATATATACATATAGATAAAATTTAGCAGTTTTTGATGACAACTATGTTATTAAACGTATAATAATCAAAAAAGTTCAAAGTAAATAATAATAAATCTTTTCAATTTATCGTTTGACGTATTAATGATCAAATAATATTATTCGGATGAACAATACACACTACGTAATATAAAGATTAATTAACGCCGTATTCATTATTTGTTATTAGCCTTTCGTTGCGGAATTTGTGGGAACATTGGTAGTATGCTCAGGACCTTGTCTACCATTAAAGAAGTCTTCTCCCCTAATTTATCCATATAAATGCCAATGTCCCAAGGGGACCTGATAGTTCTTACTGAACCTCTACGTCCTCGCTCACCACTTTCGTTCACTTCATCGCCGACGTCTTCGTGGGAGTAAACTATTTTGACATTCTTCTCTGGTTTACTTGTAGTCAGGTCGTCGTAGTAGTCGTCGTGTTTGCCGCCCCTAGCCTTTTCGGTAGCTTTGTCAGTGTCCTCACGTTTAATAGGACTTTTAGTTTGGATTGTCGCTGGGGTTTTCTTTGCTGCCGGTGTGGGTTTACTTTCTAGCTTAGATGCCGTTTTCGATGTAGCATAATTTTTTTCAATTTTGACTCTCGGTTCCAGCGGTTTACCTCTAGCTGCGAATTCGTCGTGATTTACGTCAAATTCATAATCATCAACGTTAAAGTCTTCGTCTTCGTTCTCACTGGAGTCTCTATACTTCTCTGGCCAACGCGCCTGCCTCGTTTGGTAGTCTTCTTCATAATTAATTTCAACGTACATTGGTATCGGTTTCTTCACTAAAGGTAATTTCGCTTTTTCAACGGAACGTTTGAAATTGTTGTTTATTTCCTCTCGGCTGCCTTCCTCGTAAGATCGACCTAGGCGATCATGTTTCTCGTGGTCATGTAGACAATGTTTGGTTATGGAGACGGTTTTGAAATCGTCATTCTTAGACACAATCGCCCTATCCGTTGTTCTAACAAGCAAACGAGCGTTAATTTCCACAATACAGGGAAGAAAAATTGCGAGGGTAATAATATTTTTCATTGCAGCGTTCTGTAAGATGCACCGTCTGTATTACGACTAGCGATGAGAGTATTGATTGGAAGTGTAATATAAACAAGAAATGTTTTCAATAACTGTCCCACCCGAAACAATGTGCTCTCCGTGCAAATACGTAGTAATAAACAATATTTTTATAACAGTCTCAGAGGTGAATCGGTGTTGTGACATCCAATGCACTTGTTAGGGTTCCGTCGTAATTATAAGAATAATATGTAAATAATGAAAACATGCTTCATCTTTATTAATGAGGATATATCAGCGATTGATGAACTTTTACCTTATATGATAATGCTAGACACGAAAATATTAGAAGAAAAAGCATTTCATTCTCTGATTATAACATTCACTTCTTATAATTGTAAAGTCTCGTCACAAACTAAGAAATTCGCTTTTATATATTTTCTCTGCAGCTCCTTATATGTTTTAAATTTCAAAGGGTAGTATAGTATTCTAGTCTATATACCTCCATATCCAGAAATGAATGTGCTCCTCTATATCATCCAAAGAGTGATAAAAAAAAACAAATTAATAAAGACAAGCGTGACAAATTTACAAGGAGAATTAAAGTTTGTCTGTCCTAATATGATTTCTACAGATTATATTCTCTACTATTCACATTACTTAAACCTTCCGTATAAACTATATATTATGTTGATGTAAATGTTTGTATTTTGTTCATTTATTTAAATTTTTAACATCTAGACAAATTTACTTCTTCCTCTAGGTCGACTAGCAGAAAATGCCTCTATGGCATAAAGTCTGCTCTCTGTATCCTTACCTTAAGTAGTTACATTAAAAATAAATACATAAAATAAATATAAGAGATACTAATAGAGATTTTATTAATAGAATTGTTATACGAAACTAATATAAGCAAAATAGTAAATATTAAATAAATAACTTATTAACAGAAACACAATAATATGATATTAAATACTTCAATTAAAAAAGAAAAATTTAAATAATAGTTCGTATTATATTCATCATAGTTAACTCTAGATAATCCTTTAATTTAAAAATCTTTAATAATGAAGATCATTAATACGCCACAATCTTTATTGCCTATGGGTGATGATCATTACTTACTCTCACTTGAGCTGCTTGCTCGTTTAACTATGTACCAAATAAAAAAATTTAAAAAAAATAGTACTGATTTAGAAAGTGCTTAGCTGTAGTCAAATGTATAGTAATTTGACAGTTGTCATCATAACTTTGCAGTTATGGTGAAACTACAGCCAGTTAGTCTTGAAGAAGCTTAGATTTGATGCACCTGTGTTTCAGCCACTAGATAAAGATAAATATCCTGGGGAAACCGACATTTTCTAAGAACAATAGCTGTAGAGGACGCGTGACATCCGCCAATCCGACTTGGCCTGCGTGATACGACCCGGAGTGCTAGCAGCGAAAATGTTGTTACAAGCATATCTACGAAATTACTAAGTAAATATATTTGTAATTAAAAAAACTGTCAAAGTGGAAGTGAAATTATTAAAATTCACATTTATGTCCTTATTTGTCTCTAATATTTATAAATTCATTGTCCACACTTCGGCCTCATTAGTCAGCACACGCACAATATTCATTGAATCAATGTTGTGGCGACAACAATGTGTTGTTGTTTATAATCGGCTACATCAACAAATACCTTCAGAGAAAACAAAACGGTTGTATTAAAATTGTTTCACCAATAAAGAACATGTCTTTTGCCATTCCGACGTAAGGCAAGATGAAGATAACGTTTAAACATTTATGTGTTTTTTTCTATTTCAACTGCATTTCACGAGTTTTCTCCCATTATATTTACGATGACATTGCAAATATTCGTGATTTTCTGCCATCGACCGACGGTTCATATTCAAGAACAAAAATGAATGGACACAAAAAATATTTCAATAATCAAAATCCAAAATATCAGAAGCTTGTCAACGAACGCTCCGTGGATTCCCATTTTAGAGTGATTAAATCATCCGGATTTTCCAATTCTTTAATATCTAGTGTAAATGGACGAGAACAGTTGAGAAATTTTCAAAAATACACGGTGCCATCGTCTAATCTATTAAATGATATAACGATTAGTAAAACGAAAAGTCCAAAATCTAAACAAGATACAAAACTTTCTTTAGATAATTTGTTTCCAGACTTTAATAAATCGAATATAAACAGCAGCCAAACGAAGAAACCAACAACGGACAACATAAAAGACAGTGCATACGTAAATGCTAACACGAAAGAACACGATTGCAAACAGACGTACAGCTCGACGTACCCAGAAATACCCAAAGTGTATACTAGACAAAACCAAAGACAGAGGAATACTGTGTCATCGAACCGATCTCTGAGTTCCCCTCTTAAATTACCATCTTTAAAAATCAACAAAACCGTTCACAAATCTTCTATCGACGATAAGAGTATTTCATTCGTTAGACGAGTTTTAACCGAAAAAAATGGAAAACTTTCGAACAAAATCCAACAGAAGACGGGCAGGAAAAGAGACATAAGTGGGAACGAAGACGACATGTATTTAGAAAAAAACAAATATTACACAATGTCTGATAACGTGATGACTTTAAAACGTGCACCTGTCGATCAAGCTATTATAGCAAATATTGTGGATGATACAGACTTTACGAACAGCCCTTACGCTGTTTTTTACAGAATGAGCCCCGACATAACGGAGCAGCAAGATGGCTACATGATGATGAACCCGCGCGACGAACGTACCAACAATTTGTACAAAGAGAGGGAGGCGGCTATGAACTACGAAAGTGAAATGACGAGTCGACAAAGCAATTACAGGAAATTTGCTAACGGCGTTAAAATGCACGGTAAAGTTAAAAATTTCTCGAATTTCAGGAACTTCTAAAATGTGAATTAATTATTATTTATCATACTGAATTAAAAACAGAAATGTGTCATATAGTATTAAATCTCGCGTCACAAACCCATAACAAAATAAGTGTTAACAGATGAAAGGTGGCACGAGATTTTTTGCCACCAAATAAATAATATTTCATTTATTGCATTTTACGAGAAAGTAGTATTTTTGCACATATAACGGTACATGTGGATAAGTAATAATACTATCAATAAGTATTAAGTATGAGTAAATATTATCGGTAAAAAGGATAATCGACCTGTTTGTTGTCCGTTGCTAAAATGTTTCTTCGGTGATTTGTTTGTCTCTCGACCAAATATCTGTCAAGCAAACTTTTACAGTCAAATGCCTGTCAATATTGTACGGACATGGACTTTAAGCTTTTATACGTTAAGAAATTATTTGGTATACATTTGTACTTTGTGCGTACGTAAACGTCTTCTACTGTTGATTTAAAAAATCTTGAATGGTAACCATCATTAAAATTGTAGTGTAGTAATAGTGTCTGATAAAGTAAGAGGCTTTATGTTGATAAGTTTATGCCACAACTAAGGTAACACTTTATGGCAGATATTGTTATTAGAACAAAAGTGTTATATAAAATTATAATGGACACTAAATTAATTTATTTTAATTTTAAAGTAAAGCGTAACAAAGAGCATTAATAAAAACGATGTTATAGCACTATTCACTTCAACTAGATTTTTATATGTATCATATAAGTTTATATATATGGAATTACCATATAAGAAATTATTTCTGTCTACTGAAGAAATAATACACGGTAGCTTCACGTAATTAGTATTAATCATGTGTATATTCCGCAGATAAAAGTTACATTTACAATTCATGCATAATGTTGATTTATACTCATTAAATTTATAAAAAGAAATTCAAATATTACCATTTTTCTAGGGAAACAGTCTATTTGTTGATTGTCGTAATTAATTAAGTAACATAGTGTTAATACAAATTATAAAACAATTATTTTTAATATATTATCATGATTAAAATTTATTAACAGAGTATAGTTTTTTTTTTGCCAATCTAAAGTTCTAAAGCACCTTACAAACTTCAGTTTAATTACCTACTATAAACTGGTTACCAAATTGTTTGATAGTTATTCTAATTTAATTGTTTCTATACTATTTGTATAGTAAATATATTTTTCATGTACTTCAAAATACTTAAGGTTAGGAACAACTTAGTTCTTACTCGTTTGGCTATCGCTCTGTAACATCTCTGTAATAAATCAATTTCTAACAGTTACGAATTTATATAAATTAATACGACAATTATTTTTATATCATTGCAATAATGTTTGCATATGTACAAAAGAATAAGCTGCTACAATATTGGTAGGACTTTATTAGGTGCCATAAAGAAGCTGTCAAGAGTTCAAAAACTTGTAGCAAAATAAGTATTCAAAATTGTCTACCTACCCTTTATTTAAAATCTACTGCATTAAACTAATATTTTCATGTACATTGTAATTAAAAACTTCATTTGAAAAGTTTAATTTGCAGGCACGTCTTTTTTGTCACAAGCGATCAAAGGCAATGCACCGTACAAATGACACAGGGTTTTTCATTATCATTGACACAGAAGAGCGTTGCACAATCTCGAGAGCGTTTTAGAACCGGGTCATTTATGAATGCCGAATGAACTGCATTATGTTCACTATATAAATGTTTGTAGTGCCGTTGGTTGGTATTAGTGTGAAAGAATAAGGCAGCATGGCGCGGCGCATTCCCTTGTTGTTAATTGTAACCGTAGCCTCATGCATGGAGATGAGGGAAACTGTGGAAAGAATGGTCATGGTCCGCACCACAGGCTCTGACCTTCAACCGGCTGCCACCGGATACATTTACAAAAAACAGAGTGACGGCCTAGCGAGTGTGACCAAAATGGACGAGAGTGAAATATTAGAACAACTAGCGAAGTTTTACGATCAACCAAAAGTATTCGCGGCGCCCGATAAAGAACACGCAGCAGAGAAGAGCGCTGAAAGTGATGAAAGTAAATCTGCGTCACATTCAAGCGAAGCATATGTGATCCCTGTTGAAGAAAAACAAGATGAAAAGGATGATCACATTGATGGAATAGCTGATGAGGAGCACGTGGAACACAACGACGGTTATGATAATTATAAGAAAAAGTTTGCTGATTACCTTCATGGTTTAGTAAATTTCAAAAATGGAGTTTATCATGAACACGGTGACGGTAAAGATTATGGTTCTAACGGACATCATGAATATGGAGATAAGGATTACAAAGGATACGACAGGAAACATCACTATGGTAAAGGAGACGCTGGTGACTATCACAAAAAAGAATACGAAAGCTTTTATGCATCCGATGAGAGTGGTCATAAAAAGGATTACGACGAAGCCGGCAAATATGGCAAACATTACGAAGAAGGTCATGGGAAAAAGGGTGGTGACCATGGACATAAAAAAGAGCACAGTAAAGGGGAGAAAATTGAAGGATTTCATAAAATTTACGACAAAAATGAATTCAAAAAGGACCATGACTTTTATGGCGGTGAAGGGCACAAAGGTGATTTCCACAAATATGGCGATGGACACAAGTACTACAAATCAGGCGAAGGAGAACATAAGAAAGGTGACTCTCATGACTCAGCACATCACAAAGCAGGATTCGATAAGGAAGGGGGCCATGGAAAGGAATCCAGTGATGCCCACGGTGCTGAATACTCGGCTAAGCTTGGTGGACACGCCGGACATCATGGAGACGAAGATTTCGGCTTTAAGGGCGGAGCTTACAAGGGCAAGGGCTACGGTTACGAGATCAAGCACTGAAGGAATATCGACGATGATTGTTATTGTTTTGTTGAGTTTTGGTAGAGTTTTGTAAATATTTATGTATAGATATAAACATAAGCCAAGTAACCAAATTATTTTTGTTTTTACATTTATAAAAATACTTGAAATAATTTTTATGCCTTTATGTAGTCATTTATTTTACTTTCATACATATAACATACTAGGTGTTTCCCGCCTGTTTTGCTAGCCGTAACACAACCCCTGCAACTCCCTTTGGGGGGAGTCAATGAATTTCTGGATATCTCCTATATATACATAAATTTTATCTCTAATCACAAAGAATCTTATTTGTCCTTGTCATTATTTTAACCTATTAATATGACGCTTCCGCCGTTCAATAGCCCACCCCAATTTAGGGAGTAACTGCCATAGAGGCAATGTTTAGCATAAGCTTTGGTGACCCCAGTATGTTAATGGTGGTCACAGACATAAGTTACAATCCTTTATTTTCATTTCTTCTGTATTAGTCGCCTTTTACGACACAACTAGGGTTGAGTGGCGCGGGCGATATTTTTAAGCTCCATTTATGGGAAATTATGCCCCTGCAAGTGATTTCTAGATCTCGAATTTATTTTTAATAAAACTGTAAAAAAAAGATTTCGTATAATCTCGGAAATGTTTTCTTAAGAACTAGATTTTTTTACTAAAACTACAATGGACTAACTTTGAACTTGAATCTTACACGGTATATCAATATTCACTATTCGTCAACCATGACGAAAATGCCGATATACTAGTGTAGAATATTTCTATGGCTGTCATATATTATTAACTGGAAAAATACAGTGCAAATTGCAAAAAAATCACCACAACAGTGTTGGTTAGTTGAGTAGATTGGAAACCTACCATTTATCAAACTGCACCACATGCCTAGGAATCGAAATAGGAAACAAAATAAAAGAATATAAAAATTCATTATGGTCTTCTATGAATACGGTCTGTTGTAGACGAATAAGCTAACGTTAAATGCAAATTTCTAGCAGCGAAACCTGTAAAGTAAATAATCCTGGAAAATCAATAATTATATAGCTTTTATTAATAGTTTGAATAACATAACGAGAACTGTCTGAGCTTTTATTATTATTGTTCTTAGTAGAATAGATTTGTTTATGTTTAAAGTTTAAGATTTTTGTTACTTCACTAAAGATTATAAATACATTACGAGTAATAAAATATCATAAATTTTAAAAGTATAAAGAATAGTATGCAAAAACTATTTGACAAATAAACTCAACTTCACAATTATTAATAATTTAGGGAGCCACACAGCTTCACATTTGATCGAGACACTTATATATATGGATTCACATTTAGATTCGACTCAACGGAACGAAAACTAAAACCTTCAAATATATTATATATAGACGACCAGAGATTCATTAACTCATCACGGGTCCTCCAAAACTTTTAGACTACAACACTCAAAATTTGGTAGAGATATTGTTTTAGCTATTTAGAGGTCAGCTAAGAATGGATTTTACAAAATTGATTCCCCAAAGAGAGTTACGGAGGTGATAATAATGGTAAGGACCAGCGGGAGCAGCGAATTGCTGCCGGGTGAGAATATTTAGGACAAATTTCAAGTCTAAGTTTAAAATCTAATTCTATATTACAGGCAGCAAAGCGGGCGAGGACCAGCTAGTTTATTATGTATGTACTGGATAGTTCGAAAATTTGCTGTTTCGCCCTTAAATAACATAAAGGCAAATTATTGCCTTTCATAGAATTTTTTGCCAGACAGGATGTTTATGTTTATGAAACAATCAATAGGGAAAATGAAAGTAAGTAATTAAAGCATAACCAGGGTGTTTCAAGTTTTTTAAAGGACCTTTAACAATAATTTTTCAGAAGCTTATAACCAGCATCTTTTTTTACTGATTTTATCATTTTCATTGAAAATATTAGATTTGTTTTGAAGACAGCTATTTAGCAAATTAAACAAAGCAATTAACAAGTAATCGTGTTAATTTAACATTTATCAAATATATTATTTTCTATGTTCTTTTTGCTGTTTCTTGCAAGAACTAGACGGTTGTATCTACTCTTCACTGTTTTATAAATTCTGAATTTGGTCACTCCAAGTTCATTTAAGCTTATTATTATATGTCGACTGCATAACTGTAGACGGCCAAAGACTTTAGAGGGTTTTTTTTTTTTTTTTTTTGTTTTACGTGGGGGAAATGCCTACGCATACTCGTCCTCGCGGGGGCAAGGACGAGTTATGTCGGACTTGCACCGACTAAAACCCCCACGATGTTCCGCCTCATCGCCATGATGGCAGGGTTACGGGAACGCATGCACTCAACCGCGACCCTGCCGGCGCTGGCCGCTTGCGCAGCCCCACCTCGGGAGGGAGGGATGAATCCTCCCTTTCCAGGGCGCGCCGGAACATGCAGCGCGCCCCCTCCTCGACCTCATGCGTGTGCGGGCGACCGGTTCCCCCGAACCTGTCGCCCAGAGGCCATGGGAGCCACTGGAGAAAACCTCTCCCGGCTCCCCGCGGCGGAGAGATGTTAGGCCCGCCGCTACCTGTCAACGGCCGCGGAGGATAGGGAGAGCGGCGCATCTCAATACCGGCACTCCTCTTCCCCCGCGGCCCCACCGCCGCCGCATCGCCGGTGCGACACCGGTTGGCCGCAGAGGGTACTCCCTCCGCGACCCCACCTCGGCTGCGAGGGGTGGTATGAAACCGCCCCTGCAGCCGGCCGCTAGGGCAGCACACAGCCGCCCCTGCGGCCCCCGGCCGCTCCGGTGAGCTCCAGTTACCCCAACCGGTGCTCGAACCTGGAGCGGCCGCTTCGGCCAGCCCTTCGCCGCGGGCCGGCCGGGTGGGTTCCACTTGGCTTCACCGTGTACCGGACCACGGTTACTAAGCCCCTCCGCCACGACAAGGCGAGAACCCGTTGGAGGGGAAAGACTTTAGAGGGTGCGCAAATATAAATAATGGGATACGTAGCTTGATGAGGCTTGAGAAAGCGAACGTGAAGTCAAGACGCGTATCGAAATAGCACGTAACATATTTAAAAAGGTGGACAAAATTCTTTGTTGTCGTAATCTTAAAATACCCTTACTCGTCCGTCTCCTAAAGTTTTGTATCGCGCCAATTTTTCTTTATGGATGCGAGGCTTGGACTATAAAAGAAGAGCTCACGAAACGTATCGAAGTATTGGAGATGTAGACATATAGGCGCATGTTGTCGCTAAGCTGGACTCAGAAAGCAGCGAACGAGTAGGTCCTCCGACGGGTAAATCAAAAACGCGAACTTTGCATACCGTCAAGGCAAGGAAAATATCATATTTCTGTCATGTGCTTAGGCACGATAGGTACGAACTGCTTCAACTCACTTTGATGGGCAGGAGTGTTGGTTGTCGGAAGAAATTATGGATGCATAACATCAAGTAGTGGACCGGGATTGTTAGTTCCGCCCAACTGTTCTGCTTCGCAAGAGACCGGCCGAAATATTGTGAACTGTTCACCAACCTTCGCTAGTCACAGAGGCACCTTAAAAAGAAGAATATATTATACCACACTAAATAAAAAATAAACACAATCGGTCAAACGCATTCCGATTTGACCGATTTGGAGTATAAAAAGATTTGAGAATAATTAGAGCGAGTTTGATTAACAATTCTTTTTACTCATAACGTTACGAAGTTTTCGATTTACTTATCTACAATATACTCAACACGTAGTGGAACTACGTTGACCTAAAATACAGTGCCTAGTTGACAGTTGAAAGAAGTAATATTTTTATGGCGACAGTGAAGTTAAATCTAAATACGTGCATTCTATCTACCATAGAGTTAGTATTTTATCTTGCGTAATATATCTTTTACGCTATCTATTATTTAAAGTATATAATAGATTTGCGTAAACTTAGTTCTTACCATTGTCTCTCTTGGGCAATCCTAAAGCGCAAGTCCGCCAATTGTTGATTGATTCGTACATTCTGAAATTAATGGTAATTGCTTAACAGTACCTGGAACTATAATTTCAGTAACCAATCTGCAATTGTAAAAAGTTGAAATAAAAAATCAATGTATTAGTTTAAAATAATCAAAATGTTGGAAACTTACGAAAATTATATCATATTGGCGGTTATGAATTGCTCAAGTTCAAGGTGAATAGCCTATTTAACTAATCATTAGAGTGTCAAGAGAAAAAAAACAATTTGCTTCGATCCGGCTGCGGTCGCCCCGTCGGCCGATATTTCACAAGCGTTGATTTTTTTTCTCTTGTAATGTCTTTGTCACCTATAACCTCGCTAATAAGCAATCTGTTACATGGCTACAAGAAAGGTGACACACTCACGGTCCTTCCGTCGTATTCGAACCAGATATAAATATTGGGCAACGGGCTCTCCAAACTATAACGGAACAACGTGCTGAGGTGATCACATCTCAAGATGAAGACAATCGCTGGTGTTTTGTTTGCTTTGGCTTCAGCGACAGCGGTCCAGATTGGATATGCACCACCAGCAGCTACCGGATACATTTACAGAAGTGATAACGGTGCTCCGGGTAAGCTGGTTCAGTTAGGAGTGCATGGTTACGAGCAGCCACAGATTTTTGCTCCGCCGCTACCTATAGCACAACCCATAAAAGCGTTTGAGGCCTATGACTTGGCACCAGCTCCTTTACCTTACATTGCTGCTAAACCAATTGTTGTCGAGGACACTGAAGAAGATGAAGGCTCTAACGAAGAATCCGGTGAATACGCTGGAGGTGGACATGAAGGTTTTGGATATGAGAAAGGAGCCGGTAGTGATTACGGAGAAAAACATCACGCCGCTCATGGTGAGAAAGGAACCAAAGGCTACAGTTCGAAAGGCCATCACGAAGAAGGAAAATCTGGCAGCTACGGCAAGGTGCACAAGCAAGGATTCTACGAAGACGGTGACGGCAAGAAGGTAGCTCATCACGACGAAGCTGACGCTCACGGTAAACATTCCGAATCTGGCGAGAGCTACAAAGGTGGTGACCATGGACATAAGAAACACTTCAGTAAGGGAGAGGATGTCACCGGCTATCATAAGGTGTTCCACAAGGACGAATTCAAAAAGGACCACGACTTCTACGACGTAGCTGACAAAAGTGGACACTTTAAGAAGCACGGATATGAGAACAAACATCACGGCTCCGAGGCTGGAAGTCACAAGAAAGGCGAGCACGGCGGTGCTAGCTACGACAAGAACGATCATGGTAAAACCGGATATTTCGCTAAAGGCCACATAGATGACGGTCACGCTGGTCATTCTGCTGAAGAAGGCAATGTTAGTCATTACAATCATCACGAGGATTATGGCAAGAAGGGTGGAAGCGAGCATGAAAAGGAATACTCATACGAGGATGATGATGATGATGATGATGATGATGACAAGGAATGAACACGATAACTTTATTTGTAAATATCTGTTACCTATTTAATTGCTTTTTGTTATGTTTGATATACGAATCCAGGTGTTTTTTTACGGTGGATAATTAAACAAATTAAGTATAAAATTGATCATTTATTTTTATTTTTAAGTAATGGTATTTTGCAGACTATAGGTTATATATTTTTTTATTTTCTTCTTGTCGTGACTCTTAATGTCGGAGGGTTGGCTGTTAACTCTAAAAATAGTCTCTTGCGCCCAGTGGAAAATTCCTCGGCTGATGTGACGCCGATTCACTTCTGTTTAACAACTGACAATTCATCTTTTTCTTCTACGTTTTATCTTCTATTTTCTATCTCTTGATATACAAACAGTTACACAAGTAACAACATGCAAAAGATTTTTGTAACCCCCTTTTATGCAAAATTAAACAACAAACTTGTAAATTATTTAAAATAGAATCCTGACATTGTTCTAACCTATACTGAAAATTAAAATAACAATGAAAATTTTAACAATATCAAATGAAACAAGGATAAAACAAATATTTAACCTGAACTTCAGTCATACTTAGCTGAGTACTGTCTCATTTCTAATTCAGGCATCGACTCAAGATTAAGTATAAATGCATATACTAATAGTTATGTTGAAATCCCTTTAAAATTAGTCAGTGTCATTTTGGTCAATAAAAGATAAAGATAGCACCTTTCTTGTACACATAACCCCGTAAACATACAAATTACTGATCCGAAGTGTATATCGGTACATAAAACATGACTAAGTAGTTCGATCCTAATGCCACATATTGTGGAGTTATGTCGGTGGTAGATTTTTTCTTTAATTCCTACTATGACCCCCATTTTATAAATCTACTGAGGCTTTTTTCTGGGCGAACATGCTTCACCATCTATGACCTCACCCATTACTCTTAAACATAACTTCTATTATAATCCCAACACCAATAACACCCGAATCTTTGATGCAACTACCGCAGTCTTACTAGATCTAAACTGAACGAGATACAATTATATAACAAAGTATCGAAGAACAAAAACACGTTAATTAACTTCGTTCGATTAGGTTTCACTAATCATCCGATTAATTGACAGTTAATATCAATTGAAAACTATTAAAAAAAAATTTATAACGACCTTCCGTTAAATAGACTTTCGTTAAGTTATTAAACCAGACAAATAACCGTTACAAAGCTAATTTATTATTAGCCAATGACTCGGCAGCCGCTACAACAATGGATCACGAATTCATGTTACTAAATTAGAAATTTTACGATGAATTGTAAAATATTTTTTGTTATAAATGCGACATATAAAAAGTTAACTAACTTTCATAGAATAGCACACAAACAATACAAAAATTATTTAACGATTGCAACATTATAATAATGTTTGATGTACTGCGGCGCTTATTTTTGCATCCAAACATTACTGTGCAAACTTTATCATGTTCCAATTTGAAAGGCGCATAAAGAGCAAATAAAATTACTTCGGTAAAAACAGGACAAGTAGAAAATCGTGTAGTTTATTATGCTTAACAACACCATAATGTGTGCGGTTGTGTCGCTTACCATCAGGTCGTCTGGTTATCTCGTCGCTTCGTCATACAAAAAAAAATATCACCATGTTCAAATTTTAAAGCCGTTTTCACGACTCAAATGACTCGGTTGTAAAGTGATAATCGTATGCCATCATTTGACCATATTTTATACCCTACATAACACACTTTGAAGTGACGATGAAAAAATACTTAATTCTAAGCTTCCAAATACTTGATGCTCTCAATGATTTCCGAATAATCTCTTTTTAACAAATGACCTTTTTCACGCAAGTTGTTTATCTGAATGTAATGTAAATGAACAATCCCGATTCAGTGGGCCTAATTTCATAACGGCTTGGCTTTAGGAGAAATAGCAAATCTAGTTCTCTATCATAACCGTGAAATTTGATAAAAAAAAATTTTTTGCCGATAGATTCAATAGTAAAACAAAAATGACCGTTTAATGAACCCTACTTTTATTTAAAATAACAAGTAAGTGTAAGTCCCACGTAACGAAAGTATCTTATATATATTTTTTGTTAAATTCGATTTATTTCACCTAAAGGTACCAATGCACCTATACAGGCGGTATTATAAAAGAACAGAATGTCGGTACCGTGAATAACTGTCGTTTTGGTATGGATACAGTTTAATGCGTCATCTAAATCTTCAGATAACTTTGAGAGGCACTCTTAATCGATTAATAAATGCTACTAAATTCAAGTAATATAGGAAAGAAATCTGTGCCTATTAAGTAATATCGTTTTTTTTTTATATAATACGTATATTCAGACTTCAATTGTAAAATTATACGAGAATTTCAATATTCAGACAAATCGATTAGATGAATTTAATTATGTTCATTTACAAAATCATTCGTTTGGAAATATAATTTGCCGCTAGAAAATTGTTCATGAAAACCATCACAACATAATTGGAGGTTTTAAATAAAAATACTATATAAAAGAACTGATCCCATGTATGTCAGTGTCACAACCTACTTCTAATACAGAACAATAAGCACAAAAAATTAAGTCGACATGGAAAAAAAACTATGTTTACTATTCGTTTTAAAATTTATCTGCAGCTGGGTTGAATCAGCACCGAATCGTCTAGATGAATTAAAATTCGATCAGCTAAGCTCCGAACAGTCATACGATAATAAAGAGGACCTAGACAATTTATTAAACACTCTCTATGATATAAATTCAAGTGATTACGTCGATAAAAACAATGCCGATAACTTTAAACCAAAATTAAATTATTCCGGCTTTATAACCAAATATATAGGCAATAAGGAAGTGGATACTAAACATAATATTGAAGAGTTAAAGAAGTTGTTAAAATTAGGCAGATTACATGATGAAGGTGATTTCGACAATAATGCTACTTACGAAATTGTTCAAGATATATCCGGTAAGGCGACTGGTATCATTGGAAAAGAAGACAGGAAATATAAAAAGGGAACCAAAACCCGTGGGTTTCACCGCGTACAACACAAGGATGAATACAAGAAAGATAAAGAGTTCTACGAAGATGATGAAACTAACGGAGTTATAAAGAAAATAGGGGCAAGAGGACGCATGGCCGAGGTTGCCGCTGGCGCCAGTCAGAGAAAATATCGTTTTCACAATGATCGCGATAAAGAATTATTTGGAAAGCAATCTTACCTTGATAGAGGAAATACAGACAAACAGTACAAAGAGAGCATAGATTCTCAAGGATTTGGCTCCTATTTCGATGCCTCACAGTGAATGTTTATTACATTTTTTTTGGTAATTATTGTAGTTTAGTGTTTGTTTCAAGTAATAAATTGTTGAATTAAAAAAAATCTTTAATGAACTTATTTATTTACACCTCTTCATCTCTGTAATGAAAAAGCAAATGTTTTGGCCGGTAACTACTACAAAAAATATGATTTTCAAAATAACAATTAGAAATTACAAAAAAATTATGATATTATGTATGTTCGTTCTAAGAGAGTTATGACGTGTAAAAAAAAATTAACGCATTTACGCAAATTACGTATTAAAATTAAAGCAATCAATCAATTAAAAGTAGACACCCGTAAAAAATTTATCACATTACAATCTTAACATGCATATGTTACACCGCGATGTATTTAACAAGGAAACAGTTTATTATAGTGTGCTTTACCTTAAAAGCCCAAGTGGTTGATTATAACAGAACATAAACACAATATTTTAAGATGGTGAACAAAATACGTTCCATTAGTATTTTGGGTAAGTTTTACAGTAACACTTTTTCCTCATTTTGTTTTTTATATATAAGACAAACATTAAAATTGTCTTCGTTGAGAAATGTTGTTTTTATTTTTTATTACTCCAACATTCATCTGAGCCCAATGTTTGTTCATTATTTTTACTACATAATGTTTAAGAAAGATTAAAAGTAAGCGTCCCATTTTACTAACATTCCTCAAATAAGAGAGATTTATTAGATTTTTTTAATTTTTCCAGTTTTCGCATTGGCGGCAATAAAAGAAGCGATACCAAGTCATTCAAAGTCAAATTGTCGCAAATCGAAAGCTCTTGAAAGGAATGAACATATGAAAGCTATGAAAGAGTTGATGTTGTCGAGTAATGACTTGCGGCCTGAAACTATAGCACCAGAACTCGATTCTTTAAATGCTTTCAGAAAAAGTTTAGGAGTATTAATGCCACCACCCGTACACATTAACGACGAGATATTAAGGAATATGGATAGCCAAAAGGCATACGAATGTTCTTTGCTGCAGTGTTCGTTGAAAGAGAGGTTATCGCCGGTCTGTGCGTGCAATTATAACACAGGGAATGTGGTAACGTTCAAAAATGAATGTGATACAAAAAAACACAACTGCAGATTCAATACAGGTAAAATGTTGAAATAAAAAAAAATAGTAACATCAATTCAATGCAAATTCTTACAAGCAAAATGGTTTCGAATTATAACTTTACAATCAAAGTATAAATATATTCATTTATACTTCAATATCATTTATACTTTAGTATCTTTATGAGTATATCTCTTTTCTTTTAAAGTAGTTGTATTCCATTTTGTATTCAACTTTATAAATGTTTATAAGAAAATTAATACATATGATGTTTTTCAGCTTTCCACGTTATTTTGAATGAGATCTGCCCATGGGAATTTCAATCACGAAGACACAAAGAGGTTATTGTCAATTATGACGATCTAAAATATTACAATTGAGTTTTTGTTGTATTTGCTTTCATAGTTAATTTTTATATTAGCGTACTTACTTATCTTTATATCTAACTTTACAATCACCAAGGATTTATTGGAAATTGGCACTCTGGTCTCTAAACGCACTGTTCTCCAAGTGCCTTTAAAATTAACAAAGTATGACTGTCAGTATTGAATGTCGAGCTGTACTCACGTTCGTATCTATTCCAAATGCCCAAAACAAATTATTTATTTTTAATAACTAAATCATAACAATTAATACATGTAAAATAATCCTAATCATGTTCTAATTTACTAGGTATATCATGTTTCTTGAAGATCTGCAGGAGTTCATAATAAAGCGAAAAGTATACAATAAAGAAATAATATGAATAATATAGAGTGAATTTAATTTATAGATATTTTATTGGTGAAAAGCATTACTGCTACAGTTAATAAAAAATTTCTAAATTGTCTATGGTTCATGTATCCTGTCATCTTGACTGTCAATCATTACATTCTATAGTCTATAGCCCTTAGTTGAATGAGGCGAAGTGTTTGTGTAAATGATTGTGAAACAAAGAATTTTACAACGCGAAATAGATGAGGCTCGGTGGAGGACCACTGTTTAACAATACTCATGAGTACGGAAGAGACTCTGTTGAATCTCGATTTCGACAAACCGAACTCTACAATTACGCCTCCTGATGACGGCGTGGTATCCCTATCTAGTAGCGCCGAGGACATTTGTTTAGTACCAGAGGTCGGGTTCGAGGGCAACGTGGATTCTCCAGGGTTGAACCGGGAGTCACAGCCGCTGTTGAGCGGCCGTGGCGACTTCGAAGTTTCCTTTAATCATTTTCCAGGTAAAAATCTAGAAAAACTAAAAATCAATTCTTTTATCTATAACAGAAAACTAAGCTACTCTATCACTTATATAATTTTTTTTATAAAACTATTTCTGGCACCACTTATTCGATTACTTTGACGCAGTTGCTTGGCTTCGTATGACACACATAACAGAACATAACATAAATATGCGTAAGAACATATTCACCTTGGACCTGGTCAAATTGTTTAAACAGTCATTAATTTTAATTGTTTCTATTCAAAGTTACTTTTGTATTGGTTATTGATTAGCTCCAACTTCACACTTGTAGTGGTAATCAACAGCTAAAATTTTCAGTTAGTTATGTGAATGTAGGTACAAGAGCTAAGTTTTACGTCAATTTTCGGTGAAGCATAACAGTTGAGGGAAAAGTGATCTATTTTTAACACTTAAAAAAATGTCCTTTCTATTTACTTGCAGTAAGTTTTATTCAATCCTTAATGTTTGCTTTATCTTTCAATCAATAAATGTAATTATTGTTTTACAATGAATGTGATAACTGTAACCATATGTTAACAGTGTTATATTAAACAAAACATATATTTTAATCTTGGTTAATCAAGTTTGTGAAAGTGGAAAAACCATTTTTAAATTCAGTAAAATATCACAAGATAACAATTTTGATTAGTAAAATAAACTTTATTCAATGACTTCATATTCTTTTTCTTAAGTATGGTTTGATGGTAAGAGGTAATGGGATGGTATCGATTGTTTTAGAATATCATTGTTTTGTCCAATGGGTTGTTTACAAGAAGTTCGGGGTTTCACCAATATGCTACATTATAATCTTGATGATGTTTTCTGTCTTAACAAGCTTTATTACATTCTTAAATAGAAATAGAGAGAATCCTTTTCTTAAGTTGATAGTACACATTGTCTTTTTCAAATGGTGGTACTTGTTATATACCCACTAAGCCTGACCATTCAGTGGAAGAAAATATAGTGAAAAAATCTATGTTATATGAACCACAAATTTATAGATATGTGACATCCCTTAAACTACTTCGTATTGTACCAGGTTGATGGATTAACAGCCTTGAATCTCTGCTTGCCATATAAGGCCTGAAATGGAACTGTGGAGACATTTATATATACCTTATGTCTCACAAACGTATATTATAAGTCATTTTACTTAAATTATAATAAATTTATAATGCATAATGTTTGTAAAGCACTACTTGTGGTTAGTTTAACTTATGAGTCATGATATTAAGTTGCATTTTAAACAATACATGTTTGAAGATTTAACATGAGCTGTCCTCCTGAATATCAACTTAGCATTGAATACAGGCTATTGTTATAATTTTTTTCTTTCATGGATAATAATCACAATTTATTTTACATTATGAAAAGAACACTGTAACTTGACATTTATAATACTTTTGTTTCTTATGAGACTGACCACTCATCTCTGAGATATGTTCTTTCCAACTACAAACAGTATCACCAAAATCACAAACAGTTTCATCAGATATTAGCAGGTTCAAAATCAATTTACTGTTTTTTTGTATTTAATTTTTTGTGACTAACTTCAAGATATATTTTTTCAAAGAAAAAATTATTATTGACATCAATTACTCAATTATACATAAACTTAAAAAACGATTAAATTAGCAAAAAACTTCAATACTAGTTAAGATTTATATAATGAGTTAAAAACGAAGTAACTACTAAAACAACTTACACTGCAAATAAATTCCCTTACTAAATATTGTATATATTAAGTTTAAAGTCAAAACCTTAACTAACAGCTAGTAGGTTTCTGTTGCTGGAGACAGTCTGAGTAGGTACTACTGTAGCTTCTGTTTCTGTTACCTCTGTGCCCACTTAATGTACCTGCTGCTGGGTCTGTATATTCTGTCACAAGGGAGGAATCAAGGTTATTTATCCACTGTGTTTGCTATGGGAATAGGTAGTTGTCTCATATTCTCGAAAGTTGTTATTTTAACACACACACATAAATAGTTCTTAATATGTTATTGCAATGTGTGATAACACATTACAGGTAACATGTCTGCAGTTAAAATGCAAATTTGAACACATCCAATACATGTAGCACTGAACAAGTCATTATGTTAATTCTTACCTTTGTTATCAGTTCAGTTGGAACTGATAACAAAATAGATATTCCTTACTGTTGTAAATGTATTGTTTCTTCAATCTGGCTAACATTACTGGTTATTATTAGGTGCAATTCAATTAAATTATTCAGGAATTTGCTTAGTCTATTGGAGTTCTTATAGATTTTATTTAATACATTTTAAAGATGAAAATCAGGGACTGTGTTTGCGAAAATGAATACTTCACTAATGTACAGTTATCTGCTTTAATGTAGATGGAGGCTACTATTGTCAGCAAAAAAACATAGAAGTAAAATGATTAGTAACATTATTAGAATAAAATGAAAAAATAATGTCTTCATTAGAAAGTTACTGCCACTTATTGCACAAAGTATTATTATGCTTAGTTCTGATTCATTACAAAACTAATGATCATAAAATCTTAAATCTTTTACCATTCAAATGAATAAATATGTACTCTTAAGTAGTATTTTTGAATCCAACAAAGCCATCATATATAAGTTGTTTGTTTCCTTCCCTGTACGGTTCTATTTCGGAACCACCGTTTGATGAATTTTGGATATATATGTACATAAAGGAAATATCCATAGGTCCATTCAGTCATCATGATATTTCTAGGGAACTATTAGACTTAAATACTCAAAATTTGTTGCTATAAATGTTATTGCTGCCATTTATAGGTCAGCCAAGAAAGGATTTTACAAAATTCCTTCTCCAAGGAGAGTAGTGGGAGTGTTAGGCCACCAAAGCAGGCAGAGAACAGCTAATATGAGATAATTACCTAGCAATGTTCCTATAGTGGCCCATATCAGAATAATTCTACCAGTTATCTTTGTCCTGTTAAGCAGATTACAAAAAATAAGAAAATACTTTACCTACATAATTATTGGTTTACATTCCACTGTGGATAATCAAATGCCCTCGTATATGTTAAGGTTCAGAACCCATATGCAATGCTGCAGAAGACTATTATCTATTCAGTGTAGAAGGTTCAGAACAGTATTGCATCGTTAATAATCTGGAATGGCACAAATAGTTAAAGTTAATTTGCAATGTATATATTTTTCTGTCAGTGATAATTCAAATAATTACAGTATATTACACAATTTTGGGCAAAGATCTTAATGACTTGGAGCTTTTCAGAATTTATTTGGTCATGTTTTGCCTAAAAGGGGTGTACAGAGCACAGAAGGTTAATTGTGTTTAATATTAAAGAAAATTAAGCTATTATAAGCTATATTATTTTTTATTTTATTATATTGAAAAAACCAACAGTGTTAATTATAAACTTTAGTAAAGGTAAATACAGGTTTCCTTTAATTTACATAAAATATAAGAGAAAATTTAAATAGGGAGACATACTACAAATAGTAAAGAATCTATAATAAAAGATAAATATTTAAAAATACTATACAAATCATTAAATTAATGAGTAATTCATATATTTCTTTAAAAGGTCGTTAAAGTTTTCTCCTACGTCTACATCTTGACTCCGCGCTTTAATCTGATCATATGGTATCTGGTAACTTATTTACCATCAGGTCCAGCCAGCAAAAAGCATATGCTTACTTGCCATCTCATTGAGTTAAAAATAGGTTTATTTTTTTTTTACTTCTATTTACAGTTTAAATAGTTGCTAAACATGTCCCCTATTTATAAAGCATCAAAACTGTCTCCCACAATCTCAATGATTCCTAATGAATACATTACATTATCATAAATTAATTATTCATTAATGTAAATAACAGGTTTGTTACGTGATAGTTATTATTACTGTTAAACAGAACTTGTATTCGCTTTTTAATTATATATTTTTTAACTATGTTGAAACTTTCATGAATAATGGACAGATTTAATATCTTTAGGCATTTTCTGTTTGTCAATCGTCGGAGTTTAAAAAGAATACATTTTAGGTTTTAAAACAAAATATTTATATATATTATTGAATAATTAAAAACACATTTCGCAAAAAACTCAAGTGGCTACCAATCCGTCTTCGCAGAAATACTGACATTCTTTCTACTTTATACAAGATATTGTTCAATCCTCTAACACCTTCCTATCTAAAACATTAATTCGAGTTGTACTCTTCTCTCTTCAAGGAATCTTTCCCTTCGCATTCATCTTAATTTTCCAAAACTCCTCCATTATGGCGGTTCGCTTATGGAACGCTTTACCAAACCATATTCGTATCTCCAAATCCCTAGTTTCTTTCAAAAGACATCTAACTACTGTCATAAAATTGAAATCCTAAACTCTTTCTATTTTTGCTACTGCTTCCTTCTTTCATCCAATGATTTAGTTTTTCTGCTATTAGTATGTCTTTTTTTCCAATGGGTTGTCTGAAGGAATTTCTTTCTGAACAATAAGACCTCTCATTGTACGTTTATGTGTATATATAATGTATTCCTTATTTTTGTAATTGGTACACAAAAAAGGATAAATAAATAATTAAAATGTAATCCCTCTATATGAATTTCTACCCGATAGATGCGAGGGAATCTTTGGAGGAGGCCTATGTCCAGCAGTGGATGCCTATCGGCTTATGCTGATGAATTAAAATGTAACATACCTTTAAATATATTAAAATAAATAATTTATGATATTAAGATATACCCGCATTGGACTAGCTTTGTGGGAAATGGCGCAAATTCTCCCATATGAACACATACAAACGAAGGTCACGGGAAGTCACTGGATGCAGGTAGCGCAGGGTCGATCGATGTGGAGATCTTTGGGAGAGGCCTATGACCAGCAGTAGAAGTCGGCTAATGATGAAGACATAAAATGACAAAGCTCCTGTTACTAACTTGTTTTTATTGTATGTCCATTCAATTAGTTCTTATACGCGAGGATACGAAAAAATACACGACCAATAGGGATGATATACAGTGTGAAAGGTAATAGGTGTAATAGATCTGGAGGGGCTAAAGAATAGCTCTTATCCTATCTATCTATGTACGGAATACCCCATCCAAAAACAATGCTTCTGGAATTATTAATATTTTAAATATTTTTCAAAAAATTCACATTTTTCTTGGAAAAAAATCGATGATTTTATTTCTTACTTATATCTACACAAATTTTAATATAACAATTAATGTTTAATCATTATTTTATTAAATTAAATTAATAATCATCACTTAGGGGCTAAAACTTTTAAATTTGGATCTTTGAAAGTCGTGACAGTAAAAAATAAGGCGTCATACTTACATTTTTATTTAATCTTAAAATAAAATTCTATTTATAAAAAATACGTATAAAGCACTAAAATTTAGAGAAAAAAAACACTTGTAATAAAACCAAGTACCATGAAATATCAAACTGTAGAGATTCATAAAAGTAGACGCGGCGCCGGACCTTAATTTGGCCCTATTGTTTTTGTTGTAACACGTGCGAGCTTATTGTTGTCGTTTTAGATATCGAGTTCGGAGTAAAAGATTAAGATTTCGAAGAAAATCTTCGTACGTCTCCCCATTTTAATTGTTGGGCAAGAAGACTGGGCCTATCAAGTAAGTGTGAATTATGCCCACTCATATGTTAACGGAGAATCTTCGCTGATGAGCTCCTTCTCCAATTACTTGCGGATTTTCACCTCGCAGAGCCCAATAATGACTATTATGAAAATTTGTTATGCCGTCTTTATCAAACTTAGATTCATCAGTCTACAATATTTTGGTGAGAAAATTATTATTTTCTAAGTCTGCATGCAGCATAAAACGGCAAAAGTATATCCTCCTTGCTGGGTCTCCTTCCTCCAGGGCCTCGACCGGTGTATAATGGTAGGGGTAGAGCCTTGCCGTCTGCACAGTAAACCACACTTTCCATTGTGGTAAACCCGGCAATGTTGCCACGACTCTGGTTGACGTGGTGGGGTCTATAACAAAATGGTCTACGATTCCTTCTTCCTCTTCAGTATCGTAGATGCGTGGCCTACTTATGTCATGTCGCCTCTATTTAACGCTGTCAGTTCCTCTGACTCGTTGATAGGCCGCAGTAAAGACTATAAGTTGGTAAGTGATGATTTGGAAAACGTAGCTGATATTCTCTTCGTGCTTGTAAAGAATTTCCATCACTAAGTCCATAACAATAGAAAATGTCAGCGTATTCTTCATTGCCATAATCCGCCATTGAAATTAAATTTATTTGGTATGGAAAAGAAAAACTATTCGGAATTAAGAAGACAACGATAATGTACGTCCGCCCACGAAAATAGTTAAATTTTAACTGTCGTACTGACTTATTACCTTAAACTGATATTGTACATGTTTTACTCTGAATGCAATATCTAAAACGACAACAATAAGCTTGCACGTGTTACAACAAAAACAATAGGGTCAAATTAAGAGCCGGCGCCGCGTCTACTTTTATGAATCTCTACAGACTGATATTTCATGGTACTTGGTTTTATTACTAGCGTTTTTTTTTTCTAACTTTTAGAAATTTTTTGTACTTTCTTATACCTTGTCGGATTGGTAATAAAGTCATTATCATGTGCATGTTATTATATGTAAACACTGATTTATGTGCTTTATACGTATTTTTTATAAATAAAAAAATATTTTAAGATTAAATAAAAATGTAAGTATGATACCTTATTTTTTACTGTTGCGATTTTCAAAGAACCTAATTTTTAAAAGTTTTAACCTCTAAGTGATAGTTATTAATTTAATTTAATAAAACAATTATTACATTAAAATTTGTGTAGAAATAAGTAAGAAATAAAATCATCGATTTTTTCCTAGAAAATCGAAAATTTTTTGAAAAATATTTAAAAAATGAATGACTCTAGAACCATTATTTTTGTATGGGATATCCATACATACATAGATAGGATACGAGTTATACTTTAGCCCCTCCAGGTCTTTTACAGCTATTACCTTTCAACCTGTATATCGGACCTTTTGGAGACCTTTTATATAGCTATTCTTGAAAAATGGACTGGAGAAAGTTCCTCTATAAACGCGTCTGCATTTTGACAAATTTTCACAGTATACGATTTAAACACTGTAAATTTAGTAATCTTTTATTTTTTCATTATTAGTATGCGATATAATGTAGTACACAAATAAATGAACGGAGGTGTAAAGGGTGCGCATCATCTCACAGGACCCAAGCCAACTTCACCTACTCATGGTTCACCCTGCTAATCAACAAACGAGGCTCTGGCTCCTACTAATCGGCATTGGACCAGCGTAGTGGAAAATGACTCAAATTCCCCCATATGGACCCTTTCAAACGTGGTAAATGTGTCTTTGGGGGAGGCCTATTTCCAGCAGTGGACGTCTATTGGCGGATGATGATGATGATGAAATGATGAAAAAGGGCAGTAACGCACACACGAACAGCGATATAGTGAAGCTATTGGAATGGATCGGTGATAGCTAAGTTCTAAAGCAGTATGCACTATACGCCTCCCGGTGCGGGTTCGACCTCCAATGAAGTCGAACTCTCGGTAAGGAAAACATGTTCCAAGAAGAACAGTTTTAGTGGACCGTGTGACATCACTAGCTCGCACTTGGTCTGTGCAGTGGATGAATGGCACCGACTCTTTGTGAGCAAATGATCCTGCTTTTTTTTTCCCTAAACGACGAGACGTGACGGTCACCTTTTTTTTTTATTAACGTGGTGGAAATGCCTGCGCATACACGTCTTCGTGGGGAAGGACAGGTTATGTCGGACTTGCACCGACTAAAACCCCCACGATGTTCCAACTCGTCCCTTGATGGCGGGGTTACGGTAACGCTTACGCACCATCCGCGACCCCGCCGGCGTTAGCCGCTTGCGCAGCCCAACCTCGGGAGGGAGCGTTGAACCGTCACTTTCCATCTCGGTGGGGGTACGCCGGAACTTGCAGCGCGCCGTCTCCTCGGCCTCCTGCTGTCGCGCGGGCGACGGATTCCCCCGAACCCATCTCCCGGAGGCCATGGGAGCCAAGAGAGAAAACTCTCCCGGCTCCCTGCTGCGGATCCGATGTTGGACCCGCCGTCACCCCTTAAACGGTCGCGAAGGACAGGGAGTACGGCGCATCGTTATACTATCACTCATCTTCACCCGGGGCTCCACCGCCGCCGCATCGCCAGTGCGACACCGGTTAGTTGCAGAGGGTACTCCCTCCGCAACTCCACCTCAACTGCAAGGGGCAGTATGAAACCGCCCCTGCAGCCTGGCCGCAAAGGACAACATAAAGCTGCCCTTACAGCCCCCGGTCGCTCCGGTGAGCTCCAGTTATCCCACCGGTGCTCTAACCTGGAGCGGCCGCTTCGGGCCGGCCCTTCGGCGCGGAACGGCCGGGTAGGTTCCTCTTCGCTTCACCGTGACCGACCCCGCCACGGTTACTGAGTCCCTCCGCCACGACAAGGCGGGAACCCGCTGGAGGGAGAGAATACTTTAGTCCTATTCTTAATAGCTCGAGACTATAGAGCAGCCGGCAACAGAGACCTACTAACAAAAAAATTAATTAACCTACTTTTCTCATTAAAAACTGTTCATCAACCAATAAGACATTTTGTTTATTTTGATATAATAATAATTTTACTAGTATGTAGTTGTGAATAAATTACTATAGCGTTCAAAATTATCGGGGTCAGACGCAAGGTCAGCAGTATAAGATGTGAGTTATCTAAATCGAAAACAAATAATTGTTTTGCTCCAATATTACCTACTCCGGCCATAAGTTCTGTTACAAATGAAAAAGCATTTTTTTTTAATGAAGTAATGTAATATTATTAAAATTTATACCTAGTTATTTATTAGTCTCATCCAAAAAGAAAAAAATAATATTCTATTCTCAACTCTACCTCCCGAAGTGGGGCTGCGCAAACGGCCAGCGGTGGGGTCGCGGATGGTGCGAACGCATTTCTGTAATCCTATCAGGCGACGCGTTGGAACATCATGGAGGTTTTAGTCGGTGCAAGTCCGACATAAGCTGTCCCTGCCTCCGCGAGGACGAGTATGCGCAAGCATTTCCCCTATGTTAATAAAGAAAAGGTATCTCCTGCCTGTCGTACAAGTCGACTAAAAGGGTACGCGGGTTCGTGGTCTTTGAGGGTGAGGGGCCCTCAGAGCTCAATAAGCGAGCCTTAGGAGGACGTCAAATGCATGGTGGTCTTGTATTTGCCGTAGCACAGCGTGGATGCTATGGAGGAATTTGCCCTTCCGTGGGATGTTGTAGCCAGAGAGCAGGGGAACACCAGTGCATTCCGTAGGAGATCACGGAGCCCCTCCCAATGTACTGTTGGAGATTACCGAGGGGGTTTTAGTGGGTAGAAGTCCCACATAACCTTCTCTTCCCCTCAAAAGCAACGTATCCTTTAAGATTTCCTCCCAGACATCTCTGTTGCGGGAGATCGTCTCGGTAGGTACCACCGCAGGTCCTATTTCTTTCGCTAAATGGTGCTGTGGAAACATTACTCTGTCCCGATTTGAAAGCGGTTATAGCTAGTGAAATTACTGGGGTAACGAGACTAACCATCTCATGTCTTAAAGCAAATCACAATATGATGCAGTGTATATAATCCTGTCTAGCGCCACGTTGTTACGGACAGGCTTATCGCTTACCATCAGTTGAACTTGTCGGTCGTCTCATCGCTTCATAGAGCAAAAAAAAAATATTTTTTTTTATTATAAAACCATTTGTTCAGGTACACCGTTATAAATCGATATTACACATGTAACAGAAATGCTTTATCTAACACTTTTACGTATCACGTACTCGCATTATCGACCGTTTCTGTTATCTAGACCAGCGGTCATCAAACTTTGCGACCTCACGGACGAGTGAATTCATAATTTAAATCCCGCTGATCACTAATAGGGGGTGTAAGGGGTCCCGCACAACAACTCAACGGGCCCAAGCCAACCTCACCTGCTCGTGGTCATCCCTGCTAATCAATTAACAAGGTACTGGATCCCACCAACTCGCAGTGGACCAGCGTGGTGGAAAGTGGCCCAAGTCCTCTCATGAATCCTTACAAAGAGGCTGCATGCGAGCAGCACAGCATTAATCGATGTGAGGATGTTTGGTGCAGGCCGATTTCCAGCAGTGGACGTTTATCGGCTGATGACCATCACTAATAATAACATTTTCTAAGTGTTTTTTTAAAAAAATATCTTACAATATATATACCTAGTTTGTAAAATGAAACCCATTCATTGCAACTATATTATGAAATCTTTATAAAGCTGTATTAAGTTTCAATGCGTATTCTAGGTTTTTCTACAGACCTAGAGTTTCATTTGGACTACCACTTCAGCGACCATTGATCTAGACATCCTATGTGATGTAATATTATATACGAGGAGGGATCAAAAAGTAGTGATAACGACATATATACTCCTAGGTAAGAAAAAAAATAAATACAGGCTTAGCTCCGATACATATTTGTAATATTAATAAAAAAAGAAATTTTCGATTCTTTTTTGTTTTTTTCTGTATGTAGTCATTTATTTGCTTCGTGTCGGAACGTGTTCCCGGAAATGGAGAAAAACGAAGTGCGAGCCGTTATTAAATAGCTCTGTTTAAAGAAGTTAACGACGCAAGAGATTCATTGTGATCTGAAGGCAACATTAGGAGAGTCTGTTCCGTCGTATTCCACTGTCGTAAGGTGGGCTTCTCAATTTCTAGTGGGGAGAACAAGCGCGGAAGACGGACATCGTTGCGGCCGTCACCACGTCCATCGACGTCAATCACCCAAGAAAATGTTGCGAAAGTCGAGAAAATTGTATTGAGCGATCGAAGAGTTACCATCCGATACTTAATTCAAGAAACGGGCATTTCATATGGAAGTATTCAATACATATTGAAACAATCTTTGAATATGAGAAAAGTCTCCGCAAGATGGAATCAACAAAATCATGTCAGAAACAAAATCGACTTGACATTTCGAAGATATTGTTGGACAAGTTTCAAGAAGATTCTAAAAATTTTTTGTCTCATTTCGTAACAATGGACGAAACGTGGGTCTAACATTTTGATCCCGAGACAAAACAGCAATCTTGGTAACTGTAACGACCATCATCATCGACCCCGAAGAAGTTTCGTGCCATGGCATCGGCTGGCAAGGTTATGGCATCAATATTTTGGGACTCAGAAGGGATATTGTTGATTGATTACCTAGAGTGTGGAACTACTATTACAGGCTAATATTATGCAGCTTTAATTTCGAAGTTGAGGAATGCCATCAAAGAAAAAAGGAGAGGGAAACTTCGAAGGGGCGTGCTGTTTCATCACGACAACACACCCCCGCACAGGTCGGCAGTTGCGATGGCAGCCATTCAGCAAGCTGGCTTCGAATTGGTTGACCACCCTCCTTATTCACCAGATCTGGCGACTAGCAATTTTTATTTGTTCCCCAAATTGAAAGAATTCTTAAGAGGAAACAGGTACGAAGACCATAAAGAGGTGATGGACGCCTAGGATAGCTTTTTGCAGGACCAAGACAAAACTTTTTTTGAAGGGTAGAGACTCGGAGACTATGTAGAAAAATAAACTATTAAGTCATCAATAGTCATTATATTCTATCTCATTCTCACTACTTTTTGATCCCTCCTCTCATATACATATTGATGGAACATACACATATTAAACTGTATTATATGTATTCCAGTGATGGCATACGTATATTGTAATTGATTCTCTTATTACTTGAAAAATCTTGAAAAACGTAATTATCAAATTTTGTTTAAAAATGTGTACATTTAATTCTTTTTTCTTTGTCTATTCCTGCTTTAAATTCAGATTACCTTTTTTTAGTGTCTAGCGGAATCTTCTAAAGATGCCCTGCTTCTGGTCGGGAGTCTAAAATTATGTGAGATTTTTCACCCACTAAAACCCTCTCGGTGGTCTCTTTCAGTGCATTAGGATGGGCCTCGGAATCTACTACAGAACACACGGGTGCTCCTTCACACTTTGCCTTAACAACTCTAAGGGTCAAACCTTCCTTGATATCATCGCTTAGCTACCTGCTGACTACGGAACCACGTCGTATTTGCTGTAAAACGCAGGTTATTGTATTGAACGATGAGTCCTCACCGATAAAGCCCGCGAAACCAGTAGGTCCTTTCAGTCGTCTTCTACGTCAGGCAGAGCTTCCCTTAGGACTAATCTTAAAAGCCCCAGTCTTCAGGACAGAAAGTCTGATTACATTATATCTGTAATTTTTGTTTCTTCGCTAGTTTTCACACATCCTCATCTTTAACTGTAAGGTAGACTGGTAGGGTTTTCCATTTATTAATATTACTTATTAAGACCGCATTATTAACAAAATATTTGAATGTTATAAGTTTTAATTTTAAACGAATATGGTCTCCTTTGTTCATCATCATTATCATTATCAACCGACAGACGTCCACTGCTGGACATAGGCCTCCCCCAAAGATCTATATCGATCGATGTTGCGCTGCCCGCATACAGCTGCTTCCTGCAACCTTCACCAGACCGTCGGAACACCTGGTGGGGGGTTTGCCAACACTACGTCTTCCGGTACACTGTCGCCATTCGAGAACTTTAGTGCCCCATCGGCTGTCAGTCGTACGAGCGATGTATCCTGCCCATTGTCACTTGAGGCTAGCAATCTTTTGGACTATGTCGGTGCTAGTTCTACGGATATTCTCATTTCTGATCGATCACACAGGGGAACCTCGAGCGTAGCCATTTCCATTGCTCTCTGGGCGACCTGAACCATCTTTTCGCGGCTCGCTGTAAGCGGCCACGTCTCGGTGCCATAAGCCATCACTGGCACCACTATATGTTGTACATAGGAAATGTACAAAATAAATATATGATTCGTTTTTCAGATGACCCACAGTTCAGCGAGCTGGTATGGCAGGCGGAGGTCGCGATCGACAACGGCATCTATCCGGAAAGGATATATCAAGGCTCTAGTGGGTCGTATTTCGTTAAAAATCCTGGCGGGGTGAGTATTGTTTCTGCTCTACATACTCTACTCGTATATGTATATAAGCTCTAGATCAATTCAATTAAAACCTTTTAATTCAACGGACTTGAAGTTACAACGCCGTCTGAACTAGAATATAGGTCTTGACCTGACCAAGTCGTGACCTAGGCGAGAACATGTCTTGCATGTACATATATGTAGGAGATATCCACCGGATTCATTGACTTGTCACGAGATCTCTGTAACTATGACATGTAAACACTCAAAAGTTGCTAGAGATATTGCTCTTGCTTTTTTTTTCCTCTTGCTATTTAGAGATCAGCTAAGAATGGTTTTTCGAAATTCTTTCCCCAAAGAGAGTTGCAGGGGTGTTACACTCAGCAAAATGGGCGGGGAACAGCTGGTATTGTACTCGTAGAATTTATAACAGTCATAGTCAGTACTTAAATAAGTTATTTTACTTTATTTCTATACTTCTGCAATAAAAACGAGAGTGATGACGTCACAGCCGTTTCGCCGCTAAATCGCCCCGAGTCTCAACCTTGGCACAGCCTACGTCGTATTGTTTGTCGTTTGTGTATCGAGAAGATGAAAAACCGGCTTTCACCAATTATATCGCCTGTATAGAATAGAATATAAGTAAATATCTTTATAGCAGATATAAAATTTTTGCTGCAATTATGTATTAGATAGTAAAAGAATTTAGAAAAACAAAATTTACAAAGTTTTATGTAACATAATAAAAAATTATATAAAATACTGATGCGCCATCCGTACACATAGTATTTACACTTTACACTAGTTGTAATATTCGACAGCTCCTTCCGGTCGTAAATCAAGTGCGCAATGTTATTGTGGGCTTGAAAATGAAGGTGCTAAAATTATAATCCGTCACGGGGTTAAGAGATCTTGAAGATTGGATGTCTTATTTGGTGTGCTGTAGACATATATTTAAGTAATTTCAATTTTATATAAAAAAAATCACTATCAATCTGTGTAATTCTAAACGTACGTAGATCTGCAATGCCTCTCAACATATTAAGGTCAGGGTGGTGAATAAATTGGTTTAACAATCTCTTTGCGAGAGAAGGCCCCGTGCGCAAATTGTGGGAATATTAAGAGGGTTGCTTATTTATTTATTTTTTTAAAGAAAAATTCTATAAATTAACTTATAATGTATCGAAAAATTATGTAAATAAATTTAATCAAGATATGAAGTTTTAATCAAATAATATAATGTTACAGAAAATAATCGGTGTATTCAAGCCGAAGGACGAGGAGCCGTATGGCAGGCTGAATCCGAAATGGACCAAGTGGATGCACAAGCTGTGCTGCCCGTGCTGCTTCGGCCGCTCGTGCCTCATACCGAACCAAGGCTACCTCTCGGAGGCCGGCGCGAGCCTGGTCGATTCCAAAATCGGCTTGAAAGTTGTGCCTAAGACGAAGGTCAGTTTCTCAATATTTAAAGTTTGATGGTACTTATTTACCATTTCTTGCAACACACCTATTGACTACGGTTAAGGTCATTTTAACTTTAAAAAAATATTGTTTTATTTTATGTGTATTAAAAGAAAAATAATATTTTACACGCTTCAGGTGGTAAAGTTGGTGTCGGAGACGTTCAACTACCTGCGGATAGACCGCGAGCGGTCCCGTCTCAAGCGCGCCATCACCGAGCAGTTCCCTAATCTCCGCTTCAATAGAATGGGATTACCGCCTAAGGTAAACCATATGCCCATACAACCAGTTACCTACTTTATAAAATTATTATCAGCTTAATTCATCATAATCAGCTAGAAAACGCCCACCACTGGCCATAAGGTCAAAAGTTTCTGCACTAATCTAGCGGCGTTATTTCATTGTTTATGATGATCATCTTTTTCGTCTTTTTTAATTGTTTTCTGGTTCACAGGTCGGCTCATTCCAATTGTTCGTAGAGGGCTACAAAGACGCCGACTACTGGCTACGAAGGTTCGAGCAGGAGCCACCACCGCCGCATGTCATGAGGAAGTCGGTTATATATGCATATTCGTATATATTTGTTGAAGATATCCATAAAACTTTTGAATTAAACTATATATAAGGGTTTAGCCCTATATGGCGGTATTGAGATTATAACCTTAATCGCAGGTTCCAGCTGCAGTTCGAGAGGCTGGTCGTGTTAGACTACATTATTCGCAATACGGACCGCGGTAACGACAACTGGCTCATCAAGTACGACGCGCCCGCGGACGCCCGCGAGCACCGCATGACCGAGCCTACGGTAACCATCAATAGGAACATTATCCCCCCACCCTTTTCTAAATGTCGAACCCGTTACCACCATGTCTAACACAACTGTTCTTGGGGCATACCCAAGAACGTCGTTAAGAACACAGTGAATCGTTTCTTTTAGACCAGTGCGTTTTACTCTCGAAGATTATATCGCCGCTTACCATCAGGGAGAATTTATGATCAACCGAATGGTAAAATTGAAAATGTAAATTATCAGTTTACAAATGAAGCTCTTGAGCTGACATTTGTTTGCATGTCTCAAAAGAAACACAGCCAGAGCCGTCATCAGCGTATCGCAAAAAATGGAACGTCTATTAGTAGTAGTAACTAGATATTTTAATCATAAAATATATTCAATCGTCTATGGCTTGAAGATGATACCTTGAAGTTAAACCATCATCATCATCAGCCGATAGACGTCTACTGTTGGACATAGGCCTTCTCCAAAGATCTTCACGTTTATATGGGTTCTTTTGAGGGGATTTGTGCCATTTCCCGCCACGTTGACCCAATACGGGTTGGTGGCCTTAAAATAAAAAAAAAAAATGATTTTGCACCTGTGCAGTTTTTGTTTTAGTTATTATCTTGAATCAAATTATACTAATAAAGAATCATCTGCGGTGCGCAGGAGTGGTCAGGCAACGTGGAGGTGCGTATCGCCGCTATAGACAACGGCCTCGCGTTCCCGTTCAAGCATCCCGACTCGTGGCGCGCGTACCCGTACCACTGGGCGTGGCTGCCGCAGGCCAAGCGGCCCTTCAGCCACGAAACCAAGTCAGTTTAAACTAGTGTTATATTTATTATGAATAAATGATACACTTATTCATCATCATCATCGTCAGCCTGTAGACGTCCGATGCTGGACAAAGGCCTTCCCCAAAGATCGCTACATTGATCAGTGCTGCGCTGCCCGCATTGCCGTCGTTTTAAGCTGTCCATATGGGGGGGGGGGGGTTTGGGTCATTTCCTACCACGCTGGCCGAATGCATGGTGATGGGAGTACAGTTATTATATAATAACGCATATAATCCGTAAAAATAATAGACGTTGTTATAATTCGGCAGTTAAAATAAATGTTGGTGTTACAGAGAGCTGGTGCTGCCGCTGCTTTCTGATATGAATTTTGTGCAAGAACTTTGTGACGAACTCCATGTACTATTCAAGGTGATTAAAAATTTGCTTATAAGATATATTATTTTTTATTATAATATAATTGTGAAAACATTTTATAACATGAACCATGTTTTAAATAAGGGAACAAAATTATGTTTTTTTTTTTATTTTTGTGTAATTTTCTTTGTCATTATTTAGAGTTTTTATTTTTACATGATAACAATGCTCATCGCCTCAAAACATCTTAAGTTTTGTAATTTATTATGCATTGTGTTGCTGAATATAGCAAAAGTTTAATGTTTAGATATGTTAATATTTATCTACTATTGTTAATGTCTATCTTACTTTTAACCCAACTCTAACCTTTATTACGTCCCAGGTTGAGTAAAAGGGACTAACACTTAGGCCTTAAGTTACCTCATTTTAACTTGGTTACAACATACACCTATATTACTATTATTTTTTATACCATAATGTGTTATTCCAGCAAGACAAAGGCTTCGACAAGGGTCTATTCGAAAGGCAAATGTCAGTCATGCGTGGGCAGGTGCTCAACTTGACGCAGGCGCTTAAGGACAACAAGAGCCCCGTGCAGCTGGTGCAGATGCCCGCTGTCATCGTCGAAAGGTAAACCGGAAGAGGTTTTCCATTCTTTAAATCACAAACCTCTTGTTTTCTCCTGATCCTACAGTATCTATTAAAAAGTTTTGACCTAATGATTATAATAAACAGTCCACTTAATGCACTCTTCAGACTCGAAGTTTTCTCTTGCAGAGAGTCGAGACCACATATCCAATACGCTGGTCAACAAAAAACCATTCTTCAAATATTTAAATTATTCATGCGTTAATTAATACATGTATCCAATTATTTATTAATTCAATCAATATTTTTTTTTTATATACGCGCCAATTTATTTATTCATTCAAGTTAATCATATTTCGTAACTTTTCAGATCTAAAAGCGGCACTACGTCGTCCCGTTTCTTCGACTCGTTCCAACAGCGTTTCCAGCACAAGTCACCGTTCTTCTCCTGGTGGTGAACGATACATCCATCATATGGTGAGTATTTAACCTCTTCCAGTACAGTACCTAAAGCATAGAGTATGAGCTGAAAAGGAAGATGACATTGTCCTCGTTACCCTAGTTATTTCGCTGGGTAGGGATACCCTTAAAGCAAATGTATTGCATTCGTAATATATAAATCATGATTTATAAATACTACCCCCGTATCATCTATAAAAGTGATATGATAACTTAACTTCTTCTTTCAATAGCTATACAAATTATTGAGATAAGGAAAATTCATTACAATTCAAAATTTAATAGGGAGTACCTTTTAAATATTCTTAATTATTTAAATGACTACAATTCATGATAAGTAGAAATTGAAGAAAAATTATAAATATTCGTGTATATGGAAGAGAAGAGAAATGCGAAAAAGGGTTGTGAAATGATTTGAAAGTGAGATGACAAAAGGGATATGCTTCAAATAAAGTGTAAACTGCATGCAGATGATGACATTCAATACATAATAGTTTCTCTCGTTTCAGGTCAAAATGAACATGGTCAAATGACGCTGTCGATATATAAAATAATTGTATGTATGTATCAGATTAGTATATTATCAAATTATCCGTGCGGGGTACAAAGCGCGTCACAGTGTAACGCCCAGCCGGAAGTACCGTACAGCTTTTTAATAATATTGATATAATCATTATCAGCCGGAAGGCGCTCACGGCTAAGCTTTCTCAATCTCCACATCGATCGGTACTGCGCTGCTCGCATCCAGCGGCTCCCTGCGACGTTCATCAGATAGTCTGTAAAAAGTGACAATGATGAGATGATGATGAATTTTACAATCTATAGAATGGCTAAACAAAAAAACCTAATATAATAGAGAATTTTTAAACAGAAGCTAAAAGAGAGATTGCAATTCTAGAAGTGGAAACTTTTCAACTAAAAAAAAAAAAAACATTTCAGTTACAAGATAATAGATATATAGATGAGCCTTGGTCTGTTTGGATTGAGGTGTATAGAATATGAGCAGGTTTTTTATTACCACTAGGTTTACCAAGCCGTGATGGCTTAATTTATATTGAAGAGTTGCCGCTTTGATTCTTACTGAGCTTGAAACTGACGTGTTCCATAAACAACTTTCGTGGAAATGTGACATTCACCAATCAGCACTTTGTCAGGGTGGTATACAAACGGCCATGTTTCTCTTGTTAGAGAAGGACCGAAGTCCCAGTAGAATGGGCATCAGAAAGGCTGTGTACTTAACCATTATTCTACGGTGCATTCAAAATTAGTAGACCTTCAATAAAATTAATGATTTTCCGAAAAGAGATTTTTTTCCAAGTGTTATTAAAACAAATATGACAATTTTTTTTTATTAAAATTAATTATTTAATCTGTACAGTATCTGTATTGTAATGATATTTCGTAACATGTATTCTCGTATCAGTGAATCGATAAAAAAATATACGCAATTAAATGTAGTATAATTGAATTAATTAATTTTCATTGTCATTATTATGAGATATAGATAATATTGAAATTACAGGATAGGGAAATGTTTATCATTTCCTTACAACAAGTAAACATTATTCTAATTTCTATTAATCGTGTTTATTACAATTACTAAAAATTCTAGGGGGGTTTTGAAACACTAAGCGTACCTCTATTGGAAATATATAGGAGAATGTACCAGGGAAGTTGGTGTGAAGAGATGCGTTCCGTGGTGTTCACAACATGGTATGCTGCATGTGGTGTTTTGTGAACATCCTATTATAATGGCGTTTTGGACTTTGGACTGTTATCATTGGCTGTCTATGGACTGTCTCATCCGCCCATAGACGTTCATGGACTGTTAGTTTCTCTTGATTTCTTGTGAACGCTTTGCTCGTCGCTTTGTTGCATTGGAATATAATTTGACCCCGTAGTTCCTATATGGCGGAATTGCTCTGATACCAAGCATTTATATATATAATTGTCACTTTGTTTTCGTTAGACTGTGACGTCTCCGCTGTGACAGGGATTGGAGCGATCTAGTCGAGTATGCTTGTCTAACATGTTTATTTACGTTATATATACAAAAATGTGACATAATGCGTTGTGTTTAGGTTGAATATTGCTTACAAGTTTATTTCATTATCAATATTCCTCTATAAATAGGCTATTTAATATTTTTTGTACGAAGATTTGTTAGGTCTTTATTTGTGATATGTGTTTTATAAAATACTACTCTGATATACTATAACGTCCTTTTTTTCCAATTTCTACCGTCAATCGATGTGTGTGAAATACACGCTGGCGATGGTAACGAGAGACTGCCTCCGACAGGAACATAAGCCTACTACCGATATTTATAGTTTGACAGTTGTTTTTATTTTCAATGTAATTATAATTACAATAATGTATTCTAGATGTTATCATAATTATCTTGTTTAAAGGTCCACTTTGAGAATTATTTATTTCTTAGCCTTTCACCTGATTTCGTAACTCGCGAGGCTAATCTTGGGCCTTTAAATCGGGGATCCCTGGTTCTATTCCAAGGTTATATATAGTAGATTGGTTGGTGGTATAGTTTTTTCGTACCCTCGCTAGCTACCCGCATATTGCAAATTTGCCTCTATAACATCTGTGTTCTAGACGTTAACAAATTAAAGCTAGAGTACTCTGGGCGAGGTCACTTCACCAACCACGGCCCCTTTGTCATTTAACATCCTGTGACATTGAGTTACAGCCCATTGTAAATAAAAATAAGTCGTTAACTTTCCTATATTTTGGACATCACAATAAGTAATGATTAACTTATATTATCACCTACGGTTTACAAATTATCAGAGTTGTCTTTTCCGCTTCCTATTGCTCTCATACGCTCATAAATAGACGTTACTCTCTTAGAAAAATAGGTAAATGTTTATTAAATGAAAATATATGTATTTATTGTATTACCTACACGAACATGGAAACAAATATACAATATTTAAAAAAGATATCTTTGTATTAATGAGACCAAATTATCGATTGATGTTAATAGTGATAAAGAAAGAACAGAGATAATTATATCTACTTATAATATAATAATAAACTTTAGTTGCACCGCTCATATTGTATTAGAAACAGTCTTGCCATAAAATATGTTTATTTTTATTGAATACAAAGAAGTATTCTAACTAGCGCCACGTTGTTATGGGCGGGCGCGTCACTTGCTATCTGGTGAACGTCCCACTCGTTAAATATAAAAAAATTATCGCTGAAAAGCTTTTCATAATTTGGATCGACCATTTGGTGAAATAGGAAGACAGCAAGACAAGATGCGGGCAGTGCAGCAACGATCACGATATTATTAACAACAAAATTCAATCTGCTAACAGATATCTTTGTTACATTCAAAAACATGTTAGCTACCTTGTGTGTAATATAAAATCGAAATCCAGATGAGGGGACCCACAATCTAAGCCACAAGATATCAAAAGGATTCTTTCTGTCAAATCCATAGATGCAGTTAATTTTAAACGTTCCGATCATTTAAATTTTTGTTAAAAATCTATGTGAAAAAGTTATAATAGTTCTCGCATATCTTAAAAAAAAGGACAGCTATTGACCATAGAGTACATATAAAAAAGACTTGTCTATGGATTTGATGAAGTTGGTGTACTCGACCCAAATACGTCAAAAGAACAGTGAATAGACTCACTAAGCCAGTGCGTTTCACAACTGCGGACCACCTCATCATTTAACACCAGTTAGGTACGCAGCCAAGAACTATTCAATTAAATTAAGGAAAAAAAGATATCATTGTCAAGTTGACAACACTAGAGTACAAACCTATTTTTTATTCCTCTTTAAAATCTTACAGAAAAATATTTTTTTGTTAGCTATTCCAAGTATTTCTATATTTCGAATGTTTTTACCCAATGTAACTTATTAATTGTAATCTGTTAATTTTTCAGCTCCATAATGTAATTGTTATTTTAGCTTTTAATCAAAGTCAAAATTGGTCAGTACTAATGAAAATATGTTTGTAAAAAATTGTAAGATCGAAAAAAAAAACTATGTAACCTTGTTTATGAAGAAGATATAGAACATTAAAGAAGTACCGATTCCTTAACACAAAACTAACGTACGTCACAATAAAGTATCACATAAAAAAAAATGTTATAAGTGTAAACTGTTTTCATAAAAAGTACAGACACAATTAAATTTCTATCAATAAATTGTTAAGTTTATAAATCAAGTTCCTCACGCTTGGTCGCTGTAAACAAAGCGTCTCGTAAAAATCTTATCTGTCGATTATATACACTGCAAAGGAAACGTTCGCCACTACTTCCGTGCTCCTGTGCAGTGTATGGTCGATATCTGCACGAGATTACTCCGCCACGGCATATCTTAAAACGTAGATAAAAAAAAATTTTACTCGAGAACTTTTATATATGGTATAGACAACGGACTCTATGGTCGGAATATCACAGATTATAAACGCTTACGTGGAATAAAATCAAAGTGCCTAACCGTTTCTACGGATGACATTTTATTATATCTATAGAATTTCGTAATAGTATAATCGCTCTTTAGCTCACTCCGGTTTCAAATATGTACAATGATAATGCGCGTTAATGCTAGTTATTTAATTATTTAATAATCAAGTAGTAACAATTTATGTGGGTTATTTAAAACTGACGATTTATACCATTCAGATGTGGTGGTGTCAAATCGATCAATGACGAAGCACAAAATGACGATGCAAAATAGATCCAGACATGCACTCCTGCAATTATTAGCATTCAATAACTCTTCCACGTTAACTTCATCTGCGGAGCAATAGATTAGCCATCTTGCCTTGTAACACGAAGGTCACTGGTTTAGTTCCGGGGCCGCATACGGCGTCATATCGAGCTTCGTCGTTAATCGTCGTGAGATTAGTTTAATCAATTAGCTTGGCGGTTTAATCTAGCGTTTAGTATATTTGCTATGAATTTTAACTATTCAATTATATATTAATTGAATAAACGGTACAGATGATAAAGAGTCAGTTTTAAATAATTTTAGGTATATATGTAGTTATGTTTATATATTGTCGATGACTGTAGGTGTGAGACTGTGATGAGAGTGGTAGAGTCTATGGGGAAAAAATAATTGTATTGGCGCTGAACCATTAGCTATAATAATTATTTATTATTTAATCTATTCGTCCTGCAATTTAATGAATTTCCAATTAAAATATTTTTTAAAATGGTATACAGATAAAAAAATTTTGATGTCAGTGAACGCGTCAAATGATTGTTTTGTCTCCAATGCGCGAGATCACTCTAAACGATTCCATGTTTGTAAATAGTTTTAAAACAATTTTGTTTGTTTGTTTAAAAAGTTACTTCGTGTTTATAATGCATTATTTAATTTTGAGAAAATATAATCATCATTGCATACTGTTGTGTTTTTATTTCATATGGAATTCTTATTAGTATTAAATCCGCTAAATTTTAATTTGATTGGAATACTAGTCGAGTAAGAATTAAGCTTACAGAGGCAGTTACTTAAAAAATATACTGGTGGTAGGTCTCTGTTGTCGGAAACCGTCTAGATTGGTACCATCGCAACGCCTATTCCTGCCATCAAACAGTAATGTGCAGACATTACTGTGTTCCGGTTTGAAGTGTTGTGCTTAGTGTAATCAGTGAGGTAATGAAACTCAACATTTTGACTCAGGTGACGAGCGCAAGATGAGCAGTACTATAACACCCTGACTAGCACCACGTTGTTATTGGGAGGCGTATCACTTACTATCACGTGAACTTGCTGCTCGACATTTTATGTAATAAAGATTTTTATTCTTATATATATATATTATTATTCTTACCAGTCAAGTTATTGGTAATGATGAGCACAGCAAGAACAAGACTTGGATAACTTTGATATTGGTTTAATACTTACATACTTTTAGTCTTGATCTTACATAGTCAGTCAGGCGCCGCAGACATGCTTCGGTTTTTCATTGTTTTTTTTTTTAAATGTTTTAACCATTTTTAAAGGCATGAATTGGAAATTGTACATATTCAATATTTTACTAATAAAACTTTTTTTTTATTTTAATGTATTCAAGTTATGATAAATATTCTAACTTGTATTTCAACGGAATTATTCTTTTTTCTTCTTTGGTCTTGGTCTTCCTTGTGTAAAATTGGCCTTAACGTTACTTTTTCGTAAGACCAAGACTAATTTTACTAATTACTAGTTACTGGTAAAAAGAGACTTAGACTTAGCATTATGTCGAAAATAAATGAGACAGCTTTTGTCCAACAGTAAGTTTTTATTGCATTCGATCAATGTAGTAAAGTTAAACCTTATTATTATGGGTTTTAATTAAAAGTGGATAACATTAAAACACAGTTTTATTTTTCACATGTCTATATTTGCATTCAACAGATATAACATAGAAAATTCAAACGGTGAACAATAAATATATTTGTGCAAATTATATTAACTACTGACGCCTACGTATAACCTGATTTTATTTAAAAATATTTTTTATACTAACAAAAATGCTTTTTTAAAAAAAACTATGAACGTCACTAGGCGTTAAGCTGTTGTATATTTGTATCGCAAAATGTTTTGTATAATAAATGCATTTTTTTTTATTTAAAAATTACAATACCCCACTGATAGTGAAAGTGAGAATGATCTTCGATCTAAACCAAAAACTTAAACTTTAAATTTGGCGAGGTCTAAGCTTCCAATTAAATACGGACGCATATTTAAATTATATACGTGGTCACAATTAGTCTGTTAACTTTTGTAGTGTGATAACACCGGAAATAAAATTTAATCCTCTAATGTTTAAATCCTTAAATCTTCACTGTTTTTAATTTTTTTTTCGATGATATATCCAATATTTATCACAACTGTTTTCGCGGTCGGAGACAGAGCAGGTGTCGGAGGCTTAATTTGGCCGCGGGGCAAAATTCTACTATAATGTAATTATTGCACAAAGATTTGTAACAGTATCTTCCTTTTTAATTTATTTTCATACATTGCACATTATTTTTGGAAGTGAATCACTTAAAGTTACTAAGTTATTTAACGATCTGCGGCTAAAATTATCCATCTTTGATATGGAGGATAAAGATCATCGTAAATCTATAATAACGAAATAAACTTTAACAAATTGAAAATCGTGTTATGAGCTAATAGTAAACCATACTTTTGTAAATACAGCGAAGGATGGGATTGTAAAAATTAATTTAGGACTAGATTTAGCTATTTCTAGACATTAACAATAAATATAACAAAGAATAAATGTGTTGCGGTAACGAGAAATCAATAGTTTTTAACTGTTTGAATAAATGGCGGAAATGTTAGTGCACACAAAAGGCTATAAGTTAGATTCAATTAAAAAAGAATCTCATAAAAATGTATTTTTTTTTCTGTTTATCTTTTTAATTAATGTATTTGGTATTGAATTCGAGTTAATGATAATTCGAGGTAAATAAATACAACAAACATATATACATATACAGGTTAAAAAGAATTTCATTGTATAAATTCATTTTGTGTTCATGAATAATTTTTTTACGTTATTTCGTGTTAAAAGTGCGTAAAAATTATTTCAGTCTTTTTATAATACAGATTTTATTTATTTATAAATGTTTAGAGGGATACAGTTTTAAAACTTTTTTTTTTTTTGTTATCTGTGTTCATATCTGAGAGTGGTCTTCATCATAATGAATTTGTATTAATGTAAAACAAAATGACGACAGCATCACCGCTAACGCACTCTTGCGCAATTTAAACTATTCTCTAATATTTTTATTTATTTATAATATTAATGCAATAAATAAATGTCGGCAGTGAATATTTTTAGTATTTTATCTGTGCATATGCAAGCCGTGTTGGTATTTCACGAACGCAATCGCCGCGAGCTCCTTGCAGAACTCTTCTAGAACTATCAGACTCTCGACCAGTTGATTGTGGTCACCGCTGAAAAGGAAGCTTATGGTAAGAGATTTATTATTTAAGCAAATAAATATTCGGTTTCGATTTCCACTGAACTCCAGTTTCAGACCAGAGAAATATAACTCTATTCCTTGAAAACCTTTCATGAACTGGAGGCATCTGTCCATTCGCACTTGAAAAGCTCCGAGTCCCAATATTAGGAACATTAAGAGAGCTACACATATATATATATATATATATATATATAAAATCGGAAGCAAAATCGTTGTCATGGAGACATAAACGTTCCGCTGTATACGAAAATGCTCACCAATTCCAAAGAACAGGGCCTTTTTTGTCACTTAACACCATGTGCAATTATGGTCAAAGTATAAGTATAAGCCCAATGTAGTTAAAAAAAGATAACATTTTAAATTAAGATGAAGCACTTACGTCTCATCGTAGCTCGGATCCTCGCTCATCAGCTGCAGCCTGGTGTTCTCTATGACCCTCTTGTAATTCTTTATCCTCGGTATCTCCATCGTCAATTTCTTCGCGACCTCCTGTAGCGTTTTGAATAGCGTGCGCGTCTTCTTCGCGGTCGGCAGGGTGGGATTCAGAAGGTATTCGTGCAAGTAAGAGTGGGGCATCAATGCCAACTTTGATATTATAGATGTAAGATGCAAATTCACTTGGTACGGTTGATTAGGCATATTTGAAAGTAATTTGAACAGCATCCCGAAGAACGGACCTTCGTCGAAGTCTTCCTCTACAACCGTTGAATTCAAGTCGCGGCTCCTCAGGACTAGTTTCTGCGAGAAATGGTTGTCGCCTTTGCCGTGGTCTTTGGTATCGTCCATAGAGCCAGTGTCCTTACTCCAAGGTTCTTTATGGTTGAGTGTTCGATGCACGGGTTGGAACACCTCGTCCAAGTGTATGTCGGCTTCGGGCCTGCTGTCGTAGCTGTGCGTGGAGCTGGCGGTGTTGTCGCAATGCTGCTCCGATGGCCAGTTGAAATTTGAGGTTATATCTAACCATAGCTACAAAAAGGAACGCACACCTTACACTAAAATATATATCTTTCTCTATCTATATAACTGTTTTGTTATATACCTGCTTTTAGAGACCCTTACAAAGATAAGCTTTACTACCCATCCACCATCAGAAATTGCCATAGACTACGATATTATGCAGGTTTAAAAACAACCACTATAAGTCTATGTACCTGGTAATGTCGTTGAGCGTCGTGTATATAGTTCTCGTAGTCCGAGCCGACGGGATCGGACAGTACCGCGCGCGGCAGCAGCAGTAGGAAACTGCAAAAGGACGGGGCAAATGAAACCAGGACGTTACTCGGAACACTTTAATAGGAATGGTACTATGTACAGGTTAACATTTGTCCATATATATAATAGAAAAGAAAATAAAAAAAAAACGCACGTCACAGGTAGCATAGACAATAAAAAGATTTTATTGCATTTGAAGAAGAATTAAAATATTTTTATATTACAAAAGTGTTTAAAAAAAATTTAAAAGGAGATTTCGTGCCGCAGATACCATAGTCAATAGAGATTTTTTTTATCTATGAGTTGAAATATCTTTATATTACAAAACTTTAGAAAATTAAAAAAATGTAAAAATTTACATGTGAGTGCCTTAAGTTAAAAATTGAATTTCTTAGTATAAGCTAAAGCATATTAACAGCGTTGATATGTTAAATTTCATTTATATATTATTTTGCAGGACATCATTTTGTATCTGTGCAAATCAAAATTTATGTATTAAAATAATAAATATATTTTTAATGCTAGAGCCACTCTAAACTTTAAATGTAAAAAAAACCCTTAATATCAAAAGATATAATTTATATTACGAGAAAACCTCTCATCTGTGTTGCCAGTAGAATACTGAATTGTTTATTGAATAATTTAAATTTATATTTAAAAAAAATATTTGTGCAACTTATCTTTAAATATTATGACTCTCTAACCCGTCCTGATAAAATATACTTAAAACTTATATCACATTGAAAAAATATTATGAAAAGGTATATAACAATTTAGTATTATCTTATCTCCTAATATATACCGATCCGCAAATGGCCAGCATGGTGGGCATGTGGCCTTTACTCTCCATGTGGGTAGGCCTTGTATCCCAGCAATGGGAACATCAAAATTTATTATTTGCTAATAGAGTGTGTCTCCAAATACTTATAATTTGGCAGTTTAAACTCTTGTATAAAATAATGAGCAAAGATATAATCATTTCCGTCTTTGTGACCAGTTTTATTTTTTTTAAATATACCTCATATAGAAAATGCAATATTTTACATAAAGAGAACCTAAAATATTTCATATATCATATGATTAGTTATATATCTTATTAGTTAACTTATTAAAAAATTAATAACTGGCATAACTTTGATGTATAACACAACCTTTTTAAAAAGAAAAAAACCGCGCATTATTAGTCTATGGCGCTCATTTCATTATCTGTGACACTCTGTGCGTTTTCGTCCGCCATTATTTCTTCAATTCGCACTTTTAGTAGTTCAAGCCGCCTAGAAGGTATAAAAAAATTGTTAAGCAATATGGCGTTAGAGAACATGATTTAATGTTGTTAGTATTAACTTTTGCATTAGAGTTAATAATTTTTGTAATTGAGTTAATCCAAAGAGTACTGTATTTAAAAAAAACTGTATTATATAGCTGTGGTCTTTAAGGGTTATAAAGAGGTGCAACTCTAATAATAAATAAAAAAATTAGTCTTAATTTTGTGCGAGCAGAACAGCAATAAGCTTATTATTGAGAAAGTGGAGACCACATGAAACATGACCGAAACTGTATTTTCTTTTATATATTGACTTTTTCAACTTAATAAGATAACTGTTGACTTAAATTTCGTTATGTTTATTTAGTAATGACAAAGATGGTCAAGTGAGGTGTTTTTTTTTACTCAATGAAGCGACGAGTCGAGCGAGCATTTCACATGGAGGCAAATGAAACCTTTGCCAATTACAATGTAGCGCTAATTAGGTGATAGTGTATATCAGTGAATCTGTAATGGGTTCATAGAAACCTAGCACTAGTAATAAACCTAGGATACATGAATGTAAACCGATATTTCTTTGAACTATTTATTGTAAGCCGTTAATAAAAATAAATAAAAAGTATTTATGCTGTATCACTTATATTTAAGTCACCGACCTGTTGATGACCCTGTGTATGTTGTCAGTGTCCGGCTGTTCTCCAGTGTCCAGCCCCTCGTGCTGCAGGATGTCGTGTATCTGCTCGTTGACGTGATCCTCGTGCTGCAGCTGCTTCATTGCCTCTCTAAAATAAGCATAGCATGTTATAAGGAGATTGAAAATATACACTTAGAAGAACAGTTCTAATAAGTAAAGTAAAAACTAAATTCATTGTCAACTGAGCTTACCTATTTCTCTCTCTTTCTCTCCATAATGACACATCATTCAGCCTGTCCCTCTCGTCTTCTTCCAGGGGTGGCTGCGGCGAGTAGTAACCCCTTGTGCAAATTCGGGACAGCACCAGCCTGTTGATACTATGCTCCGTTCCCTTCTCTATAATTGTCTGGAAAAAAAGTACTAAGGTCCGATTAAAAAAGATGTACACCTGTCTTAATATTCTCATTGGAGCTAGGAGTCTTTTCATAGAGAAAAGAGTCAATCACTCCAACGAAATGTGGGTTGATTAATGTTAAATATCTATCTATTTATTTATTTATAATATTTCTTGGAAGGCTTTTCAACCTTTGACCGATAGCTCAATGGGAACCAAATCCACGTCTCATCATGCCTTACAACCAGAGCTATCACAGTTCTAGGTATGACATACTACTCAAAATAGATATAATGAGCACATTTTATACACATAAATTTTTCACAGAGCTGAAAAAAGATTTATCATAAATATGTTCAAAAAAATTTTTAAACTCATTGCACTCCTCACCACACAACATATATTTATAATTTAGGCGACTAAATATATTAAAATAAAATTTTGTCTTCAATTTTTTTTTAGCATTTATAAAAATTTATCACCTCAAAGAACCGGAGAGTTTCCAGAGTGAGGTCGTGATCGTCGGTGAGGCAGTTGTTAATCAAAGCTAGTAGTAGCGGCCACTCGGACATCTCGCCGTCTCCTACCAGCCAGTTGGAGAACTCTGTATAAATGTAATGGTCAATATGTACCGTTAACTTACAGAATACTTTTCTTTATAAACACAATCAACTTTACTTTACCTTTTTTACAAAATTCTGATGACCTGGCAATAACTCATAAATTTAACTTCGGTCAGTACTAATTTAATCTACCATCAGGAATATCCCTGTTATCCTCAACCAGGCATAAAAAACGATTCCAAAAAAAATAGTCGTTTTCTAATGTATACACTGACCATTAATAAGCTCCTGAGAATCCACAGCTCGGAGACATTTCGCCAGTAGCGCGGCTGCGAGAGTGGCACTGCGAGCGCTACCCAGTGCTAGCTCGCCAGCTGCCTCCAGAAACTGAGCTCGGAACGTCCTCGATAAATGCGACGCGATCGCTGGGTGGCACTCCTTGATAGACAGTATTTTATTACATAACAGTAAGGTAGCTAACCAACTAATCAATTTCGGTTTGTTACCTTCATTAAAGTATCACAGTAATCCAACCATGAGAAGAAAGTAGTAAGTTCTCTGTAGCCATGGAACTTATTGTAGCCCTTATCGCCAAAATCTTGAGCGACGTAACTGAAATAATTATGGAGATAATTAAAGTGTGTTTCTTCTATTTCCAAACACATTCAATAACATTATACATCCCACTTAATTTTCCCACTTTTGGGATGATGCCCCTTTCTAATGAGCTATTTATACATCAAGTGTGAGTTGGTAGATGATGCATGTCTATAAAAACTGTTTTGCTTAAGATGTATGTTTCCTTACAATCTCATTAGAAACTCGAGCATAATGGGGATTAAACAAGCATACCAATATGCATTTACAAGCTGAGCCATCACTGCTTCCAAAACATACAGGTAAACACATAAGATTCTTCTGCATATGGAAAATTGTTAAAATCTGGCTTGAAGATTGAATAAAATATGAACCTTGAGATGCTGAGGAACTAGCTATATTAGAAAACATAACAAAATATACAAATACTTACGCCCAAGTTATGTTCAAATGGTCCACATCACTTGGATCAACATTAGATGGGATACACTTGTATTTCTCAGCAAGTTTGTCGATAATGGTCTCACAGACCGGACTGCAGCTGGTCACTAAGTTGGCGATATCATCTTCCGGTAGAGATGATACTATCATGATACCTTCACATGCTCGCAATACTACTTGGTTATCCTAAAACAAAAAGCATGCTAGTAAAAAAATCCAGCCGTAGATGCCACATTGGTGACATTAGTTCCTAAGTGGTTGACTCATTAAAATCACTTTTTTTTTTATTCAAATGGTAACTTATGTCTTCTTGTGTATTTCTTTTCATTATGACATCTTATAGAACATGTCATAGTTCAGTTTCTAAAGTAGAGTAGTTTCTTGTAGAGGTGCGCTTTTGATTCTCGGTGAGTGTGAGCTTCGCATACAAGAAAACAGGAGAAAACCGACATGTTCCAAATATTCATATTTGGAGGCACATGTCTCTGTAGCACATACTACCCACACTTGGCCAGAGTGATGGACAGATGACCTTGAATTTCCCCTTTACAAAAAAAGTTTCCCAATAGATGGAACATTTAGAAGGTTCTTTATATTTGAATTTTAAAATTACAGCTTTGAAATTTTACATTCATTAAAAATATAATATTGAATAAGTAAAAAAACACTTTATGAATAACATTTTACAATTGAATGTACCACACAGTAAAATTCATTACTTTAGATAAGATAATAACTTATTTATGTAATAATAGATAGGAGCTGTACTCAAACTAAGTAATATAAATTTAACTGCATTTGTGGTGCAGTAACTAATTCCTTCCCTAGATATAGGTAGGTTTCTTGATCAATATCATGTTGTGGAGCATGCATAACTTATCTGGCTACATGCTGTTATAAATCTGCCAACATATAGATATTGCTATATACTTGTTGTCAATATCTGAGAGCAAGAGAATACTAAGCGAGCACATTTCACCATCACCCGCTTCCCATTCGCTCCATAATTTTTTAAATAGGAGACAGTTTACAAACCAATAGCAGAGTAACAATGTCATTATAATAAAAAAAAGGAGGATTTCAAATTGTTCAGATGACAAATAATGTATAGGATTATGATTTAATTAAAATGAATAGCTTTACATTGACAGTTATCAGTTTTTTTTTTAATTATTCAACTTGATCTCACCTGATGGTAAGTACCAATGTAGCTTTTTATGTTGAAACACATTAGTCCAGAATAGTACCAATAAAACTGTTTTTTCTCTAATTAGAATTTCATTTACATGAAAAAAGTCTACTTACAGCACTATTTAAATAAGACAGCAGCAAATCAATCAACAGAAACTTATCATTGTCGTCATAGACTGTCTTCTGACTCTTGCATGATGCATTATCATCACCAGCTAGACTGTTAGATCCATTGCCCATATTGTCCTCCTGGGAGCCCGTACGGACAATAGAAATATTCCTCATAGGATTAGGTGTCATTTCTACTTCAAACAGTGGATTCTTCTTTGGCATTTGAACTTTAGCTTTGATAGGAATTAGTTTTTGTATATCATCTGGTATGCTTAGAAGAGCAGATTTATCTTCGACAAATGGTGTGGTAAATATATTGGCAAGACCTGGCTCTTTCCTAACCAGCCCACATAGAGTGAGTAGTAGTTCAACTTCTTCCTTCTCTGTTGGTGAAGCTGGGTTTTCATTGCACTGTATTAACATCCTCTGTAAAACAACAATGTCCCACCAAAATTAATTGGTTTACTAATTATTGCCAAAAATTTATGAGACAAGGATTTTTAAAATTTTTGGTTTAAGCTCAAATTTTTAATAAACTAGTTTATGAGTTTGCAATAGAAAAAAATTAAATACCTGTAGAGGCCTATAAACATGAACACTGTTGACACATGGTTGTCTTGTACGTCTTAATAATGCAGTTCCTGTTGTCAGCGCTAGTGACCGTGCTCCAGGGGGCCTGTCAGCTGCTGCAAGAGCTGTTAAAGCATCTAGTAAGCATATGGAACGCTGAACCACAGATTCCAAACATGGACCTACTGTTCCTCCTTGCTGTTCTTTTTCTTCTTCAACTATAAGCTGAAAAATGTTTATAAAATAATCAATAGCTTGTAAAAGTTATTACATCTGTTTCTTTGTAAAATAAAAAGTACTAAAAATATAGAATACACGCGCACAAACCTGCAACATCTGATGTAAATGGTGTGGTATCCTGGTGTCTTCAATATGTATTTTAGTACAATCATTATAATTCTGATAAAAATGTATTATCATTTTCCAATGATACTGAAAGTCCTCTAACCTAGAAGCCGGTGGCGCTAGCTGAAATAAATAGAAAACCATGAATAAATTTGTAGAATAATGTACATATAAAAATAATTTATATTTAAATTCTAGAAACAAATTTGTCCTTACGACGTCCGCAGCAGTTTGTAAAACATCAGAAAATCTGCTAAGCATTGTGTTTTCGCTATTATGCATATATTATATACATTTCTCGTAATAGTGTATGGAGACACGACTTAATTTAAAATTGAATGTCTAAATTTTTCAGCATTTTATTACTTTATAACATTCAAAAACACAAACATGACAAATAGGGTGAAACGTCAAAAGTCAATTTAATAATATCGCTATTCTATAGTCACATGAAAGAATCCAATCCAATAACTAAATTTAATTACAACATCAGATAATAGTTTTGATGTACATAAGCGCAAGTTTCTTGAATATTAATATAAATTTCTAAGTTATTAAATTATTCTTATTCAACAATAGTTATTAGAGCGTACTACGTAAAAAGTACCTAATTAATCATTATTTATATTTTTTCGTCTGTACAATACAATGTAATCTATATTTCATCGACAAGAAAAGGAAAATAAATATCGGAACTATGCAATAGTCCTATGTACGAAACTCAAACCCAGAACGCTTTGGCACAAGATATTTTCAAAAGCGGGGCCAGAAGCATGGTTTTAAAAATTATTTTAAGTATTTTCAATGTTTGGATTGCCTTAGTGTTTATTGACTTTTAAAACAAGATGGCACTTTTAGAAGAAGAAAAAGGAGAAATATTAAAAAAACAGAATTAATTGTTCATAACGAAAATATCTTTTAAGACATACTTTGGTTTTCTTTGTTTAAATTGGTGAGATATTGTGTAAATTTAATTTGTTTAACGTATTTTATGTTAAAGGTAAAGGCTATAGGCATAGTCAAATTCGAAATGTATAATCTAGATAAAATTTTACACAAACAGTCGTGCCATGTTAAATAATAATACTTGATTGTTAATAATATAAATACTTGATAGTTTCGCTTGTGCAATAATAGAGTACTTAAAGTAAAAACTTGGTTTTAAAACCTGGTCGCGTAAAGATGCATCACTAGTCGGAATTAAAACTGAATGTCTACAGCAACCAACAGTAACAACACTGTTGTATTTACAAATACTTTAGATAGAAAAACATTGTAAAATATAAATTAAGTTCATCGTTTTTGATTTAGCAAAAAAAGGTGTGAAGTGTAAATAGTAATAGAAGAATTGTATTGGTTTTGTATCACAATACATTAAAAAAATGTCTGATGATGAAGTGATACGTTTTGAAATAACCGATTATGACCTGGACAATGAATTTAACCCTAACAGACAACGTAAAACCAAAAAAGAACATCAAATATACGGTAAAGTAAAAGTATGATGTAATTTTTTCTATAATTTAAAGGTTATTCTTGTATTAGTTTCCAAATTATAGGTTGTCGAAATTCTTAAACACCCCTCTTTTATGCATGTAAACGAATCAGAAAAGTAATGTCTAAATTTATGTTACAAGGATTCTTATTCTTATACATCCAGCGCTTTTTATTAATTTTTAGGTGTTTGGGCAAAGGACAGTGATGAGGAAGATAATGAAGATAATATCAGACAAAGATCTCGTAAACAGAAGGATTTTGCGGCTCCTATTGGGTTTGTGGCAGGAGGAGTACAGCAGGCTGGTAAAAAAAAAGAAGCTAATAAAGGTATGATGTTCTGCTGCACTTTTGTCATCTATTGTAAGTTTGAAATTGTAATAAAATGTTGGATGTGTAATGTTGTTTTTATATTTAAATCTGAATGTTCTTTATTACAATTAATATATTATAATAATAGACTAGTTGGTTTAATCTTGGTGGGTTTTTTTTAGTAATGTATACTTCTATTAGGTATCAGGCACTGCAGCACTTTTACAAATAATCTTTGTCATAAAAATCTAAATTGTAATCAAAATAATATAATTTTAGAGCCACAATCTGCAGAGGCATCTTCATCCAAACCCATAGCAGTGGATAGTTCAGAAGAAGAAGATGGTGTTGATGACCCTTTAGCTTCAGATACCGCTGGCATTAGAAGGCAGGGTCAAGGTATGAGGCCACGCAACCTTGGGGGTAGTGTTGGAGCATGGGAGAGACATACTAAAGGAATTGGTGCTAAACTCTTATTACAGGTAAAACTAGTATATTGGTTATTTTTGAATTTTAAGATGATGTAATAAATATTTTATTTTAAATGGGAAGAGACAAAGTCATATGATTGCAAGAAAAAAAACCTATTTAAAATTTTCTGCAATATCTTTTAATATTTTACTTTCTTACACGTAGTTTTAAAAAATATGTTAAATCTCTCTGAATGAAAATAAGGATGTATAGGTATATTTTATTTTCATTGTCCTGTATTTTATATGTTATTTTTACTTTTTATATTAGTATTATATTTGATCTTTAGAAATTATTTCACTAGGCATAGTCAATTGTACTTGATATATGGTATTATTTTAAAACAGCTTCTTAAAATTTTTATTTACTTACAGATGGGTTACCAACCAGGCAAGGGTTTGGGTAAAGATCTCCAAGGTATATCTGCACCTGTAGAAGCTACTGTAAGGAAAGGCAGAGGTGCTATAGGAGCTTATGGACCAGAAAAAGCAACTGTGAGTTGTTTTGTGTTTTGGACAAGTATGCTTCATCACTGTCTTCAACTATATTGTAATTTAATATTATATGCAATTAAAGTCCTGTTCAGGTCTATTGTTTACCAAAAAAAACACATTTAAATCTGTTGTGTTAACTATCACTCTCATATTATAAACATAGATAAAAAAATTGGTAATTAAATGTTACTAATCCCGTTTTATAGCAAAAAGCTAAAAAGGAAGAAGAGCGCCGTCTTAAAGAGAAAGAGGAACAGGAAAAAGGTACATCAGAAAAAACTTGCAACTGGAAAAAGTCACACAAAGGGCGCTACTTCTATAAAGACTCTGCTGATGTTATACAAGAGGGTAAACCAACAATGCATACTATTGGCAGGTACAATATTTTAGTTTATGGAATTTAAAGTACTTATAATATGGTGGACTTAAGCTTAAGTTAACCAAAGTGTGACAGATAAACCACACACAAATCTCATACATCACAAATCAGGTCACAAATATATATATAATGTATATAAATTTCATAATTCTAACTAACAATGTTATTATTTAGATAATAATGTTTAAGTGTAGCTCACTGGTCTAATGGTTAGAGCATGCGGCTTTCATTCCGAAGGTTGTGGGTTCGAATTATGGCATGTATCGATGACTTAATATTTAAGTTATGTTCATTTGTGAACTTTAATAACAACAACGACATACAAATGATCAACGAAAACATAGTGAGAAAACCTGAACATGAATTAGAATCTATTCTAAGGTGTGTGTGAAGTCACCAATCTGCATTGGGCCCGCATGCTGACTATGGCCCCATCACTCTCATATTGAGGGTAGGTCTGTGCTCCAACAGTGGGGACATAAATAGGCTGTAAAGAAGTTGTTTAACTGTCTCTCTGGTGCAGGTGTTATGCATGTCCCTGGTTTAATTCTATGGCTACATAGAGTATGGTTGAAGCTGAAGCATTCTGAGTACTCTTCACCATCCCCTGCCTGACTGTCACTTAACATTATATGATAATAATATCCAGTGTTACCTAGTTGGAGATGGAAAAGTAATGATTGTGATGATGGACCTGTCTTTTTTCTCACTATGTTGTTTTTTCATTGGAAGCTTAACCATAGTAAAGATCGAATCCACATATGTCCGAGAAGTACGCTGTGAATTACCATTGCACTTACAATCAGGCTATCACAGCTTTAGGTTTGTATTCTATTATTTGTTTAATCTTTCACATAACATTCATTTTACAGTAGCGAGTTGGCCAGGGTACCAGTTATTGATATGACTGGTAAACAGAGACGCGTACTGAGCGGCTATCACGCGTTGAGGGCTGCAGCGCCCAGGTATGAACATGAGCCGAGAAGACAATTGCAACATTTCTCTGCGCCACAACTTACACACAACTTGCAGTTAGTTGTCGACAGTTGTGAACAGGTACACATGATTGGCAAAATCATAATTATATCTTTGATAGTCTTCCTGGTTGATCCCTGTTGGTGCAGATAGTCTAATTTGGTACCATCGTAGCTTTTGTTTCTGCTGCTAAGCAGTAATAAACATTATATTTTTTCTCTCAGAATTACAGACAATTTAATGCAGTGTATAACACTCTAACTAGCGTCACTATGTTATGGGTATTCATATTAATTAAAAGGGTGTGTAAGGGTCCCGTACAACTGCACGGAACCAAAGCCAACATCACATGCCCATGATACGTCCTGATAATCAACAAACGAGACTCTGGTTCCCACCAACCCGCATTGGGCCAGTGTGGTGGGAAATGATTCAAATCTCCCCATATGACTTTTACAAACGAAGGTCGCGAGAAGCTGTTGGATGCGGACAGTGTAGAACCGATCGATGTGGAGATCTTTGGGGAAGGTTTATGTTCAGCAGTGGTCGTCTATCGGCTGATGATGTATTAATTACATTCAGGTGAACATCTTTGTCTGAGAAGAAAACTTGATGTATACATTAAGTTAAACAGTAGTGTATTCTTCTCATTAGGGTGTTCTGGTAAGTTATGTGCTGCAACTAATGAAATTATTGCGGTAATGAGATGTAACATCTTGTATCTTGTGGCAAGCTTAATGAGGTTCGTACTCGCATTTCTTCGAAACATAAACTTTTATTACGAACTGAACATGAACTTTTATTACTTTTATAATGAACTGAGTATTCCTCATGACTGAGGGTCGTAACCACATCGTTACGCCATCTAGTGCTATCTTTGGCTTTTCGGAGACTATAGGAGATGATAAAGTAGAAAATTGCAAATTTGTTGAGACAAACACATTGAGTTAAAGCCCTGCGTCTTTTTCTATTTATCTAATTAGAGAACAAAAATTCTATCAGGATATAATACAAAACGCTCGGGAGCTCCAAGCTGCGGAAGACGAGATAGTGGTCCTAGAGAAAGACTTGGAAGAGTACAATAAGAAACTACAAGAAGAAGATTGTGTTATAAGCAAAGTACAGTCTATCATAGAACAGATAGAGGAGCTGAACAAACCGGATGTATCACTGGAGACATCATATGAAGTGCTTGCGGACTTGAAGGTAATTTTAATCACAAATAACATAACACTGGTGATAGGTCTCCAGTGTCAGACACCACATACATAGTGTGGTAAAATGACTGCATTCCTATTTGAAGGGTGGTGTAGTTAGTAAAATTACTGGCGGGAGGTCTCCGTTTCTCTACACTGTTTGCTGTACATCTGCAGTGCTTATTTCTGCAGTCAAACAGTAGTAGGCGAACGTTACTGCATTCTGGTTTGAAGGGTGCTGTACCAAGTGAAATTACTGGGGTAGCAAGATTCAATATTTTGGCTAAAGTGACAGTGCAATATGATGTTGTATATATCACGCTGACTAGCACCACGTTTTTATTGGAGGAGGTCACCATTAGGTGATCGTTCCGCTCATCTCGTCACTCAATCAAAAAAAAAGTTAAATTACTAGATATATAGATACATCAATAATTACTTCGTCAGATACCCATCGTGATGTGGTGCAGTGTGTCCATCATGCCAATTGAACACTACACGGTTATGTTGATATTGAGCTGTAAAATTTATTGAAAAGTAATATTTTCAGGAATCATTTTCGCTTGAATATGAAATGTTCAGTCTCGGCACCATAGGAGGGAACATAGTCAGTCCATTACTAAGTGCGTTGTTAGCCAAGTGGGATCCATTGCAGAACCCGGAGGAACCTATTCCAATTTTTCTGAAATGGAAGAAACTTCTCAACGAGGAGGCATACAACAGTTTGCTGTGGCAACACTTTGTGCCTCATATCAGTACCGCTGCAGAGTGAGTGTTATTTATAATTATCATCATCCACATTTCAGCTTATTTTGCGATGCATCCAATTGCCTGTCATTAAATTAGGTAACAAACAGGCTTTTGCTCTATAGTCATGGGGTCTTGAGACTAGGGCTATGATAACCCCTGCTTGCTGTAGAACATGTGTTCATGAACATTGAAGATGAAAACTCTCATCATCAAATGAGCGGGTGGACGATAAATACGGTCTCCTAAGCACAGTGAGGGTTTTTTTTTTATTATTAGCGAGTGTAACAAAATGCTAATGGTCGCACACCCCGAATTTTTTTTGACTATGGAAATCACGCATAATCAGTTCAGATGCTAATATGTTTTAAAAAATACTTAAAATTCGTTTTCTTTAAATTTTCGTCATGAAGAGTATGGAATCCACGCACTCCGGAGCCGATGCTGCGTGTGTTCGAGGTGTGGGTGGCTGCAAGTCCGCAGTGGGTGCTGGAGTCGTGTGCGGCGCGAAGTGTGGTGCCACACATACTGGCGGCGGTGCGCGCGTGGGATCCCACTGGCGACACCCAGCCGCTTCACCACTGGGTGCTGCCATGGCACGATCTAGCCGGTCAGGCGATTTTTTTATACAACATAGCGACTATACGTCTCCTTACGCCAGTAATAATGTTAACTGCAATTCCATGTAATACAATTGTTCTTGCATACATTGACACAACCTCCAAGGTTATAACATTTCATCACGATTTCACATGATAAGAATAAATGAGAACATGGATGGTGAAGCGTGCGGTGCCCAGTATTTTCGCTTTCTCATATATGTATATAGTCGGAAAACTGCAATGCTCTTAATACTAGCTTGATAGTAACAGTAGTAAGTTTTGGAAAGCTTGATCGCAACACTATATTCCAATAGTTCGCTGGCAACACTAAATGTAGGAAGGCTCCTGATCCGTAACACTTGGATCTGTATACAGGCTCCGCGTTGAGCAGCGGTGTGTACCCGTTGATCCGATCGCGGCTAGCAAGCGCCCTGGCGGCGTGGCACCCGGCGGACGGGTCGGCGCGTGGGCTACTAGCGGCTTGGCGGGGCGCATGGGGTCCAACGCTGCGCCCGCTGCTACACCATCATGTGCTGCCCAAGCTCGAGCACTGCCTCCAGCACGCGCCTCTCGAGCTCGTTGGCAGGGAGAACAGTGAGTGCTGTACATATTACTTTTACTATGTTTTTTTTCATACTAATTTAACTTTAGTCTCAATAACCAAGTAGTTTCTGTTTTAACAATTAATTTTATTATTTAATTTTATCTCCCACAAGCGGCCTGGTTGTGGTGTGTGCAGTGGGTTGACTTGATCGGGGCGCCGACTATCGCAGCCTTGGCAGCTCGAGCTCTTCTACCACGCTGGCTGGCATCGCTAGCGGCGTGGCTTAACACGGCACCGCCGCACGCAACAGTCCTCAATTCCTACAGCCAGTTTAAGGTAGGTAGGCAAGCCTAGTAATTTTTGGTCTGAGACACCTTGAGCCTCAACAGTGAGAACAAAAAAGTCGTGAATTTATTACATTTTATCGGCAGGTCTATCACATCATCAGATCGACGTCTCTCTCTTTTTTTTTTGAGGTTAAAAAAGATGTATGTAAAAATCATTTCGTTTCGTAGAAAATGTTCCCCGAGGAGGTGCTGAAAGAACCGGTGGTGCGTGACGCGTTCCGAAAGGCGCTCGACATGATGAACAGAAGCACCGACATAGACACCATCAAGCCTCCTACGCCGCCGCGCTTCGAGATCAACGAGATCCTGGCGACGACCAATCCCAACAAAAGCTTCTCGGAACTCCTTGAGTCCAGGTGCATAGAGAGAGGGATTACGTTCGTCCCAATTCCAGGCAAGACGAGAGAAGGCAGGCCACTGTACAGGATAGGGGAGATGCAGTGCTACGTCATCAGGAACGTCATAATGTATTCGGAGGATGCGGGCAGATCGTTCGCGCCGATTGGCATGGACCGTTTGTTGGCTATGGTCGAGGACTGAGGAGTTTTGAAAGAATATTTTTTTTTGTATGGCGTTGTTTATTTTTTAGCTTTCCGTTAAAACTTTTTGTGCAAATAAAACATAACACTTACCCTTAATGGGGTGTCGTGGTGTATACCATGACACCTGCTGTTAAGCTGTTAGCATGGTGTGAGCTACATTAAGATAAATATTATAATATCAATTTCAATAGCTACAGTATTTTGCAATAACTGTTTCTTTGTCACAGTGATTAAAAGATAGGTCCCAGATTCAACTATAGAGCCCCACATCTTGTTTGTTTTTTATTTAATAAGGCGACGAGATGAACGGAACGTTCACCTAATGGTAAGTGTAAGTATGCCTGCCCATAACAACGTGATGCTAGTAAGGATGGTGTACACATTGTTCTCATTGCCACAAAATGTTGAGTCTCGTTACCTCGGTACCTACATAGCCTTTCAAACCGGAACACAGTAATGATGTCACAATACCGTTTGGTAGCAGAAATACGAGCTGCGGTGGTACCTACCTAGACCATCGCCGGCTGTATAATAGAGATGTACAACCAATTGGAGGTAGGATTCAACCCACCTAGTTAGATAACAGCATCACTCACTAACAACCTCATTGTTACTTAACACTGTATTAAATTGATGTTAAGCGTTAGTCCATTGTATTTAAAACAACACGTACGCGCGCACATGCACACGCGCACGCGCACACACGCACACAAACACACTCGCACTAATACCCACACGCCCACATCCATAACAACAATATCACACGATCCCTTGGCGATAGAAAAAACCGCTCCAGTTATATATACAATGATGAAGTTTGTGCCGCAAATTTTATTGACAATTATTGCAGCTTCATCGGACTCGGGGCTCGCGGATCTGGTCTCCGCGAGTTAAAGCAAAACAAAAACTATATATGTAGATAAAGTTTGTTGGAGGAGAAAGATGAGAAAATATTGGACGCGGAAGGGTTGAAGAGATGGACAGAGCTATAGGGGGAGAGATAAGGAGGATAACGTTTCAGTTATAAGTTTCTCCTAGTAATATACTTAGCCGCCATATTACTCCCGGATTTTATCACAAAACGTACATATACTTGCCGGTGACTGTGTTGCTGAAGACCTGGTTAGGCAACATCGCAGGTTCTGTTTCTGCTTCCAAACGGTAGGATGCAAAGATTACTACTCACCGGCTTAAAGGGCGCTGTAGCTATAAATCTAACGAGATGTATGTCACGAGACAAAAATGGCAACGATCACAAAGTGCAGTGTATATCATCCTAACTAGCGCTTCAAACTAAAGGAGAGACGTATCACCGTCTTGCTCATCACATCGCTTCGAAGAATAAGAAAATTGAAGAAAGTTATTGTTTTTTAAATACAAGTTTAAGCAGTATATATATATATATATAAACAAAAGGGTAATTTATAAACAATCTGATATTTATTGTTAGAATAAATAACATGCGAATTGAATCTTAAAATACTACCAAAAGTATCACAATTATTTAGGTTTCGGTTGATTCATTTCTGATTGATGTTTGAGAGCTCTACCAATCTGGTAAAGGTTTGTACCTGCTATGAATAAGTTAACAGTCAGCAAATTGTAGTTTTTCGGTATCATCACCAGCGAGTAGCGCGACCAGATCACTCCGGTAGCAGCTAGCGAAGCGCATTGGGGTATAGACAACTTCTCGACCGGTCGGTTTATGTCACCCAGACCAGCTAACACCAAACTCTGGAACCATTAGATGTGACTGGTATGATGGCGAATTTTAGACATTGCATTCGTGCCCGACGATATGATCATCCATATATACATACGATGTCATCTTTATCGTTTTACTGCCTCCGTGAAGCAATAAATAAGCTCTTGCCTTGTAACACGGAGGTCTCTGGTTCGATTCCGTTGTCACATCTTGTTTTGTTATTGGTAGGCAAACCTCTAACCAATCTCTCTAGATACCTCTAGTAAAAAGGTAATTTTGCCGCCATTACACCTTTAATTTGTATCGGTTGTCAATATATGCGTGTCGGAATATTTTTGGGCGATCAAGTGTTAACCGCTTATAGAAAAAAAAACAACCCAGAGAAGTCCTCTGCTGGATATGATCTCCAAGAATTCATCCATGAATATTACAAAATATATCCACTTCCTGTCTAGCACCTTTCCATCACATCAACAGATCTACTGATACCAATACATTAGTGCGTGGTTCTATTCTAAAAAATCGGTTAACACTTAAAAGTACTTAAATAATTTTTTTCTTAATAATAATCATAAAATATAAACATTAAATACATTATCAACGAATAACAGATATCATCATTTGCCTATGATTGGTTGAAGATCGATATGAATAGATAGGGGTAGCTGATACTGAATCGGTCGCTTTAAATATCGATTTTTTTTAAAGCGACCTTTGCGTGTGTCGGGTCAGGGTCTTCTCTATTCCCATCTTTTTATTTTCTTTCTTATTTATTTCATTCTCTTTTTATATATTTTCCTCATTCATTCCTTATATTATTTTTCCTCCTGTTTTCTTTACCTCTTCTCTTTTATGCATTACTTCTCGGAACAAGTTTTTTTTACATATTCATTTGTATTATTTTTATTTTACATTACAATTTTTTCTCTTCTGTCTTTTTACATTACTATCTTTTATTTGCTTCTAACTAGAAGCTAAAAAATAACTATTTTATTCTTTTCTATCACATTTCCAACTACTTTCCTGTAATACAGCAGTGGTCAACAATTTGCTGAAATGTAGATGATGCTGAACGCATAGAATAAACTAATTTAATATGTATATAATATATAACTATAAATAAAATAAGATGCGAATAAATTATTAAAAAAATTAATTGTAAAAAGCTGAAGAACTAAATAGATGTAATAAACAATACATACCCATTTAAAAGCTGGAGCCCAGAAAAAAATTGTTTTAGGTCCTGAACAAAATAATAGCTATTTAGAAGTTAATTCTGATTAATTAAAAATAAGAAGTAAATATTCTTACCGGCTTCATGTTCCCACAGTGGTCGCAGCTTATTGGGGACAAATTTATCGACCACCGAAATTATCGCTTTATATAATTGAGACATTTTGACTTAAAATAATTTTACACAAATAAGATTTAATTATTAAAAATTACATATTGCGATTTTAACGTCAAATTTTTGTAACCAAAAAGTATTAAAGATTTCTGTCAAAATAGTATTTTTCTTAGTGAATCTCTATTCATAAGAGGAATTTCCAAAAGGGCAAAAAGCAATAGCGTTTCGCAATATTCCCGCCTTAACAAAAAGAAAAGTATTATCTATACAAAATTTAAAAAGAGATAAACGAATTTTACAATAGATACATTTTAGGAATTAGAAAAATCCTATTTTTTTAAAGTTAATATAATAAACAGCCATTTTAATGTTCTCACTGATTGCACTAGATGCTTTCTCTTGCAAGATCGAGACTATCTATTCACCACTACCTCAATCAAGTGCAACGGTCGTGTTCTAGATCTTTGTAAATTAATACTCTATCCCTTTTAAATGAATATACGAGAGGAAGTTCGATTGAATAATAATAGAAAAGTTAGAGTAACATGTTAACGTGGTAAAGTGGTGGAAAGAATATCATTTTACTAGAAGAATGATACGAAGGGAGGTCGAAAAGTTCGCGGAATGGAGGGGTTGGTGGAGGTTGGTTTACTCCTCCAGGTAGTCACTTGTTAAGTACCTTATTAAGAGTATATATACCAAGTTTGAACCAAATAGGGTCATTAACTTTTGAGTTATCGACCTGCAAACAAGTGAATTGGGAAGAAGTGGCGAGTATGGAGAACTTTGAATACTGCGCCGTTAGTAAGTTCTTCACCAAGCAAGAGAATCTGCTCAGAAGATTTTTCAAGAGCTGTTAGCAGTTTACGCAAACTCTACCCCTCATAAAACTATAGTTTACAAGTGGCATGGTCTTTTCAAACAAGAAAGAGAGTCTATTGAATATGACATCCGCTCCGGACGGCCAATTGAGGCTACCACACCAGATATTGTTGCAAAAGTAGAAAAACTTGTATTGGAAAATACCCGACCGAAGAAGAAGCAGCTTGCAGCAATGGTTAGAGTATCAGAAACAAGTATTTTAAATATTCTACATCATCATTTTGGCATGACTAAGGTCAGGTAAGATGGGTTCCAAGAATGCTCACGCTATTTCAAAAAATTGAGCGTGTCGAGTGTTCTCGCTAGATTTTGGAGCTCTCTAGGGAGAGTAGGGAAGAAGTTATGGCCCGAATTGTTACTGGAGATGAAACCTGGGTTCACCACTAGGAAGCTGAATTGAAGTAAGAGCCGATGCAGTGGCATAAAAAAGGCACACCTCCTCCGAAGTAGTTTATAGTGTCACAATCGACCGGAAAGATCATGGCGACTATCTTTTGGGATACAGAAGGTATTTTGCTGTTCTATTATAAAGATCATGGTGTGACTATAACGAGACAGTACTAGGCTTTAGTGGACTGATTGAAAGAAGCTATCAAGGACAAAAGAAGACAAAAAGTGTCAAAAGGTGTGCTCCTTTTGCACGACAACGCTCCCGTCCACACATGCCATGTTGCGACGGCTGCCATCCACCGATGCCCGTTTGAAAAATTAGACTACCTACCTCACAGTCCAGACTTGGCCCCCAGTGACTATTATTAATCCCCAAAAGAAAAAAGAAGCTGCGTGGAAAAAAATTTGGCAACGATGAAGAAGTCAAGTCTGCAATTTCGGCCTAATTTGACAGCAAAGATAAATCTTTTTTTATCGATGGTATAAACAAATTATTTGAGAGATCCGAAAATGTATTAAGGTTAAGGGAGAATACATTGAAAAGGAAAAATAGTTTCATGTTTAATTTTAACCCTCTTTCACCTCATTCCGCGAACTTATTGACTTCCCCTCGTACCAGGCCACAAGGAAGATCGCCTATGAGGTGCACCGACCAGATAAAAGTAGCAGTGAATGGCCTATCATCGTTGCATAAATGCACAAGGAAGGCGGCAATCAAAGAATAGTGACTGCGTGTTGTGAAGCTCGCCACAAACACCTAAAGTAATGATCACGACCACTCTGTCAAGAGTGATACCGAAAAACAGAATGAAATTGCATGTTGATGGTAGAAAGAGTAGAAAAGCAAAGGGATGTATGAAGGAGGATATAGGTGTAAAAGGATTGTATGACGAGTTTTTGGTTGATAGAAGGGAAAGGATGCAGACATTATAATGAGATAGTATTTTTTTTTTATGTAATTGAACGACGAGACCTACAGCACGTTTACTTGATGGTAAGTGATACGCCCGCCTACAACAACGTGGCGTTAGTTAACAGAGCATACACTCCTCCACATTGCGCGTGTCGCCTGAGACATAAGATGTTGACTCTCCTTACCCCAGTAATTACACTAGCTACAGAGCCCTTCCAACCGGAACATAGTAATGTTTGCACATTACCGTTTGGCGACAGAAATAGACGATGCGGTGGTACCGAACTACACGATCACCGGCAACAGAGACCTACCACCAGGATGAAGACTTTTTGATAAAAAAAAAACTTTAAACGCATGAATCATTTATTATAAGAATATAGATCATAAGTGGAGTAATCGTCTAACACTAATTTGTACTTAAACAGGCGAATGTTAATATATCTGATAGATATATAGTATTATTTAGATAATGTAAAAGTAAATTATTATTTGCTTATTATCTAAGTTCCCATATTTAATACTTTACACACACTATTTAGAAATATATATATGAAAATGAATACAATACGAAATACGTCAATTACATTGTTGATGTGATTTTTTCGTAGCTTTATAAAGATCCTTTACCAATGTTTCATCTTAAAGTGCTTCTCCATTACTGAAGGTTGGCCGTCAGATCTATGAATTTGTACCAATGTGCACAAAAACAGGAAATGGTCACGGTTGAGGAATATCAGGGAATGGATTGGCATATCTGAGGCGTCTGAATTGTTCCGCCGAACCAGAAACAGGAAGGACTGTACCACACTGATCGCCGACCTTCACTAGTTGCAGAGATACTTTAAGAAGAAGATCAATATTTACAATTATACAATTTTACAAATTGTTAAATTTTCTTATTGAATATTATTTAGTATAAATATCTAGATAATAATGTATTCATAAACAGTTTTCGCAAAAATTATCAAAATCAGAAATATTCAAATAGAAAAAAAAGTATCTAAAACATTTTGAAATTCCTCTCCAATTACATTTTCTTGTATATTTTCTTTTCTCTCGATCGATGTGGTGATCTTTGAGGGAGGCCTATGTCCAGCAGTGGACGTCTATGGGCTGATGATTATGTATTTTTAAAGGAAAACTGTGTAAAAAGCCAATAATGTTACGTGTATAATTAAGTAAACGAATAACAATTAGTATAATTATGGTTACGTCATCATCAACTGATAGACGTTCACTGCTGCACATAGACCTCCCCCAAGGATCTCGACATCGATTGGTCCCGCTTCCAGCAGCTTTCCGCGACCTTCGTTTGTAAGGGTTCCTATGGAGGGGATTTGGGCAATTTCCCACCATGTTGAACCAATGTGGGTTGATGGGAGCCAGAGCATCGTTTGTTGATTAGCAGGACGCACTACGAGCAGGTGAGGTTGATTTGGGCTACGAAGCTATTAGACGATTGGGTCGTTCACCTGATGGCAAGTGATACCCCTGCCCATAACAATGTGGCGTTAGTTAGGATGACATGCTGCACCATATTGCGCTTGTCGCTTTGAGACATTAGATGTTGTCTCATTACTACAGTAATTACGTTAGCTACAAATCCCATCAAACTGGAACACAGTAAGGTTTTCACACTACTATTTGGCGGTTTTAGACCAGTGTATTTGGAACATGATTTACATATTCTGATGTTAGTAATAACCTAAATGATATATTTAAAAAGAGTAAATAGTTGATTCTTTAAAATAACATGAAAAAAAAATTCCTTATCATAATTTGTACTTTATAAGAATAAATTCCGCTTATCTAAGATCTGTGTTTCGATTCAGGGTCAGATCGGAGTCTGTGTTTTAATTGCGTCAAGGTTTTAAGGAGTTCTGATAACGGTATGCCCTGAAACATTGTATCCCATTCGCCACGCCCAGGGCGAAGTTACATATAGATAATGAATAATTGATTGGTCTTATAACGAGGCAGTAGCGGGTCCATATTAATCCGGTTGCGGAGAGCGTCGCTGACTGTGTGGTGGACACCTTATCGAGGGGACGACGGTAATCGTCGATCGAAGCCATCACTAGAGCCTGCAAGTTAAAAAAAAGATTAAAATTGGAAAAAAAACGCTAACATTCTGATATCAGACTGAAGACATGGAAACTCATATTTTAGAAATATTTTTTTGCTACCCTCTAATCTAGCTAAAGTGTATTAAAGCCTCATTTATAATAGATTTTAAATATTTAATTTAATTCACGGGATCTAAGCCAACCTCACTTACTCGTGATGCACCACAGCTAAATCACAAAGGAGGCTCTGGCTCCCACCAATCGGCATTGGGCCAGTGTGGTGGGAAATGGCCCAGACCCCCTACAAAAGGTCGCAGGCAGCGCATTAACGATCGATGTGGAGATCTTTTCGTGTAGGTCTATGTCCAGCAGTGGACATCTATCGATTGATAAAGAAATAATATTTGATTGTAGTATATTGTAATAGTTACAAAATGTTTCTAAAGCGGCTACGTTATATATGTTAAAGTATAATTATATTTAAATCAGTCTGATATCAGAATCGTTATGCCAGTAGTCCACAAGATTAGTCAAATTTGCAACAAAGAAAAAAGAAGATAAAAAGTAGTTACACAGAAGTCTGGAAATTTCATAATGCAGACACAAACCTCCCCAATCTTAACCCCGGGTTAATTTGTTTTAATGCGAATAACTAACGAAGAAGACCGTACAATAATTATTTGTGAATTAAATGACGATTTTAAGGGAATGTTTTTTTTTTTATTCAATTAAGTGACAGGACGAGAGGAACGTTCACCTGATGGTAAGTGATACGCTGCCCATAACAATGCGGCGTTAGTTAGGATGATATATACTGCACCACATTGCGCTCGTCGCCTGGGACGTAAGATGTCGAATATCGTTACCCCAGTAATTTTAATAGTTACAGCGCCATTCAAACCGGAACACAGTAATGTTTGCACTCTACCATTTGTCAGCTCCAATAGACGCTTTTGTATCAACCTAGACGGGCTCCAGGAACAGAGATCTACCACCATTAACAAAGTAATAACTTTCTGTGTCTCCATTTTAGTTTCTCTCAAAGATTTTAACATAGTTCAGTAATGCTGCAACCTTCACCAGATAATTGTTCACCTTGCGAATGGCCTTCCAAGAGTGCGTCTACCGAATTTAGTCGTTTAACAAAGACTATAGTGCGACTTTCATAATCGCTAGTTAATCGCAAAATACACAACAACCCCGACGTTTCTATCTCTACAAGCGGAAAGATAAACTAACACGAAAATACTAAATATGATATAAATAGTAGATTTGAGTTATGTATATATATATATGTAATGAAAATAGGCTTCCTTTGTTCGCCAATCACGTGAAAACTAGTGAACGTATCGACACGGGAACATAAGCAATAGACGCGGCATGATTTGTAAATGCTTATAGTCTATTGATTTTTTTTATTAAATAGATCCTTCATCATTAAATTTCTAATAAATTTTTTATTTAATATTATTCATGCGGTTGCCATAGTAACAGTAGTCTATAGCATAGTCATTTGCGGTCTAATTTCATGTTACAGCCAGCAAAGCTGCCGGGATACAGTCAATCTATGTATATAAGAGATTTCCATCTATGTAGAGACTGATCACGATCTCTCTGGAACCATAAGGTTTAGAGACTTGAAATTTGGCAGGAATATTTCTTTTGCCGAGTATATGACAGGGAAGTCCGGATTTTACAAAATTCCTTCCCCAAAGTTGCGGTGGTGTTACGGCCAGCAAACCGAGGAACAGCTAATATTCCTATAAAGGTTGATTTTTAATAAAAATATCAAAATAATATTCTAGTTCCTTTTTGCAGCTTATATAAAGTTAACATTTAGTTCGTTCCCTTTTTAAAAGTTTTCTACAAAAAAAAAATCTACTTTTAGTATACTAACTGGTTAAAGATTATGACAAACATACCGTATTTAACAATATAGACCAGGTCTTCTTAAACTATGGGTCGTGATCCCAAATGGAGTCGCGTAGCAAAATTCTAGTGTTGCGAGAGATTTTAATTTCAAATATTTAAATACACCATTTTGTAACATCAAGATGTGTGTTTGTGCAGTCACACTCTCACACCTGCCCGTTGAAGAGGTCTTATGTCCAGCAGTGCCAAACATTCTACCAAGATTTAATTTTTTATGCAATAAAAAACACAAATCCATCTCATTAAGTTATTTCCTTTAATTTTAATTTAATACTTACCACTCGAAGCGAACTAAGACGGACAGAATTACGTTTTAGTTATATTATCGTAAAAAATGCAATTTTGTTCAAAAATAGAACATATAATTTTTGTAACAGTAATAAATATAATTTTACAACTTTTGTGCAATTTTTAATTAAAAATTTTTGTATGTTTCTAAACGAATTCTAATACTATATATTTTCATATGTATATTGTTATCTAATAAATAAAAATATATTTATTTATATATTCTTTTATATTTTTATATGATGTCGCCAGGCAACTCGCAACCATAAATAGGGTTGTGAATGAGAAAAGTTTAAGAAGCCCTGATATATTTGCCCCATTATCAAAATATTGCTGAACTAATAGTAGGAAAACTTTCAATATACACACAATTATCAGATATAAGCATAAATAAATTTTGCCACCACTAACTAAGCACACATTTGAATTAATATTTATTTCAAGCATAAAATCAAGCTGAAAGTGTAGTTTGTGGAGTATTAAGTAGTGTCTTAACCAAAAGCGTTAGCATGCAAAACACCATACAAGTAAAGAGACATTCGTATAAAACTTAAGTAATATAACCGTATTATTACCTTTTTATTTAACTTGAATCGTTATCAAGTTTTGAATGAGATCTGCAATTTTCTTTTTGTTTCATTTAAGAAACTACATTATAAATATGAATTCATTATGAGAAGTATGAAGTAAAGATAAAAAGATTTTTTTTTATTTTTTCTTCAAATAACCGACAAGATCAGACGTTCAGCTGATGGTAAGTGATATGCCTGCTCATAACAACGTGGCGCTAGTGAAGATGATATACACTGCACCACATTGCGCTCGTCACCTGACACAAAATGTCGAGTCTCGTTACCCCAGTAATTTCAATAGTTACAGCATCCTTCAATCTTGGACGCAGTAATGTTTGCACACTACTGTTTAACGGCTGCAATAGCTGCTGCGCTGGTAGCTAGGCGGTCTCCGGCAACAGAGACTTCCCATCAGTACAAGTAAAAATTTTAATTCATATATTATTAAAAAAACAGAATTTTAACAAAAATACCTTTAATATTTTTAATGATTTACAATACATGATAGCCGTGGTAATAATGACGTCTACAATATATGTTTTATTTATAAACATATACTATTTTATAATATATAAGTATACTATTTTATACGAGCTGACAAAATGAACAAGATGTTGGCCTCATGGTAAATGATACTGATGATAACAATGTCCTAGAAACTTAACTTGTTAAGTCTCATACATCCCAATAAATTCTTTTTTTTTATTCGTTGACGATACGAGACGAGTGGTACATTCCCCTGATAGTAAGTGATACACCTGCCCATAACGTGGCGCTAGTTAGGATGGTACACACAGCACTGCGTTGCGCTCGTCGCCTTAAGAAACAGTATGTTAAGTCTCGATACTCCTGTAATTACACTAGCTACAACGCCTTTCAAAACCGGAAGATAGTAGTCTTTGCTCACTACCATTCAGTGGTAGGAATAGGCAATGCGGTAGTACCTATCTATATTGTCTCCGGCAACAGAGATTTACCACTAATAAAATATATAACGCTATTATCACTATGTATGTATAAGATTTTTAATTTTTTACCATTTTTTAAGTTTTAATAGTGTACACTTAAAACTTTTTTAAGATATTATCACAGATGTGCTAATTAAAATTTATAAACAAAGCAGCATGATTTTTTAATCTATATACATTTTAACTTATCTATAGAACAAAATTTTTTTGTGTTTTGAAAACTGAAATTATTTAAAAGTATCTTTTAATCTATACGTCATCTAAAGCTTCGTTCACACAAACTGAAGTCTATAAAAATATCACAACACAGTAAACTACGTATTTTGCCAATTAAATGTAACAAATTATTACTGATATACTTTGTACATACATGAAAGCTAATTTCTATGTTTGTTGAATAAATGATCCATGATTTTTGATTTCGATAGATTTTCTCTTTATTTTTTGGGGCTTTTATCCCTTAGGGATATGTCAGCCCCATTGGTTAAAAAAAGACACTAGCTGAAAAGATATTCTCTTGTGATACAAATTACTTAAACACAAGTTTTGTGTTAGTAGTTAATATTACAAATTATTTGTAAATTATCTGTGCCTTACGGACAATGTGTGGCCAATGTATTCATTTAATATATTCTTGTCTTAAAAATATTATATTATTTATTTCTAAATTGGATTACAGCAATTCTATTGTGGTTGAGAGTTAGTGTTGCCATTTAGTTTCAATATTTTGCCGGTACATCTATATCAATTTTGTTATTCATAAATAAACTATCCAAATATGTAATATAATGTTTGCATTAAATATATTTCAACTAAGACTTGATCGCTAACCATCTACTATTCAAAGTTTGCTTTATAAATATTATTGGTTTTTCAATTGTGATTGATATCTGTAAGCCCTACCAATTTGGTACAGGCTTGTTATGGCAACAAATACATTAACAGCAAATAAACTATAGTTCTTCGGTATTATGACAAGAGAATAACGCGACCATATTAATCCAGTCGCAGCTAGGGAAGTAGATTGAGGTATTGATAAAGTTTCGACTGGTCGACTTAAGTCACCCAAACCAGCTATCACCAAGCCCTGGAAGGATGAACATGATTTCAGCATTTTGTCTGTTATGAAATGATTACCATTCATGCTATTAAATGTATAAATATTTTCTTGTTTCATATTATTTTTATTAATTATATCACAGGTAATAAATCATTTTTTAAAAATTTTGTTTTATATGTTATGATATATTTTTTGATATTTTATTTTTGGTGCCATTTAATATACAATGCCTTGACATTTACAGTTCATAAAAGTATAATTATTACTAAATATTGCACTCATAGTTTTAGATCTTAAAAAAAATACTGTTTAAAAAGAATACATTTACAAAAGGATTACTTAGGGAATACATTGTGTATCTATACACACTGTATATTTATAATTACTTTTTAGGAATATATTCTTCACTAAATCATAAAATAGGTTGCAAAGGCTTTTATCTTACATAATTCTCTTATTTCAAACACATTGCATTGAGTCTTCTTTAACCCCTTATCTTGGTGTGATGTGTAATGGATACTTAAGGAAAATAAAATATTTGTTTTTTATGTCATAGAGCTATACAAATACAACCAAGAATTTATATAAATTTATATATAAATAACAGTAATGAATACAATCACGCAATATTTTCTGTTATATAATAATGTTTTTATTCACCGTGTTGTATAATTATAAATAGTGAATTTATCTTAAAATTAAAAATTATATAACTTAAAAAGGCAAGTACACTGAAAGTTACCTTTTTGGGCAATTACTAATCGTAATTTTCTGGTTTATTTAAACGTCGTAGATAACTTATCACCGTCCTTAGACAAGGTCTTAATATAGGTGACCTTGAAATAAATCTAAACACTTACCCATTTAAATGCAGGGGCCCAAAAAAAAATAGTTTTAGGACCTAAAAGGAAAGTAATAAGTAGTATTAATATTTACAGATTACAAAAATGAAAAGAAAGTGTATAAAAATTCTTACCAGCATCATGATCCCACAGGGGACGGAGCTTAGTAGGGACAAATTTATCAGTGTTTGTTACCAATACTCTGTATAACTTGGACATTTTAATTTGATTGAAAAATATATCTTTTATATACAAGAAATATTAATATTTGCCCCTACAGTGTTAATATAAAAATAATTAGAATAAAAATTTACATAGCCACTTGTTGGCACTGTGCTGTTAATGTCAAAAGTTTGTTACTGTCGTGAAGGGAAGTATTAACCCAGAGTTATACCAAGTATTAGCGAGTATGTGTACCCGATGCCTAGTAAAAATACTTTTAGTATTACTAGATACTTTTTACTGAGATTTAGTGATTTATTATAGAATACGGGTTGGATAATAATTGTGATTTTATTTTTTATGAACACTTTTCTTTAAGTTTTAGAATTTTATCAGTAAGAGTTTTCTTTGCGTATTTCATCCATGACTTTTATACCCATGAAAAACTTTATCTATGCTGGGTGCGGGCTTGTTCGGGAAGTATGTAATGTGTCAATTGAGTTATAAATTATTCTTTGTTTATATTTCTTTTTTGTTCTTAAAGTTAAGTTATTCTTTACTTAGGTTTATTATAGTTCATTAATGTATTTCATAACTCACTGAATATGGGTACCAGCACAATGGGGAGTGATTTACATTCTGATAAGCAAGACAAGCTTTTGAAGTTGCAAGCTCGAAAGAAGGAATTAGAACAAATGCTTTTGTCTAAAAATGAGGAATTGTACAAGTTATGTGTCCAAGAAGTGCAATTGACTGGAATCATGCCACCAGAAGCGCCTCTAAGTCCTGAAGTGCCACAAAGGGAACGATTGGGTAGCGTAAAAAGTGTGGAAAGATCCACAGACGGTACTGATGTTCAAGATGGATCCGATACATCTTCAAGGCGATCTAGAACAGGACACTCTGATCGTATTGTAGATTGCGATCCGAACGTACGTAAAAATATTTGCCACAGATTGTCAACTCCATCTATTTCAGGGATATCTGCTAAAACACATCCTAGACACGTGCGCCGGCCTGAGACTAGTTGTTCTAATTTCTTTCCTTCGCCACCCCAAGAACGAAACCCAGAAACTTTCTCTATTCATACATCACATACATATCCTGCATTGGCCAATAGACATGAATCAATACCATCTGAGAACCTTCAGAATGAATCACAGCAAAGTCCAGTATACAGACATCATACTATGACAACGGAGTATACAAATCGCATTTATTATAATAATCCTGCAGAGGGTCATAATGTTACAAGATTACGTGAGACCCATTTCAGTTCAAGCCACCCTGATATCACAACCCATTATACTCATAGCATGATTGCTCCTACTTCTGTGCAGCAACAAAATGGTGTACGTAATACACCTTTGCTATATCAATATGCCTCACATTTAAAGGCACAGAGTCAGCATCTTGGGGCATTAGCACATCAGCATCAGCTACAAATGCAGTCTAAAAGACGTAATGATGGTGTGCGCCGGAATACATTACAAAGAACACAGACATATCATCTTACATCCCACAGTGACTACAATCAGCACTTGGAAAATATGACTGATTCATATAGACCACCAATACCAGTTTACCAGCATAGATCTCAGCTTGATGTTCAGGAGCAAACAGCAGAAAGATTTCATCCACTTGAACGTTTGGTAACAGTGCCTAACACACTACCATTGCGGGAGCGTAATATAATGAGAAACCCAGTCCATATGCAACTACAAGTCTCTACAGATGATTATGGTTTTGATGATAGAAAACACTACCCAGATGCTTTAAGTCCTGTGAGTCAAATGTCAGGATATTCTCACAACTTTGATTCTGTAAGTATGAATAAATTTTCTCCTCTTTCACAAGCTGAAAGTAAGGTAAAAGAGAAGCAGTGGTATGAAACTTCACTTGATTCACCTACAAAATCTGAAATGCCATTGTTAAAAAAGACTTCAAGTTTGAAACGCACACCCAGTCTTGGCAACTCACAAACTTATGAAGTAATGATTTCGTCTGGTCGGCATTCTGCAATGCAAAGTCCTCATATGATATCACACAGCCCTCCTGTATTATCTCCAGGTGCAGTGTCTCTGGAATCACCGAAGAATATGACTGTAATAGAACAGGGTAAATGTATACCTTACAGGGAAGAAACAAAGCCCTTTGAGATGTCCGATTTTTATAAATACTCTACAAAGTTTCGACAAGCGAATGCTCAAAAAGTGCCTCCTACACCAACGCCTAACATTAACATAAACTATAATAAAATGCCACTCGAAATGACACAATACAGCCAGGAACATTGGCATGGTCAAATTAACTAAATGTTAGGGTCAAAATTTCTTTATTTATTATAGTTGTATATTTTAAATAATGTTTTTGCTAGATTTATAATAGGACAATAATTGAGTGTCAATCATAGGTACTTATATAAATTATGAACGAGATCTCTAGTTATACAAGATTTTAACGTTTAGATAGGCCGAGTAGATTTTATATAAAATTTTCTTCTAACTAGACAATAATTGAAGAGGAATGTACTTGTTAGTTTTGTGATAGGCTGTACAAACAAATATATAAATCAATTAGTGGATATTAATCTGAATGAGTTTCTAAATGTTTGCATAATACAATCATTGCATCATCGGAAACAATTATGACAGATGAGCTTTTGAAGCTTCATGTTTCTTGTTAACAAAGATTTGAATTTGGATAAGTGATTGTTACAATCAATCTAATTGAAGCCATTATACTTTTCTTGAATGCTTTTGATGAGAATGGTTCATGATGTTTCTTTTTAGTGCATAACTTTATCATCCCAGTTCAACGTAGGTTTAGATATAGTACTATGTATAATTCAGTGTTATAAATTAATGCAAGAAGTTGTTTTGCAATTCCTTACTAAAAGTACAACACTCCTCACCCACCGTATTTTATCAAAATCTTTGTGAAAATTGTCTCTTATCCATTTTGATACATGTTTTTGTGTAACGGGTCCGACAACTTAATGGACCCGAGCCAACCTCACTTGCTTGTTGTGCACTCTGTTAATCAACAAATAAAGCTCTAGCTCCTACCAACCCGCACTGGGCTCGTGGAAATGGCCTAAATTCCACATATGGAACCCTATAAATGACGGCTCTTAGTGCCCGGCGTTACCTGAGGCCATGCTGACTTTAAGGTCGCTGGAAGCCGTTGAATGCAGGTAACGCAGGATCGACGATGTGGAGATTTTTAAGCGAGCCTTATGTCCAGCTGTGGAAGTCTATCGGTTGATGATGATGACATGCTTTTGTTGTAAGATGAACAGCCCTCATAATGTTGCCACTACTAAGATAAGGGATCTTCTTTCATAAGGGGACGAATCAAGTCTATTTATTCACCACAAAGGCCAAGTATAGGTTTGTAGATGTCTTATTTCCATTTAAGCTGTTTTTCTTGGAACGAGTTAATTTCTCCACAATGGTTTCCTTATCTGCTCCTCTTTAAAGTCAAAGCTTTGTGTTGAAAAATAATTTAATGTCTTGATATAGTTATATTCGATATCATCATGACATAGGCCTGCCCTAAAGATTCCCAGATCAATCAGGTAGGGATACATAATGGAGGGATTAGGACCTTTTCCCAGCACGGAGGTCCAATGCGGGTTAGTTGGAGTCAAAGCCTCTCTTGTCAATTAGCAGGGTGCACCACAAGCAGGTGAGGTTGGTTTGGGTCTAATGAGTTGTGCAGGAATATAATATTATTTTTTCTTTCATAAAATTTTTTGCTTCACACAGAGGATCTATTTTAAAAAATATCAGTTTATAATTTATTACACACACATATATATTTTATTTAAAAAATAATTTCTACATATATTGTATATATTTATATACATGTATATTTGATCTTGAAAGATATTTTTGACAAAGATTTTTTAATGTAGTTTCTAATAATAAGCATTTATATGCTGTGATCAGATTTCTATGTTGCCACTAGATTTGGATCAATTTAGTGTTTAATATGTAACTAGATTTTTTTTTTAAATATATTTAACTCGCAAACAATACAATATAAAGACAAGAAAATATTAATTTTAGTTGTTTAAATATATTTAGTTTTGTTTGATAGTAACTTTTCATTAGAGCATACATTTCTGAATCTAGTTTGTTCTTATGTATTTCTGTTCATTAGAAATGGAAATTTTTGTAATTAGTTTCATGTTCTATGACCTCATGAAACGACATGAATTTATACGGACCTTGATCAATAGGCTGCTTATTACTGACTGATAGTTATATGAACCTAATTCGCCAACCACTTTGCCCATAATATTGTTTAGACGCCTGGTTACTGCCACTTACATATAGCATAGGTATATTTGACTTAATTTTACCTTGCCAAGCAATTTCGAGCCTAAAATCGCCTTTAACTTTATCGTCCAATAAGATGTATTTTTTTTTATTTAGATTAGGTAATTTTAAGCCTGTGAAAAATCGTTAGTTGTGTATGTTTCAATAGGAATCAATGATTAGACTATTTAGCAATTGAAAATTGCAATTGTATTGCAAAATTAAACATATTGATATGGGATATTTTTATATGTTATTTTTTTTATTGTCATACTAATAAAGTTTGATAGTTGTGTATGTTTGTTTTAATTTACAGATTAACCGTCCTTAATAACATATCAATCGCTCTTGCACTTTCACAGTGATACTTATTTATATGGTTTTTATTTTGTGTATTTAAAAGTGTGATTGGTCTAAATAACTGCTGACTTATTTTCATGATAATATTTTCTATATATATAATTTTCATATATAATATTCTTTAATTATATAACATTTTCATATAGACCAGTTATCGCTATTATTAATGTTTAGGCGTCGGAAAGTTGAAGCTTTGTGCCACTATACAATTGTGTGTTAAAACATTCTAATGTTGGGATTAAAATTAGCATTTTTCTCCGAACTGGTGATGGTGGAGTGGTTTAGTAGTGGAACTTATCACCAACAATAAAATGAAAAACGTTCGCAAACGGGTTTCAAATCCGATTTTGTTATAGTAACTGCGAAAAAAGGTTATACATTCTATATGAGATTTACTTATGTAGAGATTCCTCCCATCTTTGGCACCATAAGGCCCGGAAACTTAAAATTTGGTAGGAATATTCTTTTGCCGGGTATAGTTCAGCTAAAAACTATTGTTTACGAAGTGTTACTCCCAAAAGAGGTTATGGAGGTGTTAATAATAGCTTGAATCCCATGTTACGGTGCAATTCGATTCCGGGACCACATGTGGACTTTGGACGGTGGTAGGGTTTTTCGGACCCGCCTGACTACCTACTCCACTCAGTATTGTAAATCTGTCGACATTTGAGAGCTTGATTGTTGTGTTCAATATTGTGAAATTGAGGTCGAGCGTTAGCACATTGTCGGTAAAAAATGTACGAAAATAAAAAAAAGATTGAATTATAAATTAGGTATGTATTGAAATCTAAAGTAATGTAAGAAAAATTTTGCAATGATTAAACTATCCGAAAATTATGATTGAGGACATAATAAAGAAAAGATGCTGCAGAAAAACAAATTAAAATAGTGTAAGATGTTAATTGTTGTGAGCTTTTCGCAATTTCGTCAGGCGTTCGTAGAGAGATCTCTTGCCGGGATTGAATCCACCGTTCAGGTAATCATCATCGCCTCCTGTAACAATATCAAACATAAATAAAGGACAATGAGACGTTTAGTTCTTTTGGTAGCTCAAGCAGTAGTGCGAAGTGCGTTGTAGTCAGTGAAATTACTGTAGCAACGGGATGCACCATCTTCACATGTTGATATGATGATCTCAGTGCTGTTTTAATCTAGCGCCTCAATGTGAATAAATTAACTACAGCTATTTAAATTTGTCTCACGTTATTCATTTTTGAAGGTATCTGGTTGTTATATCTTTGACAGTTTTTATTATGGTAGAGGACAACGACTCTTGTGGGTGGAGGAGGCTCTAGGATGTTGTTAGAAAGGCATAGAGAAATGTGGAATGTAGCATAGTTCGTTTTATGTGGTGACAAATTTGTGCGATGAAATTCCTGAAATTAATTGTGTGGCACCGTGATCAAAATATGTATGTTAGACGAAAACATTACAAGGTTTATGAGAATTTTTAATTTCTTACCAGAACCTCCAAGCTGTCCGTTAACACAACCTTCGTCCCACATGTTAAGGCAGCGCTTACCGGGAGTAAACCCTCCATTGAGATAATCGTCGTCACCGCCTTAAATTACATGTTTTTTTTGTTTTTACTAAGTACAATCGGCTGACAGTTCAATTTCATACGATGTTATGTGATGATGAAGTTGTTAACTGAGAGAACATAGTAAAGCGTTATTATGGCCATAGATTAACAATGAAAAGAGTAATTAATAAGTGAGCTCGAAAAACCCTACAAACATCCAAATTCCGCTACTCATATGGCCCAAGGGTCAAATTGGACACCGTTTTACAAGGTAAGTATTACAACACCGTAACATCGAGAGTTTAAAAGCAAAGACAATTTTTTACCAAACATTCCAACTAAAATACTTTCAAAATTGTTACCGGAACCACCGAGCTGACCGTTGACGCATCCCTCATCCCACATGTTAATGCAACGTTTCCCTGGATTAAAACCTCCGTTTAGGTAGTCATCGTCACCACCTATATGATAAAGTTATCGAATTTTACTTACACTTTATATTTTATAAACTGCGAATTGTCATTTAATACATTTATAAATAAAGTAATGTTTTCTTTATTTAAGCCAATTTCACATAGTGCTGTAACAATACCAGATCCGGGTAATTGCCCGTTGATGCAGCCTTCATCCCACATGTTGACACATCTCTGGGAACCTTATAAAGAAAATATTTTTTCTGTTTAAAATTTAATAATTAAATGTTATAGATCATTCTTTGGATATCATGCTCACCGTGAACTTGTGCTTTGTTTATCCAAGCTTTACAATTAACTAAAGAAAATATCCCAAATACAACAATTAACAGTTTCATTTTGAAAAGGTACTGTGTTTTGCACGGGACAAATTCTGTGTGACTTGCCTCATGCCCCCGCTATTCTTTTATAACAAAAAAAATGTAATGTACTAAATTCATATTAAACTATATCTCGAATTATTTGCTGGCCACTTCAGATATGCCCTTCATTAAACTCTGTGGGACAATATTACTGATATTTCTTTTTTGTCGATAACGCAACGAGATAATAATGAACAAGGCTCTCTATAAAAGTTTTATTTAACAAATGTAACGTGGAGTTCATTAAAAAAGGCGTGAAAATGAACTTTTGAGGTCGACACGGAATGGCCAACCCTGGTGCTACAGGCTTAGATAAGTAGTGGTAAAGGTCAGACAACAGACAGAGTGTTCGTTGTCATAATTGAATAAAATATAAGATTAAATTCTGTATAATTATTTTAAAAAAAATTTCGTTCGACAATAGAACTAGATGCCAGGTAAGGCTCTCAAGAATCGTACTAAACAGAGAATAAATCACATGAAAGTTTTCAGTCAACCTTCAAGTAAGTTATAAACGAATGAAAACTTTGCTCTTGTAGTTTGTTAAATTTAATGTTAATACTGATTAGAGGTTATATATTTTATGAATAAATTATATACTAAATAGAATAAATATAAAAATCACTGTTTTTTTTTTACGGAACCCCAACATGTATAAAAATAAGTCACAACGATTATTTTAACGATTGTCAGTTCTCTAATCTAATAACAAATAGGTGACGTTAAATATTTATTGTCATAAAAATGCATTATAGTATATTTCATAAACGTGAGTGATATTTGTTATTTATATTTTAATATATTTGCTATATAAAGATATTTTAACTAGTGATGAATAGAATTGGCCTTGGTCTTGGTCTTCCGAAAAAGTAAGACCAAGATCTAATGAACAAGACCAAAACCTATTTTGCAAGATTAAGACTAAATGCACAAAGCTAAACAAAAAAATTAAAATTCCGTTGAAATGATGAGTTTCAGTATTTATCAAAACTTGAACTTTTGTTCTAGAAAAAAAATATTAATGAAAAATTATGTATTTTATGTATTAATTATTAAATTCAATATGCAAAACGATTCGGGTTTAGCCTGTCGTATCGATCAGACGCCTTTTATGCTGCTGAAACCAGTGTAGATGACGGATAGCGGCGGGCCCAACATCTCTCCGCTGCGGGAAACCGGGAGAGGTTTTCTCCCGTGGCTCTCATTGCCTCTGGGCGATTTCAGGAGGCCGAGGAGGAGGCACACTGCACGTTCTGGGGCGCCCTGGAAAGGGAGAGTTGATTCCTCCCTCCCGAGGTGGGGCTGCGAAAGCGGCCAGCGCCAGCAGGGTCGCGGTTGTGAGCGAAAGCGTTCCCGTGACCCTGCCATCAGGCGATGAGGCGAAACATCGTGGGGATTTTAGTCGGTGCAAGTCCGACATAACCCGTCCTTAGCCCCGCGAGGACGAGTATGCTTAGGCATTTGCCCCACGTAACACAAAAAAACCCCTGGGTCTCACACACAACTCAAACCTAAGCCCTCCGCGGCAAGAGAGGTCTTAAATGCGAAGAAAGAAGGATTAAGAATAGACAGAGTACGGAAAATACGGGATAGCAAGGTGATCATCGGTTGCGGCACGGAAGCGGAACTGACCTGAGTGCGCGAGAGGCTGAAAAAGCTGGTAAGGGCTTGAATTTGGAGGAAATGGCCAATAAGGATCTGCTGGTAATTCTCAGGGACGTAATGTTATATAACAAGGACGCGGATATAATAAAGGCGATCCGCACCCATAACAAACACCTTCTGAAAGGCGTCTAAGCCCCGCGCCGGTTCCCCGGGGGCCCCCAACACCCAACCACCGCTTCCAAAAAAACTGCACTACAGCCCTCCGCCTCCGCCCCCCCTGGGCCACTGCCCGCACAGCCGGTCTCCTCGCGTGGAGTAAACCCATGCTCCGATCGAAATCCTCCGACGCTCCCAAAGCAGCCCGACCGTCGGGGATGCGAAAGCACCAGGCTGCTCCTAGCCGCATAACCCCGCTTTCGGAAATCCAGGACTTAATCACTTACATAAAAAAGGTGGATATAAAGGACATTCTTGTTTTCAGAGAAAAACTGCGAGCCGCGTAAAACTCGCAGGACACACAGCAGGAAGGACAGCCCCGGGCCCCGACAACATTACGTTTCGTAACGTCTTGCTATTCGACTGCTCCTTCCCAGACGCCTGGAAAGAGGCCGTAGTGATATGTATTTCGAATCCCGGAAAGCCGAGGAACCTAACTCAACAGTTATCGCCCGATCAGCTTACTGGACACCTTGAGCAAAGTCCGCGACAGCATCATCACGTAGATAGTTCACCGCCTACGGGGGGCCGAGCGCACGACCGCCGATTGCCTCCTTAGGCAGAGGAACCTGGCGTCGCGACCGATATGGGCCGTCGGGCCGAAGCTCCCCTTGGAGAGGGTTCTCGGGGTGTATCTGTCGTAGGGAGTTTCTGTCAGGAGGGGAGCTTCACATCTCTCCCCGAGATGGGCCCGTTCAATTCGGGCGCCGATCGGGGGTTGCGGAAGAACTGCTCGATGTTTTCCCGTGACCCCCGTGCATTATTTCGGAAGTGATTGGAATACCGTGTGAAGCTTTTTAGTCGGTTTCACTCCTGCGTCCAACAAGTCCACAAGCAAACTGGACATGTCTTGGCCGGCTTCGCGCACAAGCGGCCGATGAGCACCTGCGCTGTCCTATTCGATGTCGCGAAGGCGTTCGACAAAGTCTGGCACGAAGGCTTGTTATACAAGCTTTACACCAAGTGCCAGACCGACTTGTCACCACCATGCGAGCCTATCTCTCGAATCGCTCCTTTTGTTTCCGCGCCGAGCAGGCTCTCCTCGATCCGGCCGAACAAAGCCGGTGTCCTTCAAGGCTCTTGCCTCTCCCCGCTACTCTTCTCGCGTTACATGTGCGATATAATACCTCAAAGTCAGCCTCGCTCTCTTCGCCGAGGAAACCGCGCTCTATCACTCCGGCTCAGACCTCCGGGCATTATATCGAGTCGATTAAAAATGGCAGCCGCTCGTCTAGGCGAATGGTTCCGGAAGTGGCGAATCGACTTAAACCCGGAAAATAGTGAAGCCATCCACTTCACCCACCGAACGTCCACGACCCTTCTGAAGAAGGAGATTTACCACGGCCACAAACTCGGCCAGATCTCCCTCTTCGGTCAGTCTATTCCTTGGAGGGAATTGGTGAAATACCTCAGCGTCACGCTCGGCGCCAAGCTAAACTTCATCACCCACAGCCGCACAGCGAGATACAAAGCGACTCAAGTACTGGGTAAGCTTTACCTCTTGATGTGCAAGAAGAGCAAGCTCTCTCTCAGATACAAACTTCACCTCTACAAAGTATGCGTAAGACATGTAACTCGGGTCCATGAGCCCAGTATCAGATGAGCTGTAAGAGTCGCTTACATAATCAGTCTATTCAATATGCAACAGCAAGATCAAGACCAAGACTAGAAGTATTTAAGCAAGACCAAGTCCGAACAGACAAGATCAAGACCAATACCAAAATTGTCCAAGTCTTGGTTTTATTCTCACTGCGCATCTCTAACTTTAAGGTTATAATACTCACGGAAAGATAACATTTCAAGTACATAAGAATCAAATTTTCACGACTTGATACTACTCTAGTATCTTGAAAGATTCGAAGAAGCCGGAAAAGATAATTAAGTTTAATGACTAGTCAAAATAATTTTTTTACGGACTTTAAATCAAAATTAGAACATGATAATTTGAATAAAGATAAAAATCTGGAAAGACAAGCTTCATATCACATTGACGTAATCTTGTAAAACGTGAACCGATTCGATCGTTCTCATGTAAAAGGCACAGCAATTGGTGTTGAGTGTAATCTTGTTAAAGTAGTTTTATTATTAGACTCAACATCCAAATCCGAATTTTAGAATGTAATAGTCTTTATTGATATAATTTATGTTATTATTATAATAAGTACTTAAAGTTATGATGGTCTTTAGAGGTGAAAATCCCGAAAAATTATTTTATTATTATTAATAACATAAAGTAGTTATTGTGTAGTCTTGAATGGAAAAAAAATTTAAGATGAGGTAATCATTTTGTTTTGTTTCAAACGATCGGGAGTATTTTCATTTCTAAAATATTCATGTTAATTTTAAATTACAGTTTCTCTTCGGTATTCAACTGTTCATTTATCTGATCTTTCTCCTACGAGCCGAACTTCGTTTCTCTACTTCTTATCGATGGAGCCAACAACCCGGCGTACACCGCTAACTTTCAGTTCAGCGACATACCGCCGTTTGCTTTCAGACAGCGTGTTTTCGCGTTATGGTTTCAGATAACACACCAAGTCAAATACAAGCTGTTAGTGTAATTTTCTTTCTAAATCATCATCATCATTACCAGCCGATAGACGTCCACTGCTGAACATAGGCTTCCTTCAAAGATCTCTACATCTATCGGTCCGGTCCTATGATGCCCGCATCCAGTGACTTCCCACGAATCTCACCAGATCGTCGTACTACCTACATATACATCAATATATTAACATAAAAATTTAAAGACAACAAAATTTTTAATGTAAACTATAATATTTGCTTTTAATGTTTGTGTAGTTAATCTGTGGCGCTACGACATAAACCTTCGCTGGTGATAGGTCTCTGTTGCTGCTGACCGACATATCAAACAGTAGTCTGTAAACATTACTGTCTTCCGTTTCGAATGGCGTAGTAGCCAGTGAAATACGTAGAGTAACAAAACTCAACATTTTATGTCTCATAGCGCCGAGCATAGTATAGCGCACATTGTTTTTACGTTCGCAAAAAAACAAAAAAAAAGACTCATTGACATTGTTGTGGTGTTAAACATTGGTTATTTCGTGTAAATTTTACGAGAATGCCGAAACAGCAATGTATGATGACATGTTTAAGGTTATTGTAGCTAAACATGGTAGAGATCTGCCGTCGTATAACTTTAAAATATAACGCATCGCTGATACTGGGTAACTCGCATGTATCCCTTGGCCAACCGATCAGGCCGCCCCAGAATTCTATTCCGATAGCTGGATATCATGTGGACGAAGTTAAACCATTATCAGCGGTATGTATACCCGTGGTAGCTTACGTCATCAGAGACCGTATAGTTGGCTGCCAACGCAGCGCCTGCTTCTGTCGCCACAATAGAACGCAAATTTTACAGTACCGGCTTGTAGGGTGTTGTAGATGGTGACTTATCATCTTAAGTCGCAAGGTCACAGGTCAGGAGATGAATATAGTGCGTTATCAACTTAGATAACACCAAGTTATCTAAGATGATAACATGAGAGAGAAGAAGAAAATGAATTAGTAACGACAATAAAATTCGTGTTATCTGAAAAGTAGTTTATCACAGATAACTACAGAAAATATATTGTATTTTTTTTTTAATGAGGACATCGAAACAATCGAGGCGTTCACTTGTAGATAATTGACACGCATATCCATAAAAGATCACAGCTAGGAAATTTATATAATACTAACTACTTTAAGCTTGTTGTTTTGATACATAAAATATGTTTTCTTTCTCGTTGATTTTACTGCTATATGATTCTGTGTAAACATACTACCTCCAATAATGTCTATTTTGAAATTTTGTCAAGGACCTGAAACAAATAATGGATAACGTTAAAAATTGAGTCATTTATTTCACCCGGGGATCAAATCTGAAAAGCAAGGACTTATCCGATCTGATAAAAAGGAACTTGCTGTTGGTATTTGGTAAACTCAAACAGACAGTAATTTAGAAATTCGAAGAGACACTGCCGAATCCAATGGGCTCCACAATCTAGCATATTAGGTAATAATCTTAATAACGATCTACAATTCATTAGTCGAGGACAGTATGGACAATTAGTCGGTATCAGTTACTAATGAAGAGTTACTACATGAATCAGAAGTTTTTTACTTAAACCGCGACATCGTCATGTGTAAATATTTCTGTTTTCCGATTTTAGAGCGCTATAATTGATAGAATTACTGGGATAAGGAGACGTAATGCATGTGTCAAGTCAACAAATTTAATATATGTAATGGAGATGCTGTATCACTATCTAGTAAACTGTTTTTTTCACAAGCAGTTCACCTTTTTACTGCTGCTGATGGTGCTTGTGTAGTATCCGTTTTTCAATGTTACCACTCAGAAGAATTGTCGACATCATTGAGACCTAAGATATTGAAATTATAATGAATAAAAATTTGTTTGAACTAAGTACTGTGTATAAAAAAATTGTAAACTGTGTTCTGTTCATTACACATGGCGGCCTGCTCTCGACTACGGAAGCTGTGCACTTCAGTGTGCCAACGATAGGGATACCCGTTATCTTTGATCAAAATTTCAATGTGGACCTTTCCGTTAAAAGAGGCTAAAAATTGCCATCCGGAAGAATCTTACTAACCCGAAGTAAGTTTCTAATATTTCGCGTTTGATCTCCGCCACTTACATGTGTATTGTGATGATTTCTGTATATGTGCGCGTATAGTTCTGCCATTTGAGTAAGATTACAGAAAAAACTCATCATCACCACCTTGCTGTCTTATGCTGAGCTTCAGAATACATTTTTGTATTTGAGCGCGTGTTTCGACGTTATATAACTTATGTTAAACAGGATTTGAATTATTATTTTTTTTTAAACCTGATACGATTACGTATTTGTCTAGTTAAAATTAATATACAACTGGTTTAACCATCCGAAGGTCAAACAATTCTATATGTTTCTTTTCGACTAGAAAGTATAATTAGCCTGTTGAAGTCTGTACTAGATACATAATTTCACTAGTCACAACACTTTTAACACCAGAACATATGTTACTGTGTATTTTTTGGAGGCAGAAATGGGTGCTGGAGTATAAAGCTATCTAAATGGTCTCCGGTAACGGAATTCAGAAAAGAGTCCGAGGATCTTTGGGAAGACCCTGATACTGTGGGTCGGATATGTTGACAGCCGGAACACAGTGATGTTATAGTGGCTCTTTCACAATTTGAGGATGATAGCTCGTCACACGGGATAGAAAATACTTAATCGTCAACCTTATTAAAGAATTGAAATCTTAATTTCCCTGTAATTATGTGAAAATCATGAGATGTTTCCTGCTTTCTGACGTGATAGATACATGTAGTCAATTTGAATGCCGTTAAACTCGTTGACTTGACCATGACACGGCGGTGTATTGATATTTAATGATAATAATTATTGTATTGCAAAATTGTTGCTCAACAAGTACACGAACTCTTTATCATCCTAATGTTTATATAACATAATAGGTCTAAATATTTATACTATGTTTTACAGATAATAGTAGTAGTAAATTACTCGGCTGACCGATCGAAGGTCCAAGTTGTAATTATTCGTGTTTGTCGCTAAAATAAAAAAAAACCTATCAACAAAATAACATGATTTCGGGGCCGCCCGATCACACGATGGGCCCCAGCTCCCTATCCCGTGTCTTTCAGAGAAAGATTTTGACATTCAACATCCCCACTACCCTTCATTAATGACATCCTCGCCTTCTATTGTTAATTTCTTTTTTGATATTATTTTAACTCGCGGATACTAGATCCACGAGCCCCGAGTCCGATGAAGCCGCTATGGTTGTCAATAAAACTGCAGCGCAAACATCACCATAAAAAAAAAGTCTTCCATTGTTCGCTAATCGCTTCATTAGTGAAATTTATTCTTACTATTTTTGTAATATTTCATTTCAATAATGCTAATCACTTAATAACTTAATATCATCCAATCTTAGAATGTAATGTATAGAAATGTATGCTGCAATAAATGTTGAAAGTCCGTCATACATAATAAGCAATTTAGTCCCAGTCTGAATCGTCCAGACTCAAAGCAAAGTTCACACTGGATAGCTATGCTGCTATCTGGATAGCATAGAAACACATTGATCTGTCTTTCAATTCTCATGGTAGACCACCGTCTGGAAGCCATCGCACACTTCGAAACAAAATTCACGTCAATGGGATTTAATAGAAGTAGGTTGCAAAACTCTTGGACCTCTTTGTGTGGCGAGTACTGCTTAGTGTATTTGTACTACAAGTTTTATGTGAAGACAATGAAAGAGTTTGTGAATACTTGGCGAAATGTATTCACGTTAATAAAGTTTAAAGATGAACAGTAATACGCATTTTTTCCTTTAACCCTTACTCGTTCATAAGTTGTTGGTAATTAGGTGATTACCTTTTTTTATTTCATTAAGCGACGAGACGAGAGGGACGTTCATCTGACGGTAAGTGATACGCAAGCCAGTACCCAAGCGGGGCTAGCTAGAATGGTACACATTGAAACCACACTGCGCTCGTTGTCCTGAGGCATAAGATGTTGAGTCCCGTTATCTCAGTAATTACACTAGCTACAGCGTCCGACAAACCGGAATGTAGTAATGTTTGCACACTACTGTTTGGCGGCAGAAATAGGCGCTGCAATGGTACCCACCTAGACGTTCTCCGGCAACAGAGTCCTACCATCAGTAAACAGAGACTTACCACCAGTGCAACAAAGACCTTGCATCAGTAAAAGTATTATTGAAATGTAATAATACAAAGAGATGCTAAAAATAAATTTCAATAAGGAAATGATTAGGGAATAACGGGGAGCGAGGATGACATTACCGAGAGGTACTGGGGATGTTGAATATTAAAATCTGTTACTAAACGATTCAGGATAGAAAGCTGAGAATACGATAGGTCGATCGAGCGGCGTCGAAAACCTATAATTTTCGTTTTTAACTTTTTTTTTATATTTTAGCAACGAACGCACAGACTACTTACAACTTGAGCCTTTGATGGGGCAACAGGGGAATTTGTACTAGTGATAATATAAATAATTAATGCAAAAACTGTAGAAAATCGGTCACAGAATATTCTGTTAAGCATCTGATTAAGCATCTGCTTAACCAAGTTTGCTCCTTATAAATCAATTTAATGAATGCTATAAAACAATACAACGGTATTAGAGAATGCTGTAGTAGATGTAAATTTATGTAATGCTGGATGCTTCTTTGGACTTTAAATTATTATCTAATAAGTACTTACAAGTATGTAAGAAAACAAATTATACAGTTCCGTGCCATTTATCTCAAACTAGTTATAAAACCAACACGTTATTTTTATTTATTTAATACGAAATATTGCGTCAGTTGAACTATTAGTTTAGCGCAGGTCTCTTGTAACCATGAAAATAAATCTAGCAATAATAAATATATTAATAGCCTTGTTGTATATGCTGCTTGATTGTGAAGGATATAAGGTTTTACTTTTATTTCCAATCCCGGCACGGAGTCACGCTATCCTTGGCGATGGATATGTCAGACATCTTCTGAAGGCTGGACACGAGGTAAAGAAATTTTAATTTGTAAATTTTCTTCTATCTAATCATCATCATTATTATTACCTTCATCATTTTACCTAATAGTACTTATTACTCCAAACAAGTTACAAGAAGAGGTTGAAAATCCTTGTATAGGGTGTCGCAAAAATAACCTTATAAAAAGTACCTTATTACCTGTGTTATAAGGTACTTTTTATAAGGTTATTTTTGCGTCACCCTATACTTGGTTTTTTAGGAGTCGAATTTTTGTTTTAGTATAAAAATGGAAATTTTTTTCGTAACTTTCGGATAAGATATCAAACTCATATTAAACGACTTTTGACACTGAGCGTTCGTATTAATATATAATATTAATATCTTTTAATTTTCTACTTAATCAAGTTTTAAAGCCAGCTCTCTACTATGTTCTTCAAACTGTAACTTGTAAGTTAATGATATTATTAACTATGTTATAAATTTACACATCAAACGACAGATGCGTAACACAGGACATATTTTTTTTCATCACAATGAAAATGATCAAAAAATATAAAAAAAAAAATCATTACGTCCTTTTGATCATAATCGTGACTTTATAGAAGTTCTCCGTATTCTTTTTAGTTGCTGCATATAAAATTTTTACAAGTACCGCCGTATACTGTAATACAGTAGAGAAGTTTAAATTGAACTAGTATAGAGTAAATTATACAAAAAATTGTAAATTAGTAATAAGGTAGTTTGGTTTTTACATACAATACCTATACAGCGTTTACTTTCCAGATAACGTATATAACTGTGTTTCCTAAGGAGAATACAAATAAAAAACTAAGGCAGATTAGCGTGGCCGATAACATTAAGGCTCTTGAAGGTATGTATTCCTTTTTTTATATATCGCCGAACAATGAAAATATTCATATTAACAAGTAGCATGAGCTTTTGAATGAAACGTATTCTGTAAACTGTCAATAATGTTTTCAGGTGCTCTAAACGTAGAATTGTTTATGAATCAGAAAGCTACGCTAGACCAAGATGTTCTGTTTAATCTTACAAGAATTATATTCGAAACAACATTACAGAACCCAGCGGTGCAGAAGCTACTAAACGATCCAGCGGAACATTTCGACGTTGCTATAGTGGAGTGGATCTTAACTGAATTATATTGCGGGTAATAATTATCAATAAAATAAACTAAAGAGATACAAGTTTATGCAAGTGGTATCTGAAATCTGTAACGTACATTTTCTTTAGGTATATCTATTACCGTGAAAGACCGAAATCAGAGAATGTCGACAAACACCAAATACTAAGAGGGAAGATCGAATATTTCATTACATTCTTGTGCATTCGGACCCTCACCGGTGTATGTCGACAATCACAGATGTGCTCTGGTGGAGGTTGGAAAGAGAGGAGCCGATAAAGAGGTGACTGGCTGTTAGGTTAGGTTAGGTTTTTTTTTTTTTGATTAACGTGGGGAAAATGCCTGCGTATACCTGTTCTCGCGAGGGCAAAGACAGGTTATGTTGGATTTGCACCGACTAAAACAAGGATGATGTTCCAACTCGTGGCTTGATGGCGGGGTTACGGGAAAGCTTACGCACCATCCGTGACCCCGCCGGCGCTGGGCGTGAAATTTATCGCGACTGAATTATGGAGAAAAAAATATAAATCTCGTACATGTTCAACATTCCCCATTAGTGCATGGTGAATGTTGACATTCACCGGTGAAAGTCAGAAATAAGGGTGTTTAGCAAATATTTCGGACATACACCAAGCGACTATGTGAATGTCGACATTCATCGGTGAATGTCGAGATTCTCCAGATTTCGGTGTTTCGCCGTAACATATCCTTTTTCAAACGTTACAAGGTAATATTTAAAAGGTTTATGGTTGAACCGGATGTCACTGTGGTTGCTGTCTAGACGGAATACGTAAGCGACGAATATATTTCTTTAAATATCTATTACAGCTTCGCTTCAGTATTCGATTGTCCGTTTATCTGGTCCCTACCTTACGAGCCGAACTTCATCGGTTTGAGATTGATCGACGAAGCTACCCATCCGGCGTACACGGCTAACATCCAGTTCACCGACATACCGCCGTTTAACTTCGGACAGCGTGTGTTCGCGTTATGGTTTCAGATGATGTATCAAATTAAATACACGATGTGAGTATCAATTTTTTTTTATCTAGAACGACTTACTGATAGTATCATATCCGTACTAAATTAATATACGTTGCCTTAAAGGTTATCTGGTGAAAACCAGATAAGAGTGGCTGAATTATCTCACAGTCTGTTGATATTGATTGATAATGGTGATATAATAATGACATTACTAATGAAATTTATTATTAGCAATATTTTCTGATGCCTTAATTAGCATCGTTTGTTTAAGGCAGTTGTTAAAAAGGTTAGGCAAGAGTACTTGTACAGATCAGATGCTATTGATTTTGTTATTTTCCACTTCATGTGATCATTGATTTTTATTATTACTTCTTCTAATTGCCTAATTACGAAAAAATAGTACATTTTAATATCGCCACTTGCTGCTGGAGTAATTTTCAATTATATGTTTGTTTATTTTTAACTTTATACTTTTCCTTCAAAATTTGTGCTAGGTCTTCTAGTGTTGACATAAAATTAGGTATAGTTTTAAATTTCTTTATATTTCAATTTCATTATGTATCCTTATGTTTTAAATAACATTTAATATACTCTTACAATCCATGTATATCTAACGTGATTAAGCATACTTAATATATATACATATAAAGGTAAGAAAAAGTAATTTGGCATATAGATTGACACCTTGTTAACAATCATTTATTTTTAGATTTGAAAAGTGAACTGCTAAGTAGTAATTCGTACTGTTAGTATAATTTCACATGTTATTATCATTTTATGTTACAGTTTTTACGAAGATCACGAGAATAGTCTATATGAATCCAATTTCCGACCTTTCATAGCTAAACGCGGCAGAACTTTGATACCCTACAGAGAGGTTAAACATAACGCCTCTTTTATGTTTGGTTCTTCACATGTTTCTTTTGGGCAGGCGATAAGACTGCCGCAAAACTACATCTCTATTGCGGGATATCACATAGACGATGTGAAACCCTTACCTGAGGTATATATATAACATAAACATAAATTAATGTTTGGAGTAATTTTATAATATGAAAAATCTACGTTTCTCTTTTAGAATTTAGAAACAATTATGGACAATGCCCAGAATGGTGTTATATTCTTCAGTCTCGGAACAAATCTGAAAAGCAAAGACTTACCAGATGCTGTAAAAAATAGTCTCTTAAAAATTTTTGGTGAACTGAAGTACACTGTTATATGGAAGTTCGAAGAAGAATTATTAAACCGTCCTAAAAATGTACATATTTTAAAATGGGCACCTCAGTCAAGCATTTTAGGTGAAGTCCATTACATTATTTACTCAGACCGGAGATCATATTAATAAACATCGGTTTAAAAGTTTTACATTAAGCTTAAATCTTGTTGAACCTTTTTGTAAAGATCTCAAAATCATTATTCTCTCTCTACAATAAAAAATACAATATAGAAGCTGTTTATGATTAAAATTGTTTGATGAAGATCATTAGTATTTAAATTAAAAACTGAAATGGAAATCTGAGCTTTAATTACACTATAATGGCAAACGTAACCTTGCCTGCAGTACATACATAATTATGTAGTTTGTATTGACGCTGCTCATTTTAGTCACTAACTTCATGGCTACAACTGAAAAATGTTCTATATTTATATTAATTTTCAGCTCACCCCAACTGTACTCTCTTTATCACGCACGGAGGATTGCTTTCTACTACTGAAGCTGTACATTTTGGAGTACCCTTCATTGGGATTCCAGTTTTCTACGATCAATTCTTTAACGTATATCAAGCTGTTGAAAAAGGCATCGGCTTAAAAGTTGTTTTAACTGAAAATGTTGCGAATGACTTGAAGGAAGCAATTCGTGAAATAATTGATAATCCAAGGTGAGTGTAGTCTAAATTATGATGTAATTAATTAATTATGTATGCAAAATTATGATTTAATGTGCCGAACAAATATTTAATCAAGTTTCGAAGTGTTAGCTATATTTCCAAAAAAATGTGGTCGACAGTTTCTTTTGAGGTAAAGCATCTAGATAGAAAATATTTCAGCGCCGATTTAGTTAGTAAATATTGTGTTTTGGTTTATACTCGTTTAACGGTTTAGTCGATTCATTATTACAGGTTATCATTATGCGAAGGATAATATACTACTTTGTAAATATCGCAATTATCATAATTGAATTGAACTGCGTTCACTACTATGTGATGCCATTGTTTATTTTACTTGTTGTATTTTTTCATTATATTAAAGATCAGTCTAGACAGATAAAAAATTGGTTAAGTTTTTGATCTTATTTTTTTTAATCTATTATCTTCTATTTTGCCACAGAGAGCAAAGACAGATAAGAAAATGTTAATCTAACGCTAGGATGGTTGATTATTTCATACACAGATGGTGTTGTTGAACGGTAGCTTTATTGTTAAGAGAAAAATAATTTGATGATTATACGTAACAGATACCGTCGAAGAATGAAGGAGATATCCTTCGTCTATCACCATCGTCCCGTAAGCCCAGGCAAAGAAATCGTGCACTGGGTGGAGCACGTTGTGAAGACTGGAGGCGCGCTGCATCTTCGTTCACCAGCACTTTCGGTGCCATGGTACCAGAAATTGTTTTTAGATTTCATTGCATTGATATTCGTCGCATTATGCTGTATTATTTATATAACAAAGTTATTAGTCAATCTAAAGCGTTTGTTAGGTGGTAAAAAGAAAATATCATAGAGCTGATGTTTTATATGAAGTATAATTGATTGTAATCGAAAAAATATCTTTTTATACACCGTATATTAATTATTATGAAATAGTATTGTAACGACTTTATTAGATACTTAATTTATATGTTAAATGTTAAAAAAATTATGATGTTAGTCTTACGGGTGATGGCTTTCTTCAAATTCTACAGAAACCGTATTCCATGTTATCTTAAACTATTATTGACAAATATTGTGTAATGTAAAAATCGTATCCTTATATTTTACAAATTACTTATCTATTAATATTTTCAATAAATCACTTCTTAAATATTTTTGTTTCTTGTCATACGTCGCTCTATGTAGATCTTACTTTAAAATGTTACGCTGGATTTTATAGAAATTGATTACATATGTATTGTATTGTACAGATAATTATTAAAGCATATGCAATAATATCGAAACGCTTATAAATAATTATTTATTTATATGTAACCAGTGCTGTAAGTTTATCTGTGAACAATCACGAAGGATTATTAATTAAAAAAATCATTTTTATCTCATCATTACCATGATCAGTTTGCTGTAATTCATTGCGAGACATTGGGCTCTTTAAAGGAACGCCACGTACATAATTATGAACAGCTTTGTTATATTTGTTATATATATATATATATAATAAATATATGTACGAATGAAAATAACAATGTGTGTATATTAATCCTTTATTCTCTGATGATGTGTATAGTATGCTAGATATTTTTGACGTGGACAGTTCATCTTATACCGAGTTCCTTGGCCCAAGCTCCATAGTCTAATCGTATTTACATTCAAACGTCGTGATTACAAAGGAACAAAGTCTATAGAGAATAATATACAACAAAGAAAATTCCATCTGTACGTTTTTAGTATTGATCATTCTCTTATCAAATGTGTATAGAACATTTCTTGTGTAACGCTTGTTGATTATAAATTTAAGATAACTCATACGAGTGTATTCTGTTCTTGTTAATATTAGTGTACACGGCACGGTGACAAGTGACAGCAAAAAGTACAGTAAAATATATTGTTAGAATTAATATATTAAAAATGTTTATAGTTCTGCTATGGATAGCAACGGCTGTGTGTTTAAGTGATGGATACAGGGTTCTCGTTGTATTCCCGTTCCCCGCTGGAAGTCACAGGAATCTCGGCGATGGCTATGTGCGACACTTGTTAAAAGCTGGCCATGAGGTACTGTATTAAATTATTTTCACTGCTGACGTGAGTTAAATAGTCCTCAAATGTAATGTTTCTAGATGACATTTAAGCCTGAGTTTGATGAGACCAGAGTCACTATTTAACTAAAAGGAAGAATGAATCTCCTCTTACAATCAGATGGTATCGTGTTCAAGCACTAACGATTAATTAATAAATTAAAATATCAAAAACCATTGATTCTACAAGTAATGGTATAATTACTTTATTATTTAAATCTATTAAGGTAAGGGCACCAGTAATGGACCACATACATTTAAATTTTATAATATCGGTGGGTACTTAAAGGAAATCATTACAATCTTTAGTTTTTAATAGATTTTTAGATGTTAATAGATGGCAGTAGATACTTACAAATTTATTTTTTATTAGCTACAACAAACACAATGCTTATTATTTTAAATTTTATATAAAACGGTCAACTACTAGTACACGGCTAACTACTAACGCCCTTACCTTATATGTTTCAATAATTTCCCACGCACCATATTTTACTTTACCAGATGTTATCTGGTTTTCTTTTTTTGTTTAACGTGGAGGAAATGCCTGCGCATACTCGTCCTTGCGGGGACAAGAACGGTTATGTCGGACTTGCACCGACTAAAACCTCCACGATGTTCCAACTCATCGCCTGATGGCGGGGTTACGGGAACGCTTTCGCACCATCCGCGACCCTGCCGGCGTTGGCTGCTTTCGCAGGCCCACCTCGGGAGGGAGGTATGAACCCTTTCTTGCAGTCGGGCGGGCGGGGGATTCCCCCGAACCCATCACCCAGAGGCCATGGGAGCCAAGAGAGATAACTCTTCTTGGCTCACTGCGGCGGATCCGATGTTGGGCCCGCCGCCACCCGTTGTTAGTCGCAGAAGGTACTCCCTCTGCGATTCCACCACGGCTGCAGAGGGCAGTATAAAACTGCCCCTGCAGCCTGGCCGCAAAGGGTAGCATAAAGCCACCTCTGCAGCCTCCGGCCGCCCCAGTGAGCTCCAGTTATACAACGGATGCTCTAACCTGGAGCGGCCGCCTCGGGCCAGCCCTTCATCGCAGGCCAGCCGAGTGGGTTCCTCTTCGCCTCACCGTGTATCTGTGCCACGGTTACTAAGCCCCTCCGCCACGACAAGGCGGGAACCGGTTGGGGGGAGACGTTATCTGTCTATTGGCACTAAGTACGACACCGTGTACTTTTATAGCATTATGCTATAAAGTTTTGATGAATAGAGAAGCTGGAATATTTTATTTGCCTTACTATGATGTATTCAGACAGTTCTAACAAACAATCATACTCATATGAGAATCAAACTCAGGTCGTGTACACTTTATCATTTACGGCCTTGTTGTGCTATCATGCGGAATGGAGATGAAGTTAACTGTTAGTTATATGTATAATATACACATGGATTGGTGATAAACAGGTTACATACATAACACCATTTGAGTTTGAGGAAGCAAACCCGAATTTTCGTCAGATAAGCGTCGCCTATAATGTTAATGCTATCATTGGTGAGTATTTATGTTTGAATGTTAATAAATAAAGTAGATATTATAGAGAGGACTTGATATTTAATAAAAACCATGCACTTTTATGCCATTGGTGTAATTAATTGGTGTACCTTTATATATACACCTTCAGTATCAAATACAAAAGAACTTACGCGCCCATTTTGTTAAACACTATAGTGTACATTTTAAGTTAATTTCAAAATAAATCTTATTCCATAAACTAAGAGAAATTTTCCATCACTGAACCGTTCTTACAGTAGTATATTGATTATTTTTAATAAAATAACTCTTTTTACGGCACTTTTCGAAGATACTACTTGCGGTAAAAGATATACAATGTTAATTACAAAGTTAATTTTTATTGAACAGTATTATTGGTATTGTAAAATTAATGCGTCTATCTATAGAGCTCTAGATAATATTCTCTTCCCTAGGTCAGTCGCTAAATTTAACTGCTCTTATGAACCGCGAAGTGGCGATGGACCAGGACCGACATTTCCAGATGGCCATCAATATAACAAACAACACGTTGATGAATGAGGCCGTGCAGAGATTGCTCAATGATCCTACCGAGCGGTTCGATGTCGTTGTGGCCGAATGGATGTTCAATGATATTTATTGCGGGTACCTAGATATTTTTTATTGAATCATTTATTTCTATTAGCAATAACAAAATAAAGCTTTTTACTTACTCATATGTAACAAATATAAATTTAAAGGTTTTAGCCCTTTTTGATTCTCCCAGTCAATCGCAGGTGTGGTAAGAGTTAAAAGTAGAGAATAAATAAAGTCATAACAAAAAATATTAATATTTTTTAATATGAAATGTAACTACACATAAAATTAACAAAATGTGTATAAACAAAAGAAATCAAGTAAATAAACTTTAACTATAATTCCATGAGTGCTTTAATATAATTTTTGGACAGATTACATACAAAAAAGTTATTTTCAATAACTTTTCTTTTGGATATTAATTCATTTCACAAATATATCTGACATTGCTTTAATTTGTAGATTTTCAGCAGTTTTCGAATGTCCGTACATCTGGTCTTTTCCTTACGAACCTAATTTCGTTAGTCTGGGTTTGATTGATGAAATCCCCAATCCATCGTACACAGCGAATATAGAAACCAGTTATGTGCCGCCGTTCAACTTCTGGAAACGTGTTTATTCTCTTTGGTTTGCAATAACAAGTAGACTGCAGCACCAATTGTAAGTTGGATCACCGAATACAATAATCTTTGCACAAAAAAAAAATATTATAATTGTTAAATGTATTTCAATAAGACAAATGGTCGTGACGTAACAGGTCGTTAATCTAATTGTGGTCGATACATCTTCCAATAACGAAGGGGTGCTAGTTAGGACACAACAAAATAATGATTTGCTACACTGCGCACATCTTTAAAACCTAAGATATAACTGCTGGGAGCAGCATATTTTAAAAAGAGCAGGAGTGCTCTTATTAAATACAAAATAACATTTACATATAACAGAAATAATAAAACTTACTAACCTGTAATGTGTTACTGATGTTATGAACTAAAAATTGTTTTTGTTTATTTCAATAAACCATTAATGAATCAAAGCATTGTTAAAAGACTTACTCATCTAACAGATACGCCTCTATGATTCCTTTTAACTGATATGCAAAAGTTATGACTTTCTTACAGTTTCTATGAAGGCATAGAAGAAGATTTTTATAAGAACATTTTTACACCAATCCTAACAAAGCGAGGCAGAACTTTGCCATCGTACGACGTACTTAGGTACAACGCGTCTATGATTCTTGGTAATTCGCATGTATCTATTGGTCAAGCCATGAGATTACCACAAAACTATATCCCGATAGCAGGTTATCACGTGAAGGAAGAACTAGATTCTCTACCTGAGGTACAGGTATTTAATATAAAACTTTCTTAATACGAAAAGAACCAAACGTTCATAAAAAAATATATTTTAGGAGTTAAAAAGGATATTGGATAAAGCCAATCACGGCTTTATATATTTTAGCCTGGGATCAAATTTGAAAAGCAAAGATTTCCCCGATAAGATGTTACGAGATTTACTAAAACTATTCGGGGAATTAAAACAGACGGTTATATGGAAATTTGAAGGGATATTGACCAATAAACCAAAGAATGTACATGTTTTGAAATGGGCTCCGCAACAAAAAGTTCTTGGTAATTACTCTTGATTATATTTTATGATGAAAATATTTATTGGTAATTCTCGGGTGCGGTTCTGTGATATTTTTCACTAGATCTTAAGGTGATTGAATTGAGCTGTAATGCCTATGTGGCAATTCTCAAACTACATCCATTGATTTAAAAAAACTGTTATTTTTTAAAGAAACGCGCAATGAGGAGAATAATGCAATAGGCTTTAGAGATGTAATATTAGGTGAAGAAAAATAAGCCCGTACGGAATAAATAAAGAAATATTAACGTTTTCATAATGTACCGAATGTCTAATTTCAGCACATCCAAATTGTGTTTTGTTCATCACACACGGCGGCATGCTGTCTGTAACCGAGGCTGTACATTACGGTGTCCCATTTATCGGTATACCAGTGTTCTTTGATCAGAATTTTAACGTGGAACAATCTATGAAAAGGGGTATTGCTAAGAAAGTGGTCTTAACACCCCGCTTAGCAGTGGAATTGAATGATTCAATTAAAGAAATTATGAACGATCCAATGTAAGATGCTTGAAATAAATTTTTTATTTCTATTTCATGCTATTTTATGTAATAATATTTGAATTTTACAGATATCGTCACACCATGAAAAAAATTTCATTAATCTATCACCATCGACCAGTAGCGCCTGGAAAGGAACTTGTGCATTGGGTTGAGCACGTGGTGCTCACTGGTGGCGCTCCACAACGAAGATCACCGGCACAACTTGTGCATTGGTATCAGAAAATGTATTTAGATCTGTTTGTGTTGATAGCTGTAATTGTAGTTATGTCGTTATACATAATAAAAAAAATTTGCGTTGCTACAGATAAAGTGCATGGAAAGGAGAAGAGATCATAAATCTTTGTAAATTAAAATAAGTTTTTTATTTCAACCCCTTTCGTTTCCATTTATTTTAATAACAGAGCTCGAATAATCGACATTTTATTAATTATAATGTTGATTAAAAATTGGATGTAAATCGAATGGGATTGTGGTCTAAAAATTTTGTTGTGAAAAATTTGAAATAAGACTTTTTTACTTGATTCTTTTTTTTTTTGATATATATACCAGGATAAAAATAATGTTCGTACTTTTAAAGTAATGTTTATTATAGTAAGGTCACTCCTTTGGTAATATCTGATGTTCATCATCTTCAGCTGATAGACGTCCACTGCTGGATATAGGCCTCCCTCAAAAATCTCTACATCGATCGGTTTGCGCTGCAGTCAGCGTGATCTTGGGCAACGTCAGGCACTAGCGGCCATCGTTTATAGGGATTCATGTGGGGGGATTTGGGCCCCTCCCCATCACGCAAGCCCAATGCGGGTTGGTGGCAGCCAGAGCCTCGTTTGTTGATTAGCAGGGTACACAACGAGCAGATGAAGTTGGCTAGGGTCCCGTGAGTTGTTGTGCGGGACCCCTTACACTCATGTTAGTAATTGATAAATGTAATATTGGAAAGTATAAAAGCTAAATTAAATGGTATTTATTAAAAACGCATTCCGTTCAAATATACGCAAATATAATAAACTGAAACATATAAAAAAAACTTAACAGATATTTGAAGTAGAGCGACAAAATATTTCGATGCATCGTGCTTCAACGTAAATTATTTTTCTTCTTACGGATGTGTAAAACACGATTCACAGCTGATGTTATTGATATTATCACTACGATAAGTAATGTAATAAAAATTTCCTTGTACAAAGACGTGTTGAATTCTGCAGTATTTAATAGAGAAGTAGCTCCAGTGCGAATTGTCTGGTTCACCCAATGGAGCAATTCAACTCTTGGCGTCATAGTCCGGTTGTGGTAAATGTATGATAGCTTCTTCACTTCGCGGCGGTAACTGTAAATATTGAACACTGTAAGTGATTCAAACTGTCAAAACATTAAGAACCTAGCGAATCTAATCGAATTTAAACAAACAAAGACCAGGTCACAAATACAATGAATATTATTTTTTATTTATTTATTTATTCTCTAAAGATGTGGAATACATTATATGTATACATAAATGTACAATGGAGAGTCCTATTGCTCAAAAAGCAATTTTTTCCAGACAAACCCATTGGAAAGGAAGACGTGAACTAAGAACAAAGATAAGATAGTGGTGCACTAAATTATTAAAAACTAAAACGCTTGGTGACAAATGCAAGCAATAGCACAATTAGACAGAATATATAATTTAAACTTAATGATAGTAGTTACTTAAGGGTCTTTTGAAAGAAAATAGGGATTCGGCGGTACGGATATGAAACCAGTCAATAACAACCTTTGCTGGCCATAATATAGGATTAGACCGCAAATGACTTTCGCTAGCAACCGCATAAATAATACGAATTGAAAATGTTTTTTCCTATAAACACTTTACTTGGAAATATAATGATAGAGGGTCTACAAAATTCAAAAAATTAATAGCCTATAACCAAACAAATCATTCCGCGTCGAATGGTCATGTTCCGATGTCGATACTAGTTTTCACGTGATTGGCAAACAAAAAAATCTATTTGTATTATATATATATATATATATATATAGATAGATGGTTACTTACCTGGAATCACTTAACATTTCCGCAACAGTTTTACTTAACTCATATGCAAAAACGTCCGATAAATCGACTCTTTTTGAAATACCTAGCATCACAGAAGATTCTGTATTGATGAATTGATCACCATATATTGGTATCCCAATAGTTGGAACACCAAAGTGTACAGATTCAATTTTTGAGAGGATGCCTCCGTGAGTAATAAACAGTATGCAGTTAGGATGAGCTGAAATCATAAATACTTAGAAATATGAATAGCTTCATCGGACTCGGGGCTTCTTTTATATACATAGAATACAACAAAGAAGTGCTAAAAGATCTGTAATGGGATAAATATTAATGGACGAACCTAAAATGCTTTGTTGTGGTGCCCATTTTAAAAGGTGCACATTTCTTGGAAGCTGTCGAAAATTCAACTCAAGCTTCCACAGGACAGTTTGTTTTAGTTCTCCAAAAACATTGATAAGATGCTGTAACTGTTCCTCTGGTATATCTGTACCATCTATGTACGATCCAAGACTAAAGTAAATAACTCCGTACTTTGAGTTATCCATAATGGTTTTCAAGTCCTAAGAAAAAGGTTTAATTGGAGAATTAAGAAAAAAGGTGTTTTAGAATTTATGTTAAGTGACAGCAAACCACATTGAAGATAAAGTTTAAAGGAATACAGGGTTTTTTTTTATCGTAATTCTACCTTCGGCAAAGGCTTTATGTTTTCATCAATATGAAATCCAGCAATAGATTTAAATTCATCTCGCCATCCTGCGGAATAACTTAGTTCTTCATGCGAATTTACTAAAACTAGAGAAGCAATGGACATCATTTCTTCGTATGAACGCAGAGGTTTTCCTTTCAATGCCATTAGTGGTTCAAATATCTTTCTAAACGAACCTTTTTCGTAGCTGAAATTTTGAATATTTTATTAAATGATTAGATTCTGCACACATCGTTAGATTTTTGCATATATTTCATTACAAGTACATGTGAAATTGTTAAAATGTCCCATTAATTTAAATAGCCGCAACACTAGCCTTTGTAAAACCTTTGTTTTGTAGTTAACTATAGTATTTCATCACCGTTTTTTATTATGTATAATATTATGTACGATGGCTTGTTTATACAGTTCTTTTAGATTTTACTATTGCCAATTGCGTCGTGATAAAAAAATTCACAAAGTTATGACGCTTACATATCTTTAATTAAATGTGGCGAAACGCTGTCTTTTGATATTGTCCGTAATAACATCCAATGAGGCTCAGTTGAAGAAAACCAAATGAACGGACATTCATAAAGTGCTGCTAATCTGTAAGAAAGGGAATATTTTAGAATGTGGTTCCAGATTTTCATAAATAAACCTTTGTGGAAACATTGTATATCTTGTGGATTATTTCAGTGAATATATGATCTGACGTAGATAATTATATATACATGAATGATTCTAATTTACAAAAACTTTAGGTTCGGGTTTAATATTGGGTATCAGATTGATGGTACTTATTACATTGACTGTTGTTTTTTATTCTGCAAATTAAATTATCAATATACATACAATGTACACTACTAAAATTTCATGATAAATATCTATACTTTTCATTTTTGATAATCGATGAATCGAGATAACAAATCCTAATTTGTTTACTCATAATAGCCAAGTATTTGTTTTAGCTTCACCTATAGGTGTATTTGTAATTATGTAGACAATTGCATTCTTAATATCATTTTATTCAGAATTTTTAGATAATATTCTTAATAGAGAACTTATAACAATATCTTACCCTGTGAACATATCATTGAACAACCACTCCGCTATCACTAAGTCAAACTTTTCCGTCTTGTCCTCGAGCAGTTTAATTGTGTTACTATGGTTCAGTATTTTGCTAAATAACTTTGTCACTAACTGTACAAAATGTTTACCATCGCCATTTGTCATCGCATTGTTTAGAATACTTTTAGTATTGACCATTTTTGCTAAAAAAAAATCTCATTATTATGTAAATTTACTAATTGTAGATATAGTGAGTAGGTAAAGTTGAATAACTAAAATTCTATAAGAACAGCGAACGATTTCATTTGTATAATATTGAAATTAACCTCGAAGTGCTTAAACACGGATAATTGGTTTTTGATATCTTATTGGTCATTCTTTTTAATGGAATCATTAATATTCTGCAACTCACCATGGGCATTATTGGAGCTAACGTCAATTTGACGTAGATTTGGAGGAGGATTGCTTCGTGGCGCTACAGTGATATGCGTAACCTAAAATTTTCATCGCATATAGATATTATCTTAGCTATAAACGTAATTCTATATATCACATTTAAGGTTAATTATAGAGATGAATGTAAATGCTGCTATAACAAAAACCTAAAAAGGAAGTATATTCTTTTAGTATTATAAAATTTAGTGTTTGGACCCGTTTGGTACTGTGGAGATTGTGATCAAAGCATAACATAGTAACGGCTTATTCACTCTTCTTTTGAAGACATCGTCTAATTTGGGCACACTAGAGCTAACTAGTTGTTTCTTTGCTTTTTCTATTACTCTCTTCTCTTACTCTCTGCACATAAAAACGTTTATAACGTTAAAATAAAGAAATATTACCTCATAACCCGCATTTAATAGTAACTGAATCAAGACATGGTTCAATATAGCATGGCTTTTGACAGGAATGGGAGAAACCACTAATATTCTGTCCGTGTTCGTTAAAGATGCTGTTAGTAACAATACAAAAATATACAATAACTTCATCACACGGATACAGAAGAATTCAATACGAGACTTTCTATATAATATAATCAAATAGAGCTATGAAAGAAAATTGTAAGGAATGTAAACGTCGAATACGAACAATTGTCATAATTGAGGTCGTGTCACCATCTTCTAAACCTAATATTATTAAAGCAAAAAAGGTTTATATAAATTCTGTTTTGATTGATATTTTTCGATAAATATATTAGACTTTAAGTAGTAATGTATTCTGCAGAGGCAAAATACAAAACCTTGGAAGTAGTTGCCGGAAGAGGCCAAATTGTTTTAAATGTCTTATATAAACTTCTGCGTTAAACTTCTTTCGTGGCGCAAGGGTTAAGTGCTTTCCTTATATCGTGAATGTCCTCATTTCCATTGGAAGGACAGGTGGAGTTTATATACGTTATAAGGTTTTTTCAAACTCGTTTAGCTTTTACTATCCACCACTCTCATTTTGTAAATCTACCGAAATATCACCGTAGCTTTGTTCATGCCGTCAACACATAAAAACGTAATAGTATTTTGAGCGAGCACATTTAACCATCTACGTCTTCATTGTCCGCTCAACCAATAGCATGTGAAATTGAGATCAAGTCAGGTCAGGTCAAGTGTTAGTCAATGTAGATTGAAAAAAAAAAAATGCCAAACATTAAACGTAAGTGAACTAGGTAACAATAAATAAACGAATATTTGTTCTTTTAAAAAGTTTTTTATAATCTAAGTATTCGTTTTATTTTTGTCATAAAATAAAATTTCATGATAAATATAACAATAAATGCAATTAGTGCAGTATAAAAAAGGTTAACGTATAAAACTTTATTCATGTAAACATCTAGCATGTAACTCTGACGTCGAGGGAATCCTGTAAGAATTGCTTGATTAATCCAATGCACTATTTCATCCCTTGGCTGCATCGACCGATTGTTATAAGTAGATGAGAGTTCTTTAACTTTTTTGCGGTATCTTTAAAGAGAAATAAAAAATTGTTAAACCACAACTTTGTTTCACTTTACACTTTTATACAGGTTTATCTTCATGTTGGCTGCTAATAAATTCGAAAAGCTAATAATGCTTTTGGCTGTAAATTATAAATTGTTTCAACTGTATTCATAAAGACATTTGAAAAGATTCAGTAAAATAAAAAGTACTATTTTCTTATACAGTATGCAATACAATAATTTAAAGTAATATAAACAATCAAACAGTCAGTTTTATGACAATGTAATACTTAGAATTATGAAGCATTTCCTCTATAGCATCTTTTAAGTTTTTTGATATTGTTAGCGACAAATCCACTTTTATCCCAAATCCTTCTTCGACAGCTCTTAATACGTTTGTGAATTGGTCACCAAATACTGGTATTCCAATTATAGGAATACCGAAATGTACAGCTTCAGTTATGGAAAGTATACCTCCTTGTGTAATAAAAAGCAGGCAATTTGGATGCGCTGTAACATATTTTGTTGGTTGTTGTGCAATATTTGACAGCAAAAGGTGAAAAACGCGATGATGATGAAACAAGTAAAATCTATAAATACAAAATATTTACACTGAATGATATTTTTGTTGTCGGTAATTCACATTTTATTGGGAAATGTCTGGTTATGACAGTAAACATAATTGAGGATGGATTTTTCAGGGAGAAGACGGATTTAGTGAAAAGGCCTATTTCTTATCCCAAAAGTACGAAATTGTATTAACAATTAATGTAATCATTCACAAAAATATTATAGGTACAGAGTAGACAAAACCTTACATAATATACTTTGTTGTGGGGTCCATTTCATAAAATAAACATTGTTGGGTATATCTGAAAGTTTCGACTCCATTTTCCATATAACCGTTTGTTTTAATTCACTATACATATTAAGTAATTTCTTTTTTAAGTCGACTGGTAAATGTTTGCTTTTCAAATGTGATCCCAAACTGAAGTATATAACACCATGTTTTGCGTTATCCATTATACTTTTCAAGTCCTGATGAGTGAGTCCATAAATTTTAGTATCCTTTATAAAATATAAAAATTTACTTCACCGAAATCTAATTTCTAATTATTATTGCCAGTTTAACTTTTACTTTTATCAAGGATAAAAGAAAATTGAATACCTTTGGTAATGGTTTCACTTCCTTGTTAATGTGATATCCAGCGATGGGCTTGAAGTTTTCCGGCCATCTTGAAGCATAGGTAAGTATCTCACGCGAGTAAACCAATACAAAAGTACTTAAGTACATTAGTTCGACGTAGGGACGTAATTGTTTTCCTCTCAAAGCCATTAATGGTTCAAATATTTTATAGAATGCATCTTCGTCTAGACTGCCTAGATATCTACAGATACAAATTATTTTTCAGGTGGTGGGTCCCCGTTGTCAGAGATCGTTCAGGTAGATACCATTGTACCATCTATCTGTCACTAAACAGACCTGTGTAAACATTACTGTGTTCTGATTTGAAGGTAGTTGTCGCTAGTAAAATTATTGGGATAACACAACTTATTTCTTGCGTCTCAAGGCGACGAGCATAGTCTTAATCATTCTAACTTACCATCAAGTGAACGCTAAAGAAACAACTTACGCTTCTCTCTTTATATAAGCCGATGTAAACGGTAAGTTGTTTTTTGCCATGTATGTGTTTGTCAATTCTTCAATCTGCAGTAGTATTCTCCAATACGACTCTGTTGCAGAGAACCAAATTAATGGACAGTCGTAGAGTGCTGCAACACTGAAAGATATTTTTTTTGTATCACTTTGAAAGGTTTAGTTTTTTAATAAAGAAATCATAGACTGTTGTAAGGTTTCTGTTGCAGGAGACCGTTTAGGTACCACCGCAGCGCCTATTGCAGCCGACAAACAGTACCGTGCCAACTTTACTGTGTTCGGAACTGAAGGGTGGTGTAGCTAGAGAAGTTACCGAGACAACGAGAGAGAGAATAACGCTGCGATCCTATCATTATCGAAGTTCGTAATACTTACCCAATGCATATGTCGTTGAAGAACCATTCGGCAACGATTAAATCAAATGTTTGCGTCCTGTCCCGGAGTAATCGATCAACGGCTGTGTGCTGTAGTGTTGCCGTGAAAATCTTTTTTGAAATTTGTGCGTACAATTCTAATTCTTTTCCTGTTAATATTACTTATTCAAATAAGCTAGATCTTGGCTATCAAAACAAGATAAGGTCTGGTTTACGTAAATAATTTCAAAGGCCAAGTGGTAATTAAAATTGCTCTTAACCAATTTCGAATATAACTTTATTTGCATAGTGGTGTAACAGGTTATTTTTTAGTTTGTATGACGAAATTTCGGTTCCAGTTCCAAATAATGTGGAATTTGAAGGATCGTAGGTTTTCGATGAGATCAGTCTAATTGCCTTCATCATATTGTAAAACTTGTGTTCCGGCTGCCAATATATTAGAGCCAGAGAATTCTAGAGATATGAGTGATGTCCATAGACAGAAGAGCGTGCCTGTAGAGGCACGCTTCTATGGCCCCATTATCACTTGACGTTACGTGAAAGTGAGGTCAAGTATTAACCCATCGGTAAATGCCAATGATTCGCAAAATTTTCTCTAATAATAGATGGTTATACTTACCGCGGACAAATTTCTCATTATAACTGACATCAATTTGACGAAGTTTTGAATGAGTATAATTAAAAGGAAACATAGCGATCTGTGTAACCTAAAGATTACATGAGTTACATGAGTTATTTCTGGTAAAATTTTTTGAAGATTCTATGTATATTGCGTTTGAAAACGATTGAATTTGAAAACAATATTTATTTGTATCATGTTTTTACTTTAAAATTAAAGCAAAAATAGACAAGTTTTCTATACGAATGGAAGAGATAGAAGGCGACGCGATACGAGGATGATAGAAGGCGACTCAATACCATGATAATAAGAAGTATACTCAACACCACTTTCTACACGTCGTAAGATTTAGGTCAGCAATATTGGTGTCACCGCTGCTCTTATTTACTAGGCGAGAAAACAAAAAGCCTGTACAGCTTTCACGAGGCATACTATTAAATTAGAGATGTTGTATAGTACTTTTTCACAGAACCACTATAGAATTTTTAAGTATTAGAGAATGAATGACGAATACATACAAAAGGAATTACCCACTTTTATTGTAAATATATTGAATAACTTATTTACAATGAATTATATAAAGAATGCAACGTAAAGTAAATTATATACTAGTTTGTATACAAGTATTCATATGTATAAATTTTAGTTAAAACAGTGCTTTACCTCGTGCCCTGCTTTTAACAGTAACTTCACTAGTAGATTGTTTAAAATAGCATGACTTTTTATGGGCAAATGTGTTACAACCAGAATTTTGTGTAACTCACAAACTGGCGACATTAAGAACAAAATAAAAAACCCTAATGGGCTTATCACGCACATATTTATGTAAACCAAATTCCATTTAACGTTATATTTTATTAATTATTATGTATCCAATGAGGGTAAAACATTATTATCAAAAGTTCAGTCACAAAACGGCAAGAAAATATACGAGACAAAAGTATACTTTTATAGAAAAACATTGCTGTCTCCTTTGACATTCGTTAACAGTCATCAAATAATAACAAAAACCTAAAGTGTTTTTGTAATTTTTTTTCTAGTGAGAATGGTAAAGGTCTTCAGCCTGTGCAGCCAAAGCTGTCAAATTTTGCAATTTATGCTCTTTTCATATTTTTAAATACGTTTTTTCTTCTGCTATTAGAGAGGCGTTAATTAACCTCCTTTTAACTCGATTTTTTTAATGAGAGTTAGATTATAAGTAAAAAATATTTATTCAACAAAATTGAGTATAAGTAAAAAAGTATAAACATTCACAACGACAAAGTAATAAGTATAATCATAATAACATTTATAAAGATGAATCAGGGATATCAACTAAAAATAAAAATTATTAAGCACCTTTTGATTTGCTTTTTTCTTTGAGATTTTTAATTATAATTCGCTTTATGATTAAATAAATCAAAATGAATACTAGAGTCACACATAGTCCTAAATCTGGGTATAATTTTTTGTATTTAGATCGAGCATATTTCAAAGTTTTGTTTTTAAAATGAACTTTAGAGCGTATCGCTTGGTTTGCCCAGTGTACTATCTCAACATTGGGTGTAGTTGAACGGTTGTGATACATAAACGACGAGTCCTTTGCTCTCGTGCGGTACCTTTGAAAAAAATAAATTACTCAAAAAGATAAGTACAGGATACTAAATTAAAATTAATATATTTAATAATATACTTAGATTTCCTTATTATTTCATTAATAGCTTCTTTCAGATTCTCAGCCATTGTATGTTTTCCTTGCACTTTTATGGCATAACCTTTTTCAATAGCTCTCTCTATGTTAATGAATTGGTCAGCGAGTATTGGTATACCGATCACTGGTATTCCGAAGTGTAAAGCTTCCATTGAAGACAGCACCCCGCCTTGGGTGATAAAGAGGATACAGTTTGGATGCGCTGTAAAGATAGTACAGAATACAATATACAGAGTGAAAGGTAATAGGTGCAAAAGATCTGGTAGGGGTTAAAGTATAGCTTGTACGCTATCTATCTGTGTGGAATACACCATACAAAAACAATGGTTCTGGAGTTTTTAATTTTTTGAAATAGAGAGATTTTTAAAACGACAACAATAAGCTCGCACGTGTTACAAAAGAGCAATAGTCTTTTTTTTTTTTTTTTTTGTTTTACGTGGGGGAAATGCCTACGCATACTCGTCCTCGCGGGGGCAAGGACGAGTTATGTCGGACTTGCACCGACTAAAACCCCCACGATGTTCCGCCTCATCGCCATGAAGGCAGGGTCATGGGAACGCATGCACACAACCGCGACCCTGCCGGCGCCGGCCGCTTGCGCAGCCCCACCTCGGGAGGGAGGGATGAATCCTCCCCTTCCAGGGCGCGCCGGAACATGCAGCGCGCCCCCTCCTCGACCTCATGCGTGTGCGGGCGACCGGTTCCCCCGAACCTGTCGCCCAGAGGCCATGGGAGCCACTGGAGAAAACCTCTCCCGGCTCCCCGCGGCGGAGAGATATTAGGCCCGCCGCCACCTGTCAACGGCCGCGGAGGATAGGGAGAGCGGCGCATCTCAATACCGGCACTCCTCTTCCCCCGCGGCCCCACCGCCGCCGCATCGCCGGTGCGACACCAGTTGGCCGCAGAGGGTACTCCCTCCGCGACCCCACCTCGGCTGCGAGGGGCGGTATGAAACCGCCCCTGCAGCCGGCCGCTAGGGCAGCACACAGCCGCCCCTGCGGCCCCCGGCCGCTCCGGTGAGCTCCAGTTACCCCAACCGGTGCTCGAACCTGGAGCGGCCGCTTCGGCCAGCCCTTCGCCGCGGGCCGGCCGGGTGGGTTCCACTTGGCTTCACCGTGTACCGGACCACGGTTACTAAGCCCCTCCGCCACGACAAGGCGAGAACCCGTTGGAGGGGAAGAGCAATAGAGTCAAATTAAGGTCAGGCGTCTACTTTTATGAATCTCTACAGTTTGATATTTCATGGTACTTGGTTTTTTAACAAGTGTTTTTTTTTTCTAAATTTTAGAAACTTTATGTACTTTCTTATACCTTGTCGGATAGGTATTGAAGTCATATACTTATTTATGTGCTTTATACGTTTAATTTTATTTTAGATTAAATAAAAATGTAAATATGGCACCTTATTTTTTACTGTCACGACTTTTAAAGCAACTAATTTAAAATTTTTAGCCTCTAAGTGATGATTATTAATTTAATTTAATAAAACAATGAATAAACAATAATTATTACATTAAAATTTGTGTATAAATAAGTAAGAAATAAAATCAAAGAGGCGCTGTTTCTATCCTACTGTGATTACATTTCCAGTCAAGGAAAACTTTGTGAGAAAACTGACTGTTACACAAACAAAAGTTATCGTGTATCCATGGCATCTACCAACTGGTGCTTGGTCAGTGTAGTGAATACAAGAGCTCGACTCTCCCCTTGTGATAGTTAGCCCAAGTCCCAGAAGAGAAAGTAGTACCAACTTACATAAAATACTTTGTTGTGGAGCCCATTTCATAACGTGAACATTGAGTGGAAGGCGAGGTAATGTCGATTCGTATCTCCAAAGCACCGTTTGTTTTAGTTTACTAAATACGTCAAGGAGCTTTTCGCTGTGAGTACCCAATATTTGTTTACTGTCTAAATTTGATCCCATACTGAAGTATATAACACCATATTTTGCGTTATCCATTATACTTTTCAAAACCTAAAAAAGAAATTTACTTAGAATACATACAGTATTAAACAAAAAACTTTTTATGGCTGCAGATATCATATTTAATATTGTTAATATATTGATATTAAGTGATCCAATATTTAATATCAATATAATTTCTGACATTGAAATTTCTGTTTTGAGGTGAAGACTAACTATATTTAATTAATAATTAAAATTATCCTACTGTATGTAATAGTTCTATGAAAGAATTCCCGTTAGCCCAAAAGTACTGGTAAATAAATATTGTTTGATTTACTACTAAACTTACCTTTGGTAAAGGTTTTATTTCATTGTCAATGTGAAAGCCAGCTACGGGCTTGAAGGTATGAGGCAAAGTTTTCGCTTCCTCTGGTAATAAGTTCAGGTAAATCAGCACAAAGGATCCGAAGTACTTTGTTTCGGCGTAGGGAAGTAAAGGTTTTCCTCTCATCGCCATCAATGGTTCAAATATGTTTTCGTACGCTTCTTTTTCCAAATTGTACAAGTACCTATAGCGACAATCTTTTAACTTCATTGTAGTTAAGTACAGAGATAGGAAATTTTTTATCGGTGATCCGAAATCAACCAAAACGTGAATATGTATTAAATAAATGCTACGGCAAGAGATATATTTATAATTTATTTCTGAGTAGGAAAGTATAGAATTTAGTCTTGTTGATTTCTGGTAGGATTTCTTTTCTTCCTCGCCATAAAGATTTCAATTATGGCTTAAAATGTAGAAAGATATATATGGTGATATTCTAAAACGCCTGCTCAAATATAATAGCACTTACAAGTTCATAATCCTCATTATCATCTCAACCGATGGATGTCCACTGCTGACCATAGGTCTTTTGCAATGTATTCCACATGATTTCACTTTGGGTCTCGTGGTTTCCAGCTTTTGTTTTTCTATGTTGACCGTCTAGGAGTACTACTAAATATGAATTTTTGACAGGCGGTTTTCTTTTCTTGTTTTTGTGTTTTATGTATACGTCAATTATAAAAAAAAATAAAAGTGTAGGATATTAATTTTTAATAGACAATCGGTATAAACCAATGCTGTTATGACGACAGATTCATAATATAATTGGGGTTGCTAGGCAGGTAGAATTTAAAAAACTCTCACACTAACTCGATCACTCACTTGACTTCGGAATACAACTGGGAACCTGTATATACAAGGCTAGCTGTTGGTAGCTATGCCAGTGATTAATCTCATATAACTTACTTATCATTCATCACGTAAGAAGATACAAAATGGGGCTCATTAAGATTATCTTCTGAATTATTATTATCTTCAAGTAATCGAAGCATCATCCAATGGGATTCTGTTGCGGAAAACCAAAGAATTGGGCAGTCGTAAAGAGCCGATATTCTGTAAACGATTAATTTATGAGCTCCTTGAAAACATTTTTATGAAATAATTTTATTCAAGAAGTCTTCATCATTCATAGTGAGAGATATAATCATATCTATCGTAGCTAATCAGGATTTGTAAAATATTATCACTAAATTTTACTTATGGCCACAGAATGGAATGAAGGACCTTAGTGTTATAAGCCAAGCAGTTTACTGGAACACCACGGAAACAGTTAACTTTAAAGGTATCATTATCATCACCAACTAATTAACGTCTATTATGGCATTCGTCTTCTAAAGTTATCCCTAATAATTGGTCCTGCGTTGCCTTCTTATCAGTCCACCTTGTGGCTTGTTTTCCAGGACTACGTCTATCAGTACGGGACTGATCCTAAAGGACTTTAATGCCTCATCGGCCGTCGGTCTTACGAGCAATGTGCCTAATGTCTGTATATACAGTTCATATATATATAACCTAAGTTTAAAAATTTAAGACTTACCCAGCATATACGTCATTAAACATCCATTCGGCTATGACCAAGTCGAAGTTTTCTGTAGTGTCCATGAAAAGTCTAACTACATTCTCATGGGTTAGTGTTGATATAAATAAATTAGTCACGAGCTTTGCGAAGTATTTTGGATTATTGGCGGCTAAAATATTTATTATCTGTATTATATATATTATATAATTAAAACTATCACAAGTAAGTGACTGTTTGAAATGACGGAGAGCTTTTTAGTTTAAGTGATTTCGCATGAATTCTAATCTCAAAACAACTTCATATTTTTTTAATGATTTTTGTTGATGCATAGGAATAATATAAATTTTTAAATATATAAGTAATGAAAGAAGCAAAAATAATTCTCACAGGGTAAATTTTCATCGTAATAGTTAGTTACATCAATTCGTCTAAGATTTGGATATGAAATGTTGTACCGAATACATGTGATGTGTGTAACCTGAGAAATGATCGTTTATATGACACTTTGAATATTTTACAAATTCTTACTGTTATAATAACTTTCTTATAAAGTTACATGCCCCCGTACAGATGACGGTTTAGAATATCCCCATCGCTACACTACCTTTGGCGTGTTGTAAAAGGCGACTAAAGGAGGAAAAATCCAGGGAAAGGTCAGTATAATATTTCTGCGACCATTACTAGTATACTCTATCGGTTGGTTCATCTGTCCGATGAATACGGGGCGCGCCCCCGAAGACCACAGCTGTTACTATTCTTCCTCCAATAATATTCCAAATAGTAACATCCTACATTATCCGTTATTCCTGTGTATTTCTCACAAAAGTCTGCATTTCTTCCACATCTCCCTATCCCTACCTTACACTCGCCAACCCCATACCAAACGTGGTGACTTATGGGCAATACTCCTCAATGGACAGTAAACACAAATTACGGCCCCCAGTACCCGGCAGTCCCGCTATTTCTGGCCAAGGTGGCGGTCACGGTTACGGTGGGGTATTGAGTGCTAAGAATCCCCGGTTAACATGCCATCACTACCAAAAGACGCATCAGGGCGGCCGGAAGTAAGCGGATGCGAGAAGCTGAGGATCGCATTTGGTGGAAGATATTGGGGAAGGCCTATATCTAGCAGTGAATAAACAAAGGCTGATGATGATGAAAGTAATATCTTTTTTCTTTTTTCCTCATGGAGCAATCGCATATGGGTTTCGCTGCTGGCGAAGTATTTTAGGTTTTCCGGTACTGGACTTGGTAAATCCCAAGAATTCTCCTCTAACTACTTTGAGCTGAAACTACGAGAACGTTTTCGTATATAATAGTGGTACAATGCGTACTTTGAAGATTTGGTTTTGTTAATTTTTAATTAATTTCGAAGTATGTTCTATTCGACACTAGAATTATCAGAATCAAAAATTATTTAGGTAATTCATAGATTTCAAAACTTAAGTCAAAAAAGTACCTTGTGACCTGCTTTCAGTAGTAACTTAACATAAGCTTTGCCCAGGATGACGTGGCTCGTTACTGGTAAAGGAGATATCACCAAGATCTTGGAACAGTCGCATAACAGTGATGTTAATAATATAAGTGCACTCAATGCATTTGCAACGACGGACATTTTCAAGTTTTACCTCACTGGTAGATTTATATCAAAGTAATTAAGTTTTGTATAATTATAACCCTCATTTTAATGACAGTATAGCATTTTTGAAGTTAAAATAGTTCGAATATTACAACTTGAAGTGTAAATAATGACTGACGTTTAATGTACCTTCATACGTTGGTATATTTTTTTTAACGATTACCATAGATCTATTTATATCAAATAAAACGTAATATAAGCTTGTTTAGTGGACTTTTCGTTTAATCTATTACAGCTCCACGATTCCCAGACAACAAAAAATACACAAAAGTTATCTGATTACTATTTAGTATTAATGTTATTAGTTATGATTTAAAATTATGGTGTGGATAAAAAAAATCATTTAATAGTGCTGAGAGTCACTTTATTATTTAATGAGTAAATTTTGGAAATCTTTGAAGGAAGCCTTTGTTAGAAAATAACGGATAAAATTTTTTTTTTTTTTTTTTAATCTTTTACTTTATATCCATGTATTATTGTGTGGATCGACACGAAAGAAAAAAGAATAATCTCCTCTTGAGTTCCTGGTCAGTATTCCTTTTAAGACAGCTGAGGGCCTGTATATATATACAAAGCAAAAGGTAATATGTGTAAAAGATCTGGAGGGGCTAAAATATAGCTCGTACCCTATCTATGTGTGGAATACACCATCCAAAAACAATGGTTCTGGAGTTAATAATTTTTTAAATATTTTTCAAAAAATTCTCGATTTTCTAGGAAAAAAATGGATGATTTTATTTGTTACTTATTTCTACACAAATCCTAATGTAATAATTATTGTTTTATTAAATTAAATTAATATTTATCACTTAGGGGCTAAAACTTCTAAATTAGGTTTTTTGAAAGTAGTGACAGTTAAAAATAAGGCGTCTTGCTTATTAATTATAGTGTGGATAAATAATGTAATGGTAGTAAGGTTCTCTCTCGAGTGGCAGCCGCGTAAACGTACGAAGGATACCCCCTACAAGGTGGTCCGATGGTTTAGTGAAGGTCGCGGGGAGCCGCTGGATGGAGCAGTGCAGGAACGTTCGGCATGGAGATCTTTGGGGGAAATTTTAGTCCAGCAGTGACAACTATCAGATGATGATGATGTTTATAACTAGATTAATGATGACGTTTTTAGTTGAATATTGGTATCAATCTCCCGTTTCGTATTAAAATAAACACCTTGTTCTTATGACTTTCTCGTTCTGACTTTTTGGATGTAAGGAGTATTAAGTTAATTTATGTTTATCACAAAAAGCGACTAGACGGGTCATTAGGACTACGGACGTTGAAATGTGAATGTGCTAATCGCACATTAAGTGAGCTTAAGGAGGGCAAAAAACAAGGAATAGTTTTGTGTTTTCCTGAGGATTCCGTAAATACCAAGGCGCATCATATTTCACTAACAGCAAATTTTTATTTGAAAGATTGTCCTACTTCCACCACTAATGCTTCTTAATTTATATCCAGCCTGATTTCCGTGTTTCAATGATGATGATGTTTCAAAAAAATCCATACATTCGATATTATGGTATCTTTCAGAGGTTGTTTCCACTTCTTGTTCAAAACTAAAAAGTTTCCGAGTTACTATGGTAGTTAAGATTTTCTGTAAATTTAAAAAAAATCCTTAAATAATTAGTTCTTCTTTTTCTTTTCATCACGTTTATTGGATGCGAGGAGTGCAAGTGACTTCATTATTATGAATCGCAAAACTACTAACGTTATAAGGATTATCGCCAATAAATCCAGGAAAAGCTTTTTGTACCAAGCTACTTGCAACGCCGGTGAACGAAGATGAGGGGCTCCTGCAATACGAATTACGTGTTCAACCCAATGTACTAGCTCTACATTTGGCGGCGTGGGTCGATGATGATAAATGAAGGACAACTGCTTAATTGTCTTAGTGTAACTGAAATATAAAGAACGATGAATGTTTTTTAATCCCTGATACGATGGAAAAACTTGGTGACAATTTAAGCGAAGTGAACAATAGTTTCCAGTAGTAAAGACTACTGAAAATTATAAGATTTACTTAAAGTTTCCGATAGACATAGATACGGACAACATCTAAGAGGATCGTGTTAAAAGAATAAATTCCGTTATTAGTACTGATGAATACAAAACATAAAATCTTTATTGGAGGGATTTCTTTTTCATCTGGGTTTACACTTTTGCTTGCTATTACGGAATTCAAGTAAGATTTAAAAAAATTAAACTTATATTCTCATATTGAAAAGGGAAATTCTCAAACAAAATACATACCTATGGTCATTAAGGATATCGTGAATAGCTGATTTCAAATCGTCAACGATTGCATAAGTGAGTTGGACCGACTTTGCGAATCCTTTCTGCTCAGCCCGGATAAAGTTAATAAATTGATCACCAAACACTGGAATACCAATTATGGGTACTCCAAAGTGGATCGTTTCTGTTGTCGACAGAAGTCCTCCGTGTGTTATAAACAACACACAATTGGGATACGCTGGAATTATAAGATGATTTTGATAAAGAAATTGCGAGAAACATTGAGCTCTTGGTTCGAACTGAGGTCATAAAATATTTGGATGTTGAAGTATATTTCGAATTGGCTTGTGTAAATATTAGTTCTATAATGTAAATCTACTGCCATAACAGCATTGAATGTGTTTCAGCTGCTTTTATATGAGAATCAGATTATTTTGGATTAATGACCTTCACTATTCAGGCTCACTGTCATTTAATACAATGTGATTTTGAAGACAAGAGCTTTTTATCAATGTCTACAGGTACAACGTTCACCAGGTAAATATAGTAAAATATATTTCGTACGGTTATATGACTTACATAGAATGCTTTGCTGTGGTGCCCATTGCAAGATGTGAACATTAGTCGGTCTGTTGGGCAAGTTCTCTTCAAATTTCCAGAGTACAGTCTGTTTCAATTCTCCAAACATTATCAACAGATTCTTCTTAATATCAGGAGGCAGATCCTTGCTTTTCAAGTTACTGCCCATGCTGAAGTAAATTACTCCGTGTTTGGAGTTGTCCATCACTGTTTTAAGGTCCTGTTAGTACCAAATTTTGTTAATTTCATTAGATTATTATTTTATACCCACACTTAGCAAACAAATTGTCGTTAGTTTATTTTGATTCATATCAAAATTAAACTTCTGTTAAAAACTAAAGATATTAAAAAGGATCTATATTATTTTCGTTTTTATTAACTACAGGTAGATTATGATTATAATAGATTTTTGGGAAATGTAACAAAAATGAAAGTCTTCAGCTGCGGCTTTTTAAATGTTGTGGGCCATCAAGGTTTTGTGCTATAAAAAAAAGATGTACTATGTTTTTTACAACTATTAGTTTGGCAATCTCTCTTTGGTTATATTTAAATAAAAACAGTTTTGAAAGAGCTTATAGTTTTGAGTCCTAGCTGACTTTTTCTAGGCCTTCGGCTTTCTCCTAGTAAAAGGCGAGTCCAAATAATATTTTTAAACTTTCCGTAGATGCATTTTGCGACTTTATTGTGATATAAGTAGTTCTCTTACTTGTGGCAAAGGTTTAACCTCTGTGTCGATATGATATCCTCCGATAGCTTTATAACTCAATGGCAACGTAAAGGGCTGTCCCATGGAAACGTGTGAGTTGCTCAACATAAGAGATACGTTATATTTCAGCTCGTCAAATGTTGGCACTATGTTGTTTCTTTTACGTGCAATCGGCGCTATTAAGCGATCGTATTGCTCACGTTCAACTGATGAATAGTAGCTAAAATGTCAAATAAACTTTAGATTATTGGCTGCAGAAATTTTTTATACAGTTAATAATGTAGTGTCTGCCAAGATCGAGTGAAGTGCTTGACAGATCGAAGATTACATTTAGTAGAAGTCGAGATTCAATAATGGATAAAGGATATAAATCCAGATACCTATAGTCTGAGTTTCATGTATAACAATAAATTTTTAATATAGGATAAAAGAATTACTAAAGAAAATGCAGTTTCATCATCGATACTGACATTTCACCGGCTCTCCTTACAGTCACAAATAATATTGTTTTTTAGTTGTTATTATAACAGTTTCTGATTTTAATTTGTATGAATTAAAAAATTATATATCAAGTTATTTCATGCACTTACAAGTAATCGAAAGCAAAGCCTGCTATTAGAGTCATCAACTCTTGAAGGCGTTGTGAGAATGTGAAAGGTGCAACGCTCCTAGACATACTGTGAGGAATATAATTTGGATTCGGTATCACGTCGATTAGCCTCAACACCATCCAGTGAGGTTCAAGAGTAGAGAATCAAATAAAGGGGCATTGGAATATTGCAGGCAGTCTGGAAATAAACGTGTAAGTTATGTATGAAAGACAAACATTTTTATTCAATAGAGATTCCCTTGCGAAAATTGTAATTATCGTCATAATAAAAAATTTCCACATCGATCGGTCCTGCGTCGCTCACATCCATGTCTTTTCACAGCATGTTTTATAATAAATGTTGAAAATTCTAATTTTGTTCAAATTCTGTTTTACTTATATCTATTTTATAATGCGTTGCAGCTTTATATTTGTTTGACATACGGTTGAACCGATTTGGATCAAATTTCATATAGCTGAAAAATATTTTTGTACTCGTTGATCAATGTAAAATTTCTTTTTTTATCTTACCCTGCGTATAAATCGTTGTAAGTCCATTCACCTATAATCAGGTCGTAATGTTCATTCGGATCATTCAGTAGCTTCTGTACGTTAGTATTTTCCATTGTCATGCTACTTATATCAACCATAAGAGCGAAGAAAGAATTCATTTCTGTGTTATCAATCTTCTTGTCCAATATAGCTTGCAAACTAAGAAGGTTATCTTAAACAGGTCAATGGTAGAAATTAGGGGAGAATAGCGAATTAAGTCTATTCTTGCCTAATCTGCATTATGACTTAAATCTTGAGTTAGTCTGTCTTAAGTACTCTACCGAATAATTTGTACGGACCTAAACTAAAAAATAAGTCGATTGATATTAGCGCCATATACAATTTACTTTGCGTACTAACTACTGCGTAATATTATTTAAGAGAAATTTTTGAAGTTTGTTATAAGAACTTCACTTGGGATTATAAATGTACGGTTCTTGTAAATTTCGATGATTAAAACTGATTTTTTTAAATATTTTTGCCTTTTATATTTCAAGATTGATGGTCAACTACAAAAAAGTAAGGCATCTTAAGGTGGAAAAGTTACTTGGCAACTGTGATGCCTGTCTACTTTCGTGTAGGAAATTCATTCATATTGAATAATTATTACTTGATACTGTTTTGTAGTTGTCACTAACATCGACAACACGCACAAGCGAAGGCACTTTCATCTCTGGATTTGCTGTAATGAATGTAACCTGGAAAATGAAAAGCTAACATTTATTACTTGTGTAATACATTGCAACGGTTTGAGGATAATCCTCATAAATATTTTAGTACTTTTTGTACATTTAGTATTATTAAATAAGATTTTATCAATAATGCAACGAATACACAGGTTCTTAACAAAAAGGTATCCGTGTAGTAAATTTAAACTTCCGTTTCGCAATAGGTATGGTACCATGGGAGGAATTTTGAGTTAAACTCTTCTCAAATACAATGACAATTAAAATTAGACCAATTTGTAAATATTTACGCGAAGTCGTATAATAAAAGGTGGAAAATATATACTAGTTAATTTGAAAACGATCTGGTAAATTTTAAATTCATTCAAATAACTTATTTAAATAGATTGAAAGTATTCTAATATGTACTTATTATCAGGATATCTATAATAAGTATCTAATATGTAGTTTGTCGAATGAAAGTACAAAAGGTGCTTGGAAACGACACAATGATTATGTTGAAAATCATTTTCGGTGATTGCCGTACTTCAGAATTATTTACAGTTATATCTTATCTTTATGTCACGAAGTCAGTTTTTATGTCGACTTTCGTGAATTTCGATGATTCGATGACTTTCGTCCATCAGTAACAAAAAACATTTCACATTCAATACCTTATGTCCTGTTTTCGTCAAATGTTTCAAAAATCCATTGCCAAGGATGGAATGACTTTTGGATGGAAACGGAGATACAAATAGTATTTTGTATCCTACACATAAAGACGAAATAGTGAGCAGTAGCACGAGGGAGTATCGTATATCCATTATCTGAAATAAAAATATGATAAGTTGTTTTCTTCTTTTAGATACTTACACTTCTTAACACGAACATTAAAAACTAACTTAGCTAGACAATAATATTTACATGCTGATGTTTCGCTGTGAAAGTCTACTAACTTTGTTTACTGGTGGTAGGTAGGTCTCTTGCTAAACACCGTTTGGGTAGGTATCAGCCCTGTGGTCTCGGGCTATTAAGAATAGGATTAAGGTATTCTCTGCCTGTCGTACAATGCGACTAAAAGTCCTTAAGTTCGTGAGCCTTGAAGATGGGGGACTTCAGAGCTCAATAAACGAGCCCTAGGAGAACAGCAAATGCAATGGAGGTTTTGTATTTTCCGTAGCACAGCGTGGGTGCTAAGGCGGGCTTCGCTCTTCCGTAGGAAGTTTTAGCCAGAGTGCTGGGGGGCACCTGTATGTTCTGTAGGAGATCCCGGATTCCTTCCTAATGCACTGACGGAGATCACTAAGGGGGTAGGTAGGTAGGGTAGGTAGAAACGCCACATAACCACCTCCAGAAGCAGGGTATCTTTTAAAAAGATTTCCCTTGCGATAAAAGAAAAAGGTGCCACCGCAGTGTAATTACTGGGGTATCGATTTGACATGTGATGTTTTAAGGCGACGAGCGCTATGTGGTGTTATGAATACCGTCTTATCTAATCGCTTACCATCACGAAAATGTCCCGCTCGTCTTGTCGCTTCGTTGCATAAAAAAACTTCCTTTTTCGTTTCAAGACAGTGCAATGTTAATCTGCTCTTGAAGGGTTAGTAATTTTACTACATAAACTCCAATTCCTAATTCAATTCAGTAGAATTTCAATACTCTAGTTTGGAATAGAAACTTGTGTTGCTTAACATTAAACCACTAATGATTGTAAATATATATATATTGATTTTTTTTATATACAATAAAGCGACGGGACGAGCGGGATGTTCTCCTGATGGTAAGCGATACACCTACCTATAACAATGTGGCGTTTGTTAGGATGGTATATACTGCACCATGTATATACACTCTTCATCTGGAACACAGTATTTGTCGACTCCAATAGGCGCTGTGATGGTACCTAGACGGTCTCCGGCAACAGAGACTTACCACCAGTATTAGTAAAGGTTAAAACTTATTTGATTTTCCAAAAAAAAATTAAAATATAATATATGTTATAAATTAGTTTCAGTGAACACATAATATAATTTGCTTTATCATTATTTTACGCGCTTTCTGACAAAAAACCAAGATTAGGTTAAGAATACTTTCAGACGTTGGAATTAAAAAAAAAAAAGATAACGAGTGAGTTGAATAACAGACTACCAAATTCTGTTATTAAATTTACCTAATAGTAAGTTTACCTAATTTTTATTGACTAGATTAGAAGTTATTTAAACCATATACAATAAAATATTATAATTGTTATTGTTCATTAAATTGGAATTATTATACATGATCTTATATTAATAATACGTCCTTACATATGAAATTAGCGTTTCGTCGTACTGACGACTTTGATCTGAAATCTCCTCTTTGGTAAAGAATTCCAAATTCAAATTTATAAATTCATTTAGCGAGTACATTTGAGTTTTGAAAAGTCATTCATTTGTTTTTTTCTCATTATTTTTTTCTTCGGCGTCGCTTATTACCGCACAATGGAAAACATGAAATATCGGTATATTTACGAGTACGAGCTTTACCGTGGCACCAGTACCAGTGCTGCAGGAACAGCTCGAAGGATTAATGATGTGTACGGCGCTGGTGTCGCAAAAGAAAGCACGGTACGTTTTTGGTTTCAACGTTTTCGTTCTGGACATTTCTACCTTCAGAACCAACCCTGTGGACGGCCGGAGACCAAAGTGGAAAATGAAGAATTAAAGGCTATTGTGGAAGCGGATTCATCACAAAGCACTTCAAAGATAGCTGCAGGCTTCGGGGTAAGTGACAAAACTTTATTAATCCATTTGAAGAAAATCGGGAAAGTAAAATAACTTGAACGATGGGTACCTCATGAATTGAGTGAATCGAACTTGCAGACACGCGCCGACTGCTGCTGCTGTGTTACTTTGCTCAACCGACACAATGATGAAGGGATTTTAAATTGAATCATTACTTGTGATGAAAAGTGGATACTGTACGATAATCGGAAGCGATCATCGCAATGGCTGAACCCTGGAGACTCAGCCAAAACTCTCTAAACGAAAATTGATTCAGAAAAAGTTACTTGTGAGGGTTTGGTGGACCAGCGCCGGTGTCGTTCACTACAGCTTTCTAAAATCTGACCAAACGCAGCAACTGCAGACCATGAAGGAAGAACTAGCTGCTAAACAACCGAGATTGGTCAATCGCTCTAGGCCACTGCTGCTTCACGACAACGCAAGATCACCACCACTACACACTGCACAACAAACAACCACTAAGTTAGATGAGCTACAATTGGAATATCTGCGACATCCACCGCACTCCTCGGACCTTGCCCCAACACAATACCATTTTTTCCGGAATTTGGACAACTTCTTACAAGCAAAAACGTTCAACTCCGATGCGGCAGTCCAAACCGCCTTCAAAGAGTTTATTGCTTCTCGCCCCCATGGTTTTTTTAGTAAAGAGATCAATGAACTACCTATGAGATGGCAAAAGTGCATAGATAACGACGGTGGATACTTTGATTAATTAAATATATTGTACAAAAAAAAAATTACTTTATATTCCTCCTTTACAAAACGGAAATTTCATATGTAAGGACCTAATATAACACAATGTCTAAAAAAACTGTTTTACTGGTAGTACGTTTCTGTTGACGGAGAACTTCCAGGTAGGACCATTTATATGCAAGAATTACTGTGTTCCGGTTTGAAGAGCGTTGTAGCTTTAATTACTGAGGTAACGGGATTGCGTTTCAATGAAAGCAAACCTATGTAAAACTATATATAAGAAGAGTAGATCAGGAGTTCATCAAGTGTATGAAACAATATCGTTACATGTAAAGGAGTGAATCAAATCAACTATTAAAGTAAAGAGTATTTTAAATATTAAACAGGATGACCAGCTATTACTATATGTTGATATAGCAATAACTGGTCATGTCTATCATAAAATCTAATAACTGAATTGTAGTAAAACAGACAGGCAGACATTATCTACGAAAATATTTAATTTCTATTACCTCTATCGATTATATTCAATGTTATACTAGAAACTTACGAAAACTATTGTTATATATTAAAAAAATATTATCGTTATTAAATATAAATAGATTACTTCGTTGTAAGATATTTTTATTATAGACTGACGTATTTCTTTTTAATCAATTTTTACTCCTTTCTATTCAACTATCTGCGATAGGGTAACAAAATGGTTACTTACCTTATCTTATTTAGTTGTACCCCATAAATAATTAAATTAATTAAAATCACGCAAAGGCTATCATCAAATTTAAAAGTATTTTTTTTTTATTTATGTATGTATCGCGATTTCAGTTGTTAGTTTGGACAGATACATCAAATAACTGTTTTCGTATCGGCGTCTAGTGCACATATTCGGTTTTTATTATTTATAATCAGACAGCGTATACAGACGTAGTAACTACATCCGGTATCTCATTATGAATCAAATTTGTATCTAAACTTAATTAAACAGATATTTATTTATATATTTTATTTTAGCATGATTAGGCGAGTGAGACGTTTACCTGATGGTAAATCGTACACCCATAACAACGTTGTGCTGGTTAGGAAGTTATATAAACATTGTGCTTGTCGCCTTGAGACAAGGATGTTAAGTCTCGTTACCCCAGTAATTTCGTTAGCACCACCCTTCAAACCGGAACATGCTAGTGTCTGCTAACTACTGTTTAACGGCAGGAATAGGCGCTGCGGTGGCACTACCTAGACGGTATCCGGCAAAAGGGACCTACCACTAGTAAGTAATATTTAATTCACTTTTACGATACATGTTACTTACTAAATCTTCTATGTCTATCTTTTTATATAAATATAATGAAAATGAGTTTCGTTTGTTTCCCAATCACGTGAAAACTAGTGAACGTATCGATATGGGAACATGACCACTCAAAGCGGAATGACTTGTAGATGGTTATAATTCGAAGCATTTATTTTGCGAAGGGATGGTAGATGGTAGATCTCTTTGATTTTAAATAAGAGAACAAATGTTCTGGTTATAAATAATAATTTCGACTTTGATCTGCTGAAGTATGCAGGAAGCAGCTTGATAAGTGCATGGTGTTACTGATTGATGTTGAGATTCAGCAGCGGGCGTCTATCAGTTGACAATGATGACATAGATTTGATACGGAAAGCAATTTCTGTAAACATGAAAGTATATTTGTGTCTCCTCAACATTGTGTTATTTGTATTAAGAAAAATTTGCAAAAATGTATAACAATTTTGGAAATAAACCATAAGTCATCATCATCATCGTCATTATCATCAGCAGATAGACGTCCACTGCTGGAAATAGGCTTCCCTCAAATATCCCCATATGCAGCATAGCCTCAGGTACCGCTGAGCACTAAGGGCTGTTGTATGTAGGAGCCAGTATATGGGGGGATTTGGGCCATTCCCACCACTCTGGCCCAATGCGGGTTGGCGGGAGCCAGAGCCTCGTTTCATGATTAGCAGGTTGCACCTACAGATGAGGTATTTTTTGGTTGTGTTTTGTGTTTTTGGAAATGGTTTTCTCAATCTGATCGCCAAACTTCAGTTTGAAGAGGGCATCGGATGATGATGATGAGTGGTTGACTGCATTTCCACTTGTTGTTAAATGGAGATATAAACCTCAGTATTCTAGAAAATTCCTATTCACTGTCTTAAAGTTACATTTGGCGGCAGTTCTACGACGGCAATTCTTCGCTGTTCATATATAGGAATATCCAGGTCAGTGGTATGAATGACTGTCTACACGTCCTATGGTAAATAGATCATGGTGAAAGACATAAAGCGAGAATTAAATATTTATTTAATACATTACATAGTGAATGGAGAATACCTAATTTTTTTTCTTTTCCTTACTTACATTATCAGATATGTAGGATTTTAATAACATTTTAATTAGATACGTTAATGTGATCAATACAACACATATAATAGCAACAAGATCCAGGTAAAGTTTTGAGTACCACGCCATATTTAAAGCGGGCGATCGAAGATGCAAAGCGCCTCCAGTACGTATTACGTGCTCCACCCAGTGCACCATCTCATCCCCAGGTAGTACAGGTCTGTCATGGTACACGAGAGACAATTCCTTTGCTCTTTCGGAGTATCTGTGCATTAAACAGAAGCAAGGTCACAACAAAGCGAGAAAGTTCAATCAGTGATTAGTGATACGCCCGTCCATTAAAATAAAGTGCTAGTTTATAGTAAATAAGTAGCTAGTTAGTAAATGTTCACACACACTGCGCTCATCCCTTGAGGATGAAAATTGTAATCTTCTTATCCGAGTATCCATTATTAAAATTTTAGTAATTTGATTTACGATTAGGTAAGGAGGATTCGAATCTTTGAACTGAGTTCTGTAGACTCTAGCTTTAATCATTAGGTATTTTGAACGAGATACTGCTCAAACATAAAGCCTTGCAGGTCTTCCAAAATCACAGTGCACCAGCAACAAGCATGACAATGACCCTCTTAATCTCTGGACTCGTCTCACTGAGACATTACATGATACCTCTCTGTTACTATCATCGACCTTAATTTAGAAATACATATATATCACGCCTCGTTCCCAGTGGGGTAGACAGAGACCACCTCTCTCGCTTCCTCCACTTTCATGAGCGTCTTCATGCAAGCTCGTCGGCTGCGTGTACTCTTGACCCGGCCTTTCTTTACATCTTCGATTTGATCAGAATATGTCCGCCAAGGTCACCCTGCACCTATTTTTCCAATCATTCTAACCTTGTGTACCTCTTTAGTTAATTTTCTTTTATTTATTCTTTCATTTAGAATACAATAATATTTCTACACTGCTGGCTGGCGGTAGAAATAGACGTTGCAGTCGTGTGGAAGTACAAAAGGATCAAGATGAAACGATTAGAAAAATATTCTCACAAAAAAACTATTTAAAATGTTCGAGTATTATGTAATAAAAAAAACGACGAAAGCAAAAAGCCTACACGTTGTCTGTGTTTAAAATATCTTGTTGACACTTGTTCCGAACAATACTTACTTGGGATCACTGAGGATATCATCTATAGCCATTTTCAAGTCATCAATCATAGAGTAAGATAGATCAACTTTCTTCGCATAACCTTTGTTCACTGCTCTGACGGTGTTACTAAACTGGTCACCGAACACCGGAATTCCAATAACAGGAACGCCGAAGTGGATCGCTTCCGTTAAAGAAAGGTATCCACCGTGTGTAATGAAAAGGACACAATTGGGATGAGCTGGAACCAGATTTAGTGGTATGTAATTTTTTTTACTATCAACAAACTTTGTAATCACCTGCAATTAACTTTCGATCGATAAAAATAACGGTGTATGGAATATTATATTATTAATTTCTTTGCATTTAAATAACATAAAAATAAACTTAGATTAAGATGCTAAATTACTCAAAATAATATTAATTGGTCTTCATCTTCCTTCTTAATAATAACGTAACTAAATAAGTTACAGAATATTTATTTAATTTTTTAAAAAATAGAGATAAGTTACAATCGTCCTCACAAACATTTCCAGAAGGGCTTAACAGTCTTTATCAAATTTTCTTTGTGAAAAGAGTAGACTTCTAGTCTTATCTATCAATTTGTGTGCGTTTTGTTAGGATGTGTTCATGGTAGTGTATATAACTCCACAGTGAATGAATCGCTAATATGTAAAGGTTGTGGCGAAATTTAAAACTACTAATGGAAATGTTCGTACCTAAAATACTATGTTGTGGTGCCCACTGCACGATATGGACATTTTTAGGCCGGTTTGGCAAATCATCTTCAAATTTCCAAATTATTGTTTGTTTAAGATCGCCGAATAACTTTAATATATCACTTTTGACTTCATCAGGTAGCTCTTTGCTTTTCAAATTAGAACCCATGCTAAAATATATGACACCGTTTTTCGCATTGTCCATGATATCCTTCAAACTCTGAAAAACAAATATGAGCTTATGACATTCGTCAGCAAATTTTTAATAATAAGTTGTGTTCGTGTTAATTTGATTTTGTTTTGATAGTTTAAAATATTAGTGAGTTTTAAACATGAAAATTATTCCTTTCTCGAATATTATCTTTGATAATCTATAGAACAATGATAGTATGAAACCCCATTGTATTATTATAGGTTTGTTTAACTTTTAAACATCCTTGACTAATTAAGACTTTTTCTTGTAAAGAATAGAAGTTCACTATTGGATTACTATTTCTACTTTAATATTAATATTTTCATAAAGTTTACCTGTGGCAAAGGTTTCACATTAGTATCTATATGATACCCTGCAATAGCTTTATAGCTCAGTGGTAAACGCATCGTTTGTCCCAAAGACTCGTGTGAATTCCCAAGCATGAGTGATACATTCCGTTTTAATCCTTCGAATGAAGGCACAGGCTTTCCAAGTTTTGTTAAGATTGGTGCAATAATTTGTTCATAATCTTTATTCTCAATGCGAGACGATGAGCTGATAATGATAATTTAAAATCAAACAACTTATTAAAAACTTATAACCAATGATAGACCTCCTATGCCTGATATACGCATAAACGGTCCAGAAATGGGATAAATGTTTGAGAATACTACTTACAAATGTTGAAAAATCAAACCATTGATCAGATGTAATAATTCTTGCACACGTTGTATAAATGTGAACGGGGGTGCACTGCTGGACGTAATATCTTGGGTGTATGCAGGGTTCGGCAATTCGTCGATTATTTTGAGCACCATCCAAGATGGTTCCGACGACGAGAACCATATGAAAGGACAGTTATAAAACGCGGGTAGGCTAGAAATTAGTAAAAAAATATTTAGTACTTAATAAACAACTGTAAGTTAATTAAAAATTCATCAAAATTCAATACTTCAACTAGAAACATTTCTTACGCAGACTTTTTAAGAACCTAATGGACAGAAAACTTGAGATTAGTGAAGTTGTACTGTTGAATTCCACAGCCACAAATATTCACTTCAGTACATTTATCAGTTCTTTACACTTTATGTTATACAGATTCTTCAAACCGGAAAGCAATGTTTGCACACTATACAGGAGAAAATGACGCTACTATTGTTTCTAAAAAAAAAACGATTTATAACAAGTAATGGTCAGGGAGTTTGGATGAATAAGTAATAAATAACTAACGCGGCATATAGTTCATTAAACATCCATTCTGCTATTATGACGTCGAAATGTTGATTTGGATCGGTGATCAGCTTTCGCATAGCCTCATGTTGCAGTGTAGATAGACTAACACCCCTCATTGTCGACACAACAAAAGCCAAATTCAATACGTCGAACTCTTTGTCCATTATCTTCTTAACGTTAACCAAGTCGTCTAAAACAGTAAAGAAAATCGATTCAAACCGTATTCTTATTGAAACTTTATAGTTACTTATTGGTAGGAATGAAATTATTGGATGTAGAGCCAGGACAGGATCGATCCATGTGCACAGTACTGAGGGTTTATTGACTGATGAAGATAAATATAAAGGTTTATGATTTACACATTAAAGCAGTGAGACTCACCTCATCAAACATGATACACTTACTCATATAAACAGATGCTTTGATTGTTTTACTTGGGGAAATGCCTTCATGTACCAGCCCTCCCGGGGGCAAGAACAGGTTATGCCGGACTTGCACTAACTAAAACCCGCACGATGTTCCACCGTTGTCGCTTTATGGCAGGGCCACGGAAATGCTTTTGCAAATCTCTGTGACCCCGCCAGCACCGGCTGCACCCTACAGCTCCATTTCGGGAGGATAACACCCCTTTCTTTTACCTTTGTAAGGGCGCGCCGGAACATACAACGTCGGTTGGGTATGTTCCACATAGCTTCACCGTGGGTGACGAAGGTGACCAAGTCCCACTACGACACGATAAAGCGGAAACCTGTTCTGGAGGACTGAAGGATGTCGCGTATACAGGTGGGTTGCCGATGCATTCTTTCACACGAAATCTTTAATGACGAAATTAGACCGTAAATTCGTCGACTAGTCAACACGACATTGTTACTCGTACGGTACTGATAACGCCATATTCGTCTACGCAACGTGACTGTTCTAAAATCAACTCAATTATTTGTTAGTTAAAGATGTAATTCGCTTAAAGTTAACTGGATTTACTTATATCAGTCGCGTTGCGGAACAGTCGTCTACGTGAAGCACTTATTTAAACAAACACTGTGATTTAAAGAACTCAGTTCAAGTTTGTTCAATTAACATTTGAACTGAATTAACGGAGTAATCGCATTGCTAGTAAACATATTTGAACATTGTGATCGTTTAGTTTTGCTGTCTAATAACTTTACTAGTCCACTCATGGACTGTGAACGGTGGGCGCAGTCCATGGTCTGTTTATTCAAAACTAGTCCGCACATTCAACGCCCATTTCTAGTCGCAAACTGGTTTTAAATATAATTGTCTATCAATAAGTTGTACTTTTTTATCATATTTCAACACAGCTTGTTAACTTACTTAACGATTCATCGGGATTGTCGCCAACATTTATTTCTGTCAAGTTTTTCACTGGCACATTATTAGGCATCGCAGTCACTATTGTTACCTAAAACATCGATTTTTATAACAACAAATTTCATGTTTTACATTATAATGTTACTAAAATTAATAAAATAATGATAAATATAGTTTACACAATTAATGATATAAATACCTCATGTCCAGCCTTGATCAAATGTTTAACCAGACCATATCCTAACAAAGCATGGCTTTTGCCTGGCATTGGCGAAACTATCAGAACTTTGTACGCATCGCTGTATAACGACATTGTCAGAACTATCACGTAACATGTAAAGTAAAACATTTCGATAAACAATAACTGAACACTGTTATTAATTAAAAATTATTAAAGCCTATAATAAAAGTACAGTAAATAAACAATACAACAATTATAATGTACAAATCAGTTGCACGATTTATAACGTAAATACAGATACAACAAACTAGCTCCTTTATACTGGATTGTGATACGGAATCGTTATCTTTAATACTATTCTTTATCTTATTTGACGTTATATAAGTATAACTTGGTCTTAAATATTTTGATTTTAACGTTATCTTGCCTAGAAATTACTCTGCACATTTTCGAATATTATTTCAAGTAGCGGACGAGAAATGATACGGAATATATAAATCTACTAGTAAACCAATATCCAACTTTATACTTAATTACTTCTGTTAAATCTCTGTTGCAGGAAACTGTCTAGGTAGGTATGACATGTGCATTTTTTCTGCCACCAGACAGTACTGTGCAAACATCATTTAATTCCAGCTTGATAGTTACTGTACCTAATAATATTATTGGAGTACCGAGGCTTAATATCTGATATCTCATAGCATATTGTGGTAGGTAATAACTAATGAAAGGATCAATTAACTAATAAGAGGATCATTATTATAAGCAGGCGTAGTATTACTTACTATCAGGTCTTCCTCGAATCGTTGCTTCCTTAAATAAAAAAAATTTTTACAATATGCTTATATCACTCACATTTTAATTTTCTATTTATTATTACAATAATTTGGAAAATGTATTAAGAAAGCAATGGCGTTATTTAACAAAATCAACAAGTGTTTATAGTTTATGCGTAAAGTTATTATTAAGGTTTCTATATACATCAAGTTAGTACGTTGGTAAGCGCAGAAAAATAGAAAAAAAAAATTGTTATAATAACAAGACAAATGGTACAACAGTAAATGTGGAAATTTTTTTCTAGTAATAATATAATATTAGGTCCTTACATATGAAATTAGCGTTTTGTACGGGAGGAACATAAAGTCAATTTATTGTCGTAAAATATATTTAATAATTTAAGTATGCACCGTTGTGATCTATGCACTTTTTCCATCTCATAGGTAGTTCATTGAGCCATGCACTAAAAAAACCATGGGGGCGAGAATCAATAAACTCTTTGAAGGCGGTTTGGATTGCCGCATCGGAGTTGAATGTTTTTGCTTGTAAGAAGTTGTCCAAATTCCGGAAAAAATGGTATTGTGTTGGGGCAAGGTCCGGGAGTACGGTGAATTTCGCAGACATTCTAATTGTAACTTATCTAACTTAGTAGTTGTTTGTTGTGCAGTGTGTGGTGGTGGTCTTGCGTTGTCGTGAAGCAGCAGTGGCCTAGAGCGATTGACCAATCTCGGTTGTTTAGCAGCTAGTTCTTCCTTCATAGTCTGCAGTTGCTGACAATAGAAATCTGCCGTAATCGTTTGGCCAGATTTTAGAAAGCAAACACTCACAATTAACTTTTTCTGAGTCAATTTTCGTTTCGGGCAGGATTTGGCTGGGCCTCCAGAGTTCAACCATTGCGACGAGCGCTTCGATTATCGTAAATGAATTTATAAATTTGAATTTGGATTTCTTAACCAAAGAGGAGATATTTCAGATCAAAGTGGTCAGAACGTCAAACCGCTAATTTCATATGTAATGGGTTAGATGGCGTTTAGCTACATAGATTCACGATATTACTTATTCTTCAGTCTTGTCAACAATAGCCTCGACGACGTGTTTTATGAACATTGATTTAGTTATAAAAAAGTATAAATCTGCATCAGCAAATTCCGAGTTATATATTACAGAAGCTCCATATTATAGCAAGTTATTACAAAATGCACATATCTGGCATATGTACTTTTAATTTACAATATTCGTGTATTCCGTTTCGAAAATGTACAACAATATGATAATACTTTTTATCATTCATACTGTAATTAGTCAGATGTTTACACGGTAGATGTCACTAAAATCAATCAAGTATGTAGTGGTAACTTTTACATTAAAAAAAAAACAGAAACAGTATATAAATATTTATATTAAAAGTATTAACATTCAAAAACTTTCTCAATAATATATTTTGGGTTAGACATAATAAATATACGGCTTAAACTATTATCTTATATAAATATAGATTTTTTAAAAAAATTCTATAATGTTGGTATTAGTAAAAAAATTCGCAAATTTAATAAAAATAATTAAAAGAAAAATTATATAAATGCTAATAATCTGATATACAGGTAACTTTAAGTAGTAGATAATGCTAAGTTCTGATAACCTTGAGCCAACAGAATGGAAATTTATATATTCAGTCATGTTGATTTGCAAATAATTCTACTTAGAAAATAATAGACCATATAGTCGATAGAATGAGGGATGTTTTTTTCAGTATGAACTATCGTCTACGTTGTAAATTTTCCGTTGTGATAGATATCTTTATTCTAAATAGTTTATTAACACGATTCGTACTATGATTGTATTTCCAGATAATATCACATGTCGTACACTGTATGTGTATTAGTACTATTAAAATTACGAAGAAAAAGTATTAGGTACATAAATTAGACATTGTAGTGAAGAGGTCTTTTCAAATCAGTCGGTTATGAGAAGGATGTGTTTATTTGCTTATATTGTTCATATCCTTTATGTGAATAAAACGTTTAGATGATCAGGATGTTACCCTAAAGATAAAACTATGTTTTTCTATTGCAGGGCTGGGTGGTTTGCATGGGAGGGGGGGGCCCTCTTACTGTCCACTAAGCGTTTTGTCCCGGCGAGAGGTACAACCCTCCCGGGGACCTGCTTTAGGTGTAGTGCAGGGAGACACCGGTGCGTTCCGTAGGAGACCCCAAAGCCGCAACGCACTAAGGATGACCACCGATTGGGTTTTAGTGCGTAAAAATCCCATATAAAGTTGTTGTCTCTCCAGAAGCACAGTATCTATTTTTGAAGATTTCTCCTGATAATAAAAAAAAGAGGAGGAATTTTTGCGTAAAGATTGCTGGATACGTAACTGATTTGTGATCATGAACGAGAGCATAAATTTTAGTGAAAAAGTATTAAGCAAGAGGAGTTATTATTAGAAATGTCCTTAGTTAAAACTTTTCAAGCTGATTTAAAAAGGATGTTTTTGGTAGATTTTTGAGCTGCTATACAGGAAGAGTATCCCGAACACAAAGCGGTGAATTTCCTTTTACTCTACTACAAAATATTTATGCGAGAGTAGCTTTTCACAACTGGTCATGATAAAAGCGAGTAGAGTAGAAATCGAATTGATACCAAGTCAGAATTAAGGTTAATATTGTCTAAAATTACTCCTAACATGAGGTCTATTTGCGACAAGAAACAAGCAACGCCACATTAATATTAAAAAGGTATTTCTTTTGGGACTGTATTTGTTATCTTTTTTTTTAAATAATAGCCTTATTTTCTTCAATAAACAATTTTATTATTTTCTTTGGGGGGAGGGAGGGATTCAATTAGATAACGGGTTCGCAGTCATCTTGAAAATTTTACACACGTTTTTGTAGCGAAAAGTTTGAGAACCCCTGCTTCACTGCAACAAACCTGCGAGATTGTGCTCTTCGGTTTAATTAATGTTGATATTTATAGCATCTTACAAATAATCTATTTACACATAATAAACAAAATTAATTAAATATTTAGAGCTTATTAAAGTCTAACAATATTTATATCAATACAGTCTACCTTTGTCATCACATCGCTCCCACACTTTTAGTTTTAAGTTTCTATTTTGTTACTTCAAGTGTTTGTTGATAAATAAATGTATCACTATGTCTTTATATCATATATTATTTATACAATTACATTATAATTACTTCTGTTTCCGTTTTTTCTTATTTACTGATTTATTGGATACAAATAATGATAAAATGCTGTTGAAAAGATATTTCAAAAGTAAAAATCCGAAAAATACAACAGCAACGAAATCTAGATATGCCTTTTTATACCATGCCACATCTAGAGCGGGGGATCGGAGATGTAGCGCTCCTCCTGTTCGAATGACATGTTGAACCCAGTGCACCAGCTCGTCACCAGGTGGTACTAATCTGTCGTGGTAAATAAAGGACAACTCCTTCGCTCTTTTGGAGTACCTGAAATACAAAAATGTAGTGGTGATACGAATCTTCTGACGCGGGCTTAACTAATTAATGAACTATTTACTTAGTGATAAGTAATTTAATTAGAAGTTATGATAGTTCATTTTGTAAAGCGGTTGTAATCGCAAAACACTTCAAAGAGGCGTCAGTTTAATCTGTATTATGTAAGATCTTAGAATAAAGGTAAACATTGTGAGGAAATCGAGATGTTTCAAGAACTTTCACTTGTCCAGTGTTGTAGAGCGGGGCAAGCCAGAAATACCATTGGTGGGAACTTTAAGCGAGCTGATTATGAATTTATTTAGCATATTCTTTGTTATTTGTAGTCAAATCAATTTGTCTCAGTTATATAATTGATTTAGATAAGCTTTTCTGTAGACGTATGCCTCTAACTAGTAGAGACTTGTTTCACCGATCTGTCTATGATGTATGTAGGTCTATTTTAATAATTTCATCGATCAAACCGTTATAATAGTTGACATTAATTGATTTATACTTACTTGGGATCATTGAGAATATCTTCAATAGCAACTTTTAAGTTGTTAACCATGGAGTAAGAGAGATCAACTTTCTTCGCGTAGCCTTTCTTTACAGCTTTTATCATATTACTGTACTGATCGCCAAATACTGGTATACCAATAACTGGAACGCCGAAATGTATGGTTTCTGTTAAAGACAGATATCCTCCATGTGTTATGAATAATATACAATTTGGATGCGCTGAAATATAATTGAAAACTTTAACTAAATTTGTTCCTTGGTTAGTAAAATTCTCATTCAATAACATATCATACAAATTTATGTGAGAGAATAAAGTCTCATACATAAAATACTGTGTTGTGGTGCCCATTTGACAATGTGTACATTTTTGGGTCGGTTGGGCAAATCATCTTCAAATTTCCAAATAACTGTACGCTTGAGATCACCGAACATTTTTAATAATTGTTTTTTAATTTCGTTTGGCAACTCTTTGCTTTTTAAATTAGAGCCCATGCTGAAGTATATAACACCGTCTTTGGCACTATCCATCACGGTTTTCAAATCCTAAAAACGGAAGATTGTGATGTTACTTTTTATCGTGAATTATCATTTTAACATTGTTTTCTTTTTTAAAATCTACTATACTTTTTATGATTAGACTGTATATATGTATTGCTAAATACTATATTTTGTTTCTAATCGATATGCAGTATATTTTGCACATTCAAATACTAAACATCTGTGGCATGTATTTGGTTGTAAACTATGATGTACTTATTCTACAATCATCTTTCATAAGGTACATCTTATTATATTTGACTAAAATTAATTTCCTATTGTTACATTATGTTACAGTTTGTTTCGTAAAATTTACCTGTGGCAAAGGCTTTACATTAGTATCTATATGATATCCTGCAATAGCTTTATAGTTTAATGGTAAACGTATAGCCTGTCCCAGAGACTCGTGAGAATTTCCAAGCATAAGTGATATATTACTTTTTATCAAATCAAATGAAGGTAGAGCTTTCCCTTTTCTCAAAAAGATTGGTGTAAAAATTCGTTCATAATCTTCGCTTTCAGTCCGTGACGATATACTGTAAAATTAATTTGTTTCAAAAATAGAAACGTTGTTATATAAAATAAATAATTTTTGTAGAATACAACAGTAACACTTACAAATATTGGTACAGTAAACCGAAGGTCTGGTACGACAGTTCTTGAACTCGCTCTATAAATGTGAATGGAGGTATGTTCGTAGACAGTATGTCTTGGTTATACGAAGGATTTGGTGACTCGTCGATTATTCTCAATACCGTCCAAAAGTGTTCAGAAGATGAGAACCATATAAAGTGACAGTCAAATATTGCATGTAAGCTGGAAGTAAACACAATATTTAGTTAGTCACTATAATGGAATTTGTAATACACAAATTCTCTTTAAATTCAATTGTTCATAGAATAATTCCTCTTAACCAATTTTAAATAACTTCCGCTTCTTTTGAGCGACTGTGATTTACCATCAAAGACGACAATGCGTCCGAACCTCAAAAGAGTCGTTTTCGTTAAATAAATAATTTAACCCGCAAAATATTTTTTTATAATATAACCCACGAAATGTTTCAAAATCCGAAATTGGTTAAAATCCAATTGTTTACCATCCTGGCTACGTGTGGGTTGGCGGAGTCTGCGTTTCCACCAAAGCTTAATAAAGAATGAATGCTCGTCTCTTCTATTTCTTTTCAAACAGATTTGTCGTGGTGGAGGTTTAGTGGGGTTTGAAATTCAAAAAAATTAGCTCGGTTCAACAAAAGTGTATTCCAGTGAAACTTTCATAGTATATTTTTAGCGATGATTTAATTTGATGATTGGTAATAATGCAGTAGATGTCACGTTTTTGAAGGAGTCTCAGAGATATTGGAAAATTTTGTAACTCACACAGGAAACAGATATATAAAAAAAATCATGGATTTAGTTTCTTTGTGTTATAATTATTATAAACTCTTATTGTTCTCAGCACTGAAATTCGAGGTTTTATCTCACAAGGAGCAAATGATAGCGGTTTATGAGAGAGGACATCGATTTCTCACAGTGGGAACACATTATTTATGTTTTATATTACTTACGCTGCGTAAAGTTCGTTGTACATCCATTCAGCTATGATCAAATCGAAGTTCTGTTTCGGATCGTTAATCAATTTTTGTACGTTGTCATGTTCTAATGTTAGTATACTTATCTCCCTTAGTGTCGTAACAACAAAGTGCAAACTCAGGACGTCGAACTCTTTATCCATTATCTTCTTAACATTTACTCTGTCGTCTGCAAATTAATTGAGGGTTATTTAATCAGTGCCGAGTATTATTTAAATTAGTATGCAACTTACTCAGCGAGTTCACTATTCTATCGCCCACATATATTTCCGTCAAGTTCGCCTTTGGTTCATACAATACATTCGAAGTAACTAATGTTACCTAAAAAGTAACATTTTATGTTAAGTAGGATTTGTGATCACGTTTTAGTAAAATAATGAATTTATTTATTTATTTTTTAAACTTTATACATAGATAAATGCAATGTATATAAAAAAAATTATATTAACATATTAGCATCTCCTGCGTTTGCTGTTCTTTTTTGTTAGTTAATTCTTTGGCATAAGTGTTTACTATTAAATAATTAAACCCTTGAATTATCATTATTACTTATTGATATATGATATAAATATGTACCTTATGTCCTGCATTAACTAGGTGGTTAGCCAAACCATAACCTAAATAAGAATGACTTTTTGCTGGCATCGGCGAGATTATAAGTATCTTATAAGCACCGCACAGTGATAACAGTGTAGAAAAAAACATCACGAAACAGGACTTAAATATAGCCATTTTTATAACTAAACAAAAATATATTTATTAATTTCCACTTTTCATTGTGTTTCACGTAAAAAAAATTAAAATGTTACGTATTAACTTTTTAGACAGATACGTCCTGTTATAACGAACAGTATTATTAAAATACTCCATTTAATGTGATAAAGTATCGTTTTATCTATACAACGGTAGGTAATCTTCTTAGATAAAAAAAAATCAAATAATTAGCATAAACCGGCTGACTAAAAACGCGCATACTGGTGAAATTTCGGATACGGACTCTGTGACGAATACGAAATGGTTTTGTCGATCGGTCAATAGTATTTCGACATAGTTGTCTATGAATTGAAGTATATACAAGAACGTCCCTGGAACTGGTTCCTATCTTGTCGTGGCGGTGAGGGTTAGTAACCGTTGCTTGATCAATCACAGTAAAGCTACCCGGCCGGCCCGTAGCGTAAAACCGCTCCAGCTGAGCTTAATTACGTTATTTAGGACTTGTGTCGGTGGACTGAGAAAGCAGACTCGTACTGCTCTTCGTAGACGTGGTAGATTCGTGGAGGTAGGGAGGTGTCGGTATCGCGACACGCCGCTCTTCCTCCCCTTTGCGACTAAGCAATGTCACACCGCTGATGCAGCGGTGGTGGGGCAGCGGGGGAAGAAGAGTGTCGGTAATGCGTTTCGCCGCTCTCTCTATCCTTTGCAGTAATATGTTTGGCGGTGGAGCTAAAGATCAGGATCCACCGTAGGAAGTCAGGAGAGATTCTATCTTGGCTCCCATGGCCTCCGAGACGGGACGGACGGATTTGAGTAATTCGGATCCGATGTAAAAAATATATGTATATATATAAGATGTTTGCTATGCACATACTGTAGTCGTGGTACCATATATGGTAGATGATATGTAACGACTACACAAATTCCGACTCAAGTGCGGGGGTCGAATGAATACTGGGTTGTTTATACGGCCCTTGTAATTGTGACGCCAAACAGACTTTTAAATGGAAATTATGTATGCCATAAAGTAGCCTACTACCCTCATCCAAAGACCGTGAGGACCGATAAAAATTTGTTGATGTTAATGAGTGAGTTGTATAATTTTTATGAATACAAGGCTAAATTCTGGATCAGAATTTTTTTAGTCAGATAATATGAAAGCCGGCTTAAAGCGGTCTATCAATACTGCAACCTCTTTAGGTTGCAGTATTGATAGATTTATTTTTTCTTCTTTTCTACCTTTCACTAGTAACTTGTGATGCCTTGACAAAACCTTATGAAGCCCTAGTAGGAGAGAACCACGTTAAGAGTTTTCACGGTGGAAAGTGTAAAAATAACATGAAAATCATCTTTAAGCTAAGAAAAGAAGAGAAGTTTTCATGGTAGATTGGAAAGAGTATTTGTGTAGACAAAGGATAAATCAAATATATGTAGAAGATTTTGTATAAGATCTGAGCAATATACTGATGATATTGAGATCAAACAGACTGCCATAATCGATAATGGGAACAACAAGTGTTTTGACCAGCATAATTCTAGCTTCGACTAGTATTGGTAGAAATTTTTTTAGTCAATAAAGAGATCGTAGAGTGACAAGGAAGTGACTTTACTGTTATCTTCAGAATTGTGTGTCCTCTAAGTAATAGTTTCGTCTATGTGGAGTCCAAGAATCTTAATGGACCTAGTATGTGGGATTAAAATTCCATTGTGTAAAACCGGGTTCAGATGATTGTGGTTTATTTTATATAACATTTCATGTCTATTTGTTATTATTACTTAAGCTTTTAAGGGTTAAGGGCGACACCGAAATCTTATCGCATGGATTAAAAAGACTACCAGGTACCAGATATTGCGTAAACATTCATAATAATTAATGTACAAAAATGGTCCATTCGTATTACAAACGGACACGATTTAATCTTGTTTATATTTAACGATAAAAACATTTGTTGTGAGGTTATTATTTGAATTGATATAAAGTTTGGAATTGATGGCATACACACACACGCAAACGTCCACGTGAACATGTGCGTACATGCAAATGAAAGCCACGCACCCACGCACACATTCACACCCACGCTTACCATACAGTTACAACTTCTCTTGGCATCATAATACTTGTAGTACGTTCTGTAGTATTTTGTGTTTTCATATAGCGCCTATTGTGATCTTTTCATTGTCTGGTTGATGTTCATAGTGCAACATATATGAAGAATGCGTGTGTGTGAGTGCGTGTTACATTATTATGTTTTATCTGTAGCCGCGGTAAAGTTTGACAATAATTTGATTGATAATTTGTTTTTGAGTAATAAACAGTAGATGAGTTTTTGACAGCAATCCTGTTGCAGTCGCAAAACAGTTTTGTTGTTGTATATAAATATTACGGCGCATATGTGTGTGTGTGCAGTATAAGATGTATGGCAGCTGTTATTTTTTGTAGTTTACATGTTTCTCTGCGCCCGAAGGCGCGTTTTCGAGATAATTTTCCGGTGCGTTTTAATTCATGTATAAAATTACAATAAATTTAATAAATATTGCGTATCCAAAGGTTCAAAAGCTTTTACATGGCTGTTTAATAATTTATGTTATATAGTTATCGTTAGCATTTGTAAGAAATTACAAACATTTAAGTAATAAATATTATACAGCTATTTTGTGATAAATGTATTAAACATTAAAAAAATACAGTTCCTTTATGATTCAGAAATTTTATAATCTTTATACCCTTTAGCTCCGGAAACAATGTGGGTTATAAAATGTTTATTTACGATACTGTTGATTAAAAAATGCAGTTCTTACAACATCTTATACTTGGCCCCATTACCCAGTGGTAGTCATGGGATACTGGGAGATGCATTAGTCAACGTCCTGGTGGATGCTGGACATGAGGTGAGAAATTAATGTTTTATTTTGTCATTAGAATTCAGAACAAATATTTTCTAAGCAATCAATTCACTCTTTCTGCGTTCTATATGTAGCTTTATATCCTTGACACTTTTATACTTGTAACTATCCAATATTTTTATTCAAGAAAGGGATAAGGCAAGCGAGACTTTCATATTGTTGTTGTAATATTTTTTTTTAACAAGTTTCAAGTACAAGTTACTCCGGGACCAAAACCGGTCGGAATGGTGATTTTACAATTGCTTGTGCACTATATTTGCATTTAAAGTTAAACGATCTCTGTGGTCATTGCCCTGTCGGTGTATATTTGTATAAACACATCGACTATAAATAAATATACACTGAGCTATAGTAAAACAATCTGCGAATACAAAACTTTATTATTGAACAATGAATTGATTTATAGTTACCATTAAAGTTATTATTTAACTTTCCTTCATATATGAAAATGTTGGTGGAATTAATACTGATTTGTGTTGCAAGCCCTATCCACGTTATTGTTGAACCAAACAAAGAAATGAACTTTAATGTTTTGGGCTTGTCATTTTTGTATTACCAGTAACAAAAATAATAAGGCCTAAACAGATTGGTGTGAGATTGGCTCACATTGATGTGAGACTGGCTCACAGGCCTCGTTTTGTCAGTATACATTGGTTATAGATCGATATGGTCATTAGTTATCTGAGCCTAATTCACAAAACGGTATTCTAACTAATATTGAAATTAGAAAAGTAGAGCCTCTTGGAAGTACTCATAGATATTACTATGGTAGTTCACATTTGTTTTCGAATCTGGTTAAATGGTATAAAAGATGACATACACCAACAAAGTCTGGGTGTAAGTTATAACATAAAAAAAATAATGATACATGTGACCGATTTCTTTGTTGGTTTCGGATATCAGCGATCTCAAATGCTTTATCTGTATATAGATCCATACATACATATACATCACGCCTCGTTCGTAGTGGGGTAGGCAGAGACCACCTCTCTCCACTTGCTACGATCCTGGCACACCTCTCTCGCTTCTTTCAGTTTCATTATCGTCTTCATGCATGCTCGTCGGTTGCGAGTACTCTTTACCCGGCCTTTCTTTAAGACATCTTCGATTTGATCGGAATATATCCGCCTAGGTCGACCTGCACCGATTTGTCCAATCATTCTTACCTTGTATTCCTCATTCGTTAATCTTCTCTCATCCATTCTTTCTACATAGCCGAACCATCTAAGCATCCCTTCCTCTATCTTTGTGACAAAGATATATAGATATACCAAGATATTCATTGACTCGACACGATATTTCCGAAACTAGACAAAAACAATCAGAATATGGTAAAGATATTGCTTCTGCCATTTAGAAGCTGGTTAAGAATGGATTTTTACAAAATTCCTTTCCCAAACGGAGTTGCGTGGGTGTTACGGTCAGCAAAGCAGGCGGGGAATAGATAGTAGTATTAGTATTATTTTTATAAATACTACTTGTGAATATTTTAATATAAATACTAAGTTCTTAAATACCAGTATCATCAAAATCGAAAGTCATTAATATAAAAAATATATAGCTTATAATTTAAGTACGGTGAAAATGATATTGTAGTATTGAATATTTGATTTTATTATAGGTTACCTATGTCACAGCTATGTCGAAGATGGTTTCTAGTACTAAAGTGAAAGTTATTTATCTGAGGGAGAACGAAAAGGTTTTTCCAGGTATAATTTACTTAACTTTTTAACCTTTCCCTACATAATGATAAAAATTTTATCCTTCACTCGCTGTTTGATCTATCGGCTACATTTAACTTCTTTTTTAACATCTATATTTTTAGATGAAGATCTCCAGAGCCAAAGTACTTTTCTATTTAATGAAGCGACGAGATGTACAGTTTGTTGACCTGATGTACGTAATACGCCTGCTCATAGCAATAAGGAATAAGGATTATGATCTTTACGTTCGTCACCTTGAGATATGTAACGATATATAATTTTGCTGTAGTGTATGTGTGTAGACAGCATAGACCTATCATTACAAAAATTAATATTTTCCCTAATCCCTGTCAGATATTTAAGTTGTGTGATATACCCAACTCTTCATAACTTCCGTCATCTCTGAATGTACTTCATACTGTTTCAACTTTCTCCCCTTCTCTTTTAACAAAATTATCTACATTTCTACGTACATATCTTTAAATTTTTAGTTCGCTAATCTCGCTAATCCACATGCCTTAAGATCGATGAAGCTATAAAAGATAATAGCACTAACGAAAAATAACAAAAACCTTTATAATTTGGTGGCTACCAGAAAAATTTGTTCACAAATTGTGAGATGTGTTTATCCAGTAATTCCATCTACCTGAATCATTGATGATCCGTTTTATTTCGCAGATGAGTTACTGAACATCACTTCAATAATTAACAATCTATCAGACATGAGACAAGATGATTACTTTTTCCCAATCATGGACAAATTAAGTTTGGTCACATTACAAAATGAGGAACTCCAGAAAATATTGAATGATCAGTCTCTCCGATTCGATGCCGTCATCGCCGAATGGATGTACAACGAAATGTATGCTGGGTAAGTTGTTGTTCGATACCTTTTTTCTTTAAATTAAACCAAAAGTCAGATCCTTAATTGAATTTAAGTCACCTTTTCTCTCCTTGCCCTATTATCAGTCTGCGTTTATCAACGACTGGATGTAGGTCTTTCCCATGGAGCACGACAAGTCCATATTGTGAATTGATGGTAACAATAAATTATTGGTACTAAGTTACTCATAACTCGAGTGGAAACTCCATGAGATTTAAGTGGAAAAGATTTTTACATATCTATGCAAAGTTATTATAAATACGCACTATCAACAAATAATAATTATTTAATAAATCTTAAAGTAATTAAAGTTTGTATCTGCGGTAGAAGATAGTAAGGTCATAACCATGACAGCTGGACACGGACAGACTATCATTAGAGATAAACACACAAATATATTAACTTAAATTTAGAAACATATATTTTAAATAATATTTACTTCTTATTATTAGAATAACTTCTTGGATCCTCTCCACAGAATCAGGTATACAGTTTTATACGATTATATCAGAAGATGGTATTTTATAGCTAAAGGTAAAGTAGTAGAAACAACAAAATATTGTAATTTAGGTTAGCTATATTACAGTAATATTATCTAGGTAGAATTATAAAAAGTAATTGATAGAAGTAAACTCGATTTTTTTCCTTGCATTGTGCTAATAAAATAGGACGATATAGGAAACTTAAAGCAGCATTTCTCGTCGGTTTGGTATTTTTAAGTTTATATTGTCCATTTCAGGATAGCGACAGCTTTTGACTGCCCGTTAATTTGGTTCTCTTCACTGGAACCTCACTGGTTGGTCCTGAGGACCATTGATGACGCTCCAAATCCGGCTTACAATCCGGATAGTATGTCTTCGAACGTTTATCCTTTTACATTCTCGCAACGTGTAGAAGAACTCTGGCTGCAAATATCTCGCGGTTTCTACCGAGAATTGTAAGTTGCATTGCATCAAGATCTAGTCCTGACTCTCAATAAATAAAAGAAAGCTCCGAGTCCCAGCAAGGAGCATATAAAGTCGGCTGTTTATGTGTTTTATTACTATTTCAGCTGGGGATATAAGGATTTCACGAAAATTTATTACGACGTGTATACGTCTATACTGTCAAAAAGAGGTAAAGTTATTCCATCTTACGAGGAAGTTAGATATAATGGTTCCCTGATGCTGGGCAACTCGCATGCGGTCTTGGGACAGGCGACTAGATTGCCCCAAAATTACAGGAGCATTGGTGGATACCATATCGCAAGAAACGTGAAGCCATTGCCTGAGGTAAGAATTTTCACAAAAGTGTTTGAAACATCTCTACTAAGGCAATAAAATCTCTATAATTAGATAGATCTAACCTCTAAAGGAACATACTTACGAAGCTCCCTAAGTAATACAAAATTTAATCATCTTATTTTTAATTAACACTTTTACGCAGAATTTGCAGCGGATCATGGACGGAGCGATACATGGCGTTATTTACTTCAGCATGGGTTCGAATTTGAAGAGCGCTGATTACCCTCCAGAGATTAAGAAAGGCTTATTGAAATTGTTTGGGGGATTGAAGCAGACTGTGATATGGAAGTTTGAAGAGGATTTGAATAATGTACCGAAAAATGTGCTTATAATAAAATGGGCACCACAACAAAGTATTTTAGGTAAATATGTATTTTTAATTTCCTTAAGCTTACACTTTCTAAATTTAAACAAGTTGTGATCAAGTTTCTGGTAGTGGCATTGCTTACACCTCACTAGTATATTTCCGTTGAAATACAAATAAATATAAAAGAAGTAAATTTGTAAAATAAGAAACTAGTATTTTTTAAAACAGTATTTTGAATTATTCCCTTTACTAAGTCCTACTCTACTGCTCTTTCATAACGCTGGCCAAGTACGCTGGTTTCGATTGGTGGACATCATTTGTCAACGAAAGCAGTTGTTCTTCAAACATGACGGTTATCACGACGTATTTCTTCAGTGGAAGCTAAAGCTTAGCAGCCATTGAGTCCTTATGACGTATAAGTAGTTGACAAGCTATCACGGCTTTTCTGGTTACTTGGTAATAAAAATTATTTTCTGCTAAATATAATATAACACCTTAAGAACGAAGGAAAAAATTTAGTATATACTTCGTTAATCCATTATCTTAAGACCTAGACCTGGTAAAATAAAAAGAGTTCTGTTTATCAGAATATTATTCATGCACTTTTTTCTTTTCAGCACATCCGAACTGCGTGTTTTTCATCACGCATTGTGGTCTGCTGTCAACAACTGAAGCCATAAACTTTGGCGTACCTATAGTAGGTATTCCGGTATTCGTTGACCAGTTTGTGACCGCAGCAAGAGCAGTCAAAAAAGGCTTCGGAGTGAAAGTGAATCTGGATTATGCGCTGGTGGATGAATTGAAAGTAGCAATCGAGGAAATCACTAGTAATACAAGGTAATAAAATAAATTCTTGTAGATTTAATTAATAGTCTACTAATCTTAAATCTTATCTGCGCGGAATGATCGGAATGGATATCCAAGGTGTTCACAGGCTAATGATGATGTTTAGTAGTGTGAATAGAAGCACTGTTGTGTTGTGGATAAGGACTTCGGATATAAGCGTGACATGTATACATACTACCTGGAGATTGGTGTTAGGACCCTGTTGCAGGAGACTGTCTACGTAGGTACCGCCACAGCTTCTATTTCTACCGCCTAGCAGTTCCGGTTCGTAAAGAGTTGTAGCTTCTAAGTGACCAGCTCATAACGTTTCAAAGTACCATCATAACTGTGTTATATTTTCAGGTATCGCGATAAAGCAAAGGAACTATCTAGGATATTCCACGACCGACCGATTACGCCGCAGCAAGAAATTATATATTCCGTGGAGCATGTGATCCGCACCAAGGGTGCGAGTTATCTCCGCTCACCAGCTCTCATGGTCCCTTGGTATCAGAAGATGTATTTAGATCTTCTAGCATTGATCATTATTGTTCTAATTTCTTTTATATTAATAATTAAACGTTTGCTCGGAACAATTCTCTATAGAAATAAAGTAAAGAGGCATTAAAAATGTTATATATGAACAAATTAATTAACAAAAATTATGAATTAAACATATAGCAAAAATACAATTTCTTTGTTTGGTTGTTTTCTCCACGATATTGTTAAAATAAAAAAAACCTTAAAATTCGATTATTATGGTGTTGTTGGGATTGATCCCAATAATTACATCAAAACTGCGCCCTTTTTATACTAGTCGTAGGTTTCTGTTGTCATAGTTCCCCTAGGCGCCTATTTCTGACGCTAAGCAGTAATGTTTCAGTTTTAAGGGCGCTGTATTTAGTGAAATTACTAGGGTAACGAGGCTTAATATCTTAAGTCTTAAGGCAAGTGCAATGGGTGCAGTGTATATCGCGCTAACTAGCGCCGCGTTGTTATAGGCAGGCATTTTACTTAACATCGGGTGAACGTCTCACTTGATGCGTCGCTTAATTGTATAAAAAAAAATGCATTTCAATCCTCCGTGGCGCAATTATTATAGGTTCGTCACAGGGTGCAAGATTGACTTCTCATTGTTACCATTATAAGGATTAGAGAGAAGGTGTTTATATTTTCTTAGAAGAGCGAAAACATTAGTGAGGATTTAGTTATAGCCACGAGCGCTACCTTAGTGTTAAAAATAATTTTTTTGTCTGAAGCTGCGATCTATTAGTTTATTTTGTAAATAAGTTTTAGTAAGCAATTTTTTTGGTATCACATAATCGTACACAATCATAACTCTACCTTTCGTATATAGGTATTTCTATGACGTTAAGGCGTGTGTGTGTGTACAGTATTGGATGCAAGCGTGTAGGTTACTTATATTTCGTTTATTAGTTTCTATGGGCGGAAACAGTCATTTGCAAGCGAATTTTCTACAGCTGTTGATAGAAAGAAAAAACAAGAGTCAATAATTAATGCAAAGGAACATCTCTTAAGCTTTTATATAGGTCCATATTTTCGCGCTTGCTCCGATAACAAGTGGCTTGTAGAATTGTTGTTTACAAGCTTGTTGATAAAACATGCACTTCATACAACATCTTATACTTGTCCCCATTGCCCAGTGGTAGCCATGGAATACTTGGAGATGCATTAGTGAACGTCCTGGTAGATGCTGGACATGAGGTGAGTGATTAATATTTTATTATGTATCATTAGAATTTCCGATGTATATTTCGCATGTGGTGTTGGTACAGGCGACCAGATTGCCTCAGAACTATGGAATTAATGGTGGTTACCATATTGCAAAAAATGTTAAGCCATTGCCCGAGGTAACAATTTTCACAAAATTTTAGAAACGTATGTAACAAACAAGTTAGTAACATCTATGTCATCACATATCTATCATCGATGGGATCAAACGTTCTTACTTAGTTTATGGAACCGTCATCATCATCATCAGCCGACACCTGCTCACAGCTAAACAACAATGAATGCACACGATAAATTTTTAATGAAATTTACAAATTATTTATTTATTCTTGCTCAGTCTTTGCAACGGATAATGGACGGGGCGAAACACGGCGCTATCTACTTCAGCATGGGTTCGAATCTGAATAATGTGGACTACCCGCCAAAGTTGAAGCAAGGCTTGTTGAAATTATTCGGCGGATTGAAGCAAACTGTGATATGGAAGTTCGAGGATATGAAGAATATACCGAAAAACGTTCAGGTATCGAAATGGGCAGCACAACAAAGTATTTTAGGTCAATATGTATCTATGGTTTCCATAACCATACATTTCTTTAGTACGTTGAAGCAAAACGCAAGAGGTCACCAAGTTTCTGGTAGACAGACTCTTTCTTTTCGTCTCATTAACACATTGTAGTAAAGAAAGATAAATAATACAGAGACGTCGGAATTGTTGAGACTAATTGATTGGCTGATTGACTGACTAATTGGACCATTACGGTGGTCAAGTGCAAGTTTGTGGAAGTCTCATGTCCACGAAAGTTGTTCTTGAAATATTTTAGTTTACTTACAATGTGTTTCTTTACCGGAAGCTGAAGCTAAATAAGGATCGATAAGAGACTTAAATTGGAATAATTTCTATTGCTAATACTTTAACTTCGAAGGTAAGAGAATTTAGTGCATACTTGGTTATTTCATCATCATTTATCGGTGGGTAAGGACCGATCGATGTGGAGATCTTTGAGAGAGGCCTATGTCCGGCTGTGGACTTCTATCGGCTGATGATAAGGTCTACTGGTAGGTCTCTGTTGCCGGAGATTGTGACAGTGTTAATTTCTATCGCTAAACATTACTGCGTTGTAGCTAGAGTAATTACTGGGGTAACGAGACTCAATATCTTATATCTCAAAGAGACCAGCGCAATACAGTGCATTCGGGTTCTGCCCGCCGTACCGATCGGACGCGTTCTATGCTGCCGTTATCAGTGCGCGCTACCGCTACACCCCGCCCCCGCCCGACCCGCTCGTGCCCAGTGCGTGGCAAGACGCCGCTAGTTCGGCCACCGTTAGCGCTCGCGTGCGCTCGTGTAGTGCAGTGAAGCAGTGCGTGTATCCAGCGTGCGAAAACTCTGCCGGAGCTTGGTTCCGGCACTGTAAGTAGCCAATTTTATTCGCCTCAGAGGCGTTAATAGGATTATCAATAGGCCTGTCGCATTAGGCGACAGATAGACTCGCTACGCAAGTAAGCACTCATCCCCCCCGCCGTACGGCGGGGCGGCTACACCTCAAAATGGCGGCCATGCCAATGGACGCCGTATTAGCCAAGTTTGCGCGCTTCGCGCGTAAACAGTTCCCGCAAGCGTGGGAACAATTCATAAACTCCCCTCCCTCCATTCCCCCAACGTCCGTGAATTTTGACACGGACAGCCCGGCGTCCCCGGGCCCAACCCCCGCGACTCGCGCGCCGTCAAAACCAAGGGCCCCCGTGGCGGGGCCTTCTATGCCCGTCCTGCCCGCCTCTTCCGACTCGGACTCGGAAATTAGCGGCAGCGACATGGAGGTGGAATCTCCACCATCCAACCGTGCCGACAACGAGGGCTTCACCCTCGTCGTCAAGAAGCGCAAACGCGCTTCCAAACGCTCATCCGAGTCTAACTCGGACCGCGCCTCGCCGACGAGCACGCCGGCAAAAAAGGCCGCGCCTTCTGCGCACCCCGCCAACACCTCGGCCCCGCCCGAGAAACGTGGCCCGAAGCCACCTCCCCCGATTGTCCTCCAGGACAAAACAAAGTGGAACGCAGTTTCCAAGTGGTTCGCGGACCACAAAATTGAATGCCCGAAAGCGCAAAACACCGCGCAGAGCATTCGTATCAACCTCGCCACGGTTGATGATTTCCGGGCTGCTACCAAGCACCTGCGAAACGCCGGCCTCGGCTTTCACACCTTCGCTCTCCCCGAGGAGAAGCAGCTCCGCGTCGTAATTCGCGGAATCCCCCTCGAAATCGACATCTCTGAGGTCATCGACGACCTCAAAAAACAAAACCTCCCTGTAGTGGAAGCTCGTCGCATGACCAACATGCGCACGAGAGCAACACTACCGCTCATCCTTACAACCCTCGATCTTTCCCCGGAGGGGAAAAAAAATATTCGGCATTGACCGATTGTGCAATCTCACTAGCGTGAAGGTTGAGATCCCGCACAAAAAGGGCATCATTGGCCAATGCCACAGATGCCAATTTTACGGCCATTCGGCCCGTAATTGCTATGCCCGCCCGAGATGCGTCAAATGCACCGGGGACCACGGGACAAAAGAATGCCCCCGCCCCCGCACCGCGGAAGCGACGAACCCCCCGAGCTGCGTCCTGTGCAAAGCCGAGGGGCACCCCGCGAATTACCGCGGGTGCTCCAAAGCCCCGCGCAGGCCCCCCGGGGGTCCCCAGCGCCCAACCACCGCTCCCACAAAGGCTGCACCGCAGCTCTCCGCCCCCGCCCGCTCGGGGCCTCTGCCCGCGCAGCCGGCCCCTTCGCCGGCGGTCTCGGCGTGGAGCAAACCGCTCCCCCGACCCAAACCCACCGAGGCTCCCAAAACCGCCCCTTCGTCGGGGCCATCAAAACCCCAGGCTGCTCCTAGCCAAATGCCTCCGTTGGAGGATATCCAAAAACTGATCACCTACATTAAAAAGGTGAACATAAAAGATATTCTCGTCTTCGGCGAAAAACTGCGAGTCGCGAAGAACTCGCAGGACAGGCTCCAAGCCTTCCTTGAGCACAGCGAAACTCTCGCTGCGCTGGAGGAAGACTTCTGCTAATCCTCCCAGGATTCAGTCCGCGACCCTTGGTTCTCGTTTTTAATCCTCGAAAATGGGTACCAAAATCCTGGGCAGAATTAAACCCCGCTCTCTAACTGTCGCGTACTTCAACGCGGACGGCATCCACTCTCAAAAGGAGGAAATATGCCTATTTCTCAGGAACCACGACGTAGACGTCATGCTCATTCAGGAAACATTCCTCAAACCTTTTAATCGCGACCCGAAAATCGCGAATTATCATATCATCCGCCACGATAGGTTGACCGGCCCAAAAGGCGGCACCCTAATCTATTTCAAACGGTCCCTGCACTGCATACCGCTCGATAGTCCACCCCTCGCCAACATAGAAGTCTCGGCGTGCAAAATCTCCCTCACCGGTCATCAACCGATTGTCATCGCATCCGTCTATCTGTCCCCCTCCAAAGCGGTGCGGGGAACAGACATAAGAACCCTTCTCGACCTAGGCCAGTCTGTTATCCTCGCTGGCGATTTAAACAGCAGGCATAGCACCTGGGACACGCACAACTCCAACCCAAACGGGTTAATTTTATATAAACTTGCGGGTAAGCTCAATTTTAACATTGTAGCCCCGCCAACCCCGACGAGATTCCCGCCTAACGGATCTCACAACCCGTCCACTTTGGATATTGCGTTGTTCAACAACGTCACCATCCCACTGCATTCGATCGAGACCATCGACGATCTCAGATCCGACCATCGCCCGGTTCTTATGAAGCTGGGCCGGCCCGCTGGTGAGGTCCCTCTGACCAAAACCATCGTCAACTGGCGCAGCCTCGAGGTCAAACTCAAGGCCGCGGAACCCCAGCACCTAGACGGAATCCCCAGCACGATCGACTCGCTCGAAACTGCAAACCGAGCGATCGACTCGTTATCCCACCACATCGCCACAGCCGTCGAGGAATCGTCGAGGACGGTTCCCGAATCGGATTACCTACTCGGGTCCCTCCCGGCCGACCTTCGACGGCTGATCAGAACGAAAAACGCCGCCTTGAGACTATACTCTCGATATAGATCCGAGGAGAGTAGGATAAAATTGCGCCGCCTTCAAAGGCTAGTAAAAGAGCGCATATCCGAACTCAGATCTGACAGATGGGACAATCTGCTTTGCGACTTGGAGCCGTCGGATGCCACGTTCTGGCATCTGGCCCGCAGTCTCAAAGCGGAAAATATGGCCCGTATGCCTCCCCTCGTAATGAGCAACGGTTCCTCCCTTGCGTTGGAGGATGCCGATAAAGCCGAGTGTCTTGCCGACAGTCTAGAGAGCCAGTGCACTCCCTCAACCACACCAGTGGACCCCGCTCACCTCAAATTGGTCGAGGACGAGGTGCGCCGTAGAGCAACCCTCCCACCAGAAGGTCCCCCCCTTAAACCGGTTTCCCCCGGTGAGGTCGTCGACATCATCAAGAGGCTGAAATCCAAATCGGCCCCTGGCTCCGACAACATCCCCAACAGAGTGGTGAAAAGTCTTCCGCCCCCGATCATCGGCCTGCTAGTGGCCATATTTAACGCGTTATTAGCCGACTGCTCCTTCCCAGACGCCTGGAAAGAGGCCGTAGTGATAGGTATTCCGAAGCCGGGAAAGCCGAGGAACCTACCCGACAGCTATCGCCCGATAAGCCTATTAAACACCCTAGGCAAAGTCTACGAGCGCATCGTATTAGAGCGTCTCCGCCACTTCACCACCGAAAACAAGCTCCTCCCCGACGAACAGTTCGGGTTCAGGAATAGCCACTCTTGCGTTCAACAAGTCCACAGACTGACGGAACACATCTTGGCCGGCTTCGAGCACAAACGTCCGATCGACACCTGCGCCGTCCTATTCGACGTCGCGAAGGCGTTCGACAAAGTCTGGCACGAGGGCTTGCTATACAAGCTCTACGCTCACAAAGTGCCAGACCGACTCGTCACCATCGTTCGAGCCTACCTCTCGAACCGCTCCTTCCGCTTCCGCGTCGAGCACGCTCTCTCTTCGATCCGGCCGATCCGAGCCGGCGTCCCCCAAGGCTCCTGCCTCTCCCCGCTACTCTTCTCGCTCTACACGAGCGACATTCCCAAGGACCGATACGTCAGCCTCGCTCTTTTCGCGGATGACACCGCTCTCTACCACTCGGGCAGAGCTCCGGGTATTATAACGAGTCGCTTACAGAAGGCGACCACTCGTCTAGGCGAGTGGTTCCGGAAGTGGCGAATCGACGTAAACCCGGAGAAAAGTGAAGCCATCCACTTCACTCATCGTAAGTCCTCAACCCTCCAGTGGAAATCGGTCCTAAATGGCCATAAACGAGGCCAAATCTCGCTCTTCGGCCAGTCCATCCCATGGAGGGACTCGGTCAAATACCTCGGCGTGACGCTCGACGCCAGGCTCAACTTCATCGCCCACATTCACGGGGCGAGAAACAAAGCGGCCCAAGTGCTGGGCAAGCTATACCCCCTGCTGTGCACAAAGAGCAAGCTCTCTCTCAGGCACAAAATTCACCTCTACAAGGTATGCGTAAGACCTATAATGTCTTACGCCAGCGTAGTCTTCGCCCATTCATCCGAAGCACGCCTAAAACCCCTGCAGGTTCTTCAATACCGCTTCACCCGCATCGCAACCGGTGCCGAATGGTACCAGCGCAATGTGGACCTCCACAGCGACCTCAAACTCCCGACCATTACGGAACACTTCAGAGAGTGCTCCGAATCATATTTCGACAAGGCGTCAACTCACCCGAACCCTCTGGTGGCCAAAGCGGCCGACTACGAGCCGTCCTCGAATCCCAAGACCAATAAGCGCAGACCACGGCATGCGCTAATCCCGTCATCCCCAGGGGTCCCTCCCACGACTCACGAACCCACACCCACAGTCACCGACAACACCCGCGACACCACACACGCTTCGGACACTACCAACACGCTCCGAATCTCCGCATCACGCCGCGCTCGCTTCAGAACGCGGCGCCACAGGTACTCACACACCGCGTACACTAAGTACACCCGCGATCAGGGGCGGTTCTCACCGCCCAGAGATTCCGATACAGGCGAAGGTGGTCGGGGGAACGGGCCCGCGCCCGCCCTCGACGACCGAGTAGATTCGCCAGAGCAATCACCAACAAGACACACCCTATAAAAAACTCCGCCGTCAGACAACTACACCACACGTAGTACACTTTATAAACAGGCCGTGGATCCGGGTCCACGCGCCCAATGTTAGATAAGCTGTAACAGCCGAATGGCTTGCAGCGCTAACATCGTCATGAATCAAAGCAATACAGTGCAGTGTATATCGTCCTACCTAGCGCCACATTGTACTGGCCAGACGTATCACTTACTATTGGGTGAACGTCCGGTTCGTCTCATCGCTTAATTGAAGAAAAAAATCATCATATGATTTAAACATCAAAAAATTTTTTCAGCTCTTCGAAACTGCGTGATTTTTATCATACATTGTGGTCTACTATCAACAACGGAAGCAGTAAACTTTGGTGTATCCACAATAGGTGTATCGGTATTCATCGATCAGTTTGTGACCGCGGCGACAGCGGTCAGTAAAGGCTTCGGAATGGAAGTGGACCTGGAGTACGCGCTCGTGGAAGAATTGAAAGTGGCAATCGAGGAAGTCACAAGTAATACAAGGTATAAAAATAAATTCTTGTAGATTTAATATAAAGTATACTAGTCTTAAACCTAACCTACGTAGGAATGATCGGTATGGGCATGTTTGGTGGAAATGCAGGGGGTTAATCAGCTGATGATGATATCTAGTTGTGAGTATAAAGCATTTTGAAATTGGTACCTTTGGCATCGCAATTATTTTTTAGTAAAATAATGTCTTTACATAAGATATTAGTAAGAATTAATATTGAGTAAGCTGTAAGTTTGTCCATAAGCCAATTCATTTCAATTCAAAGCCTCAACTCTTAAAACTTCGTACATGTAATGGTCATCAAGTGGTTGAGGTTAGGATGATGCAAAATATTGAGTAAAGGTATTCGATTGATACTATGTTATAAACTATGCCGTGAATCATCATCAGCTGATAAACGTCCACTGCTGGACATAGGCCTCCCCCAAAAATCTCCATGTTCGTAGGGATTCATATCGGGGGATTTGGGCCATTACCCACCACACTGGCCTAATGTGGTTTGGTGGAAGCCAGAGCCTCGTTTGTTGAGTAACAGGGTGCACCACGAGCAGGTGAAGTTGGTTTGGGTCCCGTGAGTTGTTGCGCGGGACACGTTACACCCTGCCCTGAATAATAAAGCATTATTGAGGATATCTGCTCTACATCACATAGTGATGACCGCACTATGACATTAGTAATTATGCTACTGATTGTTTTAATATTTAAATGGAATTTAATAATATAGATAATTACGTAAGTGTTTAATGAGTTAAGTAGCGTTCTAGTGATGCGATATTTAATAGGAAACTAAGGAAATAGCTGATAGTTGCATTTAATTGTATTGATAAGAACAAGTGGCACTTGAGGGAGAAATTGTAAATTATATTCTATACATGACTTGACCGTTAACAGCAAAGGTTTCGAAGGATACAATTAAAATTCTGTTTCCGCAGGCGCTTACTTAAATAAAGTTAGAACTTAATTTCAATTGAATATAGTCCTTGTTACTGTATTATAACATACTCCTGAATGCAAGCACTGTGTTAAGGATCAGGGCTTGAAGGATAAGCATGTGATATACATATTCCTTGGAGATAGGTGTTAGGAATCTGTTGCCGGAGACCGTCTGAGTAGGTACAGATGCAGCTTCTATTTCTGCTGTCAAGTAGTTGTAGCTTCTCAGTGACCAGCTCATAACGTTGCAGAGTACAGAGTACCATCATAACAGTGTGTGTTATATATGCAAACGGTTCTGATTTGAAGGGCGTTGAAGCTTATAAAATTATTTATTTAACTGGACTTATCATCTTACGTCTCAACGCGACGAGCACAATTTGATGCAGTAAAGATGATGTCATCCTTATTATCGCCACCTCGTTATGGGTAGATAAGACACTATCAAGAGAACGTGTCGATGAAATTTGCGCCATTTGGTGTTAGGAAATGATTTTTTACTAATTACTAAAACTACCCCTTATTAAAATAAATTGTGTTTAATAGGTAGGCACGTTATTAGTAAATTGCTCTGTTAAAATATACACCTCTAACACGCTGTCGATGCCGGTCTTTTTTTTCAATGTCGTCTCATCGCTTTGTAGAATTAAAAAAAATACTGTTTTACGATCACGATCCTTATGAGATGGAATCTGCCGATCTTCGACATATAAAACAACCACCAAAGTTTCCGCTGTAAATGCGCAACTAAATTCGCAGGCATTCGTTGCATTAAATTGCGTTATAGTTGTCAGTAATATATTACTATAAAAAAAATCTTTATCAGCTGAGTAAACATTTGCCCTGTCTGAAGTCTGCGAAATCACTAGAACGAATTTTACTCAAGTATTGCATATATTTCAAATAATGTTCTGATCTATCAAGAAGTTGTTGTGTAATTTCTTTGCTTGTAAAATATATGAACTGGGCAATATGTGTCTTAAATTTTGAAATAAAAAATTAGGCGTTCATAATTTTATTTTTTTAATTATTTATATTTAAAAAAAAAACATTCGTGAAATCAATTTCTATTTCAAAATATAAGTGTTAAATTTATGAAAAATAAAACAATTGTGCTCTTAATGATTGGACTTTTTTGATATTTTTCTTAGCACCATAAATTTAGCGGGACCAATTTTGAGGTTATACTGTAAGGAACAGAAAACTAATTCATAAATTAACATAATAGTTTAATTTTATACTTAAAAAAAAATATATATTTTGTAATAATTTAGATACCGCTTAGGAGTATGTGGATATTGTCAATCACGATCTTCTTGATTGCAAAATGTGGTGCCTACAATATATTGTTCGTGGCGCCGTTCCCAAGCGGGAGTCACGGGATACTGGGCGATTCTTTGGTCAACATCTTGCTCAGCGCTGGCCATGAGGTGAGGAGTTATTGTAATTTATATTCATAAAAAGAAAACCCGTTATGTATGAGTGACGGCTTAGAAAGTCTGCATTGCAACATTATTCTCGATGTGATCTGGAAACGATCCATGGAGAAGGCAGCAGCTCTCATCACGACCATTACCAGGATGTTTGGTAATCTCCTAAGCGAGGCTATTAAGGTAATGATCACTATGGAAAACCTGTGTTAATGATGGAAATAATGAGTTGATACGATGATGAAATTGAAAAGTATGGTAATGCAATTTCTCAATGACCTTAATGTGGCGTGATTATGTTCTTACCTTTTTGTTGAGATCTGAAGTACCATACTTGCTTGGTACACAGTTTTATCTGTGTCTTTGGTATTAATTATAACAAAAATATTATTCGTTAAATTTAGTTCGCGTTAACTGGTACTACTAAACAAATTTTTCTTCAATATCTAACAACCCTAACTGATTAATATTACTCAAGGATTTTACGGGGAAGATTAGTAACAAGTTGTAAATATTGGATGAAAATTATATACGAGATAAATGTACATTTGCTTAATCTATTAAAAAAAAAAATATTTTCTACAAACCCACTCAGAGAGGCAAATATTCGGGACAGTGTTTTGGCCAGAAATTTTAAGAGGCCTCTTTACAGTAACACTAAAGCCAATATTCTAGTAAGACTTAGTTGTGTTTTGGTAAAAATATTAATTAAACTTTTAATATTTAAAACATTTATGAATACATGAAAGTTAAAATTATTATCTTGTATATTTGCAGGTGACGTACATTTCTGCAATGACAAAAATGGCTTCAAATCCAAAGGTCAAAATAATCGATGTTAGCTCGAATAAAAAGATTTTTCCAGGTATTTATAATAGATGTAAATTAATCAATAATGAAATTCTATTTTTCTCTTATATATATGTTGTCAAGGATTTAATTCTATCCAATACACATTAAACATGCATATAAATTATTCCACATCCCCACCATCTCGACTTAATTGGAGCGCAGCTGGATACATTTGATGACGATTCTCTGAAAGTAGAGAGGGTAGTTTGTTTCCAAGCAAACATATGTCTTTTAAATAATTCAGATTTATTTTCGATATGTACTCATAAAGTAATTATTATGTATGATATCTATTCACTTGAAACGTTATGAATAATTTGATGGTGTGAAAATTTTTATATTACAGATAATTTTTTGAACATTAAAGCTATAATGGACGGCGTAACAAATATGAAACAAGATGATTTCTTTTTCCCCATTATGGATAATATTAATTTGGCAACCTTACAAAACGATGAAGTACAGAAGTTATTGAACAACGAAAAGTTACATTACGACGTTGTTATTGCCGAATGGATGTACAATGAACTTTATGCTGGGTAAGATAATTTATAGATGTAGAAAAAGAGAAAAGAAAACTAAAGAAAAAGTTTATACAACTCGCCACTTGCGTTGATATCTCCGTCTTATCCTTATCTGTAGCACAATGTTTGCCTAACGCTTTATGTAAAACATCTCTATAGCAACAGCGATGAATTCTGTAGCAGAAGACGCTAGCCCGTTACCATTTGCATAATTTAGCACTCTAATCATTAATTCCAGGATCGCCACAGTGTTCGATTGTCCATTAATCTGGTTCTCTACTCTAGAAGCTCACTGGATGATTTTGAAGGCAATCGATGAGACGCCAAACTCCGCCTACAGTCCTGATAGGATGTCATCCGAAGTGATCCCGTTTACATTTTCTCAACGTGTGAAAGAGCTCTGGGTGCAAATATCCCGCGGATTTTTCAGGGAATTGTGAGTTTGGGTAGCACTATCACAAATTAAAAATTTACTATATTCATCTTAACAAAATCTACTATTATAAGGTTAATTTAATATTATGTTGATTAAAGTAGGCACAAAAAAGAAACAAACATATAATAATAATTATTAGAAATATATAAATTTTTCCCATCTTTAAGCGCATGGATCGAGATTTACATCTGAATTTAGTTCGTGCTACGATGCAAGTTTGTCAAATAAAGGATGTAACCCTTTAGCTGAATCTCATGAACGAAAATCAGAGATCTCGAGGAATCATTGGATTTGATTTAGGAACTCTATTTTTAGCAGTTGACGGCGTTAGGCTTAAATGATGAAGTATTAGCCTACTATTTTACAATGTAATATCTTATTTATTAATTATTACGTTACAGTAGTAGTTTATTACATTACTTTGATAATTTGATTCTCCGTTATCTCTTTTTAATAAACTTTACTCACTCGATTTTAACTACAATAAAAAGGAAGGACTTCTTCATGCTAAAAATTTTGCCAGCGAAACTGTACGACGATGAAAATTTTGAACAGGCGTGAACCTTTACGATGAAAAACAAAAATTACAGAGAACAGGATAGCATTAGGTTATTAAAAAAACTGAAAAATCAACGTCTGAGACAAGTATTTACTTCTCTAACCTACAGAACCTAGGTTTGGTTGGATCTAAATAAGCAACAATTAATTCAGTTCAGGGTTCAGTTCTTGATTAATTTCTTTAAAAATATTTCATCAGAAACAATTTTCAGAAGATTAATTAGAAATGTGTTTATTCATATCATCAATGCATTAATTAGTTTTATATTTTAGTTGGATGTATAAGAATATTGTTAACATTTACTACGACATGTACGCGCCTGTACTGACTAAACGTAGAAGACCTGTTCCATCATACGAGGATATTAGGTACAACGGTTCTTTAATACTGGGCAATTCGCATGCCGTCATGGGACAGGCGACTCGGCTGCCTCAGAACTATAAGAGTGTAGGAGGTTTTCATATTGCAAAAGACCCGAAACCATTGCCGGAGGTAAAAAATCTTAAACCTTAGCGTAGTTAGAGATCCGTAATTAGAACTATGTGGTTTCACTTATAAAAGTCACCCTGGCGGTCGCCCTTACTTTGTTACGTGGCACTCACAGATAAGGACCCAAGCTGGGATCCTTACTATCGTACATCTTATTTCAGTGCGGTTAGTGGGCGATAGTCTCCACTTTCAAAACCAACAGATAAAATAAAGTACAGTAGAGTACTGTACTGTACTTTACTTGTAGAATATAATCTTTAATTTAATGATAATAATTTATAATTAATAATGAAATATAATTGATAATAAAATAACTTTAACATCATAATACTGAGTAATCAAAACCTGTTATCATATATTATATTTGGGTATACTGTATGATACAAACAATTCTAAATCTTTTAAATGTTAACACATTTCATTTATGAAATAGATCTTTGAAGATATCTTTATTACTTAGAATTTGCAACGGATCATAGACGAAGCGAAGCATGGTGTTATCTACTTCAGCATGGGTTCGAATCTCAAGAGCGTCGACTATCCGCCAGAAATAAAAAAAGACTTGTTGGCAATGTTCGGCCGCCTGCAGCAGACAGTGTTGTGGAAATTCGAGGATAATTTGGACGATGTGCCGAGTAACGTTCACATATTAAAGTGGGCACCGCAGCAAAGTATTTTAGGTAACCATATATATATTTTTTTATATCGATCTATAGTTTTTTTTATTCAAACGCGACTAAAACTGTTCACGGTTATGGCCTTACTACCACAAAAATTATAAGTTCTCATAAAACGTTTCCTTACCGATGAAACCTAAGACTATTAAAACATATTGTGCGTGAATCTCATCAAGATTTTTTTTCAGCACATCCAAACTGCGTCATATTCATCACACATTGTGGCTTATTGTCTACGACCGAAGCTATCCATTTTGGAGTTCCTGTCATAGGTGTACCGGCGTTCGTTGACCAGTTTGTGAATGCAGCGAGAGCAGTACGCAAAGGTTTCGGAAAGAAAGTCAACCTGGGTTACTCACTTACGGAAGAGTTGAAAGTTGCGATCGATGACATCACTAATACTCCGAGGTAGGCTCGATAGGCCTTGCTCATAGGTCCTGTTAGTAAATATGACAGTAGATAAGTTTAAGTCGATTGTTTTAATATCTTTTATATCTACTGAATATTCCATCAGTTTTCGAACTCTATATACTCTACGCTCTGGTAAACTTTATCCATCCAGTGAATTTTAATTTAATTTTTTTAATCTAGAATAAGATGTTTAATCTAAAAGCAAATGCTTACTTCACAAGGTCTAAATAAATAAATAAAAAGAAAATATTATAATAAAATAAAAATTTAAAAGCCGACAGCACCATCTATTGGCAAGTTACAACACTTTGCATAATATAAAAATATACATTTATAAGTAAAAAGGATCTTACAGTTTTTCTATGTTTAAGTAACCATAGTATGTAAGACATAATATGGTGCTAGAAGTAATTTTTTCATAGATTCTCGATTGTAAATGTAATTTTGTCTTTAATATTTTTAAATCGACAACACCTTTTTTCAGGTATCGAGAAAAAGCAAAGGAGCTATCTAGGATATACCACGACCGACCGATCACGCCTCAGCAAGAAATTGTATATTCTGTGGAGCATGTGATTCGCACCAAGGGCGCAAGTTATCTCCGCTCACCAGCTCTCATGGTCCCTTGGTATCAGAAGATGTATTTAGATCTTTTAGCATTGATCATTATTGTTCTAATTTCTTTTATATTAATAATTAAACGTATCTTCTGCTATTTAGATATTAATAAGACAAAAGTTGATTAAACGTACTCCTGTATTATGTGTGTTTCATTTGTATTTTTTCTTATATACGAAGCGAAGAGACGAACAGGACGTTCTCGTGATAGTAAGTGATACGCCTGCTCATAATAATGTGAAGCTAGTTAGAATGGTATACACTGCACCATATTGTGCTCGTCACTTTGAGACTTAAAATGTGTCTCGAAATCGCAGTAATTTCATCCCCTTACAGTTTTCGAGTTATATTTTTTATAAAATGAAGCAACGAGACAAACAATGTACTTTCGCGATGATCATGTAGACTTCTTATAATTTTGTTTAAGAGCTTAAGTCATATACCACAGCAGATCTAGAATCCTTTAAAATAGAACAGGGATACCACCTCAGCTTCTATTTCTGTTGTCAAACAGTACTGACCCCCTAAAAACGTTGCGATGGTTAGAATGGTATACGCTGCACCATATTGTGCTCGTAGCTTTGAGACATAAGTTACTAGGTGTCATTACCTCAGTAATTGTACTACCTTCCAATCGGAACACAGTAATGTTTGGCCGCTGAAATAGGCGTTAAGGTGGAACCCACCTAGACGGACCTCGACAACAGAGACCTGCCTCCAGTATTTACTTTAAAGTTTTGTACAATGTCAAAAAGTTATTTATAACATCTAGTGATATTTTTCTACCAATGTCCTTAAATAGATTTTCCAAAACTGTTCACTTTTTAATAGCAAAGAAAGGAATCGCTTATTTTATGTTAAGATAACATACAGTACCCGTCTGTTATAAAATCGTATATTAATTAAATAAATACACGATTTCTTATCAAATACAGTAGATTGTTTTAACCGTATCTAAAGTATGCTGTTATTTCAATGATGTCATTGATTTGACATTTCTTCTCTGTGGATATTTAGTATAGAAAAAAATTGAGGTTTTTATCTATAATTATCAATATTCATAAAACAAACATATGTTTACTCAATTTTATATCAGTTTCATACACATTTAGTCACTTAAATCGTATTGTTATTAGCTCAAGACCTATTCATGATGTATTAAAAGAGATATATCATCTTATAGACTAGAACTCAGTGCATTTTCTCACAGATAGATTCAAGGCTATTTATTCAGCACGCTGGCCAAATTACATTTGGTGAACGCTTCGTCCATATTAAGGCATTATTGAAGGTAAGCTAAAATTATTACTGGTAGAGATTAAAGGCCGTATCAGCAAGGTTTTACGATTATATCATTATTCTAATATGGGATATAAAAACGTGTTGGAAATGGTTTACTATATTTACAAACAGACCAAGATCATATCCACGATCCCTAGGTACAAACCCGTATATGTAAAATATATGATTTTCACTTTTTATTTTCATTGCCTTCATATCATTCAACAATTTTGCTTAAAGTAAAAGAAATCCATAGTTTATGCTAAAAGTAAATCATAATGACTAAATCTCATAACCACCGAATTAATGACAGTTTCCGAAGTAAAATTCCAGTAGTACGACAGTTAGACTATTTCATATCGGAACGTACTCTCTCCTCACCGCTTGCTTAGCAACTGCTACTTGCCTCTTTTTCCAAGGCGACGTCCTGTTAATAAAACCTTTCAGAAATATGCCAACGAAAAAGAATAAAACTATAAATAGACATGCAGAATCGACCGCGAAAGATCAAGGAAACAAACAAAAATCCTAGTTACAAAGAATACCAATTTCCGCTATATAAGTGACAAATGATTCACGTGACGTGATTTTTTTTAGTAAATTTTTTATCTCTCTCAAAGTAGCCAACGAAGAAACCTATCCTACAAAATTTTATTGCTGCGTGATAAAATATATAAGTAGTACACATGTTTATACCTCTTTCTCCAAATAATTGACTTATGCAGTTACAGCATTTTACGTAGGGACGGTCAACATACGTACATTAAGTTACCACAAGTTTTAATGCGAACAAACATATTATGTTTGCCAGTCAATCAGTTCAGTCGTGTGTAAATACTACTCAATACAAACAAAGGTGCGCTTATCATTAATGTCCACTGTACTGCATTGGAGTATCGAGTGATGTTCTGTTAAGTCGTAAATAAGTGAACATGTTGATTAACTTAAGCAGTTTCGTTTTAACATTATGGACGTTCGGATTATGCGAATCGTACAATATTTTGGTTTTGTTCCCTTTGCCGGGAAAGAGTCATTTGCTGCTGGGTAACATGTTTGTGATGCATCTCTTGAATGCGGGACATCAGGTTAGTTCACAATTTATTCGTTTCGTATTGTATGAAATACTAACTTACATGTAATAAGGTTAAAGATAATTTATTGCATTATTTTACATGTCTTCGATACTTGAAGTCCCTATTTGTTGAACTAGGAATTTAACCTGTATCTCATGAAATAGCGCTTTCTCTCAGTTAAATCGTTACGTAAATGCAATCTTTTCAAAAAGTATAAATTACAATAAAGACTATGATAAAAAACCTTAATTAAATTATACAAGGGTCAGCAATAAGTTCTCCGTTTGTTTATAGTCCAAGAACATAAGCCAGTTCTTGATCTTTGCCTTACATTTATGATATAATAAACTTGACTATATTTCCAAATGGTGTTAATTGCCATTAATTTAGTAACAGCCAATTTAATCATAGTCATCATCATCGTCAGTATAAGGTCACATCTCTCTATCAGCCGCCATATCTAAATTCATACTCTTCTTACACATGTCATATTTCACACAATCCATCCACACTTTCTTCGGTCTTCCTCTACCCTTATAACCATCCACATTCATTCTCATTACTTCCTTTGTTATATGTCCTTCATCCCTCCGCAGAACATGCCCGTACCACGCTATCCTCTTGCTCCTCAACTTCTGTCACTGTTTTTATATATTCAAGCATATAAAAACCAAATCATTCTCCTTTTAAATGGGCGAATGACTTCAATTTTTTTTTGTTTTAGGTGACGTATATTACACCTGATCCTATGGAAACCAATAACACGCATCTTCGACAAATCAACGTAGGAGCTAATCGGAATTGTTTTGAAGCGGGTAATACATTATTGTGCTTATTATAATAAATATAACAGAGTAGAAAATTTAGTTTAAATAGAAAATAGTGCTGGACATAGGTCACCTTTAAAGATCTCCACATCGATTTGCTCTGCGTTGCCCGCATCCAGCGGATTACCACGTCCCTACATTCAGCATGGTTTCCGGTAACGCCAGGCACTAAGAGCCGTCGTTTGTAGGGGTTAAGATTTGGGCCTTCCACGCTAGCCTAATGCGGGCTGGTGGGAGCTACAGCTTAGTCTGTTGATTAGCAGGATGCTCCACGAGTAGGTGAGGTTGGCTTGGTTCTCGTGACGTATTATTAATTTTAATATTTGTTTTTTTACATATCCCTTTGATACACCCCAATTGATAACATGAAAACTTAAAAAAACTGTAACTTGTTACCGATTAAGGAAATAATTGATTTTGTCCGGTGATAAAATTCTTTACAAACACTAAATATAAATTGTAAATTTTAGCGTTTCGATAATTTTACAGAAGATTTCCTGGACATCCAAAAGCTGACAACGGGGGAAACTGACATGAAGGATATGTCGACAGTTTACACACTAATGTTCAACATAGCGAACTCTACGTTACACCACCAGAGTGTACAGAGTCTGATTCACGATACGACGGAAAATTTCGACGCCGTAGTAGCCGAATGGATGTACAGCGAACTATATTCAGGGTATGCTTTTCTTTTTACACCATCAGACTCTTAAATACTAATACTGTACTTTGAACTTTACTGTTGTTATGACTTTGTTACCGGAAGCCATCAAGATTCCTCATCAGCTTTATTTTTGCCGTCAAATAGTAGTTACCAAATATTACTTTGTTCCCCTTTGAAGAGCGTTTGTAGCTAATAAAATTATTGTGGTGAGTAGACTTAACATCTTAGTGCGGCGAGCATAATGTGGTGCAGTGTATACTATCCTAACTAGTGACATATTTTTGTAGGAATCATGTAAACATCTCGCTCGCCTTGACGCCTCGTTGAATAAAAAATAACTCAATGCGGACCACACTCACGACCTTCGTATGTTCTATAAAATTCCAGGCAGATATATCTATGAGCTCACAGAGAGCATGTAACGACGTTAAGAGTGGGAATATTAAATTAATGAGTTACTTGTTACCAGTTAATTTACAATTATACCATTGTTATCTTCTATACACATATATATATATATATATATATATATATATATATATATAATATGGTCAAGTTCCTATATCAACACGTTCACCCGTTCTCACGTCCACATTACTGCACGGAACAAAGAAACTCATTTTCATTATATATATATATATGTATAATGAAAATGGGTTTTCTTTGTTCGCCAATCACGTGAGAACTGGTGAACGTGTCGACGGGAACTTGACCATTCTATGCGGAATGACGTGTAGACCGTTATAAGCTATTTATTTTGTGAATTTCATGGATCCTTCGTCTTTCATCATTTTATTTATTTTGGTATTATTTATGCGGTTGCCATAGCAACGGTTGCTATAGAAAATCATTTGCAGTCTAATTTTATATTACGGCCAGCAAAGCGGGCGGCGTACAGCTAATTTATTATAACCACGAGGAGGGATCAAAAAGTAGTGAGAACGACATATATACTTCTTGGTAAGAAAAAAAATAAATACTGGCTTAGCTCCGATACATATTTGTAATATTAATAAATAAAAACAATTCCATTATCTTTTGTTTTTTTTTCTGTATGTAGTCGATTGTTTGCTTCGTGTCGGAACGTGTTTTCGGAAATGGAGAAAAATGAAGTGCGAGCCGTTATTAAATAGCTCTGTTTAAACAAGTTAACTACCCCGTTGCCGGCTCTTGGTTCCAGGGTGTGCATTCCATCAGCATTTTGTTACACACGTTAACAAAAAAAAACTGAATGTGCACCGCCCATATATTTAGTATGCACATGAAGTCTTTATCGCCAGCTTTAATGCTGATATAGCCTCTATTTATAGCTTGCAAACATCTTGTAGTACCTTTTTTAAACGGTTATAGGTTAAATGCTAAATACAGAAAATTCAACAGAAATTTAATAAAAAGCATTAACAAATACCAATCTTTAGTTCCTTTTACATCCAACCTAATTATTTTATAAATATTTTTTTTATTCAATTAAGTACCGAGACGAGCATGACGTTCATCTGGTAAGTGATACGTCAGCCCATAAAAACGTGGCGCTAGTTACGATAGTATATACTGCACCAAATTGCGGACGTCACCTGAGACATAACAAGTCGAGTCTTGTTACCCCAGTAATTTCAATAGCTACAACGCCCTTCAATCCGGAACAAAGTAATATTTTTATACTACTGTATGACGGCAGAAATAGGCGCTGCGTTGGTACTTACCTAGACGGTCTCTGACAACAGAGACCTAATACCAGTGTCAAAGTCTTTCTTGTGTTGTTTGAGTTTGAAGTAAATACTCTAAGTAATGATAAGTCAGCAGCTTTTGAGCTCATTTGGACTATTATATCATTAGCTTGTCTTTTAAATTAGCAATTACTATTGTGTTAAAGACAAATATGTTGCATTGTATAGACAACTTAACGTAACCTCAACTCCGTTTCTCATCAAATACAATGTAACGATCACGTTCGCCTTGTCACTTGCAGTAATAACTGCACTTAGTTTCCTGTTTGTTAAGGCATCTGGATTAAAGGAATCTGTAATAAAATATATCAATACATCTACAGATATAGATAAAATTTTACGTCTGTTTATAGCAGCTCCTTACTGCATTTATATAAACATTTGTATGATCAGCACCATCATCTTATGTAATTGAAGTCTGGTGTTGTTGGTAGGTCTCTTGTTTTATACTCAACAAAACACTGGTTTGTTTGTCTGTTTCTTTGTTGATAACGTCACCAAACAGTAGTTTGCAAACCTTACTGTGTTCCGGTTGGAAGTGTGTTGTTTCAAGATGATGAGCGAAGTTATGCTGTGTAAAATATTCTAACTAGCACCACGTTGAGATGTATTATTTACCTACAGGAAAACGCCTTGGTCACGTCATTTCGTCGAATAAAAAAAAGTCAAAAAAAGTATAAAAGGATCATGATTAGACTTTCAGATAGATAAGCTGCATAAAGTATTTCAATTCCAGGTTTGCTGCCGTCTTCAATTGTCCTTTAATATATTTCTTATCAGTGAGCCCCCATAGTATGGCTCTGCCTTTGATAGACACGGATCCCAATCCTTCTTACACCGCCGACCATATCAGATCTAACTCCATTCCACCGTTCAGCTTTTGGGAACGTGTTAGAGAACTAGGAATATTATTAAACTGGAAGATTTATAGATGGTAAGATTTTAAATAATAAACACGACACTGTACGCTATTCCAGATTTAGATAAAGAAATAATTGCTTACTTAAATTTTTTGTTAGGTGGGTGAATGATCTTAATTGTATGTCATATAATACAGCGTTTGCATCAGCTGTTAAAAAAAGAGGACGTGATTTGACTCCACTAGATATATTAAAGTATAATGCCTCACTTATGTTTGCAAATTCCCATATATCAACTTCTGATGGAATAGCATTACCACGTAATGTTATAGAAATTGGCGGATATCACATAAATGACACTGTACAACCATTATCTAAGGTGAGGATTAAAAAAAAAATTTGTTCTTTATGTTACAATCAGATTAAAATGTAAAAGTAGAATTAAATTAAACAGTAGAAGAGAACTAAAAGCCTTAATATTAAAAGAAGATTTAATATGCCACAGATAGGTTGAAAGAGTGGCACATGATAACAAAAGTTGACGCCTGCAAACTTTATTATAAATATATCACTCGATCATGAAGATGATATTGAAATTTTTATTGATGAATTAAAAACATCTAATATTGTAATATTAACAAATGTATTGGGTCAGGTATGTGTGCTTGTATCTCTAATCTAATTTATAACAGGCATGACTTTGTTGTCTAAGGATTTACAAAACATAATGGATAGAGCCAAAGATGGAGTTATATTCTTTAGTATGGGGTCTATGTTGAGAAGCAGCAAAATGCCCGAGGCAATGAAAACCGATATTCTGAAATATTTTGGTCAATTAAAACAGACTGTTATTTGGAAATTCGAAGAAAATATACATGATAAACCAAAAAACGTTCACATGTTGGATTGGGCCCCACAGCAGAGTATTTTAGGTAAGTGATTTCGTTTGTTTAGCAAATGATTACTTGATTGACTATTATTATTTTTGATGGTGTTGTGTAGAATTTAATGATTTCATCTTTAGTAACCTTAAATTTTTTAATTGTTTCTTCTGAACTTAATTATTGTGCTGTTTTTAAATATACAAAATATCATTGTATATTGAGTCTCCGGTAAAGAATGTAGCTCAGATGATTCTGTACATGACCCAGTATTTTACATGTTTAAAGTATATAAATATAAAAAAATGATTGGATCTTAAAAACAAATACAATTTTGCTAATTTATAATAATAAGATTCAGAATGGGGTCGTGGTCAGTAATATACAATAATAATACAAAAATATTTAATAAATGAAACAATATTGCAAGACGACTTGGTATATCGCGAGGAAATCCTATATGGGATACCGCAGGAGGAGTCTTAAAAAAGTTGCTCTGAAGAGTACTTGGATTACCTTAACTTTCATTCTTTAAAGATAAAGATTTTTTTTAGTAAGTTTTAATAATGACAACTTTATTATTATTATCGAATAAATATTCTCTAAAATTAAGTGCTAGCTGTTCCTCGTCTGATTTACTGGCTGTAATATAGAATTAGCTGTGAAATTTGTTGAAAATATTCTGTAATTAACACCCTTGCAACTCCTTTTGGGGAAGGAATTTTAAATTAATATTTGTAAAATCCTTTCTTATCGGACTTTCAAACGGCAGAAGTAATGTCTCTTATAAATTTTGAGTCGACATAATAGTTTCGGAGATCTCAGTCAATCAATGAATCTTTGAATATCTCCTTAATATTTATCTTATCTTATGTTATATCAAAACTTTTGTACATTTATAGAAATAATTGAATTTTTATTGTTGTGTTAGCGCATCCCAACTGCATCATTTTCATTACACACGGCGGTCTTCTGTCCACAACTGAAGCTTTGCATAACAAGGTTCCTATAATCGGTATACCTATATTCGGTGATCAGTACATCAATATTAATAGAGCTGTCGCCAAAGGAATCGCTTTGAGAGTCGATTTTGATTACAACACTCCAAATAATTTGAAAATTGCAATCGACCGTATCATCAATAGTTCGTCGTAAGTATCGAATGATTTTTTTAATGAACGCTTGGTATTAAACCTGTCGTAGGGAACTTTCTTTCTTGCGAGAGCAAAAGAATAGATGCCTTTGGAGACAGATGCTGAACATATCCTGGACAGAGCATAGGACCAACGTCTCCATTTTAACACAGCTCCCTATCTAAATGCGCTTTTTAACCGTCTGTCTGCGTTGGACACTTGAGTTTTTAGGCCATATTGCTATAAAAAAGGGAAATGACTTGAAGAAACTTGCAAGATTGATGGTAAGAGGTCATGTGGATGGAACTCAAATGTTGGACTGACCAGGTGAAGGAGACAATTGAAACATCTGTATATGACGCTAAACAGAAAGCATCGAATAGAAATGATTGGTGTAACATCATTAGGAACAGGTTATCGATAAGGAGTCACGACCCTCAGCATTGAGGAACCGACTTAAAGAGAGAGAGGGAACTTTGCCGCGATTTTATTCACCAATGATACCTAACCTTAATTCTACGTGATGTTGAATATGAGACCATAGATAGTGAAGTATACTTCTCCAGAACATTTCTGTTCTTTTTTGTCTATTGTTGAAGGAAAAGGTGTACTGTTATGTCATAAAGATAACAGCTTCTCAAATGTGTTGGAAAAATTCTTTAAATATCCAAACCCATCCCTTTTTTTTTAAATAAATCAATATAGTGTAATATTATTATCACCTGACTGACTATAAGTGGAATTTTTCCAACGACATTAATTTGTCCTCAATTTCAAATGATCTTAAGTGACAAGGACTCGTTGGATGATGGTGCGGTTTCAAAAAACCATACCATCATCGAAACTCCGCATCAAAGGGCCCTGATAGTGATACGAGAAGTGTATTTTGTTGCGACAATTTTTTTTTTATTTTAATTTCATCTTTATACATTTGATTTAATCGTATGTTTAGATTCCGTGAGCGGGTAAATGAACTTAATTACATATACCACGACCGGACCTTGTTGCCAGGTGAAGAGATACCACGTTGGGTGGATCATGTTATTAAGACAAGAGGAGCGCCGCATCTCCGCTCCCCGGCCCTTCTGGTCTCTTGGTACCAAAAGTTGTATCTTGATTTTATCCTCCTTTCAACATTCACTTTTATCATAATTTGTTTTGCTATCAGAAGATATGTTCATAACAAAAATCATTGCGTCAGTATATCCAAAAAGAACAGATGATGATGATGTATTTATTATTAAAGAAAATAAATTTTCAAGCTGTTTTTTCTCTGTTTGACCGAGACCGATACGTCGTTTATGTGATGGTGTCCTAGTTAGGATGATATATACTGCACCGAACTGTGCTTGTCGCTTTGAGACATTGAATGTGTTGTCTCGATACCGCAGTAATCTCACTCCATTTCAGTTTTCATATTATATTTTTCATACAATGAAGCAACGAGACAAACAGGATGTAATTTCGTCATGATCATATAAATCTCTTATAATTTTGTCTTAAGATCTTAAGCCACTTACAACAGCAGATCCATGATCCTTAAAGATAGAACAGAGACAGGTAGGTACTATGCAGCTCCTATTTTTGTTGCCGAACAGTACTGTGTCCTGGTTTCTATGGCACTGTAGCTAGTGAAATTAAGGAGGTAATAAGACCTAACATCTTATGTCTCAAGGCGACGAGCACGATGTCCAGCCGTGTTTATCATCCTAATTAACACTGCGTTGATACGGATAAGCGTATCACTCACCATCCGTATCAGTCTTCCCATCGTTTCATAGAATAAAAAAGGAATAATATTTCTATTACAATACGGTAAAGTTAATAAGCGATGGTGTGGTTCCTCTTTCGACAGTCTCCAGAAAAAGGAAACTGCCATCAATTAGTTTCTCAGATAAGATATGTTTATAACTATATGTAGAAATACTATCGAAATAGTAATGTTTAGGCGGGTAGACTTAAATGATCGTTTAGAAATCAGCAACTTTTTTAAACAACACTGGAAATTTATTAGATATCAATTTCATATCATGTGATAAAACGATAATGCCGAAGACGGTGGAAGTTGAAATATCCTGTCTTCTATATATATTCATGGTACTGCACAATTGATAAGACACCAACGAGAAAGCTTATTTATATGTAACTATGTCACCAGATCCATGACCTACAGACACAGAAACGATTAAAGTATATATAATTAGACCGAACAGAAAGCGCTACACTTAGTGAGTCAATGATATTTATAATTGCTTAGTTTATGTAAACATTTGATTAAAATACATAAAATAAATAATTAAATGAACAAAATACACATTGTGGTATTTGGAGATTATATTGGCAGTTATCTAGTGTCAACAAATTATAAACAGGTCTAACAAAATACAACTACTGTGTAGATAATATTATACTTGACGACCAGAACGAATTATAGAGTTATCAGCAGTGTTATTATATGAATCATTTATTTGATAAATATTAGTTACCAATACCTAACGACCTAGACTTGATGTTGAAATTTAAACTTTGTTTTATTTATCATAAACAATCAGATGTTATTCTGATTAAAATTAGTATATCAGCTTTATGTTTTTTTTTTATGTTTACACAGCGTCTAATTGCGAATATAGCTATGAGATTTCAGATGTCAAGACTTCATTATCACAAACCACTTTGTATAAGTAACAGTTGATAAGTGGCAACAAAGTAGTGTATGCACAATATTGATTGCCAACGATATCTCATTGGCCATTGAACCTAGATTTACTCTCAGTAATATACGACTTTTGTTCGTTTCCTTTAGGTCTCCAAATTGCTTTTGCATTTCTTATAAAAAAACAACTAAACCTACTATCAGTTTAGTTTGTTTTACAAAGAAAGACTGTGAGTTACTTGGTGAACATTAATTTTATGTGATAACGCAGGACATGAACCATTATACTCAGTTATTACTCTGTCTGCAGAAACCATGGCGCAAGCAGCTTATTAAATGTAAAGATATGTGCACATATAAATATTTTTTTTTAATTGATGCTAGATGCTAGATATAGGCTTTGCTATGCTAGCCGTGAATCTGGGGATAAGTGTTTTTATTCGACCTAGTACCATCTATTAACAGCACGACACTTTTGTTGATTTAAGACATAAGCCAACAAATTATGTAAGTTATCTCGATGACGTCCATAATACCATTTGTATTCTGTTCACTGATTGATAATACTATGACATATATAGATATAGGTAATAAGATTACATAATTAAAAGCATAGATAATGTACAAAAAATAAGAACAAATGCAAACATTGTAAATTAGTAATGAATATATATATAAAGTGAAAATGGTATAAGAAAGATAAAGCCTTGACTAATAATATAAGAGATAAACCGAGAAGAAAAACACTCAAACATACATATAGTAAACTGTGTACGAGTTCACTGTTAGAGAATATATCATAGCATTAAGTCAGCCATTTTAGACGACGGAAGAAGAATAAATAAATTAATATTTCAGTCTGCAATTAATATTATAATAAAGGCAAACTCAAAGAGAACAAACAATATATTGATAATAATAATTAGCTCTATAGATCGCTATAGAAACATCAAAAATTGAGATAGTCGTATTTTTAAAAAGTTGATAACCAATAATGTTTATACATAGTAAGCGATGTTACTCTAGTAATAGTGAATCAAAACATATATACACATGAATACATATGTATTTATAAATGATTACACCTAATGTATATTACGAAATACTTTTTTCAAATAATTACCTAAGGAATATAAATAAAAAGTATGTATTTAATTTACATATTATTTTTATTTAAATAAAAAGTATTTTCCACAGACAACAGTATCTTAAACATATTGCTAATAGTGGATTATCCCGTCTGTAGATGGCACTAATGAAAATATTTTATCACAAACATATACTAGGGGGGATCAAAAAGTAGTGAGGATGAGATAGAATATAATGACTATTGATAACTTAATAATTCATTTTTCTATATAGTCTCCGAGTCTCCCTACACACCGAGTCCAGCGCTTTTCCAAGGCTTCAATGCCTTTCAAAAAAAAGTTTTGTCTTGATCTTGCAAAAAGTTCTCTACGGTATCCATCACCTCGTTAACGTCTTCGTACCTGTTTCCCCTTAAGTATTCTTTCAATTTGGGTAGCAGATAAAAATCGCTAGGTGCCAGATCTGGTGAATGTTGAATGGAAAAGGGCTGGGGTGGTCAACCAATTCGAAGCCAGCTTGCTGAATGGCCATCGCAACTGCCGACCTGTGCGCGGGTGCGTTGTCGTGATAAAACAGCACGCCCCTACAAAGTTTCCCTCTCCTTTTCTCTTTGATGGCATTGATCAACTTGGGAATTAAGGCTGCATAGTATTGGCCTGTAATAGTGGTTCCAGGCTCCAGGTAATCAATCAACAATATCCCTTCTGATTCCCAAAATATTAAGGCTATAACCTTGCCAGCCGATGCCAAGGCACGAAACTTCTTCGGGGTCGGTGATGATGGTCGTTTCCACTGCGAAGATTGCTGTTTTGTATCGGGATCAAAATGATAGACCTATGTTTAGTCCATTGTTACGAAATGAGACAAAAATTTTTTAGAACTTTCTTGAAACTTGTCCAACAATATTTTCGAAATGTCAGGCCGTCGTCGTGTTTTGTTTCTGACTGTCGGTTAACATTCTCGGCAGCCATCTTGTGGAGACTTTTCTCATATTCAAAGATTGTTTCAATATGTATTGAATACTTCCATATGAAATGCCCGTTTCTTGAATTAAGTATCGGATGGTAACTCTTCGATCGCTCAATACAATTTTCTCGACTTTCGCAACATTTTGTTGGGTGACTGACGTCGATGGACGTGGTAACGGCGGCGACGATGTTCGTCTTCCGTGCTTGTTCTCCCCACTCGAAATTGCGAAGCCCAACTTGCGACAGTGGAATACGGCGGGGCAGACTCTCCTAATGTTGCCTCCAAATCGTAATGAATCTCTTGCCTCCTTAACTTTTTTAAACAGAGCTATTTAATAACGGCTCGCACTACGTTTTTCTCCATTCTCGAGAACACGCTCCGACAAGGGACAAACAAATGACTAAATTCAGAAAAAAAAAAACAAAAGAGAATCGAATTGTTTTTCTTTATTAATATTACAAATATGTATCGGAGCTAAGCCAGTATTTATTTTTTTCTTACTAAGGATAGGACATGTACCAAGGTAGGATATAGGATATGTCGTTCTCACTACTTTTTGATCCCTCCTCGTATATATAAATAGAAAGTGAAAAAAAAACAATGTAATTTTTTTTTATATTTTGCTATATTATAATAGGAATTTCACTTATGTGAAGGTTCAAACCTTTTTTAAGTTTTTACTAGACCTATTTTCAGTTACTGATGCTATTTCTGATAAATAGTCATCAAAAATTGAGACATCAGAGCTACATACAACCTTATTCTAGGAGAGGAGATTATTACATTATTAAAGCTTATTATAGGTTTTCCTTAATATACACTAAATATAACTTATATAACAGCTTCAGATAAAATTTTGTCAAATAATTTTATTTTACTGGTTTCAGAAATTTATGTCATATATCACCAGGTGAATTATACGAATATCAGTAATGTTATCGTATCATAAATGATATGAAAATAGATGAGCAAATAATATGTACTGCAATAAGGACTTTGGTTATTATTTAAATTTTTATTTTTAATACTGAATGGATGAAGGTAAATCGCTCCAGATATTACTTGAATCTAGAAAAACTTCATTACTAAATTAAATTAACATGTTCAAACGCAATCTATTCTTGTATACTACTTTAAACTTTTTAACCAGACCAGAATCGTCCAAACTGGTTTGTTTAAAATACCCTGGATATTTATAATTAACATTAAGGCGGACATTTAATAAATAGTTAAATATTTCTACTAATAATACTAAAAATTCTTACTAATGCACCTAAAAAATGATGACTTCAAAAGAAGTCGATAATAACTTAAATAAATTAATAAAGCCAAAAATCTCTTACAATTCCATCTAATGAAGTGTAACCTCAAAAATGGCAATAATAAATTAAAATAAATATACTAAACAACTTATACACAAAAAATGGTTTTAAATACTTTAAATTAATTATCCTTTACTTTAATAGTTTTAGAGAGATATTTGGTTTTAATGTACGTAAGGGCTGTGATAAGGAGGTATAAAATTGGCAAAAGAAGTATTATTACGTCAAGGTAGAGTTTTTTATATAGAGGTACGTTCAGAGCCATAGATCGGAGATGCGGCGCACCCTTTGTTCTTGCTATATGCTCCACCCAGTAGACCAACTCTTCACCCGGTGGAAGGATTCGGTCATGAAATATCCGTGACAACTCCTTTGCTTTTTGTTTATAACTGAAAAATTTTTTTTGTTAAAATTAAAATAAAGTAAACTTATTACAAACAGTAAAACGATAGAAGTATAAGAACAGTAAACACTGTATTTATTTCACTTATAAAATAGTTAAGTGTAAGGTTCGTTATGGTTTGGCTTGAAGAATCCGATATAGACAATAAAGTTACTGTAAATGTGGTTCTTAACGATCTTGGAAGAAAACCATATGTCTAGTCAGTTAGAGGAAAATCTCGACATGTGGATAACATGACCAAAAACAGTATATAGGTAATAGTTTTTCCCGTTGACGTTCTGTATAACAACGAATGTAATGAGGTAAAACGGTAATATGAACTTATTATCACTATTTATTACATGGATCAGTTCACAATTCGCATAATTAACAAACGGTACATAATTTGATGAATTCTTTATTGCTGACAAAGGCGTATCATTAACATTCAACATCCTCATGTCAGTATCATAAGTAATTAAGAAAATCCAACCGAAATAATGGGAAAATGGAAACTGTTCAATTTCATACAGTCTCAGAATATTATTAAATATTTAAAGAAAAAATATACATACATGGGATTCCTTGACACTTCCTCTATGGCAATTTTCAACTTTGGCGCCATGTCTTCAGCAAGCTTTACTAACTGACCCAATCCCTTCATTATCACTGATCTCATGTTGACGTATTGATCAGCCATAACAGGTATTCCTACGATTGGTACACCCAAATGAATAGCTTCAGTCGTCGACAGCTGACCGCCGTGAGTCACAAACACTTTTAAATTTGGATGCGCTGGAAATTTATAATGTAATATAAGTTTTAACTTTATACAAAGTTCAAATCTGGATCCAAGTGGAGTAAAATTTTTAAACAATATACGTATCCTGTTAATTTAACTTATAAGATAGAGGGAAAAGGATTGTTACTATGATTAATTTGCTGTCATAAGAGCATTTCGGAGTTGACTTGGTATCTTGGGCAAGACCACTTCACCATAGTGAAACTTTTTCAAAAGCCAATTTACGTCCCTACTGTTGGGGCATAGGGCGCCCTCAATATGAGGGCGATGGACCATAGTCACCACGCGGGCCCAATGCGGATTGATGACTTCACACACACCTTAGAATAAATCCTAATTTATGTGCAGGTTTCCCTTCACCGTTTGTATTATCTGTTGTAACTAAAGTTCACCAATGTACATAACTTAATTATTAAAGTCATCGGTACATGCCGAGATTCGAACCCGCGACCTTCGGAATGAAGGCACGGTCTAACCATTAGTCCAGCGAGCTACTCGTGAAACTTATCGTTACTTAATATCTATATGAAGTTTTAGAGTTACCCATAGTCGTAGTAGATAAAAAGTTATATATTAACAATTTCAATTATTATTAACTCTCATATGTCTACAACATACAAAAATCTTTTATGAAATTTGGGAATCTAATTAATTAAATGGTGAACGGAAGTAGGTATACTTTTATATATATAAGTTTATCGAATTACTATAATTCCCAACATATTTTAAAAAGATGTATATGACGAAACGTTAGTGATAAAAAAATCCACGAGCGATTGAATGCGTCGTTTTAATACCTAATGGCCTTTTTTATCTTTTAGTCGGCGGAAGAAAAAAAAATATTTATCTGTTAATAACTCCATACTAAAATTTTATATTCAACAACTTACAGTTATAATATACGTTTTCAAAATGGAACTTCCCATTGAAAGTATAAATTTTTTGGAAAGTTTATTGGGATCGCAACAGAGGTCAACATGGACTTATATTGAGGTATTTAATAAGTTAAAAAAGAACCTTTCAGTATCTATCTTTAACTGACTTTTAAAATTAAGTCTATCAAAATTGTAGCTTATTAATAGGTACAGAAAAAAATTTACAGAACTTACATAGTATACTAAATTGCGGTGCCCATTTTACAAGGTGAATGTTCGACGGGATATTCGCGAGATCTTCCTCATATTTCCATATCACAGTTTGGTTCAGTTGGCTGAACATTTTGATCAGTGAGTCTTTCATTCCTTCACTCATGTCAGCGCTTTTTAAGTTCGAACCCATGCTAAAGTAAATAACGCCATGTTCTGCTTCATCCATTAAAGTTTGCAGCTCCTGTGGATATGTTGACAGATTTTTTTTTAATTTTGAATAATTCTATACTAAAAGACGATATATAGATATAACTTCTTTTATTGTCAACGAAGTGATGAGACGAGTGCGATGTTCATGTGATGGACGGCTGCCCATAACAACATGAGGTTAATTAGGATGATACAGCACCACATTGTTATCAGTATACAGTATACAGTATCCACTAGTATACTACAGTATTTTCATTAGCTACAGCGCCGTTCACACCGGAACACAGTAATGTTTGCATACTAACGTTTGATGGTAGAAATAAACGTTGCGGTAGTACTTACCTAAACGGTCTTTGGTAACAGAGATCTATAGCTTCATTTAAGTTATAGTAAGAAAAATAATTAGTGCTTACCTTCGGCAAAGGTTTCACTTCTTTGTCGATGTGATAACCGGCGATATATTTAGCGTTTTGCGGCAAACGATACGGTGTACCAATAGTGGGATGAGAGTTCAGGAACATGAAGGATCCGTTGTATATAGCTTCACCGTATGACGGCATTGCGACCTCTCTCGCAGCCCCAAGTTTTGAATATATTCTATTATATGCTAACTTCTCGAATGGGACTATTAATAAACTGAAAACGTCAAATATGTTTTGATATTAAGTTTTTAAAAATAGTTGCATTATAACATTTCTTCAAATCTCTATCACAATTGAATCGTCAATATCATTTCAACCTATTACCGTCCGTAGTTGAACATAGGCCTCCTAAACCGATTTCCAGCGCATGAATTCCGATGCTACTTGCATCGAACGATTCCCAACGATTTTCCACAATTTGTTCGTCACATCTCATCATCTAGTAGACGTTAGTTCTATGGTGCATTTACGTTTACGCGGTCTTATTTTTACGATTATATTTTACGTGAAAATTATTTTCATTACTATGCTTTGGTATGAGATCTGTCATTAGTATGTTAAACTGGAGCCTTTATGTTTAAATTCTTACTCACTATTGTTTAATTTCTAATAAGTGTTCTTGTCCTTATCAAATACATTTCTATTTTCTCTTTCATGTACATTTTTACTAACAATATTTTTTAAAAAAATCCTCAGGGTACTTACTTTATCATTAAATACTTCTTAATCATAATCCAAAGTTCACTAATCCTCTCCCAGAAACACAAAGGAGGTCTACTGTGTGAGAAGAGATCAACGTTGTACGATGTATTTGGTATTTCATCGATTATTTGCAACACTTGCCAATGTGCCTCCGTTGATCCAAACCAAATGAGAGGGCAATTAAACAGCGGGGCGAGTCTAAAAAAAAGAATATCTTCAATAAAAATTAAACCCATAGTCTTTCCAATATTTTAATTGAAAAATCTTTTAAGGATAATTTGAGTAGTGATGTCAATATATTTTAAGTAAAATTTGCAAATAACGTTTTTGATATTGATTTTGCTGGGAAAGTGTTTAAAGCAATAATGGCAAATTTAAACCTAAAAATTATGATTCACAAACAAAATCTAATACAATTAAGTAATGTTGACTATTTGGATGTTTCTGTCAAAAGTTATATATAACTAACTAGTTTGTATATTGTTTTATTGCTCAATTTATGCTGTTCCTTAGGTTTTTTATTTCTTTTCTTCATAAGCTATAAACCACACTGTTAATGGTCAAGTTATAAATATTTTTTTTTGACAAATTATACAATAAGTTCATGTCTTAAAACTCATATAAGTGTGTGCCATCTAGATGTAATAATATATCTATATTATCCTTAAAGTGGTAATAATACTTGTCACAAACGACATTCCGGTAGAAATTAACTCATGTAAAAATAATGGTAAGATTAATCTTAGAATAAATTTAGATTTTTTTTTTACCCTGCCGCTAGTTCGCTGAAGAACCATTCAACGATCACGACGTCAAACTTTTCCTTTTTGTCGGTCAAAAAATCCGTTACAAGTTTCTCTTCTAATGTTTGTCGGTGAAGGTCATGAGCGAAATAAAGGAACACCAAGGAATCTCCCATATTGGTTTTACCAACTAAATTCCTCAGTTTAAAGGGATCAACTGAAAGAAATTATTTTTAATTATTCTCTACTTTTATTATATAATTAATTTATTCAGAGTATGATAGTTTCAATAGTAAATGAAATCCCTGCAGTAGGTAATTTTTATAGCAATAACTCGTACAGTCTTTAAAAAGAATAATCTTACTATTGCATTGATATTTAAAACAAAAAAAATGTCTACATAAAAAATTAGATACGTCATAACCTGTATCTATCACATTAGTTATGAATTTTATTAACATTTTCTGTTCTTGTTTAAAATCAAACTAGGTGTAGCTGAAACATTTAAAGTTCAACAAATAGGAAACTGGGCGATGTGATAGATGCTGTTGGTGGTAGGATTTTTGGTTGGTGGCTACCATCCCAATAATGTCCATCTGCCGCTATATATACAGCCATATTGTCTATCACTGTATGAAGTTACCAACTTCAAGTGTTAGCCTATTGTAGATAAAAAAAGGTTTACGTATTACATGTTTCGGTGATAGGAGACATAAAATATTTTTGTGAAAAAAAAAAAATTATAACAAATGAAATTATATCTTACATCTTCCGTTACTATGCGATAGAAATCGTTCAGCGATGACGCTGACGTCGATTTCTCTTAAATTCGGCACCGCTTTCTTTCGAGGATAGGATGTGATGTGAACTACCTGAGAACAAATTTTTTTAGATCCGTTATAACAAGATTCGGAGATTTATTCAGAGCTTTTAAAAAGCAATAAAAACATTTCTTGTAATGTTTAGGCACTGAAAATTAAAAAAAATATATTTTATCAATAGAGGTCTTGGAGTCATTATCTAACCCTTATGACACAATGAGAATCAGTTCAGAGAGAATGAATTCACCGAGATTTTTACTTGTTTATATATTTTTTAAATTATGTCATAAAATAGACAATTTTGTTCTTCAATTTTTATAACGTTAGTCTCTTGTTATGTTTAAACAATTTTTTCCACCGCCATCTTTATAAAAAAACAATACGACTAAATTTAAAAGCCTCTGTAAAAATATACATGATAGTAGATCTCTGTTGCCGGAGACCATCTAGGTAGGTACGCAGCTTCTATTGCAGCCGATGAACAATGCTGTGTAAACATTACTGTCTTCCGGCTTGAAGGACGCTGTACCTACATTATATTTATATTAAATATAATTATTGGAGTAACAAGACTCAATATCTTATGTTTCAGGCGACGAGCGCAATGTGATGTAGTGTATATATTATACTAATTAGCGTCACGTTGTTATCGGCGGGCGTATCACTTACTATCAGGTGACCGATCCGCTCGACTCGTCGTTTTATTATATAAAAAAAAACGTAACCATGTCGATTTTTAATCTACTTAAAATTATCTCAATGCTCATCATTTAAAACACACGATAAATAATTGGGCGGTTAAAGATTAATAGTATTGATTAATTAGAGTTTGTTTACCTCATGTCCGCCTTCAAGTAACCGGCTAACGAATCCGTGACCAAGTATGCTGTGACTTTTCGATGTCAATGGGAAGAAGACCAGAACGCGTAGACCGTCGTACTTTTTCACTTGTGTCAGAAAGACAAGGAAAAATGCAATTTTTCGTAGAAACATCTGAAAAGGAGTGATATTAGAAATTTACGTATTCACGGAGATCGTAATAGTTAAAGAAGTTTTTTTTTATTTATCAGAGCGACGAGAGGACGGGTACGTTCACCTGATGGTAAGTGATACGCCTTAGTAGCTACAGCGCCCTTCAAGCTAGTTTAATAACTGGTATAACAAGACTTAATATTTTACGTCCCAGGTGACGAGCGAAATGTGGTGCAGTGTATATCTTCATAACTAGCGCCACGTTGTTACAGGCGGGCGTATCACTTACTGGTCAACATCCCCTTCGGCTCGTCGCTTAATTGAAGAAAATTTTTTTTTAAAATATTAATGATGGTTACAGTTTTCTCTTAATTTACATTAAATATAATTAATGGAGTAACGAGACTCAACATCTTATATCTGAACACGATGAGCACAATGCAATGCTGTCTGTGTATATCATCCTAACTAGCGCCACATTGTTATATGTAGGCGTATCACTTACCACCAGGTGAACGTCCCCTTCGGCTCGTCGCTTAATTGAATAAAAAAAAATATTAAGATAGTAATGATGATTACAGTTTTCTTTTAATTTACATTAAATATAAGAAATAATTTTGATAGTGTACATGGACACATTGTAAAAAAAAATAGTAAAAAATTTAATAAAGAATAAGTAAACAGTAAAAAATTTACTTAAGTAATTAAAGTAAAAAGTTATTTATTTATAACATAAGTAGTCATAAGTTATTGCATACAGTTTATTTTAATCTTATATTTTAGTTAAAAAATATATTTAAAAAAATAATATTTGGTACATTAAAATTGATTTAATTTATCAATAGGGTTCATCATCCCTGATCTGAAGTAAATACACCGCTCTGTTATGGTGACATAATTAATTACGGGAAAATACTTGAAATATATCAGATCATTCAGGGAAATACTTTTATTACTCACTACGGGTAATACTCTGATTACATTATCTTATAATTTACTATAGAATTAGTATGTTGTATGTACAGACTATATGACACATGCTCCGTAATATAGGAAACAGGTTAGACCCCATTGCTGTTGTGATCTGATCTCAGTATGTAGAAGATGACTAAGAGGAAACTTTTGGAAACAGCAGTGGCTTAACTAACATACAACGCATATAAACTCGAGAAAGCCTATACTCAGCTATAGGCATCTATGTTTTTTTTTATCGAGGGGGAAACCTTCTTAAAAGATACCCTGCTTCTGGGGGGAAGACGAGGTTATGTGGGGCTTCTACACACTAAAACCCCGTCGCTGGTCTCCCTCAGTGCATTAGGAGGAGTTCTGGAATCACCTACGGGACGCACCGGTAGCCACCTGCACGCTGGCTAAAACATTCTACGAAAGGACAAAGACCTTACCACCCACGCAGTGCTACGGCAAATACAGCACCACTGTGCATTTGCCGTCCACCTGCGGCTCGCTTATTAACCTCTGTGGGCCCCCATCTTCAAGGCTCACGATCACGAAGATTCTTTTAGTGACCGTGTACGACAGGTAGGGAATACCTTAGTCTTATTCTTAATATCCCGAGACTACAGAGCTGAAGCAGCTGGCATCTACAGATATGAACAGCTTTGTTTAAAACTAAATTTATATGAGTAATATTATGTATATTTAACTAACGTTAATAGCCTTTTTGATGTTCCCACTGCTGGGACGCGAAGTTTTCTCGCACAAGGAGATAGTCAAAGTACGGCATATATATATATATAAGATATCCAGAGACTCGTTGACTCATTACGAGTCGAAACACGTAAACACTTAAAATTTGGTAGGGATATTGTTTTTGCCGATTAGAGAGCATCTAAGAACGGATTTTACAAAATTCCTTGCCTGAAGGGAGTTGCGAGGGTGTATAACGGGAAGGGGCTCAGGGCCATGGGTTGCCGGGCGAGAATATTCCAGACAAATTTATATGTACATAAAATATTTATGTATATGTATTGTATCGCATGGATACTAGTTATATTGTATAGTAAAAAAGTATAACAGAAAAATATTCAGGAAATTACGAACGTTACTCATTGTAGTAACAAGTTGATTATATATTATACTTGGCGGACGAATAAATCAAGTACAGTTCATATTATTTATTGGAATAATATGATATACATTTGATGTCTCATTCCTTCTATAGCTAGCGTCGAATGGTGGTAAAAAACTAGCAGCTCACGTCATACTGCTGATAAGTCCCTATTGCTCCAGACCATCTACATAGATATCGCCGCAGCTCGTAATTCTACCGACAAACAGTACTGTGCAAAGATTACTGTACTCCAGTTTGAAGGGAATGTAGCCACTAAAATAACTGGAATAACGATACATGATATTCTAGTGTTCTAGTATTAAGCCGATAAGACGGTCAGGTGTGTAACTTCTATCAGGTGAAAGATCAACTCGTCATTTCTTCAAATAAAAAAAAAAACGATTAATTCTGCTGTGAAGCGTATAAGGTTATATATACTGTGTATGAACATTGTTGTTGATAGCAGTTCATTGTTGTCGACAGGCGTATGAGGAGAAGTTCCCGCTAGTCTAATATATTACTGGCGGCTGGTCTCTGTTGCCGGAGACCGTCTTGCAGGTATCACAGCAGTAATGTTAATAAAGTGGGGGAGGAGGCTAACCAACCCTAGTGCAGGCAACAAGATTGTTGAAGTTGTACGTCCTCTCTTAAATGAGTGGACGGACAGGCGGTACGGGTCATTGACCTTCCTTATGATTATTAGTATTTTCTGGTCATGTGTGTTTCTTAAGTACCTATGCCGGATAGCCGAAAAGAGCCGACAACGGAGTCTTATCGCTGTAGATGCGAAGAGGATATCGCGCAGCTACGAAGTGGTTCCGCCCAAAAGCGATGAGAAAGAAATTGTGGTAGGGGGTTAGCTGCTAAGACTGGCATAACTCTTCTGTTGCACCGACAGTAAATGGGTATCCAATGCAGGATTTCCCCACGAAAAAAAAATTATCACTATCGACAAACAGTGATGTGAAAAAATTTCTGTTCCGGTTTAGAGGGCGCTGTAGCTAGTGTAATTATTGGGGTAACGAAACTCAACATCTTATATCTCAAGGCGAAGACCAACATGTGGCGCAATGTATAACATCCTAACTAGCCCCACGTTCTTACGGGTAGACTATCACTTAAGATCAGGTGAAAGTATGGCTCATCGCTTCGCTTCATTGAATAAAAAAAAATTAAGTTTTTTAATTGCTGCACATACTAAAGGAGCGAGGCACAAATATACTCCTACATTTAGAGGACTATCAGGTTATTCTTAAACGGGCGCTGCTTGCGTCGCCTGACGTCACTGTTGTTAACTGATGCAATTTCACTGCATATGAGACAAAACTTGTAGTGAATCATACACAGCGTACACGCACACATACATGCACTCATGTAGACGTTAACACATACAAACTTATTGTAAAAATTCATTTGGTGTTAAATTTAGTGCGTTATCGGAACGCTGAAGCCAGACTTGTTTATATCTTATTATCGAAATAGACGGCCTGCGCTTCACGTATGGAGATCAAGACTCTATCTCTTTCATTTATTAACAAGTGTTACGTCACTAATCATTGAATGTCGTTAGTGAGGCAATGTGGAGAATTATTTATTACATTGATTTACAGCTTATCACTGGACAGGAAATGGAGTGATGGCGTTGAAAACTTTTAACTGGTCGATGTTGCATAATTAAATCGAGTAAGAGAACAGAATGTTTAAACGATTGTATAAAATGTGCTAAAAATACGCGTTCTAATAAGGACGTTCGCGTTACTAAGGATGATAAGTCTATATACTAATAAGGATAATAGGTCTCCTTTTAAAATGTAACTCAGCAATTTTTGTATGTATGATAGCTGAGTAGAGTTCGACAATAAAAACAGGTGCTGCGGTTATTTCTGCTTCCGTCGTCGTATATTGATTTTTTTTTAATGACGAAGACTAAAATTATTTAATTTTATAATATCAAATCGTTAACAGTCAATAACTAATTAATTAATATTAAAATTTTATTCCAAATTTAATGAAATGAGATTAAAACAGAAATAAGCATTCTGTACAGACATCCTAGCCCATGGGTGGGTGCTGTTGAAGCTGTGATTGAAAATTTAATAAACAATAGATTTTATTATTAAATATTAATAAATAATAATTAATAAACAAATATGTTTTAAAGGATATATTAAAGCGTTGTAGGAAACACTATTTCACCATATCAACGATGATTTTCATCACACCGCTATAACATAATAATGAGAATGGTAAATAAGACTTACCTTGTGTTATATAATCACAATATCATAATAATTTTAATTTATTATATATATATTTAATTAATTTATTTGTAAAATATATATTTTGCTCGGTAACGTGTACTCAGTTGAGAATTGCAATAAACACTGTGCACTAACGCTTAACGTGTCCCTTATTTATATGCCTCTTTCGCATACACATTGTAACCAAAATTCTTAATAAAACCAGATTTGTCCGGAACGGGATGTACAAAAATTTTTTTTTACAAATATTAAAGCAGTTTCTCAAAATTTTTTTTTTTCAATAATTCACCACTATAATATGTAAAGGCTTTGATTTATTACCACAACAAGTACATCGTTGTATCAGTAACTAAAAATCTGGTCTTCCATCAGATATTCAATCAAGCTCAGTAATTAATAAGGATTAGAATAGAAAAATATACTGAAGAAAACTAAGTGTTTTAAAAATATTAGTTAAATGGTGTTATCCTCAAAATATAGAATCCTGCGTAAGATAATTTTTACCCCCTCATCTTGATGAAAGATCAATATCATTTGAACCTATAGACTTCCATTGCTGGATATAGGTCTCTTATAATGTATGAAAACAAGAAAACGGCCGCTTCTTAAAAAACCTAGTACTGAATGGTCTCTGTTGAGATGATCTTGGTTGGTACAATGGTATTTCTGCTGCCAAACGGTAATATCCAAACATAACTGTTAGTGAAAATACTGGAATAGTCAGACTTAACAACTCAATGTGATGACCATAATTTGATGTAGTGTACGTCATTCTAACTGCACCATTTTTCCTTTTTGTTTTCGAAGGTTCGTTGGATGAAAAGTCTTTTAATTTAATTACTTTATAGTGTACATAAATTCCGTAATATTCTAAGACACGGGAAGTTCTAATCTAGATTGCTGTACAAGTTTCAGTAATTCTCTAACAGTACTTATTGACGGTGTACTTCCGATTCATAGAATACTTATACTGGATTAAACAAACCGTTTCATGATTCACTCTATACATGATAAAGTATGCGAAGGAGTAAGTATTTTTACCTGTTACATCATAAATACTATGTAGACTTTAAGTACGAGTACACAGAATATGGAAACTCCTTTAAAGCATAGATTCAAATATAATAAAAATAACAACTTCTCCACAAGTTTATCTTAAGATTTTTTTTATTAAACATAGAAAAAAGGGTATAACAATAATAATAATAATAGATTTACAACAGTATATTATAAATTATAAAATTAATATAATTGTTGTAAATTATAGTCATGAGAAATAATTCTTAAGCCTTTTTTCTCTTCATATGTTTGATTATTATTGCTTTTTAAAACAATTTTTATGAAGTAATACAATAAAAATATTAAAAAACTTATAATAAAAAATAAAACTATTAACTAAAATATTTAATAAACTTCGATGTAAAATAACTATCAGTTTTAATTTTTATGACTGCAATTTACTTTCTAATATTTTAATAGATACTTCGTAGTATTAAGATTGTGGCGTAGAAGTGTGTAGCACTCAAACAGACCAACATTGATTATCGGGTTAATAACATCGTATATATATAAAAAAAATTATATATACATGATGATATGTAAACAACGAGATATATTATTTTATATTTTGTTAGTTTTTAGCCTTTTCAACAATAAGTTATGGTTACATATGTATATGCATGATCTGCGTGAGTGACAGACGATTCGTTTGCGGTGTCGTCGACTTGTCCGTGGCAAAAAGCGCAGTGACTCACAGTAACCAAGATAACTTACTATCTACTAGTATTCGAATATTAAATGTTTCGCTAAGCGTTAGATAACCACATAATTCAACCGCTATATAACATCCGTTTAATTAGCATGATTTTGTTTTCGACGATAGTAAGTGATACATTTGTTAACAATGAGGCTTACTAAGGATGTTATACACTGCATCATGTTGAGATGGAAATCCTAAGACTGAAAATGTTAAGTATCATTACTCAGCTTATTTCACCAGCTACATCATTCTTCAAACCGGGAATATAGTAATATAATTTACAGACTACTGCTTGGGGGCAGAAACCTGCCGCACGTGTAAAGATTTTTATATACACATAGTATTGTGTACGTACGTACGTTCGAGAAGAAACTATGTTTTAATATATACTCGTATGTATAAGCACTGGATGTGCCCCGCCCACTTTGCTGGCTGTTATATAAAATTACATAACCACAAATGACTCTTCTTTAGATGCCTCTCCGATTAGCGAAGGTTGGCAGTCTCAGTCAGTCAATCAGCATATTACCCCCCGATCCCGGCCCACTCCTTGATATTACGTAGCCACGATTTCCTCCGACGACCAACACTCCTTTTACCCGCCACTTTGCCAGACACATTGTCAAACAAGTTGGAGGAGTTCTTACCTATCGTGCCTTAGCACGTGGTAGAGGTACGATACTTTTCTTGCCTTGACGGTCTGCAAAAGTTCGCGTTTTTTTTTTATTACTTGATTTACAAACGCTTGTATACATTGACACTATAACAAAATACATGCAAATACAAAATCAAATGTAACAAGGCAATTACAGGTAATAGGCAACTTGCATTAATGAAATCAATACTAGCAATTATTAGGTTTTAGTAACGACTATAGGAGAAAGACATTGTTACTAGGAACTGTTTAAAAAGAAATCAGTAATTTTTCGGCGGGGCTTGTTGGGTGAATCGTCGTGAATGTACAGGAAATCGCTATACTCGTTGAGCGACTTGCATAGTTTGGAAATGGAAGAGTTTGATCCGAAAACTGTTCTACGAAAGCGTGGCTGAAACAGAGTTATATTGCACCTAGGATATCTAACAGGGACACGTAACTGAAGTTTTTGCAGCCATAGAGTACAATGTAGTTAAAGATTTTGGATACAAACAATAAGCCATTTAATATACTGCGATCGACTAGAGAGATCATTATATAGTGTGAGAGTTAGCTTTGGTATGAGTAGATATCTCGTTTAGGAATATGACTAGAAAATTTTAGATGTATGTTTTTGATTTACTCGAAGGAGGACCTCATCATTTGATACTTTCTACGTCCAGCTTAGCGACAACATGCGACTGTATGCACACATTTCGAACGCCTCGATACGTTTCTTAAGGTCTTCTTTTACAGTCCAAGCCTCGCAACCGTAAAGAAGAATGGACCAGACGCAACAATTTAGGAGACGGTTGCGCAAAGACATTCTAAGATTGCGACAACAAAGAATTATGTACATTTTTTTAAATATGTTACTTGCTATTTCGATACGCGTCTTGACTTCCCGTTCGCTTTCCCAAGCTTCATCAAGTCACGTATCCAAATATTTATATTTGCGCACTCTCTCAAGTCTTTCGTTGTCCACAGTTAGGCAGTCGTCGCCAACTTCCTTTTTAGTTACAACCATGAACTTGGTTCCTGGTCGAACCTTCTTTCTCGCTGCACAAAACAACCCGATCAACATTTTTTTGCAGATCTTGAAGTGACGAATTCATGCAAGGCCTCTGATATTACTGATCCCGAGTATAAATTGAAGAATATTGGCGACAAAATACAGCTGAACACCTCTCTAAATATCAATATTCTCCGTTAATTCATTTTCTACTCGAACATTTGCTGGTTGATTCCAGTAAAGGTTCTGTAATCTTCAGATGTCCTCGCCATCCAACCCTGTGTTATGTAAAAGTTACAGAAGCCGGTCGTGCTGCACTCTATCAAACGCCTTTTCATAGTTGACGATACATAGGTAAACATCTTGTTGCATGTCTCTGCACTTCTGAACCAATTATTGTATTGCAAAATGTGCTTCTCTGGTACTTACGCCTGCTTGAAAATCAAACTGGCTATCGGCAACTTGTTCGTCGCACTTAGTTCTTATGCGGTCGCGAATAATTTTAAGAAATAACTTTAACACTTTTTTTTTGTTTTACGTGGGGAAAATGCTTGCGCATACTCGTCCTCTTGGAGGCAAGGACGGGTTATATCGGACTTGCACCGACTAAAACCCCCACGATGTTCCGCTTCATCGCCTGATGTCAGAGTCACGGGAACGCTTTCGCTCGCAACCGCGACCCTGCCGGCGCTGGGCGCTTTCGCAGCTCAACCTCGGAAGGGAGGGATGAACCCTCCCTTTCCAGGGCGCGCTGGAACATGCAGTGCCGCGGGAGAAACCTTCTCCCGGTTCCCCGCGGCGGCGAGATGTTGGGCCCGCCGCTACCCATTTACAGTTACGGAGGATAGGGAGATCGGCGCATCGCAATACCGACACTCCTCTTCCCCCGCTGCCCCACCGGCGCCACATCGCCGGTGCGACACCGGTTAGTCGCAGAGACTCCCTCCGCGACTCCACCATGGCTGCAAGGGGCAGCATAAAGCTGCTCCTGCGGCCCCCGGCCGCTCCGGTGAGTTCCAGGTATCCAACCGGTGTTCGAACCTGGAGCGGCCGCTTCGGCCGGCCCTTCGCCGCGGGCCCGCCGGGGACTTTATCAGTTGGCCCATAAGACTAATTTTTCTGAAGTCTCCGCACCTCTTTGCATTCGATTTTTTCGGAAGAGTGATAAATCTCGACTTTAATCAGTCTTGGGGCAACTCACAGGAATCATATATAGCATTCATGAAACTAACGAGAACTTCGATGTTATAGTCCGCAAATAATTTCGATACATCAATGTAGATATTGTCTGACCCCGGTAATTTTCCCCGTTTAGCTCTATTCGGCGCTTTTACTACCCCTTATGGCAAAATAGAGCATCCGTCAGTGGTTACACAGGATAATCCAGCACTCTGTGAATTATCAGAAAACATACCTGCAATATATTTTTCCCATAGCCGTTTTTTCTTAGATATATTCAGAATTGAGGTTTCATGTTCATCCACCAACAAACACAAAAGCTCTTATTACTTTATGCAAATTAAACGCATCGTGTTTATTATAGAGGTCTTCAAGACACTCATACTTATACCGGTACCAAGAATCACGAGCAAAACGAGCCTCTTTTCATACTATTCTGATAAGTTCTTTATATTTTGTAATATTAGTATGCCTATAGAATCGCCGTCCTTCCATAAGTTTATAATTTTTTTCTGTTATCCAAACTTGCTTAGGAACCCATTGCTGCTTAAGATAGGTCTTATTAATATCCACAATTTTTATGACGAATGGAACAGGAGGTATGTGGAAAGTACTACGGCTTAAACAACGAGGATTTTCTTCCCAGACGTCGCGTCGGCATATCGCTCACTTCGTCGGCTGGAACTCGACACGGTCTTGGTCCAGATGTTCACTGGGCACGGGGGATTCTCCGAGTACCTTCACAGGTTCAAGCTCAAGGAGAGTCCCGTGTGCCTCTGTGACCCAGCGGTGGACCAGACCGTGGTGCACATCCTCACCTCCTGTCCCTTATATGGAAGGGAAAGGATGGAGTGTGAAATTGAGATGGGAAGGAGGATAGACGCAGGTGTCATCGCCTCTCTGATGAGTGAAGACGAAAGTTGCGAAATATTTGTGAAATATTGTAGGAGAGTGGTGGGGAAAGTACTGGGGGGAAATAAAATGTAAAAGTAAATATAAAGGAACGTAATAATAATTGTAATTATAATAATATAATTAAATAAAAGAAGAAAAATAAAAATAAAATAAAATAAACAAGAAATAAACAAAAGAATAACAGAAGCAAGAAGAAAGAAGAAAGAATAGGAATGCTACAGAGGATGATCTTTTCAGGCTCCCCCCACCCCTCTTCAGAAGGCGTCTTCACTCCAAGAGGATGGATGAAAGAAGGAAATGGAATGTAGAATGATAGAGACATGAAGTTTGTGTAAGATAAGTATGGAATGAAAGATGAAAGAATAAATGATGATAAGTAAGGAAAACTGGTACATCAATAACTGATGATAAGTGAAAGGAAAGTAAAAGGCCTTGACCCAAAACACGCAAGAGGAACGATTTAAAAAAAAAAAATATCCACAATTTTATTTTTTAATGACTTTCGTGTACTCGTAGTTTCGGGCGAAATAATTGTGTGAAATTTTGTATCAACAGCCCCTTTGTTTATTTCTGTTGCCACTTTAACTTTTGTATCAATGTCTTTAATTTTTGTTATAGCAACTCTATATTTTTGACTTTGTTTCTTAATTTTCTTTAGAGTGCATGATATTGTCGCAATGAGTGGGTTATGATCTGATCCAACATCGGCTCTAGGATAAGTTTTAGCATTTCCATGTAATATTTAAAGCGATTGTTTATTGTTTATAGCAATATCATCAATCAGATTTCGATTTATCCGCTGAGGGCTATGTCACGACGAGTTCCAAGAGTATGATCGTCTTGGTGGTAATTGGAAAAATGTGTTTATTATGACAAGGTAATTTTCTTGGCAAAATTATGTCCTCTTTTATTTCTAGTACCCGAACCTAATTGTCCTGTAACTCCTGGTGTCTCCATATTTCCTATTTTAGCATTCGTATCGCCCATCATCAAGTTGATTTCGAGGTTTTTTGTCAATCCAAGCAAGTGTTCGACTTCGTTATAGAAATCCTGTATGTCTTGATCTGCCCCATCAATTGTAGGCGCATGCACCTGGATAATATTAATATTTAATATATAATATAGCAACCATTACTATAGCATTTATACTATAGCTTTATAAATGTTAATTAGAAATAAAATGATGAAGGATCTATGAAATTCAAAAAAATAAATAGCCTATCCATCTACAAATAATTTCGCGTCAAATGCTCATGTTCCCGTGTCGATACGTTCACTAGTTTTCACGATAATTGCGAACAAAGGAAACCAATTTTCATTATGTATGTAGATATTTTCCGCTATTGTGGTAAGTACAAAGGTAGGTTCCGTGCGATTATTAGGTTTCAGAAGTGAGAGAGAGGCAACCTGTCGCGTACACCGGGCATGACCCGGCATAATTTAAGTGAACAGTTGAAAATGCAAATTGCAATTAGGCTACAATGATTTGCTACAACTTCGGGCAGCCAGTGTCAATCGAATCGTAACGCAATTTACAAATAATTTACATAGCGGCTTACTGTTCGCATGTATTTGGATGTAGATTATTATTATTATTATTTTTGTGAAGGGTTTTTTCTCTCAGCCTTTGGGGCTGGTAATAACTGTATTTACGGGCCCAAGCCAAGTACAGTGTGAACTGTGTAGTCTACTTGCATGAACTTTCTTACGATTTTACAAGTATTTAAAATTACAGCTTTTTGTAGGGTTATGTATTGGGTTTCTTGTAGGTCTATTAACTTGAGGCTGCGGAGAAGATGATGCGGCATAACACCTGTTGTGGATAAAACTATGGGATCGACGTATACTTTATCTTGTCTCCAGATTCTAGCTACTTCGTCCTTCCATTCTACATATTTACTCATCTTTTCAGCAAATGTCTTTTGTATGTTGTGTGTGTTGGGAACTGCAATGTCAATTAAGTATGTGACCTTATTTATTTTATCTTGTAGAGTTATATCGGGTCTGTTGTAATGCAACGTTCTATCGGTGAGTATAGCGCGGTCGTAGAAGAGTTTGTGCGTTGTTATTATTATTATTATATTATCATCAGCCGATAGGTGACCACAGCTGGACGTAGGCCTCCCTCAAAGAACTCCACGTTTGTAGAGATGTTCATAGGGAATGGTTTGAGCCATTTCCGACCACGCTGGCTCAATGTGCGTTGGTGAGCTCCAGAGCCTCGTTTGTTGATTGCAGCAGGGTGCACCACGGGCAGGCGAGGTTGACTTGGATCCCCTGAGTTGTGCGGGACTCCTTACACCCCTACACCCTAGATCTAGATATTGAATAAATTAGACATACTATATTAGTATACGTCATTATCATCAGCCTATGGATGTCTACAGCTGGACATAGGCCTTACCTAAATGTCTCCAGATCGATATCCGTGTTGCCCGCATCCATTGGCTTCAAGTGGTTCTCACCAGATCGTCGGTCCACCTTTGGGGACGACCTACCTTAGTATACGTAATCGATAGAAGATCTAAAGATTTACTTGGACTTTCTGTTTTAATACTAGCTGTTCCCCGTCCATTATGCTGGGTGGTACATAGAATTAGACTTGAAATGTGTCTGAAAGATTCCTTGAGAGCAACCGCAAACGCAAATGCTTTCTATAGCAGCTGTTACTATAGCAACCGCATAAATAATACCAAATGAAAATGTTCATAAAAGTTATTTGGAAAAAAATAATGAAGTATCTATGAAATGCAAAATATATATATATATATATATAACACAAAACTAGGATGAAAAATGTGATAGTCGTTTTCAGTGCCTGAAGTCTTTAAAAAACAAAAGTTCTTAGAGAAATATTATTGAAATTCATGTACTTTGGAGAAGAAGAAATAGTAGAAGCATTTTTGGGAACTGGAGGAATTGAGAGTATGCAATGTAACAACCCGAGAGATTTGATGCTGATTTTGATTAATCCTGATGGATTTAAAATTATAAAAACATGGAAACAATTTGCCATGAATGTATTAGGTCCTTATATATGAAATTAGCGTTTTGTCGTCTTCCCGGTTTGATCTGAAATATCTCCTCTTTGGTTAAGAATTCCAAATTCAAATTTATAAATTCATTTAGTTGGTACATTTGAGTTTTGAAAACAGTCATTCATTTGTTTTTTCCTAATTATTTTTTTCTTTGGCGTCGCTTATTACCGCACAATGGAAAACATGAAATATCGGTATATTTACGAGTACGAGTTCCATCATGATACCAGTGCTGCAGAAACAGCTCGAAGGATTAATGACGTGTACGGCGCTGGTGTCGCGAAAGAACGCACGGTACGTTTTTGGTTTCAACGTTTTCGTTCTGGACATTTCGACCTTCAGAGCCAACCCTGTGGACGTCCGGAGACCAAAGTAGAAAATGAAGAATTAAAGGCTATTGTGGAAGCGGATCCATCATAAAGCACTTCAGAGATAGCTGCAGGCTTCGGGGTAAGTAACAAAATTGTATTGATTCACTTGAAGCAAATCGGGAAAACTAAAAAAACTTGAACGATGAAACACGCGTCGACTGCTGCTGCTGTGTCACTTTGCTCAACCGACACAATGATGAAGGGATTTTAAATTGAATCATTACTTGTGACGAAAAGTGGATACTGTACGATAATCGGAAGCGCTCGCCGCAGTGGCTGAACCCTGGAGACCAGCCAAATCCTGCCCTAAACGAAAATTGACTCAGAAAAAGTTACTTGTGAATGTTTGGTGGACTAGTACCGGTGTCGTTCACTACAGCTTTCTAAAATCTGGCCAAACGATTACGGCAGGTATCTATTGTCAGCAACAGCAAACTATGAAGAACTAGCTGCTAAACAACCGAGGTTGGTCAATCGCTCTAGGCGACTGCTGCTTCACGACAACGCAACACCACCACCACACACTGCACAACAAACAACCACTAAGTTAGATGAGCTACAATTGGAATGTCTGCGACATCCACCGCACTCCCCGGACCTTTCCACAACAGACTATAATTTTTTCTGGAATTTGGACAACTTCTTACAAGAAAAAAATTGAACTCCGATGCGTCAGTCCAAACCGCCTTTAAAGAGTTTATTGATTCTCGCCCCCATGGTTTTTTTAGTAAAGGTATCAATGAACTACCTGTGAGATAGCAAAAGTGCATAGATAACAACGGTGCATACTTTGATTAAATAAATATATTTTACAAAAAAAAATCACTTTATATTCCTCCCGTACATAATGCCAATTTCATGTGTAAGGACCTAACATTATAACACACTTTTAGTAGGTCTTTCTCTAGGTAGGTACCACCGCAGCTCCTATTTCTGCAACCATACAATAGTATACAAATATCAATGTGTTCCGGATTGAAAGGCGTTGTAGCTGGTAAAATGACTGTGGTGACAGGATATATCTATGTCTCGTAATCTATCTACAATATGTATCTAGGCAACGAGCACAATGTGGTGCAGTGCATCATGCTAATTAGCTTCACGTTATGGACACACTTTAACACTTATTATCAGGTGAATACTTTCTCCGCTTTGTAGAATAAAAACAAATTGAAGTAATTTTCATGACTTTATTTGATTAAATTAATTAATAAAAAAAATGTGTAAATATTGAAAATGTCCTGTTATGGGCGATGCTGGTGTCTTTGTTGCCGCAGACCGTCTAGGTAGGTACCACCGCAGCGCCTATTTCTATCGCCAAACAGTAGTGTGCAAACATTACCGTGTTCTGTTTTAAAGAGTGTTGTAACTAGTGAAATTACTGGGATAACGAGATCAAACATCTTGTCTCAGGCGATGAGCGCAACGTGGTACGATGTATAACATCCTAACCAACAAGCTGCCATAAGAGATCTCCTTCTTAGTCATCGACTTTGTCATAAAAATTATATTAAAACCCATGTCTGCGACATCGACCAGCTCAAAATTTTCAACCTCATCTCATTTCCTGTGCACCGATAAGAATCACGTCAATTTAATAACGGACTCCCCCTTTACGTTCTAAACAATGCGTCACTAACCACATTCAATAACCGGTGACGCAATAGGTCCTATTTAATAGGATATTAAAGAGTACTGGTCTATAACCAATAAAGTTTTAGATTAATAATAATAAATAATAATGGATAGAGTATAATGTATTACTTGGTAGAAATGGAGACTGGGTTATGAGGGCTAAGTGGGTCAATGATCTGGTGAATCAAAACGAGATACGAAGACTTGACGATGCTGATAATGATAATTATTGATTAAGTAACAAAGTTTTGATATTAGTGACATCTATGTGAAGACGTCAAGCACATTGTTAAAAGTGTGTTTCTTTATACGTCGGTGCTGAATGTGGAATCTATATACTGAAAGCTTAGATGACGCTGTCGTGAATTCTTCATTTCTATTAAAAGCACTTTCTGCTTAAGGAATAGTAAGAGATCACGCACAGCAACTCACGTATCCATAGCCAACCTCACCTGCTCGTGATGCACCCTGCTAATCAATAAAACAGGCTCTGGCTCCCAACAAACCGCATTGGGCAAATGGTCTAAATCTCTATAAACGACGGATCCTAGTGCCCGATGGTACCGGAGGCCATGCTGACTATATGGTCGCACGAAGACGGTGAATGCAGGCAGCACAAGACCGATCGATGTTGAGATCTTTGACCTATGTCCAACAGTGCACTTCTATTGGCTGATGATTGAATGATTGAATAGTGATTGTTAAATATTTCATTAATTTCAAGAGTTAGCTTCCGCACTTAATTCAGTGTTGAAACAGTGATGAAATGTTTGCAAATCCAAGAAACGGTTGACAATACTAATATCCGATAATATCTCGCTTTCAGTGATAAGAATTGAGTTTGCGCAATGGCTGCCCATTGCTCTATCTATATATATGTATACGATGAAAATAGGTTTTGTTTGTTCACCCATCACGCGAAAACTAGTGAAACTATCGACACGGCTACACGAGCATTCGACGCGGAATGATTTGTAGATGGTTTTAGACTATTTATATTTTCAATTTCATAGATCCTTCATCGTTTTATTTCTAAATAACTTTTATACACTTTTTGGTTGTGTATTATATATGCGGTTACCATAGTAACGGTTGCTACTGAAACTCATGATCTAATTTTATATTACGGATGACAAAGCGGACGGAGCGGGGAATACCTAGTTCTATACAATATCAAATAATGAAACCACTACAATGGTAGCCACTTCCGGTGTAGATATAACTTTGAAGTCTACGTCCAAATAAGACTAACGTTTCTGGAAGTCAACAAACAATCAGGTATTGAGAAGATTTATAATGGATGAAACTGACTTACTTAATGTATAATGCAAGTTTTTAAAGTAATTTTTACCACTTATAAAGTTTCTACACCACAAACGTCTACGTTATTAAAATAATTATATTTCGTAGCATTTTTATTCCACCTTTATGTTATAGTATGTTATCTAACCTTTAAAAATAATTAATGATTATTCACTATTTTAAAATTAGTCTTGGAAATGTTGTAGTTCAATTTAAATATATTGTTCACTCATAAATAAAAAATTAGTTATTCAAGTACTAGCGGAAGTTGTTTTTAACCCTTAATTTGGTATTGTATGCTGTGCCATACAATTTTTTTTAAAAAAATGAAGTGTTAAAGAAATATTATGATTTCAATATAATTATTAATATTTATTCTCATAAATTAGTCACACTTTATGAAAAAAAAATGTTTTTGAGTGTTAGCAACACCAGAGCTGACAATTTTTTCAAAATGTCTGCTAGAAAGAAGGCGGCTGTGCCCACTGAGGTATTTATTTGTTTTTTTATTACTTTTTTCTCGTAAATTTCTAATATAACACTAATAATTCGATCGTGACATTATAGTGAAGTGTTCACTGTTATACTTTTGGCAATATTTGTGGATATTTATTGTTTTGTTTGATAATAAACTTTGTATGCCATGACATACATTGCCAACTTAGTATTGAATTACTGCATAACGAGGCTGTATATCACAGCATACATTGCCAATTTATTTGATTTCTTTTTGTGATACTTTTTTTTTTGCGATTTATGGGTTTTTGTTTGCTTGGGCTTGAGATTTGATGTATGCAAGCTTTTTTTTCTTTACAGCGCGCGCTACTAACACTGGTAATGCATCTGACGTCGATGATGAATTATTGGGCGCTCAAGTTTCGCATTCAGACTCATCTTCCCCAGCCCCATCTATTGCGGGTTCCTTAGAAAGATTGAATATATTAGATTCCGATGATGAAACCTCAACCGATGAGAATGTTCGGCTTACGCCTGTATTCCAAGAAGTAAATCCGAATGCATCGCTTGAGCCCGATTGCAGCACTATTCCGATAATAAACGACATTCCAACATTGCCTTGCAACCCATGCCACGCCTGCAACTTTTGCTACTCTTAATCCTGTATCTCAAGTCGCTTCTGCAGCACAAGCTTCGCCTGCACAACCTTCAGTGTCCATACCTAGCACCCCCCCTCCATCCATTACCAAATCGTCTAACTAGAAAAATACGATCGAAAAGACCGACGGTTCCTGTTGCTAAACGCTCACGCAGAATCAAAAACTTCGTTCTGTGCCATAAATGGAATAGGGCTGCTGTTTTTCGACACAATACAACTATGGAAGATTTACCAGAAATCGATTTTCAGACACATTTTCACAAGTTTTTTTCCCCAGACGTAATAACCGACATTGTAGAGCAAACAAATGCGTATTCAGTGGAAAAAACCGGACAATCGATTGAATTAGTTGAAGACGACCTTCGAGATTTTCTGGCTATTCACATCATCATGGGAGTCGTGTCCACGCCTTCATATACAGACTATTGGAGTCTGCAATATAGATTCGGTTTAGTTGCAGATCTAATGCCCATAAAATGATACCAAAAAATTCAAAGATACCTTCATTTCGTCGACAATAGCACTAATAATAGTGCTAGTTCACAATATTAGGCCCATAGCTGAAAAAATAAGAGCAAATTGTTTAGCTCAAGAAGTCGAGACCAAGTGCAGCATCGACGAAATGATGATTCCTTACAAAGGGACTAAGGCCGGCAAGAGACGCCAATACAAGAAAGACATATCCAATAAATGGGGTTTCAAAAACTATGTCAGAGCTGGAGTATCAGGTATGATCTACGATTTTATCCTGTACGGAGGAGAGGACACTTTCAGGTTCCATAATTTCACAGAAGAAAAATTTTCGCTAGGCTTTTGGAGCTCAAGTAGTCATTGCTTTGTACAAAAGTATAAAAAAATACCAGCTTTTGTATTCTGCGACAATTTTTTTTCATGCCCAGAACTCTTCTACATATTACGGCATTTGTGGATTGGGCACCATCAGAAAAAATAGACTGAGAGTAGCAGATGCAGTTTTACGTACGGAAAAAGAAATGAAGAAAAAGCCTCGAGGAGCTAATGACCAAGCAGTTTGTGACAAAAATCGCCTGGCAGGTGTGCGTTGGAATGACAACAAAGTCGTAAAGTTGGTCAGTACTTATGTAGGTGCAGAACTGGTAGAGAAAATCGAACGCTACTGCAAAGAGGCCAAACAAAAAGTTGAAGTCAATTGTCCACAAGTGGTCAAAGACTATGATAAACACATGAGTGGTGTAGAATTGGCGGATATGCTCATCTCGCTATACAGAACTCCTTTCAAGACACGACGTTGGTATATCGGCATATTTGCCCAGCTGTTTGATATATGCATCAACAATGCATGGCTATCTTACAGAAATGATTGTACTAAAAGAAAAAAAAGGCTATGCCCTGGAAGGCTTTCAGGTACGAAATCTATGAAGGAAACAAAAAGAATAGACGTGTTGTGATTGACCCACTCGACATCAAAAAACGACCACAAAACCGCCAGTTCCCGTTGAGTCCTCGCGCTTTGACAATGTGGGTCATTTCATGACCCTGACATCTCAGGGTCGGTGCAGGTTATGCTCTAAGCTCACGACTGTCATTTGCAGCCTGTCAATGCCAAGTCCGGTTATGTTTCGTTACCGGAAGTAAATCCAGGAACTGTCAACTAATTTACCATTTTCAGAAATGAGTAGAGTTTCTGGGTTTACTTCCAGCATTTACTGCCAATCACAGTGTTGCAGAGCCATTATACCCGCTTCTTTGCCTTCATAATGTATGTCCTTCAACTCATTTTTATAAAGAGGTTTGATTTATGTTTTTTTTTTTTTAAGTTACAATATATATTTATGATTTTTATTCTTACTGGTTTAGGTGAGGTATGTCCCAAACATTCAAATGAATACATATTTCTTTACCCACTTGGCAATGTATGTAGTAGCATACGTGATCTTTCAGGAAAACTGAAAACCCAAGATTTTTTTACTATTTTTTGGGCATATTTAGGCTCTACACATTCCTATTTCAGTATTTGTTTAAATTCAAAATGTTTCTTTTTTGCCAAATAAAGGGTTAAACAATAGGAATCATCATCTTCATTATCAGCTGATAGACGTCCACAGATGGACATAGGCCTCCACCATAATTCTCCACCTTTGTAGGGGTTCATATGGCGAATTTGGGCTATTTCCCACCATGCTGGTCCAATGCGGGTTGGTGGGAGCCAGAGTCTCGTTTGTTGATTAGCAGGGTGCACCACGAGCAAGTGAGGTTGACTTGGGTCCCGTGAGTTGTTGCACGAGACCCCTTACACCCCTAACAATAATATACTATTATAATTATTACGTGTTGATTATCCATTACAATTTACAGTGATGGTAAGTCTTTATTTCCGGACACCGTCTATATAAGAACCACCACAGCTTTGTTTCTGCTGCTAATCATTAGTGTGCAAACATTACGTGAAAATGTCTTCAGGCGACGGACACCATTACGGTGCTGTGTATATCCTCCCAACTTATTTATGACTTTATCGGCAAGTATATTTATCATCAGGTTAACGGTTTTCTTGTCTCGTTTTTTATTCTTAAAAGCAACGAGACGAGTGGAACTTTCACCTAATGTTAAATGATACGCCCGCCCATAATAAGGTGGCGCTAGTTACGATGTTATACACAGCACCACATTATGCTAGTCGCTTTGGGAGATAACATGTTAGGTCACATCACCCAGTTATTTGACTAGTTGCAGCGCCCTTCAAATCGGAATACAGTAATGTGTGGGAATTGCACCGATTAAAACCTCTACGATGCTCCACCGTTGTCACTTCAAGGCGGGGCTACGAGAAGGTTTTTACACACCGCCGCGAACTCGCCAGCGCCGGCTGCACCGCGTAGCTACACCTCGAGAGGAGCGACCTCTATGACTTTCCCATTTCTGTAAGGGTGCGGTGGAATATACAGCGCGCCTTTCTCTTGTCCTCTTATCGTCATCTGGGCAACGCATCTCTTCGAATCCGTCACCCAGAGGCCAAGCCAAGAGAGAATTCTCCGGATTCCCTGCGGCGGATCTGGTCTTGGGCTCCGCGGGCAACTGTTATACGGCCGCGGAGGATAGAGAGAGCGGCGGAACGCAATACCGGCACTCGTCTTCCCTCGCGGCCCCATCGCCGTCGCATCAGCGGTGCGGCACCGCTCAGTCGCAGAGGATAGCGAGAGCTGCAAAGGTCAGTACAAGCCTCATTCCGCAGCCCACCAAGGACCTCACCAGGAGCGACCACCTCGGGCCGGCAACATAGACCTAACACCAGTCCTCCTATAATATTGCTCACCTGCAGCGCCTTCAAAACAGATTACAGCAATTTTTGCATACTACTGGTGGCAGTAATGGAAGCTGTTGCGTTACCTACCTAGACGTTCTCCGAGACCTACCACCAATTGATAAGGTATTTTACTTATAATTCGCGATAAAATACGCGATATCTTGCGGGTGGTAAGTGGTAGCTGAACAATTTAATCAAGCAGGCAACAGGTGCGGCCCGAATAAAGAATACACTTGTTATTGCCCTGCTATCTCGTTCGCGCTTTGCTATTTTCTGAACAACAAATTGCTTTCTGCTCGCGATAACATTTCACTCGACTTTATAGCGTTCGCCGACATTTCACTGTCGTTCGAGTGAAACGGTTTTTTGTTTATTATTAAACCCTATAAACCAGGGTGGAAATTAATTTGCATTTTAATCTGTACATTATAGGAGCAAACGCGTATGAATTCGCTAAACTTTCAGCCTGATTATGAAATGTGAACAATAGTATAGCTTTTTTTTAACGTATTGTTGTCCACGTGGTTAATAATCATCATGAAGTCATCAATCATCACCATGGAGCAGAAAATTTGTTCATATACTGTTATAAAGTTGTCCACGGGAATTGATAAGCCATCACGATATCTCTGAAACCGTATGCTTTTTATCTTTATTACGACCCTCAAGATGCAGAGATTACATGGTACTAATCAAAACTGCTAAATCAGAACGAAACAGAATTACAACTCCAATTGTAAGATTTGAATTATCTGAAGAAGTATCTGTAGCAATTTGGATTAGAATTGCTCTAGAGCGTAGAGCTAAACCAATAAATTGATACTGAATTCCGAAAGTTTTCGATTGCTTGTCTTCTAACACAAAGATCTCTGGGAATACTTGGGGCTTACAACAGTGGTAAGGTTCTACCGGTTCCACATGACATTTTTTTTATTTAATTAATCGACGAGACGAGCGGGACGTTCGACGGTGATACTCCCGCCCATAACTGCACTCTCACTACACCACATTACGCTCGCCGCTTGAGACAAGATGTTGAGTCTCGTTACCCCAGTAATTATACTAGCTACAACTCCCTTCAAACTGATACGCAGTAATGTTTGCACATTACTGTTTGGCGGTAGAAATAGACGCTGTGGTAAAATTTCCTTTTTTTTAGTACGGGGGAAATCTTCGAATTGATGTGAGATTCTTAGTCACTAAAACCTCCTCGGTGGTCTGCATCAGTGCATTCGGAGAGGCTCCGTGATCTCTTACAGAACGTACCGATGCCCTCTACACTTTGTATTAGCAGGTGTTTGAGGAAAGGCTAAACCCTGCTAGGCATTACCGCATACGTTGTCCCACGCAGGGTCGCTTGTTGAGCGATAAGAGCCCTCACCCTCATCACCCGCAAAACTCCTTGATCCTATTAGTCGCCTTCTACGACAGGCAAGGCTTACATTAGCCCCATTCGTACTAGCCCGAGACCACAGGGGTGGCGGTGGTAATTACCTAGATGATCTCCGGCAACAGAGACCTACCACCAGTGGCTTACTACCACAACGTTTTTTTGTACTGTTGGTCAACAGATGTGAACCAGAATATTATGGTCAACTACTTCATTATAATCACCTTCATCGCTACTCAACATTACATACAATAAATAACATTTAGATCAATATTAAAATATTTATACTATTTTCTATTTAATTTTCATTACTATAACAGTGTTTTTTTTATTATCGTTTCTTTTACGTTATTTTGTTTAATAATATTAACGTTATGAGTTCTTCAAAATTCCAGTAACGTTGTCGTGTACCATCATAACATCGGCGGCAGTACAAAAGCCCTGAGGATCGAAAGCGTTGTCGACGTCAAATTTCTTTTATACAGGTCCTTGTTATTTTTCAGCCTGATGAAAATGAGGATCGCGGTATAAACGTTTAAACGGTACGCACTGCTCTATATTTATTAACCTAACAAAGCTTATATCGCGGCACTAGGTTCGCGATTTTGTGCTTTATGCGCATATTAATAGAGTATATATTAATTATATACTTTATTGAGGGAATACTTTCCCTCAGTAAAGTATACGTTCTGGATTTACGACAGTTGAGATATTGTTAAATATAATTTATAATAAAAGAATAATATAAAAGTTTTGAATTTTCACAAGGTGACTTTAGAGTTATTGTTTTATGTTCCGTTATACTTGGTATTGCTACTTCATAAAGCTCTGAATTTCTTACTGAAGCTTTTGTAGCTTCGGTCATGGTATCCTATGATTTTGATGTCTAGCTTGGTAATACTATTTTTAAATATCTTCGTAACGAATATACTTATTTCGATATAGTAGTAAGAGATATTCTTAACTTCAAGTAAGTAAAATAACTGGAATCGTTTACTGGCGGTAGGTTTACGTTGGCGGAGACCGTCTAGATTAAACAGTAGTGTGAAAACATTATTGTGTTCCGGATTGAAGGGAGTTGTAGCTAATGAATTTACTGGGGTAACGAGACAACATCCTATGTCTCAAGACGACGAGCGCAACGTGGTGCTGTGTATACAATCCTAATTATGTATGTATGTATGAGTTATGTGTGTGCGTCCCGTTCGTCTCGTAGCTTCAATAAATTAAAAAAAAAATCAATAATTTTGATTTTATGTCTTCAACATTACCAGTCGATAGATTCCTACTACTGGACCATAAGTTTCGTTTAAACATGACCGTCCATATCATCAGCAGAACTACAGTCGATTTTCCTGCACATCATCATCATCGTTAGCCGATAGATGTCCACTGCTGGACATAGGCCTCCCCCAAATAAGTACAGGTTTGTAGGTGTTTCACATAGGGTCATTTGGGCCATTTCCCAACACGCTGACCACTGGGTCACTGGGTCACTGGATCCCACCAACTCGCCAATGCCAGTTGGTGGGAGCCAGAGCCTCGTTTGTTGATTAGCAGGGTGTACCACGAGCACGTGGCGTTTTTTTTTGTTTAACGTGGGGGATATGCCTGATATGCCTGCGCATAAAGTCGCCCCTGCAGCCCACCGGTACGCATCCAAGTTGAACTCACGGAGCCCCGGAGCTCTATCCTGGAGCGGCCAGCTACTAAGCCCCTCTGCCTAGACAAGGCGGAAACCTGTTGGGGGGGAGCAGGCGAGGTTGGCTTGGGTCCCCTTGCACCCGCAGCACTAAATCTGCTAACACAGGACTGCCATATTGCCTTTACGATATAATAGTACTAAACTGTTTCTGACAGGAAGACAATATAAAAAGGATTACTTCCTTTATTATTTTCATTATAATTTTTTCCGTCTAATTACAACATATTTAAACAGTGTTATGAATAATTACTCTGGTAATTATGCTGGGTGGCTCGTTAAAGATAATTTGAATAGGTTACCCTTATTAAAAGTCAACAGGTATTTAAAAGGCCGGAAAGGGATACATGAGTTTTATTTATATTATACAAACGTGTAAATGTTACTGTGTCCCGGTCTGAAGGGTGTTGTAGCTAGTTAAATTACTTGAATAACGAGGCAATATATCATATGTCTCAAAGCGGTGTGTGCGATGTGATGCAGTATCATCACCATCATCATCATCAGCCGATAAACAACCACTGCTGCACATAGGCCTACCCCAAAGATCTCCACATAGATCGGTCCGTCCACATTCAGTGGATTCTTGTGACTTTTAGTCGTTTGTAGAGGTTCATGTGGGGGGACTTGGGCCATTTCCCACCATGCTGGCCCAATACGAGTGGGGGGGAGCCAGAGTCTCGTTTGTTGATTAGCAGGATGCACCACGAGCAGATGAGGTTTGCTTTGGTCCTGTGAGTTATTTTGCGGGATCCCTTACACCCCTCATGCAGTATATATCATCCAAACTAGCGCCTTAATGACACGCCTGTCTATAACAAAGTGACCATCACGTGAAAGTTCTGCTCATCTCGTCGCTTCGTTGAATAAAAAAAAAACTAGACTAGTGAGACGTTCACCTAATGGTAAGTGATACGCCTGCCCATAACAACGGGAAGCTGGCCAGGATGGTATACCCAGCATCAGATTTTATTCATTGCTGCGAATCATATGATGTCAGGTATCGTTATCCATTAGTTACAACGTTCTTAAAACCGGATCATAGTAATGTTAGCACATCACTGTTTATTGGCTGCAATAGGCGCTGCAGTGGTACCTACCTAGACGGTCTCCAGCATCCATCTCCTACCACCAGTAGCATCGTCTACTACTGCAACAACTTCTGTTAATAACAATGTCGAATTAGTTATGATGTTAAACACTTATTTATTTATTTATATTTATATATTATTTATCATCGTCATCATCATTATCAGCCGATAGACGTAATGTTGAGAAGCCTCACACAAGGTGGACCGACGTTCTGGTGAGAATCACAGGAACCCGATGTGGAGATTTTTGGAGGAGACCTATGTCCAGCAGTGGACGTTTATCAGTTGACGATGATATTTATTTATTAATTAATCAATTTATTTATATTACTTTTTTTTCCGCTTTCTATTGCGCAGTTGTCGTTTAACGAATTAATCAGAATTTAACTGGCATTGAACTGTTATCATTTGTCATGTAGTTAATAAACATTAAGCTCAAAGTTAAAGTTAATATAAAGCTAAGTTGGATCAAACACATGATTCAAAAATCAAAATACCGATCAACGGTTACCAATTATATTATTGTGACGTTATAAAATGTTATTTACCAAGCTTTCGGGGGATTACCCATTGAACGAGTGAATCCTATATTATGTGCATGCGTTCGCGTTTCGAATTGGATTAAACAATCTAAACTGGATTTCAGCCCGAGTGGAATTTATCCGCGTATGAATATTTTATGTAAATCATTTTATTCACGCTTGTAACTGGGTGTCTCCTCTCGGCGAACGTAAGGCTAACGAAAACGTATTTCTGAAAAAAAAAATATTAAATAACACACATAAACAGCCTTTTTTGATCGCATGAGAAACTTTTAAAAGATACCTTTCTTATAGGGGAAAGATAAGGTTGTATGAGAATTGTACCCATTATAACCCTTTCGATAGTTGTCCTCTGCACTTTGCGTAGGACACTGGGTTTGTTTTTTTTTATTAACGTGTGTAACAAAATGCTAACGCTCGCACACCCCGGAACTAAGGGCCGGTAATGGGGTAGTGTCGGACTTCAACCGAGTAAAAAGATTCACACGGTATTCCACTTCCGAAAATATGCACGAGGGTCACGGGATAACATCGAGCAGTTCTTTCGCCACCCGCGATCGGCGCCCGGATCGAGCGGGCCCGCCTCGGGGAGGGATATGAACCACCCCTCCCGACAGAAAATCTCTACGTGGCGACGCGTCGGAATACGAGACACGCCGCCCGATACACCGCGGGAACCCTCTTCAAGGGGGCGCCGCCCCGACGGCCCATATCGGTTGCGACGCCAGGTTCCTCTGCTTAAGGAGGCAATCGGTGGTCGTGCGCTCGGCCCCCCTGTTGGCGGTGAGCTATCTACTCGCTACGACTGCGTCCTGCCCCTTCGGCTCCCACTCCCTGAGACGTTCGGTCTCCCGTTTCTGCATCATAACGGAGTCGCAGGATCGGGTTACCGCATCCCATGACGCCTCGCTTCCGATCATGGCACGCACCACTGCCGGCAGCGAGAGGTCACTCCCTGTCGCCGCTACGAGCGCGGCCCTAAAGGACACTGGGTGCTTTTACGAAACTCTTATGTGCACAGCACTGAGCATAGGCACGTCCCTGGCAGAATCTTAACCGTCCGGAATCCTCGCTTTGCTAAGACAAATATGAGACCATCTTATACTTGTCGTTCACCTCAGTTTTACATAGTGGGTAAGCAGGGCTTCCATCTGTAAAGCGCAAACCCGAAAATCATTTTAGTCGCTTTCAACAGCATGGTCACGGCATACCTTAGTCCTATTCTTAATAGTCCAAGACTACAGAGCATAAATATCATAGCTAATGTTCCAACAGTTGTGATGGAAGGCCTCTTCCTTAAAGTCAGAGAACTAATCAATCAAGTGTGGGTAGGCGGATTTATAAAGCTGTTAGTCTTGGAAAATATCAATCATCCTATGATGTCTCCTTCACCGATTTCAATTAGCATCAACTACCTCTTTTGTTGCTAGTCTAGAAATTGGGAAATATTATAAGATAAACTTCTGGAGGAAGTCAGAGTTATGGGTGATGTTCCTGTTCCTCAGACGTCGCCAGCGCCCCCACCACGCCTACGCATATCCCAGGAGGGGACCGTAGCAATTATTATTCGTATCTGTATGAAGGATATAAGTTTCAAAGCGTTAATTAAATTAACAGCTTAGGCGTTGAAACTAATAGAAGTTTGCGCGTTAATTAATTTTCGTGTTTAGTTACTTTATCGCTACACCGCTCTTCATATATGTGGGGATTATTAATTTCATGTGTTTAATTTTCTTTGAACTTTGAAGATCAACTTATTGTAACTATTCATCTAATACCTTTGTAGTTACTTTTTTTTTAAATCACTTTCCTTTTTCACCTAGGTTGTGTCCGTTTTTAGTGTTTAGTTAATACTTTAATGTAAATGTAGCAATCATAGTTATTTTCTTTTAAGTATTTTTATCTTTTTTTTTTTTGTTACTGGCATCAGCTGAAAATCAGCATCTCTATCAGTATATAGATGAGTTGGATGCCTTTTCGGTGTATATTAAATTTAACGTGTGTATGATAATTTTTTATGTGCCGAATAAAAGTTTTTATTTCTTTCTTACTTTTCTTTATTCTAATATATTTCGTAGATTTATCATCGATTAATTAACAATCCTCAGTGTTTTTGAATTCTCATTGGAGACTATTTCTTTTATCATCGATGAGCTAATCCTTGATTTCGATTTCAAATGATGTTTAGTGATAATAGTTTGTAGATGGTGTAGCATTGTCGCCTAGAATGATCTGGTTTTCCAAATTAATTTAAACATTTACAATATGAGTGGTAGGTAAATAGATAGGGTTGAAAAAAAAAACACCCTTCTGCACTAAAAGAGATAAAACATTTTTAGAAGTATTTGTATGAAATTGACCATATAAAAATACATTTTCAGTTTACAAAACCCACTTTCTGTTTTGCTGAGATAGATTGAGTTTCCTAAAAGCATTTCCTGAAGAAATCCTGCGAAAGTAAAACGGCATTAGCAAAGGTCTTAGTGTTTCAGGAAAAATGTACTGATCATTGAAATGTGGGATCTTCTGCTAGACTACAGCGGGCATTGATATCACTAAATACAAAGAATTTACGTTAAGACTGAAGATAAATATCTATACAAGTGAATTGTTACCATATATAATATAACGTGGTTATTTGTTATAATGAATATTAAACAAGGTTTTTATATTTCATATAAAAGTTTACATTATATTAAAACTCTGTCTATTTGTATGTTTGCTTCAGATAATCTCCGCAAGGACTTGGTTGATATTGACGATACTTTTGTAGGTAGATATTTATAAAAATCTTTTTTTTTTAGGACCAATAGTAATTTAAAACAAACATGCACAGTGTTTAGTTGTTATGATTGTACTATTTTTAACATTTTTCAACTTGCTTCCATTTTATTCATAAAATAATTAAGACAATGTTTTATAATACAGTTGAGTGAACCAATACATTCATGAAGGCCTCGATTTCTTTAATATTTTATGTTGTGTGCTTATTGTTTATTAATAACTTTAAATATAATGAATTTATATGTAAATAGGCCAGACCCAGAGAAGTAAATCCAACTAATAAAAAAATCTTTTTCTTGTTAATTACTTTCTTATTAACCTTTATTTATTTATCTCTGTGTACACTAAGAAATATATAGAAAATAAATATAAAACGGTTTGAAAGTTAGAAGTTATAAAAAAAATATATATATTTTCTATCGCATCAAAGAAAAATAATTAATGTTTATTCTCGTACGAAATTAAAAATCTTTGATGTTATCATATTTTTATGAAGCTAAGCAAACAGTTTTGGCAATTACCTGCGAACATTCAATTTCCTGTACAATTAATCAAGTATTTTCATATGAAAAACATACCCCTCTTCGGATTCGAGGGATTATTTTCTGGTCGTAAATTAAATTGCTTATTTCTATACAGTTAGTATCTTGTATTTTCTCTGTCGATTGCCAAAGGACAAAAATTATTGCAGTTTTGTATAAAAAGCAATCTCAACCGTCTTGATTTTAAATACAGCGCCATCTCTAGGTAAAGTTGTTAAGTATCACTGTAGCGTTTAGCGCAACGTTTTTCTATCGTCAAACATAAATAATATTTTGTTTTATTAAATTATATTAGGAAAGGAAATAGTAGCTTTCATATTAAATATGAAATATCTCTTTTATATATACGTATACGATATCTTCACTGATCACAATTATGTATAGTTAAATTTTTATTTTTCGGCGGTAAGTCTTTGCTGCCGGAGACCGTCTGGATAGGTTGGGGTCATCCCAACTACTATTTCTAACTTTAAACAGTAGTGTGCAAATATAACTGTGTTCGGGTTTCAAAGGCGTTGTAGCTAGAGAAATTACTGGAGTAATGAGACTCAACATCTGATGTCTCCCCCTCCAACGGGTTCTCGCCTTGTCGTGGCGGAGGGGCTTAGTAACCGTGGTCCGGTACACGGTGAAGCCAAGTGGAACCCACCCGGTCGGCCCGCGGCGAAGGGCTGGCCGAAGCGGCCGCTCCAGGTTCGAGCACTGATTGGGGTAACTGGAGCTCACAGGAGCGGCCGGGGGCCGCAGGGGCGGCTGTGTGCTGCCCTAGCGGCCGGCTGCAGGGGCGGTTTCATACCGCCCCTCGCAGCCGAGGTGGGGTCGCGGAGGGAGTACCCTCTGCGGCCAACCGGTGTCGCACTGGCGATGCGGCGGCGGTGGGGCCGCGGGGGAAGAGGAGTGCCGGTATTGAGATGCGCCGCTCTCCCTATCCTCCGCGGCCGTTGACAGGTAGCGGCGGGCCTAACATCTCTCTGCCGCGGGGAGCCGGGAGAGGTTTTCTCCAGTGGCTCCCATGGCCTCTGGGCGACAGGTTCGGGGGAACCGGTCGCCCGCACACGCATGAGGTCGAGGAGAGGGCGCGCTGTATGTTGCGGCGCGCCCTGGAAAGGGAGGGTTTATCCCTCCCTCACGAGGTGGGGCTGCGCAAGCGGCCAGCGCCGGCAGGGTCGCGGTTGAGTGCATGCGTTCCCGTGACCCTGCCAATATGGCGATGAGGCGGAACATCGTGAGGGTTTTAGTCGGTGCAAGTCCGACATAACCCGTCTTCGCCCCCGCAAGGACGGGTATGCGTAGGCATTTCCCCCACGTAAAAAAAAAAAAAAAAAACACAGCGACGAGCGCAATATGAAGATGTGTAAAATCGTAACGAGCGTCAAATTGTTATGGGCGGGCGTATCATGTACCACCATGTGAACGTTCCACTCATCTCGTCGTACTTAGTATAAAAAATAAAATAAGAATCTAGAAATTAAAAGTAAAAAATGATAATGAAGATGAGAGCTCTCATTACTTAGTACCTTTATAACGAATTTTAGCAGGGTACTGAAAGTGAAAATTGTAAAGGAGTTTTGTCATGGCCTTTATGAATATTGATTGCGCTTTCAGAGCGTTGCAGTGAGAGGTGAGGATGAGCTCATCTTGGTACACAGGAGTGCACTTTAATAACCGCGAAATGGCGGTATATTTTTCAAAATGCAAAGTGGGTTAACTGTTGTTTGTTGAGCCTGTTGTTTTTTAACTAGTAATGTAGAGAGCATTGCATGTCCACATTTGTTCAGTTCGGTGTATGAGAAAAGTTATTTTTTTACACAAGTTATAACAAAAACAAGCAAATGTTTGGTGAAAAAATGACTTTGACCTTATACTTGCGAGAGAAGACCTTGATTCTTAGTAATAGTAACATGAGGGCTGAGTGTTACGGTAAAAGCATTTATTGATAATTATGAAAATGCTTTTCTGACGATCTGGTGAGAGTCGCGGCACGCCGATGGCTGCGAGCAACACGGGATAGATCGATGTGGAGATCTTTGAGGGAGGGTTATGCCCAGCTTTGGATGTCTATCGACTGATGATGACGATAAAAAATATTCTTAGAAAAGATACACTTATTAGAACCTACTGTTCCATTGATAGTATGCTAAATATATAAATAAAGTACATGACATAAATATATTTAGTACTAATTAAATGTAAATCATATTATATATATACGGTTATGAAGTTTCGTTGATTATAGATATTGTAAAACAATTGATAAATTAGGAGGTAAAGTAGTAATACAAAAGATAAAGTAAAATATATAAAGTAAAAGATATGTCGCACAAGGATACGAAGATGAAAGTTACAGATATACAAAAAAATATTTACACGTAGCCTATGTCTTGCTGTAGACGTCTATCGGTCGATGATGATTATGATTTACGCGTAGCTACACTACATGGTATATATATAACCACCAAAATCCGATTGAGAATTTAAAAAACACTATACATCTTTAATATAACCCCAACCGCGTTTATTATCATCTCTTCATACCGAAATCCCATCACCAACAACATAATGTGGTTGTACCAAAAAAAACTCGTTCAAAATTATGGGTTTAATGTCCTGTATAAATGCTGGTCGTTAATACGCGCATCTACACATAATGGGAGGATCCAAATATTTTTTTGTATCTTTGCGGACGTAGGAAAAAAAAAATTGGAAAAATTGACCAGAAAAATTGAAAGATTTGCTAAAATATTTAGTTATTTTCATATTATATGCCATTATTCTAAAATTTAATTTTTACATAATAACTCTATGAAGAATCGTAAGATATCTCCCAGCAGTGGTCGATTCATTCTACCAACCTTCCATGGTGCTCCGATTCACAAGTGGTTATGGTTTATGGGTGGTAGGTCCCCGTTGCCGGAGACTGTCTAGGTACCACCACATCCCCTATTGCAGCCGATAAACGGTTTTAAAGACGTTGTAGTTAGTGAAATGACTGGGGTAATGTTGTGGATTCCATCTTAACGAGCGCCACGTTGTTATGGGCACGCGTATCATATACCATCAGGTGAACGTCCCGCTCGTGTCATCGCTTCTAAGTACATCTTCTTCTCGTCTATCTTCTTAAATTTTATCCCTGTGTAGGATGTTGTCTGAATATCCTAACTAATCGCTCCATTGTTATGAGCAGTCCTAACTTTAACAATTCATTGAACGTCCGGTTACGTTTTTCCGTCGCAGGGTTAGAAATAGGTAAGTAAATGAAAAAAAAAAATCTCTATTGTTGTGCGAGATGAAACTGCGGTTTTGTTCGTATTTATGTAAATTTCTCACCCTTATTGAAATTCTAAGGATATTGTAAAGGTACAATGTTACGTTATATTGTCCGCAACATTGTGTTCTTGTGTTTGTCAAGGATTGTATTGCAAGGTTGTGATGGGAGGATGTTACATATTGTGATTAAAATACAATCTGATGAACCCTCAATCTAACGAAGTAGTTATTAATCTGTTAACCGAGCTGGACGTAAAAATATATCAAACGGAAACAATAAATACATCTATGAAATATATGTTGCTACCTGAAACAGGAGGGACGTATAATTTCGTATGTTCTCCGGGCGTGACGTACATATACGTCCTAGTGAATGGGCTTGCGCCCTTTATATCTTGCCAAATTAAAAAGGGAATTCCCCGGTTAACAAGTTAATTGGTAGACGAGATTCTAGTATTTATTCATACATATTTTATTTCACTCGCTATAGGTCTCTGTTGCCGGGGACCGTCTATGTAGATACTACCGCAGGGCCTATTTCTGCCACCAAACAGTAGTGTGTGAGAACATTACTGTGTTCTGGATTAAAAGGCGCTGTAGCTAGTGTAATTACTGTGGTAATAAGACAACATCTGTCTCAAGGCGACAAGAGCCATGTGGTGCAATGGATACCAATCTAGCGCCACGTTGTTTTGGGTATCACGATCGGGTTAAAACAAAATATCCTAAAGGTGGTAATATTAAAAAAAAATTAACCGAGTCAAAATATGTTGATGAGGATAAAAAATTTAAAGATTCATTGAGAGCTTATTTAGAGAATTGCGTAAATAAAGGCAAATTTGATCTCGCAAAGGTATTCGAGTTTGGAAATTGAAAACATTAATTAAAAGAATCAATTATGTATTCTGTCGAAGAGATTTTACATTAAGTAGATTGTCTAGATTTTATTAATGCAATATTACATTAGTGTAATATAATTTTTTAAATAGATATGTTGTTTTAAACTTGACGTCAGTTTCATGACGATTAAGCTGAAAAAAGTGATGCTACTATGAAAATATATGGAGCTTATAAAACCTGCTACTATAATATCACAAAAAAATTGTTTGTCTTGGCATCCTGTACAATTGTTTTCCAGATGTCGCAACTCTCTGCCTTCTTCCTCTATCCAATAAATTTTGCCATTTCTTAACGTCTTCTTCTACAGTATCTGTTCATCCAACTTTTCCTTAGCTTACCCCTTCGTCTCCTTTGTTAAGGCGTCGTCTTAGAGAAAAACGGATATTAATCTTTATAATAAAAATGTAGTGTAATAACAAAATTACTGAAATGCAGTAGTTTATTAAGTCTCACAATTAGATATGCGAAGTCATAGTGTTTGTTAGTATTCTTGAAAACTGTTGCAGCTGTCTTAAAATGTTGAATAATTTTCGACCACAAATCTACGTACAGAGAAGCGATCTTTACATTCGGCGGTTTCTATGTCCCCATCTAACATGACTGACAGACTCGAACAATGACGTCATGCTGCATGTTCATAGGATCGTAAATGACCTATCCAGAACTATCTATTTATTAAAGTATAACTTGATGAACTATTATATTTCTACAATTGCTATAATGTTTTTGTGTGATTACATAGATTTTTTATTACTATAGTTTTAAATTTTAGATGTGTGAATGATTTCTCGAATATCATCATCATCATCAGCCGATATACGTCCACTGCTGGATATAGGCCTCCCCAGAGATCTAGACGTTTGTAGAGGTTTATATTGGGGGATTTTGGTCATTTCCTACCATGCTGCACCACGAGCAGGTGAGAATGGCTTGGGTACCGTGAGTTGTTGTGACCCCTTACACCTCCTCTCCCCCTCTTCTTCTTCTTTTCCCTTCTCAAATATAATACCTCTAAAAATGTATTGAGAATTGATATATTCAATACAGATGTCGTATATCCGCTAACGTTTCAGAACCGATAAAAAGAGATAGACCTTTAGAATAACAAAGATATAGAGGTACATAAAAGGATATTGCAGTAGTTAAGCTCATTCCAGTAAATTTATTGCTTAAGATTAAAAATTAAAAAAAACTCTCGGTACATCGTTAGTACAGATTTTGCATTAACTTCTAATTTAATTTTCGAGGGCTTGTGGCTTTTTAGGGGAAGTTATTAAAGCCATTATTTTTACTAACAAAATTCTTTAGCTTTCATAAAATTAATATAAAAGAAATGAGACGCCAGTAAACATTTAATTACTGTAATAAATTACAGCGGCGGCGGGGGCCGTCTTAGTATATTTATGTTTTGATTACATTACGGCTTTAGAAGAACTTAGTTGACCACAGGTTATTAATTTAATGTTTAAACAATTGTCAATGAATCAATCGATATATATATATGGGAGTAATGTTTTATTTATTTATATAAATCGCTAATCCAACTAAAGATGAAATAAGCGTTATCTTTAAAGTGTAAATCGTTATCGAAAACAATAAATTAGTAAGATTATGCGTACTAATGCCAGTTATTTTATTACTCAGTTTTATCACAGACCTCCTTCAATCAGCGCGAATTTGATAATTTGTCAGAAAACATTAAGATTTTTTTTATGTATTATATGTAGCTTAAATAAATTGTTTTTATCTTTTTTACCACAGCTTTTCTTTCACAAATAACCATAGTATATAAATAGTACACAAAACACAGTAAACAGGCATGCACCCTGTAGTCTCCAGCAGTACCGCTTTTGATGGAGGACCTCGTTATAGACCCTAGTAGTTCTGGGTGAAATATGGTGAACTGACCGCCAACCTTCGCTAGTGGGAGAGGTACCTTATGAAGAAGTTTCTGAGAAAATCTAATTTTTATATATGATTCCTAACATCTTAGACAGTAGTTCTATAGTGTCAACATATAGTCTAGTCATAAATACTGTTACATAAAAACTTTTCTTTTTTTCAACTTTTTCATTATTTTGGATTTGAGACACGTAAATTATTTTAAAAACTTCTTTTGCTTTTGCGCCATTTCACATATTTTTTGTGTTCATTATCAAATTATAATATGGAATGGGGTGTTAAAGAAAATAGTATTGCAGTGATCGCCTAGCACACAGTGGGTATGGAGCCGTCGGTCATATTCCAGACACTTCAAAAGCTTGCTATCAGCCATATGTTCGTATATCGTACTATCAACAGATACAACAACACTTCCTCTGTCGAAGACTAGCAAAGACCGGGGCGGCCGCGTGCTGTTAGAACTACAAAGGCTGTTAATGCTGTTAAAACCAGAATTTGTCGAAACCTCATTAAGAAGCAAAAAATCTTATCGCGAGAAATGAAGCTTCCCATTACAACTCTGTCGTATATTATAATACAAGACCTGAGGCTCGGTGCTTATCATCGATATACAGGACATGCCCTAAATCGATCTTTACAAATAAAGAGAGTGGATCGATCATAACGTCTTCGGTCGCGATACGCAAGTGAAAGGCACAGAAATATCCTCTTTACCGATGGAAAAATTTCCACGATTAAATATCACTACAATAAGCAAAATGATAAAGTGTACGCTCACAGTTCTAAAGAAGCTGCGCAAGTGGTCGGAAATTGTGATCATTAACGTGGTTATCGTCCTGCGTCAGTGATGGTTTGGTGGGGCGTGTTATATCAAGGAAACACAAAACTACATTTTTGTGAAAAAGGAATGAAAACTTTAGCCAAAGTGTATCAAGATACAATCTTGGATCATGTCGTGAAACCTCACAGCATACACATTTTAAAAATATGCCGTTGACTTTCCAGCAGGACTCTGTATCTGGTCCCAAGGTACGAACTACCCAAGCCTGATTTGAAACCAACGTTCCGGACTTTATAAGAGCTGAAAACTGGCTCTCATCTAGCCCATACCTTAACCCTTTAGACTTCAAATTATGGTTTTTTTCAAGTTTTAGAGGACATGACCTGTTCTAAACGACACGGCAACATTGAGTCTCTTAAAAAATCTTTGGAGGAAGCAGTGGCGAAATCTCTTTTGGAAACAGCGCGTAAATCCATAGATTCGTGGCCAAACAGATTAAAGGCCTGTATAAAAGCTAAAGGTGGCTATTTCGAATATTTTTTTTTTTTTGATGAGAATAATAAATATGTAGGTATAAATTTTAATAATATTACATTACTTCATGAAAAAAAATTTACTTTCATTTGTAACAACTTATGGCCGGACTAGGTACGGTAAGATTGTCCCAAAAGAATTCCCCACGAAAAAAATCTGTTTTTGTAAGAAAATTTTGAATAATTACGGTTCTGTTGAATCTTCCGTTTCCGTTATATTCTCTATTTTTTTCCTCATTCAAATATATTTTAGTAACATCTGTTTTCATATGATTCAGATGAAAATGTTTTCTTTGTCAGTGGAACTCTGCAGATATTTGCCGGTACATTCCCAATTCAGCAGTTACGGTCACGAACTAGAATAGGGCGGGCTTGTAACGGCCCACAATGAATATGGAAATAGTTGAACTAGTTTAACGATTGCCTTCATTAAAAAGGGGATTCTGTTTAAAAATCTGAACACTATGAAACCTCCGATTTAAATTCTGTATAAACCTTTGGTTTTGGATGATCTTTTATTATCGTCGTTATTATTTTAGTCTATGATCCACTGGTGAATTTAGATCAATTTTTATTTCTTTGTTGCTTGTACGTGAAGCATGTCCATCTGAAGGTAAGAGATACGCCTATTCATACAGCAATACTTTACCTTTGTCACTTTAAGATCGATGATATTAAGTGTCAACGCAGATAATTGCAGATGTTGAACTATATTGGAAATATTTTTTTATTTCTATTACTATTTAAAAATCTAGCTGTTCTCTATCTGCTTTGCTGGCGGTAACACCCCTTGCAATTCCCTTTGGGGAAGGAATTTTGTAAAATCTCTTCTTAACTGACCTCTAAACGACAGATGTTTTTCTATATCAAATTTTATGTATTCTCGTTCAATGGTTTCGGAGATCTCGATTTGGGTCAATGAAGCTCTGGATATCTCAAGTATAAATAGATAATGAAGCAATGTACTTCATTAAACCAAACCTTTTTTTTATTTTTTTCTCATGGGGAAATCTTGCATGGATACATTCCCGTTGCGAAGCAACGAAAAAGTTATGCTAGACTCTTACTGGCTAAAACCCCACGGTTTCCACGCTGTTTTGGCCGAAACTGCAGGAACGCTTTCGCACACTACCGCATTTCCGGTAACGTCGGCCTACTAATGGTCCCAACGTAACATGGGGTTTCCTATGGAAACCCAAAACTCAGTGGTTCTGCGCGGAAAATACATGCGCCTTTTTGAGGTTTACTGAACTGGGTAGCGGATTTCCCCGTATCCACCACTTAAACCTTTGTTAGGTGAGATGGCATAATCCCTTCTCCTCCGACGCCTGGGTCCCTGGCTACGGATGGCGAGGCTAGAGACACTTTTTTTCAACCTCCTTTTGCAACATTACTATTTCGCAAAACGCAAAAAAGCGTTCCATGACCTTTTGCTTTCCACCATTGCCTTAATGAACGCAGGAAGTAAAAGATCGTTGCCCACAATAGCGACGGGGTCTCGACGCAACACTGTCCAACTCGGACATATCTCTAAAGTATGCTGCGCCAAGTCCTCCCAGTGACTGCAATGGTGGTATATAGCCGTTGCTTCTCTTCTTACACGGTGCAGGTACTTTCCGAAACATCCATACCCCGTTAGCACCTGCACCAGTCGGAACGTTAATGCACCATGCCGCCTCTTTATCCATTCTGTCAACACTGAGCGCACAGCGTCAACAGTTCTGCTTCCTGCCCTAGGATAGGCCAATCTCTCATTCCATCGTTCAAGCAGTATCTGTCGAGGTTCACCTTCGCAATAATTAAACTAAACCTAGGCTATCATTAAAAAAAATATTTCTTATCTCTTTCAAACCTCTCGAATATTTATAGTTATAAACAAGTTCATACAATTTATTTGACATTCGTAAACATACATTATTCCATCCGTGTACAGCGGGGGCGTGGTTTTTTCTCCGGCGTTCCGGCTACAAGATCTATACGTACATAACACTAAATAGACCTGTGACCCAGAAAGCAGTTACCATCGTAATACGTACATCGGAAAACCATTAGCTACAGACATTGACAACTTGATGATATTAGGAAAATAACGTAGTAATATACGTATTGAATGTCTTCCTCGGCGCTTCGCTTTGTGAATGGACCTCGGACGTTATTCATTGTATCCTCCAAATCCGTTTTAATTTTGTCTGAAGATTTGTATCCTTTTTTTTAACGACAATGGCCTAACCCAGGTTCGCATGATGTGCCTAGAATAGTCTGATTCTTATATATTGACACTTAGGAAACAGTAATGCTGTTACGGCGGACATAGTAGATTATCCTGTATGTTACACCCCGTAGAGTTTTGTATTATTTAGAACCCTTAATTTCATACGCCATAAAATAATGTATCAGGTAATATATTAAATATTCTCATATTTCTCGAAATAGCGATCAAACTCAGATTAATTTATATAAAGTACAACAGAGATCATATGCTCTCAGTTTCTTTGCGTGATCAAATTAGAAATGAAGAGATCCGTAGAAGAACTAAGGTCACTAGTCTTTAAGATTGCTAAACTTAAGAGGAGATGTGCAAGACAGCTCGAAGGACTAACGGCAAAATGGGCAGTAGTGATCTCGAATGGTAGACGTAGTGCTGAGAGGTTCCACACAAGACGAACCGATTATCTAGTGAATGCTACTTGAAACCGCTGCAGGTAAACACACGATTCATTGGTGTGGTGATTCGACGATAAGAGGAACCCAAGTCCCGTAGTGGACTTTTATCGGCTGGCGGTGATGATGATTAATGTATTCCGATTTGATGGAGACGATAGAGAAATTGATGCGGTAACGTAACTTTTCATCTGGTTGCTTAGTACGAGACACAGCATTACTTTCATCATAATCATTATCATCATTAGCCGATACACATCCATTGCTGGATATCAAGGCCTGTGAAAGCCATCTTCGAAGATTTTCACACTGATCGTACCTGCGCTTAACCAAATCATTGGTCCGCTTTGTGAGGGGCCTGCCGGCACTACGTCTACCAAGAGCCTTAACTACCCATCGGCTAGTATGCCGTGTCCATTGTCACTTAATCTAGTAATCTTTAGGACCATGTTGGTCACCTTAGTTCATCTACGGATCTCTTCACTTAGAGAACTCTCGATTCCCGTTGAGTGATTTTGAGCCTTTTTGCGAAGACCATTGTAAGTAGAACAGTAATATCTGTACAATACTGCTTAATAGTAAAAACTAAAGCGATTGCCGTTTATGGACTGGTGTACCTTAAATAGATATATTTATATTGTACATCATTACTTCGAAGTAAAAGGAACTTGCTTCAAAGGAATTCTCGTTAGCAGTTACAGTAACACGACCGCTACATTCCGGCTCTATGTGAATCGTCTACACTTGATTAAAAGAACCGAACAAATATCCTCAGACGGTTAAATAGTCTAGATCTAGTCTTAGATGTCAAAACTAGACAAATTAGATTTGATATTTGTACGAAAATAACAATATATTGGTGTCGATATATCATCATACTGGCCGACTTGTTCTAGCCACTGGTAGATCTCTGTTACTGGAGACCGTCTTGGTACCTTGGACCGCAACTTCTATTCCCGCCTACAAACATTAGTCTGCTAACATAACCCTGTACCGGTTTGAAGGGCGTCGTACTTAGTACAATTGCTGGGGAAACAAGATTTAACTTCTTATGTCTCAATGAGATGAGCAGCAGAAGCTGTGTGGTTACTAGCGCCACGTTGTTATTAGTGGGCGTGTCACTTACCATCAGGTGAACGTCTCCGTCGTGTCGTGATTTCATGGAATAATAAAAATAAGACGACAGCTTGTTAACTTGTTAATTTTCTATTGAAAGTCTAAGTTGTTGCCATCGTAATACGTATCTCTGTAGATAAGCAGTAATAAGCATTTACTGCACTTTACGGTCATCAAGTTTAAATGGGGTAGTATCCAGTAAATTAACTGGATAGAGGGATATGTTTCGTCCCATTGTGTACAAGCGTATTGCTTATTACCTAATAAACTTCTTGCTGATGTCACTCTGTCTTTAAAAAGTAAACCTTCATGTCCTTAAGGCACGCCAGGTTTTTTTGTCGTTTGTCGTTTTACTTAAGCTCGCTTAGTGGTCAACCCTTCTTTATTCTTCTTTTTGCGTCCCTCCAATTAATGAAGATTGGACACTAGTTCTGCGAATCCATTCCTGTCGCGCGCTGGGTGGATCAGCTGCGCGGCGCTCTTGATCTTGGTCCACTCCTTGATCCCGTCCATCCATGCCTTGTTCCTGCGACCGATCTTTCTCTTTCCGGCTACTTGCTGCTTTATTCCTATCTGTGGAAGATTGTATTTAGCATTAATGCTAATTAATTAATTAGCTTTTTCATTTTTTTTTAACAGTTAGCACTAAGTTTAATAACCTTAAAGTACAGTGCTTCTATCATGAGAGAATTACTACATAGGAAAAAGTATTTGTTCAGCTTTAAACTAGAAATAACTGAAGATATTGTTAATAGTAGTCACATGTTACAACTAAGTAAGTAGTAAGTTTTTTTTTTATAACATCACCTCTTATTCAATGTAAATTACTTGTCAGCACGAACAAATAAATAAGTCCACGGCATGGATTTATGGTCCTTGCTTAACGGCAAACATAAATCTCCCACATGGTGTGAACGGTACATGGCCTGAATAACTCAATGAAATGCTACTTTAGTAGCGTGTTAATTGTGGTTTTCATTAATATTATGAAAAAGTTTAATTAAACCATGTATACTTTTAAATTCTAAACCAGTCTGTATTATTTTAAATTTCATGATTTTTAACAGACGAAAACGATAGGGTTGTAAAAATTTGTTCAATTTTCTGTACTATTTATGTGCTGTAACTTATGTTACGTGATGAGAGACCTTCGAAGTGGAACTTGCAGATAACTTTAATCTCTAAAGGGGGAATGGGTGTTAAATTCTGTTGCGGTGATGGTAAGCGCTATGATTTTACCCATAACAACGTGGAGCTATATAAAATGGTAGTACACCACATTGTACGACAAAAATACACAATAAGATGACATGAAGATGGAAGATGGGTGTAAGGAGTCCCGCACTACAACTCACGGGACCCAATTCAACCTCACCTGCTCGTGGTGCAGCCTGCTGATAAACAAACAGAGCTTTGGCTCCCGCCAACACGCATTGGGCCAGCATGGTGGGAAATAACCCAAATCCCCCGTATGAGTAATGAACCCATACATATGGCAGCCTCTAGTGCCCAACAGTACTTGAGGCCATGCTGACTGTATGTGGAGATCTGTGGGAAGACTTATGTCCAGTAGTGGACGTCTATCGGCTGACGATGATGATGAGGATGGATAATATAATCTATCTTTATTTCCTTTAAACCATTAGTATCTATATCCCGCACAACAACTCACGAGAGCCGAGCCAAGCTCACCTGCTCGTGGTGCACCCTGCTAATCAACAAACGAGGCTCCAGCGTACGCCAACCCGCATTGGGCTAGGGTGGTAAGAAATGGCCCAGATTCCCCCAAATTAAACCCTACAAACGTGAAGATCTTTGGGTGAGACGTATGTCCAGCAGTGGACGTCTATCGGCTGATGATGATGACAACTAGAATCTATTTATCTTTTCTTCTTAGATTTACTTGTCGTTTCTGCGCTCCACCTTCGTTCTCTTTGATGCTTATTCTGTAGCAAAATAAAAATTTTATTCGTAAAATAAACAAAAGCGGACTTAAACATGTATAATACTTTACTATTCTTTGTAACAGTTAGAAAAAAAAAATTAAATCACGAAAGACTCAGTCCGCAACTGAAACATCTGCGTACAGAGCGTTTCATAAATATGTTTGTATAAAATCTAGACCCGCAGTAATTGCAATAGACATTAAGGGATTCCGCTAAAGCCTCAGCTTGGGATGCCGAGTTTAATACCAGCAGTAACTATTCTATTCTTCTTGCAGTGCTTCTTTAACGCTGAAATTGTCTGTGGGCAGTAACCATGGCCCACTGTTTGTAATTTATCTTCTTTTAAATCGATTGCTTTAAGGACTCGGCGTATTTCATAAGTTTAATCGAAGAACACGAGAAAGTTATAAAGTTTTACTTCAAAGTAAATATAAAGCACAAATCTAGAAAAGACAAAATATTTTTTCTTTTAAGTTATCAACTTTTAAGACAACTGGTACGACTTAGGTTTTTTTTATTTGTATCTAATTTACCCTGATATTATTATTCAGGACTTTACCTTATCCTATTATTTACATTTACTTACATGTTCATTACTAATTTATATAATATTTTTTTCTCTCATTATAATTATATATATTTTTTTTTATATTATCTATATTTATGCTATCTAATTATCTAATATTAATAGATATATGAGGTACAACCATGTTACTGTGCTTTACTTGTTAACAATAGACACGAGGGTCTTGAAATGAATTTTTACATAAATGTACTCGTAATGTAGTATTGCGAAAACCTTACTGTGTTCTGGTGTGAAGAGCGCTGTAGCCAGTTAATTTACTGGGGTAACGAGACTTATCATTTTATGTATCAAGGCCACGAGCGCAATGTGGTACTTTGGATACCATCTCATCTAGTCCCAAGTTGTTATAGGCGGCCGTGTCATTTACCATCAGGTGAACGTTCCGCACGTCTCGTCGCTTCGTTGAATAAAAAAAAATGACTACAGTTTTGATATATTAATTTCTATTTAATTTGTAATGTCTCATTATACCTTTTACAGTATAAAACAGCCCACTTCATCTACCCACAGATGGGACTTAATGTCATATACAAAAACTTGTCCGGAAGTTGTTTTTGAGAAACGTTAGTGTTCTTTAGGTGTTTTCCTATATAAAGCTCCGTCGGGAATGAAACTACGACCCTTAGTCACAAAACACGAGATAGCTGATATGCCAGATAATCACGTAAAGATATGATAAGAATGTTGACACAGCATCACAATGCGTTTGTCATACATAACATGGTACGTTTAATTTTAATGTTAGATCTTCAATATAGAATATATTGCACTACTTCATTGTGGTCATCTTGTTACCAGACACTTACCATGATTACCACCAGGACATCACTACCTGATAACCAATATAAAAGTACACCTTGTATATATTCATTGCTATTTGAATTCAACGTAATTCCATCAGAAGGAGAAGCGGCAGTCTTTTAAAAAAGACATTTTTCTTTAACTTCCTCAAAGCTTTCCCAACTTGGATATAGCTTTCATAAGCATTGTTTATTGCACCATTAAAAAGCAATGAAAGTTTCCTTTTACTTTGCCGCATTCAAAGCTTTTAAGTTTAAAAAAATAATATGTTTTTTTAACTTTAAGATTTTTAACTGTCTCCGTTTAAAAGTAGATAAGAAAACACGGTTTAGTGTTAGACACTTCGATTAGAGTGTAAGTAGTCTCGCGTAACAACTCACGGGATCTTATCCAGCTTCACCTGCTGGTAGTGCACTCTGATAATCAACAAACGAGGCTTTGGATCCCATCAATCTGCATAGAGCCAGAGTGGTGGGAAATAGCAAAAGCACTCCCATATGAACCCCTACAAATTACAGCCCCTGGATGCGAGCAGCGCAGGACCGATCGATGTGGGGATGCTTGAGGCTGACGTCCAGCAGTGGAAATCTATCGGCTGATGATGATGACGATGATGATAATGTTGAGTTAAATTCGCTTGGCTTTCATTCCGTTTCATCCTAGGTTTTAACAATAGTTTTATTAACTTACTTTATTAGTTAACTTAAAAATTATATATATATATTAAACTTAAGTTTCACCACATTTCTACGTATCGGAAGCAGCTCAAGTGACCCAAACGCTCGTGTCGTCGCTTAAGTTATATTTAAAAAAAAAGCTGCGGTGGCACCTGCCTAGAAGGCCTTCCGCAGTAGAAACCTGCTACCAGTGAGGTATTATGAACCCTCGCTTCTTCTTCCATCTCTCAAATGCCAAATGAATATTTCCCAGGATAAGGAGAGCTCCTGTTTATATGAAATTTTAAGGATCATTAAATATATTCGTTTACATATTACTGCCGTAATTTATCACGGTGATTAAATATTCACTTGCATCTCATTATGTTATGATGATATTCTGCAGCGTAAATCATTTTGGTACTGGCGTTAAAGCTTCCCTTGATGTTTATTAAAATGTTTAACATAGTTTATCTTATAAACAATAATATCACGAACACCGCTTTCTTATTTGTGTTTTTTTTTTTTAAAACTAGTCGCAGTTTTTTTATATGCAACGTAAACGTAACGATCTCTTTTGTCGGAGATCGTTAAAGCATCGCTGCAATGAGACTTTCTGCTGCAGTGATGTGATGTGATCCGATTTGATGGACTCTTTAAGCCGTCGTATTACTGAGGTAACGGCTCGATGTAATGTATACAGGGTGTATAATATACCGCCGTGTAAACGCCCTGTTACTTTGCTTACCACCTAGTGAATGTTGCGCTCGTCTCAACCCTTTCTTGATTAATAAAAGTTGTTTAGTGAAGTAGCTTAGTCTGTCTCTTTTCTGAAGATGTTAAGCTCTTAAAAGCCATATTGACTCTTACAGCTCATCTGATTCAGGGCTCGTAGACCCGGTTCCACAGCCTGTTTTTTTTTTTTAAAAGTACTTGGAGTGTAGTTATCCGATGTCGGATTCTCGTATTGTGTGTCTGGATTTTTGCTTTCTGGCGAATTTGGTCGGTCGTCGAAGACAGGCTCGGGTTCGTTCCCCGAATACCTTCGCCTTTATCAGAAGCTCTGGGCGGTGAGGATCGCCCCTGATCACGGGTGTACCTCACGTGCACGGTGTATTTGTAGCTGTGGCGCCGCGTTCTGAAGCGAGGGCGGCGTGATGCGGAGATTCGGAGCGTGTTGGTAGTGTCCGAAGTGTGTGTGGTGACGTGGGTGTTGTCGGTGGCTGTTTGGTCGTGCATGGTGTGCGGGACCCTTGGGATGTCCAGATTAGCGTATGCAGTGATTTGCGCTTACTGGTCTTGGGATTCGGCGGCGGCTCGTTATCGGTCGCCTTGGCCACCTGGTTGGTCTCAGTTGCCGAACGTCGTCTAAGTAAGTACCACAGCCGCGGCTATCGCAGCCGACAAACAGTACTCTACAAATATTACTCTATTCCGGTTGAAAGGGCGCTGTAGCTAGTGGAATTACTGGAGTAACTAGACTCAACATCTTATGTCTCGAGGCGACGAGCGGAATGTGGTGCTGTGTATACCATCCTAATTACCGCCATATTGTTATGGGCGGGCGTATCACTTACCATCAAGCGAATATCGCGCTGGACTCATCACTTCGTAGCATAAAAAAAATTATCTCTACTATCGTTTTTTCTGTCCTCTTTCTAGATTTATTACCTCATATGATGGTGCGGTCAGGTTTCCTTGGGAGTACTACTGCATTTATTTGGTTACGTAAGTTCAGTAACCGCAACATATCATCATGTCAATATCGACTCTTAGTTGATAAGCAAACATGTTCACGAAACTTTCGAAGCAGGATTTATTACTTGGTGTAAGTTTCCACGATAACTTGTTTGACTTGGGCGGTATTTCCTGATTAACGTCGGCAGTAAGTTTACTATTGAAATGTTTATCTTTTAATTGGAAATTTAACAATTATATCAACAAGAAATTTTTATTTATTTTTCATATTCAAAGATTCGACGGGACGAACTTGAAGTTCACTTGATGGTAAGTGATAAGTCTGCCCATAACAAAGTGGCGCTAGTTGGGATGGTATACATTCGTCGCCTTGAAAGATATTAAGTCTCGTTATCTTAGTAATTTCTTCTAGCTATAACTCCTCACTAACCGGAACACAGTACTGTTTGTCGGCTGCAGTAGAAGCTGCGGTGGTATCTAGACAGTCTCTGGCAACAGCGACCTACCACCAGTATTAGCTTAACTTAAGCTGAGCAGCCATAACAAGCGCTGTAGCTATAGACTTTTTTATCTATTATAAGGTCAACGTTCAGCTTATCTCGTCGCTGTATTGAAGTAACCAAAAGTTGAATTGTTCACACATTTGTACCACTTTTTTTTTTAAAAAATATGCGTAATTGATATATAATGAAAATGGGTTTCATTTGTTCATTAATCACGTAAAAATGAGTGAACGAATCGACATGGAGATATGACAATTCGATTCAATATTCTTTGTAGATAGTTATAGGCTTATTTTTGGACTTTCATGGAACCTTTATAACTTTATATCTAAATAACTTTTATAGGCACTGCGTATTTGTGCGGTTGCTATAGTAACGGTTGCTATAGAAAGTCATTTGCGTTTTAATTCTATATTACGGCCAGCAAAGCGGGCGGGGAGCAGCTAGTTGTTCATAATCTGAAACAGAAACGTAAATTTATCTCTGTCCGTTTTACTATTAAGATAAACAGGGTCAAGTAGTGAAAATGAAAAATTTTAATAGTTTGTATAAAACCTTTTGAATTTCCATTGAAACTTTGGCCAAATTTAAAATTCCTTTGACTTATTTACTTGTCTTTTTTAAACTTCGGGTCAGTAAACAATGTCGCTGATGTTTGTTTTGGGCGAGCCGCGGTAAACGTAATTACGCGAATGCGTTGCTTTACGTATAATATTTAAATGGGTCTTTCGAGGTTTTTTTTTACATGAACTAAATATACAAAAGCACATGAAAGTTTCGACTGAATGTACTAAAAAGTCTTTGGTAAGGTCCATATGTCTATTTTTAATCTTTAAACAACAATTATTATTAACAATTCAAGGTTAACCTTTTAGTTACTTATAAGTCTATCTACGATCAAACATAGAAATAAACTATGTAAGTTATCCAATAATAAAGTTCCTTTCCTGTTTAAGAGGGTACTTTGAAGAGATTTTAGTGTAAAAAAAAAACTTGTTTATTGTACAAAGTATTTTTATAAAATAAAAGTTTATTAAGTTCGTTTTTCTAACAAAAGTTTTATTATAAATGATTGTTTGTATGAAACTTTTTCCTTAGCTTTAAAAAATTTCTTAGACGTTTGATTATGTTCTGAGAAAAGGAGCTTAATATGGAGCTGTGTAAGTAGCACGTCATCACTTACTACCAGCTGATTCTACACGTCTAGTGACCATCGTTCAAGCAATCCACCACTGCTGAAAACGTCCAGTAGCTTGGAATAATTTTCAAGCACTAATTGTAACACTAGACCAGGGTTTTTCTAAGAATGAATGCATTCAAATCTCTGACTGAACTAACTCATTGTAAACCTTCTTTTCAATAGCACTACTTTAAGAACTTTCATTATACAACTTTTCACGTGCGAGCTTTTTAAAAGTTTTGCTTTCTGACTGAATGTCAAGTAGTCTCATTATAACTGTGAGAAGAAGTTATTTAATTATTATTCACTCCGTCTGCGAAACTATGAAAGACTTGTTAGGGAAAAGTATTAGAATAAAAATCACTAACTTCCATAAAAGCGGTACTATTTCCGCTGTAAGCGCTTTACACAACAGTAAGATTCTATTCCGGATCAATTCCCATTTAAAATCAGTTTCCGGTAAAGGAAACTGTCATGTAGACGATGTAATACGAAAACAACTGCTTTCGGGGATGTCTCAGATCCACCTTCCATGCGTTGGATAAGCCTTGATTTTCTATAAGTAAAATCCAAATCCCAGCTGTGGGAACAATTCCTGACTCATTTTTAAATATAAATTATGTTTTACTAATGAAATATATAAATGTTTAATCAATCAATTAATCTGCCGGAAAAGGTTCACTGCACGAAAAAGGCCTTCCCTAAAGATCTTCACATTGATTGGTCCAGCGCTGTTCGCGGCTTGTGCCTTCCGGTGACCTTACAGTCATCATGACTTCCGGTGCCGCTAGAAGTTGTCGTTAATAAATTGGGATTTAGACCATTTCCCATCATGCTGGCCTGATGCAGGTTTGTGGGATCCAGAGCCCCGTTTGTTGATTACTAAGGTGCAACACGAGTAGAAGAGGTTGCCTTGGGTGTCTTGAGGAGGATAATGGCTGGTCATGGTCTCCGGTCATTGAAGTAGTACTCACGAAGATGGTACGGTTTGCATAAAGCAGACCCCGGGACGGGTTAGCGAGGCTGCGGTTGTATTCCGAACGGAGATTCCGTGACCTCTCGGAAACCCGAAGGTGACCACCGATAGGGTTTTAGTGGGTAAAAATCTCGACATAGCTCTGACTCCCTTCCCCAGAGGACGATATTTTTGTAGATCTCCGCCCAAAACAAAAAAAAGGGTGTCGACAATACATGCGAAATGTTCACCTGATAGTTAGTGTTACACCTGCCCATAACAACGTGGCGCTAGTTAGGATGGTATACACTGCACCACATTGTGCTCGCCGCGTTGATGCATAAGAAGTTAATTCTCGTTATTCGATTAATTTCACTAGCTACAGCGCCCTTCAAACCTATACACTGTAATGTTTGCACACTAGTGCCTGGCAGAAATAGGAGCTGTGGTGGTATTTAGATGGTCTCCAGCAACATAGACCCACCACCAGTAATATCATGCTATAGTAATAGTCATATGGCAGCCAGATTATTGTCATTGTCATGTGAAATTGTTATATAACGAAAGGAAATAATAACTATTATTATTATTATATTATAACGGATGTAAAATTATAACAGGTGAGACGTCTTTACGAGGAAACTGCTAAAACCCCTCAGCCGTCTCCGAGTCGTACCTGCACAGGAAATGACTCCGTCTCAGCTGCAGCCGCGGTTCTTTGTGAAAACTTCCCCACGTAGCCGCAAACACTGCCGGTGACATATTTCCAGAGGGGAAGTGAAAGAGCTTAGATGTTCAGGATAATAATCATGAAAAGTGGTTCAACCGTCGCATTCAACTTACCGGAAGTATCTGCTCATCACTGATTAAGATACATCACGTTGACTAAACAGCGTAGACGGTCTAAGTAGGTATCACTGCAGCTTTTGCTTCTGCCTTCAAACAGTACTGTGCTAATGTTACCGTATTCCGGTTTGAAAGGCTTTAACGTTGTGAAATTACTGAGGAAATATGCGGTGGTGTAGTGCATATCATCTTAATTAGCGCCAGGTTATTATGAGTAGAATCTATACGTTACCGACTAGCTTGTATCATCATCATCGGCTGATAGACGTCCATTGCTAGACCTTGACCTGGACATGGACCTTCCCCAAAGATCCCCACATCAATCGGTCTTGCGCTGCCCGTATCTAGCCACTTCCGGCGACCTGCTGAACACCAGGGGACGTTGTTTGTTAGGGGTTCGTATGGAGGGATATGGGCCTTTTCCATCGCGCTGGCTCAATGCGGGTTGGTGGAAACCAGAGCCTCGTTTATTGATTAGCAGTGTGCTCCACGAGCAGGTAAGGTTGGTTTGGGTTCCATGAGGTTGTGCGGGACTCCTTACACCTCTAGTCCGTACCTAATAAAGAAATAATAAAGGTTTTTTTTTTGAACTACTACTACCTGTCTCCAACTTCACTTGATGGTATATGGAGTGTGAGTATTAAGTCTGGTGTTAAGTCTCTATTGCCGGAGACCGTCTACATAGGTACCACATCAGTGCTTATTTCTACCGCCAAACAGTATATAGCAAACTTTACTGGATTCTAGTTTGAAGGATTTTATTATGTTCGGAAACGGAACCATTTCCTAATATCTAATATTATTACTACCTTTCGTTTCACCTAATATCAACGTATATTACCTATTTTATATATTATGTTACAGTAACAGTTTTTAACTATTTTCGGTGTGGCTCGTCGTTTACGCCGGAAGTATTTAAACTTGAGATGACAGTTCCATTAGTCCATTAAAAACTTCGCTTAACTTAGGCGAGAGAGCATTTTACTTGAACTTAGAAGTGCACTTTTGTTATTTAGTGTAATATAATCGGGAATATATTAAAAGTATGTTCAATGGTGGTAGGTCTTTGTTGCTGGAGACTCTCTAGGGAGGTACCACCGCAGCTCCAATTTTTTCGTTAAGCAATAGTATGTAGAAATGTCTTCCGGTTTAAAAGGCGCTGTAGTTAGTAAAATTACTGGAGTAACGACACTTTACATCTTGTCTCAAGATGATGAGCGCAATGTGGTGCTGTGTATACCATCCTAACTAGCGCGATGTTGTTGCAGGCGTATGACTTGCTATCAGGCGAACGTCTTGCTCGTCTCGTCGCTTCGTAGATAAAAAAAAAAAGTTGTATATTGACGTGTTAAAATTGAACTCGGGGTAAAAACAGCGTAAATAAATTCGCGAACATCAAAGGAATATAATAAAAAACACTTTTGTGATGAAATCTTACGAAAGTAACAAACCTTTGTGTTGGATTTAGTAACGCTTTGTAAAAACTTTTCTTAGAAACCAATGGATTTCTTTAAAAAGCTGCGCGGTGGAAAAGGTAAAGAAATTTTATTGTTTAATAAATGGGCAATTATATTAATAATATATTTTTTTTATTTAAGTAAGCGACGAGATGAGTGGGACGTTCACCTGATGGTAAGTGACAACGTGACGCTAGTCCGTATGATATACACAGCACCTCATTGCGCTCGTCGCCTTGAGACATGAGATGTTAAGTTACCACAGTAATTTCATTAGCTACAACGCCTTCCAAACCGGAACACAGTAATTTCTACACACTACTGTTTGACGGCAGAAATAGGCGTTACGGTGTTACCTAGACGGTCACCGGCAACAAGGAATTACCACCAGTAATAGTGTTTATTAGTACTTTTTTTAACTGATAAACAATTTCAACACGTGATATGCCTTTTTAACAAACTGAAGATAATTAAAAAATTAACAAGCTTAGGCTTTAATTACCCAAATATCGTATACACCAAATTCACCGTGATGAGCTGCAGTCTTCTGAAAGACAACGACCCGGATAGAGCCAAGTGGAAGAATACATAAACAGCAGGAACTTAAATATAGTCAGGAAACTATTCTGGTATCACGTTATACATCTTGAAGCTTTTGTGACGAGGCAAGCAGAACGTTCATCTGATGGTAAGCAATGAAATAGGAGCTGAGGTGGTAACTACGTAGACGGTCTTCGACAACGAAGATCTGCCATCAGGAACATATTTCTCAATTGCTACTTGTCAAACATAGGTTTAATGTTTAAACAGAGAGCATATAGATTACTTGTGATGACATACGGAAAGGAGATGAGATTCTCTTTCGTATGTCCTTTGATGATGTCATCGGTATACCACCATCGCCAATAATTGTCAAGAAACTTACTATATTTATTTTTTTAGGTTTATAGAATAAAAATAAATTGGACCATCTTCTTCGGATAAAACGTCGTAATAAGAAATCCTTCCGCCACATCCTGTTTAAATCCTCCGTTTCTTGTTTACAGCAGTAAAATCTGCAGGATACTTTACTGTTAATATTGAAACAATTTCAGCGCGATTTCAGGATCTTCATTACACCGCTGGCAACCGAATCGGACGGTAATGGCTTTATCTTGTTTAATTTTTAAGTTCAAAGTATTCTCCACGAACAGTTTTTTTTATTTCAAGTTGGTTAGATGCTACATAATTTTATAAAGGAATCATCGTTAAATATTAAGTAACGTTTCAAGATTAATGTTGTTGCTTTCACAAGTACTTTGTTCATCCACATTTTCATCCTTTTTTTTTATACAATTAATCGACGAGACGAACGAGACGTGGACGGGAGCGTGGTTGAAGATGTAGTAACAAAGAGAAAGGGATGCTTAGACGGATCGGCCATATTGAAAGAATGGATGAAAGAAGATTAACGAAAGAGGTATACAAGGTAAGAATGATTGGACAAATCGGTGCAGGTCGACCTAGGCGGATATTTCCTAAAGAAAGACCGGGTAAAGAGTACTCGCAACCGACGAGCATGCATGAAGATGCTAATGAAAGAGGAGGAAGCGAGAGAGGTGTGCCAGGATCGTAGCAAGTGGAGAGAGGTGGTCTCTGCTTACCCCACTGGGATCGAGGCGTGATATATATGTATGTATATATGTTCGAGCTGAACCCATATACACAGCCTATTGTGCTCGTCACCTTTAGACAACATGTTAAGGTTCGATACATCAGTCAATTCATTAGTTACAGCGCTCTTCAAACCGGAACACAGTAATGTTTCTACACTACCGTTTGCCAGTAAACTAAATTAAAATACAAATAGCTGATTACTCGTTAAATTAAGAACAATTTTCCTAACACAAAATCGTGGTTCGACCCCTAACAGCTTCACAAAGTGACCGCTAAATTTAACTTCACGTGTTTAACTAACTTTAATTTGTGAATTGTGGTTCACCTGCTTAATAGAGAGAGTAACTAAGTTTCGTTTGATATTAGGTAATTTAATTTTGATAATAACTTTACTTGTACTTTACTGAAACACAAGTCATAATTTGTGGTATAACTATAGTTTCAGTGATGTTTCCAAATATTAAACTTACGTAATAAGTGTAAGTAAGCAATGCAATTATGGCAGTGGGTAGGGCACATTGCTCGAAGGACCGGCGGCTGATGGGGTAGTAAGGTCGTGGACGTAGTGTTAGGAGGCCTTCTACAAGGTGGATCGACGATCTGGTGAGAACCGCGAGAACCAACTGGATGCGAGCAACGCGTGGCAGATCGATGTGGAGATCTTTGGGGGAAGCCTATGTTCAGCAGTGGAAGTCTATCGGCTGATGATGATGAAGCAATATAATAGCCGGTAATAACATAGTAGTTCGGATGTTTATACAACATCAACTCCAGGCATAAGATGCTTTTTATTTATTGTGCATTGCCAAATATTCTTTCGGCACGATCCTTGCTTTGTTGAATAATAGGAAAGTAGTAACAAAGAGATGCGTTGTAAAACTTGTTACCGCAGTAATTTCAGAAGGCATAACGTTTCTTAAATGAGAACACAATAATGATAGCTCAATACTGTTGCTATAGTGATTTCTGCATTTAAAGTCTCCTGTAAGGGAGTCTAGTAGTCAAACAAGTTTAAGCACTTTTCGGACAGGGATACAGCGATATTTACACACTATTGATTGATTGCAGAAGTAAACAACGAGATATCCAGCATCAAAGATCACTTTAAATCAATTGAATAACAAAAAATTAAATAAAGTAATATTAAAAACATTTCAAACATTTCAAACAGCACAATAAACAGGAGGCCATTGTGTAGTCAGTCCACGGTAATACTTTGTAAGTTTCGTCGGTTTTTCAATTCTGAATAAAAAAGTTTACATTGTGTACATTGTAGAAAAAAGGTCCTTAATATATACACAATAAGGATATTTCAAAGGAAAATACTATCTATGAAATATAATTTATAAATACTGTTAGAGTAACGATATAGGAACCGTTGATAGATAGTCGGCGGAAAAGTAATTAGTAAGTGAAACTGAAGGTAGTTAAAAATAAAATTAATATTAATCTAAGCTAGGTCTAATTGATTCAGCTTAACTTGTTCTAAGTTTGAGCAACTTGTCATAGCTAAATTTGACAGTATTGAGCAGATAGGCCTTCTGGCTAGACTATCCGGCGTCTTTAAGTGTTTATTTCGAAAAGTGTACATTGGCATTATACTACGAAATTTCTTCATCCCCGAGATGAGCTTCTTCTTCTTCGTCGGTATCACTCTTGACAGAGTGGCTGTGGTTATCACTTCAGGTGTTGGTCGCAAGCTTAACAACACATCGCCATTTTTCTTCGATGATGAGCCATTTACTGCCGCCTTTATCTGGTTAGTCCATCTTATAGGCGTCCTTCCTCGTGGCCTGGTACCGTCAACCTTTCCCTGGACCACAAGTCGCTCAATAGCTACCTCCCCAAGGCGCTCAGGACCCAGAACGGACATCTGCTGGGTGGCATCCCTGAGCGCGACCTGCGGGCCGAAGTCCGCTTCAGGAAGAGAGCGCGGAACTCATTGGTGACCCATGTGGTCTTGCGAGTCTCGCCAAAGCTCTGGGCCCGCCTTACCGACGCAGGGATGATGCACGTGGACCTCCAGCGGGTCCGGGTGCAAGACCAGTCTCCACTGGTCCAATGCACGCGCTGCCTCGGATACGGCCACAGCAAGCGGCTGTGTGCCGAACGTGAGGATCGGTGCACCCACTGCAGTGGTCCGCACCTGAGGAGCGAGTGCCCGGACTGGCAAGCCGGGAAACCTCCCGCCTGCCGGAACTGCCGAAAAGCTAAGGCAGACCGGTGGGACCACGGGGCGTTCGATGAGGAGTGCCCTGTCCGGAGACGGTGGGACGCCATAGTGCGGGCGTCGGTAGCGTATTGCTAACGGCGCCCCGGGGGCCGACCGCAATATCCGGACTGGGCGACGCCAGTACCACGCTGTGCAGTTGAACCTGCAAAGGTCTGGGCTCGCCACAGCCGAGTTGATATGCGAAGCGCCGAAGAGAGGATGGGCGTTCGCTATGGTCCAGGAGCCGTACATAGGTGCGATTGGCGAGATGCGGCACTACCCAGGGACAAGGATAGTACAATGTGTTAGCCGGGACGCCGGGGAGGTTGTCAAGGCGGCCATTGTACTGTTCGACGATACCATCGACATCACTCAATGCCCTGACCTCACGTCTGGAAACATCTCTGTTGCCAGACTGAGAACCGGGGCTTGGGAGATAGGGGTGGTATTCGTCTACCTGGAGCCAGACAAGCCCGTCGGACCATACCTGGACCGGATCAGTTGGGTCGTGGAGAGGCTGGGGACTGCCAACGTGGTACTAGGCGGAGACCTGAACGCCCACAACACCTGGTGGGGCAGCCAGTCCGGTGACCAGAGGGGGACCGATGTTGCGGCTGCGCTCGATGAGCTGGAGCTCCACCTGCTGAACCGAGGGTCTGAGCCTACGTTCGACACCTATCGGGGCGGAAAGCGTTACTCCAGTTGCGTCGATGTTACTGCTTGCTCGACCACTCTGCTCGATCGAGTGGAGGGCTGGCGAGTCGCGGACGGGTTATCCTTGTCGGACCACAGGGCGATCCTGTTCGAGTTGAATCTCGTGAAGTCCGTCGGCACGGACATCAGGTGTTCCACGCGGAAGTACACTACCCATAGGGCAGACTGGGGCGAGTTCAAACGAACTTTCGCCCAGCTGCTCTCAGACCGCTGTCTGACGCCAGCCGAGGTGACCGAGGTCACCGATAAGGGGGCGTTGGACAGCATCGTCGATCGGTATGTGGAAACCATGGGGGACACCTGCGATTCGGTCCTGCCGAAGGTCTCCGGGAGGAAAAGGACAGAATTGCCCTGGAGGTCCGAACAGCTCTCTCTCCTCAAGGCAGACGTCTTGAGGAAGAAGAGGCGGATCCCGAACGCGCGGCCGGCCCGTAAGGAGTTGGTCTTGCGCGAGTACTTCGACGCGAAGGAAGCTTACCGCCTCGAGGTGGGACGTGCTCAGACCGCTAGTTGGAAGCGGTTCTGCGAGCGGCAGGAGCGCGAGACCATGTGGGACGGCGTCTACCGAGTGATACGTCGCACGGAGATTAGGCGTGAGGATGTCCCCCTCGTCCAGGGAGGGAAGGTGCTGGACGCAGCGGGATCGGCCAGGATGCTTGCGGAGGTCTTCTTCCCGGAGGATAACCCCGGGGAGGACAATGCGGACCACTGTACTGTAAGAGCCAAGTCCGATGAAGTCAACGAGGGGGAGGGTCATGATGATTCATGCGAACCCCCCTTCACGATGGAGGAGCTCCGATGGTCCGTGTCGACCTTCAACGCGAAAAAGGCACCTGGCCTCGACGGACTCACTGCCGACATCTGCCGGGCGGCAATCGCAGTGGACGCCGAACTGTTTCTCGCGCTCTCCAACCGGTGTCTCGCTCTCGCCTACTTCCCCAGGAAATGGAAGGAGGCAGCGGTCGTAGTGTTGCGGAAGCCCGATAAGGACGATTACACGCACCCGAAATCCTACCGGCCCATCGGACTCTTGCCCGTCATGGGCAAGGTCCTGGAGAAGATGATGGTCCGGAGGATCCGGTGGTACACTGCGCCGTATATCAGTAGCCGCCAATACGGCTTTATGCCGCAAAGGTGTACCGAAGACTTCCTGTATGACCTGATCCAGCGCATACGAGCTCGCTTGAAGCAGAAGGAGATCGTTGTGCTGGTATCATAGAGGGAGCCTTCGATAACGCCTGGTGGCCTGCTATACGGTGCAGACTGGCGGAAACTCGCTGCCCCGTCGGCTTGCGGCGCCTTGTCGACAGCTATTTTAGCGATCGCAAGGTGGCCGTAAGGTACGCGGGGGCGGAGTGCGCCAGAGAGACCACCAAGGGGTGCGTGCAGGGATCCGTGGGCGGCCTAACCTTCTGGACCCTCCTCCTCAATCCACTCCTGGAGGAGGTGGCCAAGAGCGGGACACACTGCCAGGCGTTTGCAGACGACGTCGTTCTGATCTTCTCGGGGCAAGAGACCGGGAACATCACGAGAAAGGCAAATGCGGTACTCGCCGATATTCACGGTTGGGGTGTTCGAAACAAGCTTATGTTCGCACCACACAAAACTAAGGTGATGGTGCTAACCAATAAGCAGAAGTACGACAACCCAATATCGAGTATGGGTGGAGAGCCCCTTTGTCGAACTCGTGAGGTTCGGATACTATACTAGGCCTCACAGTTGACGATAGGCTCACGTTCAACACGCACGTGAAGAACGTGAGCAAGAAGGCCCAAGGGCTCTATCGTCAACTGTGCAGAGCCGCAAAAGTATCATGGGGGTTGAACTCGGAGGTGATCAGAACGATGTATCTGGCGGTGTTGGAGCCGATAATTCTGTATGCAGCGAGTGCATGGGCGCCAGCGGCTAAGAAGCTGCTGGTCCGAAAGCAGCTCGATGTGGTTCAGCGTGGCTTCGCGCAGGAAATTGCGCGCACTCACCGAACCGCGTCGTTGCACTTGGCCCTAGTACTTGCCAGGCTGCTTCCTCTGGACCTTCGGGTCCAAGAAGCGGCCACTTTATTTGAGGTAAAGCGCGGCCACTCCCGGGAAGTGCTGGGCGACCGAGAGCTGGAGGTTCCAGTCAGCCACTTGAGACTACCACACCCGTCTGAACAGGTTGGTGTGGAGTTCTCCTGCCTGGGGAAAAGTGCGGAGGAGGTCCAACTTGCCACCTCGGCTGCCGATTCGGCCATTTACACCGACGGCAGCCGCATCGACGACAAGGTGGGTGCGGCGTTCAGCGTGATGCGGAACGCCGCAGAGGTTGCTACGAAGAAACTCAAGTTGGGCAACTTCTGCACAGTGTACCAGGCAGAGCTGCTGGCATTGGTGGGAGCGACAGGGTACGCGGCCAGCGGGTCGGCGCAGTCATGCGCCGTGCTTAGCGACTCGAGGTCCGCCCTTGAAACAGTCGCAAGATCTGACACCCTCCACCCCCTGGCGCTTCGTGTAAAAGAGAACATCATGAAAGCGCGGGCAAAAGGGACGAGTGTAAGATTGTTCTGGGTGAAGGCGCATGTGGAGATGGAGGGGAATGAAAGGGCGGACCAACTGGCCAAGGAAGCGGCCCTGAAGAGCAAAAGAAGACCGGAGTACGAGGATTACCCCGTTTCCTTCGTCAAGCGTCAGCTCAGGCTGAAGACGCTTGACGAATGGAACAGGAGGTATGTGCAAGGTACGACGGCTTCGACAACGAGGATCTTCTTCCCAGACGTCGTGTCAGCCTACCGGACCCTTCGTTGATTGGATCTCGACACGGTCTTGGTCCAGATGCTCACTGGGCACGGGGGATTCTCCGAGTACCTTCATAGGTTCAAGCTCAAGGAGAGTCCCGCGTGCCTTTGTGACCCAGCTGTGGACCAGACCGTGGTGCACATCCTCACCTCCTGTCCCTTGTATGGAAGGAGACGGATGGATTTGGAGGTGCAGCTGAACAGGCAGCTCACCACGGAAGCCATTGCCTCCCTGATGAGTGAAGAAGTAAGTCGCCCAAAATTCCTGGACTTCTGTAAAACCATAATAAAGGATGTTATAGAAAGGAATGGTAGAATAAATTAAATAAATAAATTGTAAAAATTAGATATTAAATGTAAATAAATACAGTAGAATAAACTGTAAAGAATAAGGAGCAAGAAGGAGGCAAGAAGGAGAGGAAGAAGAACATAAAAAATACGACAAAGGGATGCTTGTTCCAGGAAACAACGGCGTGGTCTTCATGAGCGGGAGGTATGGCAGAAGGAATTGGAATGGAGTATGAGTGAGAGCAAAGTAAGAACGATAAGTATGGAAAGCAAGATAAGAGAGAGTAAAAGATGAGCATGAAGGAAAAACATGATGTAAAAAATCAAGATGTTAAGTGAATGATACGAATAGGCCCTGACCTAAAATACGCAAGGGAATGCTAAAAAAAAAAAAAAATATATAGCTACCTCCCCTCATCGGCATACGTGATCTAAAAAGGTGAGAATACGAGACTGTGCTAAAGATGATGACGCAGCTTTATGGTGAACCAGGTGAGTTACCATCGTGGAAGTGTAAATATTATAGATACATATATCATCGTTATCATCTTCACACGGGCGTTAACATCTTCACACGGGCGTTATCATCTTCACTAGGGGCTGTTGTTTATAGGTGTCCATTAGGTTAGATTTAGGTCATTTCTTACCACGCTGGTCCAATGCGGGTTGGTGGGATCTAGAGCCTCGTTTATTGATTAGCAGGGTGCACCACGAGCAGGTGGGGTTGACTTCGGTCACGTGAGTTGTTGTGCGGAGCCCCTTAGACCCCAACATATATGTATACGCCCAAAAAAGTTTAATTTTTCTTTTTAAAGCATAATGAAAGGGTGAAACACGCTATCTCCCTTATTCAGTTACAAGATCCTCTGAACCAATATTAGAACTTCTCTTTCTTATATGATAATCCTATAAGGGATACTCTTCTACTCTACAAGCGAAGAGTTATAGCGGATTCTCAACGGCTAAAACTCTATTGCATTCTTTTTTGCCGAAACCACAAGAACACTTTCCCTTATAATCGTGGTTCCATCAGCGACGGGTCTTTATAAGGCCTTATCGCAAGGTGGAGCTGGAGTACTATCCTTTTTAAACAGTGTATAAGTGTTGAAGAAGTTATGTTGAAAGAATGGATGAACAAGGTAAGAATGATTGGACAAATCGGTGCAGTTCGACCTAGGCGGATATATTCCGATTAAATCGAAGATGTCCTAAAGAAAGGCCGGGTCAAGAGTACTCGCAACCGACGAGCATGGATGAAGACGATAATGAAAGTGGAGGAAGCGATAGAGGTGTGCCAGAATCGTAGCAAGTGGAGAGAGAGAGTCTCTGCCTGATTCTTGCTTGGTGTTGTCGATAATCTTCACTTGTTTCCTCGAAGGCAGGTGCCTTTTTTATTGCATTGGCAGTTACTTGACTGCACTTCTTCACACGCAGTTGCAGCATGCTGTTTATGGTCATTATATCGGCGCGTCCTTCGTTTGGGCCTCTACGTGTCTGATAATGTCATTGACACAAATCGTGTAACCTAAAATATAACTCTTTAGGTTTAATTAACCGAGCTTTGTCCTAGAAACTAGGTAATCATTAATATTCCTAATGAATTTATAATGTCCGCGCTGCAGCATTTAAATAAAGTTTTTAATTAAAGTCTGCAGCTGCTCGTGACATGGCTCACGGAAGATTTTCCGATTTAAAAACAAAGTTTGGTTGCATATTTAATCACGTTTTTTTAATCAAACTAATCAATAGACGCAAATGATTTGTTTTGGTACTAAGACGACGTACTGGACTCCGACGCAGGCGCGAAGTATAAACAAAGTTACTATCATTTTCAATGTAATGTTATCTTGAAAAAAATACAGATTCAATAGAAAATGTTACCAGGTACAAAACAGTTTCTTCTTTTTTTCTATCATAAAAAATTTATTTGTTTAAACAGAAATCGTTCAATGTATTTTTGGATTTATTTCTTTTTTCATTATTATCGGATAATCTTTCCAACATAATATCATATAATAGGAAGAATTAATAACATATTAAAGTTTTAATAAAGGAGCTGCTATTTTGGAAATATCATTATATTCATTACAATTCAACATTAAGATATTTCGATATTTTTAATAAAAAAAAAATATAATATTTTATTCTTAACTCAATCACGATGTCTACCATCCTACAAAAGTTTCCTTTTAAAAATACATGCTCCTTGAAATTATCCTTGGCTCGAAACAAAAGCAATCAAGTTCTGAAGCGGTATAAGACAACTTTCATAAATATTTCAAACTTGTTGCAAAATGACAATAACGGCCAACTCTTCGAATTTAGCAGCGTAACAAAGTTCCTAATGGCCGGCTGCTGCTGAATAATAAATGGGTCCTCGCGACGGAGGAATTTCTTGTTTACATTTTTCGCGTCATCATTGATAAAACATAATCTATATTGTTGCATCGTCACTATATACCAGATAATATCGATACAGCTATTTTTTAGGCATCAAGTCAGAATATTCCAAGACAGCGTTTCTCAACTAAAGCTGACACTCAAATAGATAATCGTAACGTTAGGAGTCTTGCCAATGATGAAAAATCGCCAGAACCAAAAAAGTTTTATATTTTTTTTTTTAATTAACCAACTGATAAATTTGTGGCGAGTCAATCAGCAGTTTGCAGATTAGTAAAGAAAGAAAAAACAAAAGCAAGTAAAAAATCTGGTTTGGAGTCGCGAGTCAGTGTAAATAATTAACATACAGGTAGAAATCTTTATTACAAAATAGCGACATTTGTAATAGAAGATATTGTACGTATTGCATAAAAAATGTACTTGTGAAGAGATTAAGATAAAACGTTGCCAATCATTCAACTTAGATAGGTTATCTAATCAAAGTAGGTACAAGTAGATCTATCGCAGTAGTATTTGTGCTACATTTTCACATAGTACACATTTCTCCAGAAAATGAATACATTATTAAGTTTCCTCCTCATTTTCGCTGTTGTGCATTCAGATGATAGATACGCTTTAAATATTCTACACTACAATGACTTTCACGCGAGGTAAGTGGTTATTTAGTAGCAAAATAAAGAAAAACTGTATTCAATACGCTTCGATAAATAAAAGAAGCTGGGATAAACGCTTCAAAAATTATTTAGCTGTTGCATATTCTTTTTGACGCTAAATAGGTTTTAAAAATCTGGAACGGCTTGTGGTTCTAAAATATTGTCATCGCCGGGTAATTTTTAACCTTATTGTTAAGATTTTTTTTTATATACAGTAGGCAAAACTTGACTTTTCATAGGAAATAAAAAAAAATCGGATCGTAGACAGTGTAAGCTCGTCATCATAACTCTGAATTCACTGGCTTGTGTCGATCAGCTTACCATACCAAAACTTTAATCACAATATGATGATGAAGATGAGAATTGTAAAAACCTTGAAACCAATGAAACACCTTCACATGTGTCTTTGAAATCCCTCCAGGGATGTGTTATCAGGTTGACCGTTATACCACGATGAGAATCTTAAAAAAATGGAGGATTTGTAACGATAACATAAAGAAACAGCATGAATTTGTAATTATATTTATTTTTTAGGCTGAAGAAATGAACTAGCAATAAATATTTCAGGTTTGTAGAGACTAGTCCAACGGGAGCCGTTTGCAATCCATTAGTCGCGCCGTGCATCGGGGGCTTCGCGCGCTTAGCCACTGTCGTGAGGGAAGCGTTGCAGAGGGAACCCAAATCCCTGCTGCTGAACGGCGGTGACAGCTTCCAAGGTACAATATGGTACAATTTGCTAAGGTGGAACGTCACTCAGGACTTCATGAATATGCTTCCACATGACGCCCATGTAAGTAAAGATTAGAGAATGAAATCACTTATGAATACAATAGTAAAATTATCGTCAAGCCACGAGTCATTGGCCCATGTTAAATTATATTCACAGGTACTTGGAAATCATGAATTTGACAACGGTATCGAAGGAGTTGTACCTTATTTACAACACTTAAATTCAAAAGTAGTTGCAGCTAATATTATCGACGATTTGGAACCTACGATACAAGGGTCTATATCACCCCAGTATAGTTGTGGAACGAGACGGAAAAGAGATTGGAATAATCGGTGTCATTATTTCAACAACCAATGTATGTAAACAATTATTTTTCTATTGTTAATAACATGTTTTAGTTTATCAATTATACTAATAATTAAAATTATTAAAGAATTTAGCATCTACAGGACGTTTAGTGTTCACGAACGAAATAGAATCCGTGAAGCTAGAAGCTGAAAAATTGCATCAAGATGGAGTCAAAATAATTATAGTACTCTCACATTGCGGACTTGATATAGATAGGTAATCATTGATCACAGTTTTAATTATCTATACAAGAAAGTTGTATAATAAGCTAGACGTTCACATGATAGTAAATGATTCGCATATTCCAAAGTCAACTGAAATACAGAAAGATTAGTCAAAACCGTTTAGCGACAAAACCAGTTGCAAAGTAAAAATCTAAAAAACATACTTCTAGAAAATGAGGTCTCAAATTAAATGTTAAATGAATTGACATTACTGAGACAAAATATATTCTGTTACCATAAAATCTAGATTTTGGTGTTTATATACTTTACCATTAAATAATAATATCATAATGTATAACTTATAAATAAATATGAACTACAATACTTAATTTAGCCTAAAATCCACATTCATTAAATCTGTCTCTTTTCAGGGAAATAGCACTTCACGGAGGTCCACATATAGACATAGTTGTTGGAGGTCATAGCCATACTCTATTGTATAATGGTGACCCACCCGAAAACTCTACTTTTCAAGCTCGAGGACCATATCCTGTTGTAGTTGAACAAGAATCTAAAAAGGTAGTTTTGAAATGTTAAAAAAACATTCTAATCAATCAATCTTGTATGTGATGATAATATAAATATTGAAAGAAAAAAGAAAAAGACGTTATTTATTGATATTATATACGGTAGGGGTGTTAGCCACATTTTTAAATAAATTATGATAGTGTTTTCACGATTTAGATTTCAGATTCACGTATATCATTTTTAAATGACATTATTTTTTTCACTTCCGTTATGTTTTCTTTTAGATGCATATCAAAATTATGTGCTCTTAATAACTCCAGTATTATCCCAATCTTAACATTTTAAGGTTTTAATCGTTCAAGCAGCAGCGCATACGCAATATTTAGGCGAAATTAAACTGTTCTTCGATGATGATGGAAATCTGTTGGATTGGGAAGGCAATCCTCATTACATCGGAAATGAAGTCATACAAGGTGAAAAGTTAAATTTTGTCATTTTTAACTTGAAAAATTTGAATACTAACATATATACTAACAGCCTTTGAATAAAGATATTTTGTATCCTTATCTCAGAAATTTACTAGCTTAAAGCTATTGAAACTGGTACACAGTAAGGATCCTACACTACTATTTGACGGCCAAAATAGACGCTGACCGTAGTACTATTTGTTTATTTTTTACTCGGAGTAGTAAAGGATGAATCTTCAAAAGATATCATGCTTCTGAGGGGACAATATCTAACACATTCACTATATTTAGACACCCAGGGTCACAATATTTAAACCTTGGGAATTCTGCTGATGGAGCCTCTGTAGATTGATATTGTCTTGACAATACAGTTATATCATCAATGTCTTACTTCTCATCGAATACCGTTTGTTGTAAACTTCGATCTAATTTTTTACATATAAATTTATAATCAAACATATGAACAATTGAAGTCTAATTATGAAAGAACTATTGTTCAAATTTCTTTTAGTGTTCTGGTACGTTGATTTTTATTAATTTAAATTTATGTATTGTTACAGCACCAGACGTTTTAGCAAAGATTAATTCGTATCTACCCAAAATAACCGAAATGGCTACTAGAGAAGTAGGTTCTTCCCTGGTCCATATGTCTTCAAGATGTTCATGTTCCGAATGCAATTTAGGCAATTTGATATGTGATGCGTTTATGGATGCGGTAAGTACTGTCACTATGAGACTGTCGCAAGAAATATTTATTTTTCAAAATTTATAATTCTTTTTTGAAATCATTGGCACAAGCCCAGATTTTTTACTTTTTTCTGAAAATATTTATCTATATCTTTCTCTGCATTATTAACGGGGGTAGTTGGTATTTTTTGTTCCTAATCTACGTATAATCATGGTCTATACATAACAAATAATTTTTATTTTTGTCATAATTGTTAGAACTCTTGTTTCTTATCTTATGAATCGCAACACTACTTCATTGCGTATTTACTTCTTTTTAATTATCAATTATTGCTACCTCAAATACTTCACTTACCTTTTCAAATGCTTCCAGGTTATGCATAAAGCGCAGGGAAATAATTGGAACTATGCACACTTTTGTGTTATCAATCAGGGTGGTATACGGTCAAACATAGAGGCGGGTGGTGAGTACGCCAGTATTACTAGTAGTTAACAATGGCAATATAAATTAAAATCAATATTACTTTTATTTAAAAGTATTATAAATATAATCTGTTATATAGACCGCAATCAAGAAAATAAAGAACAGTATCCTAATCTTTATCTGTAACATATGAACAAGCTTATAAGATTACAATGTAAATAGGAATGATTCCAACGATTGATAATTTACTAGTGCAATACAATCTTGACATATCAAGTAAAACTGCATCGCTATTTGTGTGATTTAAGACTTAGTAGCTATTTTAATTTCTCAATTTTTGATAAAAATGTATGATTCTAGGTTCCATTTCTGTACATTTCAATCATTTATAAAGTATTTTATATCTTATTTCAGTTACAACGTTCGAGAGTGTATTACTATCGACGCCATTTGAAAACAACGTGGAAGTATTCGAATTGAGAGGTGATCATATATTGGAAATGTTAGAATTCTCAGTGGCTAACGTTCCATTTCCGGGCGCGGCAATGTTGCAAGTGTCGGGTGAGAACTTGATCTTAATATTCTTCACTTCACAAATACATAAATCATGAAAAACATCGATAATACAATTTAAAAATTTGCACAAGTTTTAGGAAATTTGTCAATCTATAAATTTAAAGATTGTGGAGTTAAAGTTTTTCTTTTAATTCTTGAAGTAAATGACTAAGTTGTGAAAACAATTTAAATTAAGATTCTCTCATTTCTTTTGAATCTCGTGTGTATTTAAACAGGTATTCATACGAAATTTAATGGTTCTCAACCCGTAAACGAAAGAGTTATGAATGTGACAGTGAGATGTATCGACTGCCCTGTACCCCTGTATGAGCCGCTGCGCCTAGATAAATACTATAAAGTCGTTACGCCAAGCTTTATCGGAAACGGTGGTGATGGATTCTATGTGAGTGATATTCTTCATATATCTAAAACTTCACGATAGCTATATGATTTATTTATTTATTAATTAATTTTTAACTATCTTTGATAACTACTTTGACGGTCTTCTACCACAATAGGAAGTTACTTAATTTGTTTGCGTTTATGTGCATCTATATATCGTACAGTAGCAATTTTTTTTTAAAAGGCTTTATTAAGATATTTTACTTCTTTTGATTCGACTATAATAACATTTATAAAATCATCTGAACGTATTTAAGATATATGACATCTTTTGACCAGTTTAAGGATTGTATAAAATAATGTTTACTAACGTAATTTAGCGATTAGTTCTGCCTCTAAATAGAAGTGCATTTTAAGGAGTCTAAATATTTTATATATTATAGCGACAGAAGAATAAACCGGAAGTGTTGCAGTGTAGAGACTTTAACATTTCGCTAAACTGTTATCGGCGTATCCTTACGATTAAGTAAACGTTTATCTCGTATCTTCGATAATTTGTAATTAATCCATGTTACGTTTGTGTTTAGATGATTGTGGATAACAGGAGGAATGTGGAAATAATCGGCGTGGACTATGAGCTTCTGGTGAGGTATATGGAAAAGGTTAGCCCGGTGTTCATAGACTTGGACGGACGGATACAGATCGAAAACCCGTGCTCTGTATAAATATATTGCCTTTATATATTTATATTATTCCTTTCATTATAAACTACACCTCTGACACTAGGAACTAATTGTATCCTTCATCTTCCTACAAGGAACATCTTATTCCTTTTTGATTTAAATTAGAGAAGTGATTTCATTAACATCGTTTCGCTGTAGTTATGATGTGATCGTGGTAAGTATAAGTTAAGGTGATATATACTGTACCATATTTGGCTCGTCGCCTTGAGACAAAATATTAACTATCATTATCCCAGTAATTTGACTAGCTATAACGCCCTTCAAATCGGAACACAGTAACGTTTGCATATTACTGTTTTCCGGTAGAAATAGAAACTGCGGTAGTATTTAGATGTTCTTTGGCAACAAAGACTAGCTTATATATTATACAGTGATTCACCAATATTATACATACAATATACAATAATATACTTGATTGTAAAAAAAATTTGTTTTTTTTTTATTCAATGAAGCGAACTGGACGTTCATCTGATGTGAGCAGCATCACATTGTTTTCATGACATAAGATGTTGAGCTACACTAGTAATTTCACTAGCTACAAGGCCCTTTAAACTGGAACATAGTAATCTTTGCACACTAATGTTTTGCAGTAGAACTAGTACTTGCGGTGGTATCTACCTAGACGGCTTCTGACAAGACTTATCACCAGTGTTTACACACCAATACAATATGGTATACTAATATGTCTCTAAAGATGTTAATTATTGTTTCAGTTTAATTTCTTATCGTTTTGTTTTTTTTTTTACCGTTTTTAAAAATATATTAAATAACAACTGGAGGTCCATATCAATAAGTAAACCACAGTTTCTTTGACACAGATTATTAAAAGTCTAAATTTAAGAGCTTGGGAAAAATCGTTTTGTTAATTTATTATGTTTTAATAAAGATTTTTTTGTATTTCCGCCGACTTCGTTTATTCAACGTTCTCCTTCGGAATAACACAATTCGCAGTGGAAGTATTATTTCGAAGAAAAGTATTAACCTGACCTTTTTTCAGATGAAATGATTACGAATAAAATGGAATAGTTAGAGCGGATCGTGACTTGTTTGTGCAAAATTTGAATTTTCATTACAACGAAAAGAAACTGAACGTTTAGACTTATTTTACTTTTTGCTTAAACTTATCTATATATTTGAAGGCTGTGTAAATTCTGTTGTAGACTTGCGTAGTATTATGTATTTATTTATCTTGTTATAAAGGGGGAAAAGAGTAAATATATTTTTACTAGGTCAGTGTGCTTTCAACCTTTGGTTCGGAGCTGGTAAGAATAGGACTAATTAAGCTATGTCTGTTGTAGAAGGCGACTAAAAGGGTCTGCCGTTTATAGCTCAACATTTCGCGTAGCTCAGCCATGTTCCTAAGGAGGGTTTGGCCCCACCTTGAGAGTTACTAAGCTGATTCGAAGCAGGGCACCAGTGCGTTCCTTGTTTGATGCCGAGGCACACCGAATGCACTGAAGGAAACCACTGAGGAGCTTTTAGTGGATAAAAATGTCAAATAACCATGACTTTCCATCCGACTCAGAGTATCTTTCGAAAATTTTCTCTCCCGAAAAAAAAATTAGGGAATTTAGCAGCACAGACTAATAAACTATTTAACTAGGAGGGATTGCGGTCAAGCCCGAACCTATTTAATAAAAATAAAATTGGTAGATAAGCCCCGGTGATCCCTAATGAATACAAGGTGTGGCTAGAATAGTAGATAGGTTGATTAGTAGGAAAAATGATATATTAAAAATAAAAAAAAATAAACAATTTTCAACTATTGAACTAGACGGGTAGTACGTTCACTTGGTGATAAGTTACTCCTATATATAATATATGTTCGTCTTGAAACATATCCTGTTAAAACGCGTAACTTAGTTACTTTCGTACTTATAGCGTTACACTAATGTTAATACTTTTTTCATTCTAGTCCAGCAAGTGAGACCTTTTTTTTTGGCTTCGAGAGGAAATTTTTCGAAAGATACCCTCCTTATGGGGAGAAGTAAGGGTTATGTGAGATTTTTACTCACTAAAACCTCCTCGGTGGTCTGCATCAGTGCATTCGAAGAGGCTCGGGATCTCTTATAAAACGCATCGGCGCCCCTATTCATTTTGTTTGAATATGTTTCTAAGGAGGGGCTTAACCCTTCTAGGTTGTTGCACACAGGTTCGCTTGTAGAGTGATAAGGACCCCCACCCTCAAGGCAAGCGAAACTCATAGACCTATTTTGTGGCCCTCTACGACAGGCAGAGCTTACCTTAGTCCTATTCTTACTATCCCGAGACTAGGCTGAGCCTGTGAGACCTACCACCAGTACTATTAAAAGAAGAAAAGTTCGCGGAAGTGTTCCGAACGGGAATTCCGTTCAATCCTAATATTGGAGACGATGACCGAGAGTATTAAGTAATAATTCCAAATAGTTTGGATTTTCGTTCAGTAAACCAGGAAACGGTTACACAGGCATCCCTATTCACCACGAAATCAAAAAGCGCACACATTGTTCGGCGCGTCAAAGTCGTTGTAAAATTTGATTAATCTCGACTATGTATCAAACGTTGAGGTTAGTTGGCAATTTTCGGCTCTGTTGCGGTCCTTCAGATTGGATCCTTGCCAGGACTTAGTTTGAAATTTTATTACATTGTTGATATATTGCCGACGTGCGAAACTTCAAATTGCATGTTCACTCATAATTAATTTATCGTGTATTATTATTTTACTGGTGGCAGGTCTCTGGTGCCAGTGACCGTCTAAGTAAGTACCATCACAGCTATTTACTTCTGAATCCGAAATTACTGAGTTGAGTACAATATCATCATCATCCTTAGGTGCCCTCTTCAAATTGAAGTTTGGCGATGAGAAAACCAATTCGATCCTCAGCTATTCTTTTTAACTCTTGGTATTTGAACCTGATCGATTTCTTTATATCGTCAAACCATTTCTGTCTACCAGCTGCACGCTGCTGCTAATATGATGCCGTATATATCCTAACTAGCGCCAAATTGTAATCGACAGACGTATCACGTACCATCAGGTGAACGCACCGTTCGTCTTGTCGGTTGGTTGAATAAAAAAAGGAACCAAAAAATATAACCATCATCATCATCAGCTGATTGGCGTCCACTGCTGGACATAGGCCTCACCCAAAGGTTTCCACAAGAAATATAGCTGCTCATAATTTTTTTTAACTTGAAATATGTCTGTCAATTCATATGTCGCGTAAAATTATTTCCTCTATGACCGCAATCTTTTTTATCATCATCATCATCAGCCCTTATTGATACACTCTTGGGTATTGGAATTCCCCATTGTCTTCAACCAAATTTTAATAGAATGGTTGGATTAAAAAAAATTATACCTTAGAGACTAAAGGTAATAGTGAGGACAGTCTCCATGATGAATTTAATAAAGATTTGTTACTATTAGTTTGTATAATATAAAAAAATCGTAATGATTATTACAATTTTTTATATTGCCTAATAAAGTCAATATATGTATTCGCTATTTGGTTTTCTATTCCCTAGGTAATATAACATTCAATAATCTGTGGTTCCCGCAAGATGGCCTACGCTTTTCCTCTTTGTATTTCCTTATCATCATACTCAAGTAAGTTAGATATTAAAATTTATGATACAAGTTTATATAAGTTGTTAACTTACAAAAGTTTACAATAGAACATTGAGGATATGCAGAATAGAGTAAATAAATAAAATCACTAATGCTTATTATTATACTTTGTAGTAATTTGTAGGCGATGTAGTGAAATTTTAACTTATACTGGGTAAGGTAAGTAAAGACATCCCTAATTTCTTATAATGAACTCCAGTGCTCCCAAATTCTTGTGAAACGTAGCCAAAAATATCTCGCCAAGGTAGTTCAAGAATATGACACTTAATAATATAATTTACTCGTAAGCTTCTAGAATAGTTGAGAATGAGAATATCATAAGATTTTACGTTTTTTGAATAGCTTTTGTAAAAGTCAAAGTAGACATAAGTTAGCCTCTACATGTATCGTAACTAGCTGTTATCTGCTATATAAAATTAAATCGCAATTGCCTTTCTGTTGCTATAGCAACCGCATAAATAATACGCAATGAAAATCTTTATAAAATTTTATTATAAATAAAATGGTGAAGGATCTATGAAATTTAAAATATCAATAACCCATAACGACCTTTAAATCATTCCGTGTCGAACGGTCATGTTCCTTTATCACTTGTTTTCACGTGATTGTCGAACAAAGAAACTAATTTTCATTATATATAAAGATAGATCGCAAATCCGTAGTGTTTTATTGCTCAATTTATAACTGACGGCGGTGATGGTATGTAGTTAATGACATGGTGAATCATCATCATCATCATCAAATTAATAACCCTTATGTGATGTTATTATAGTATTAGTATCGCGTATAATAATGGAGTTGAGTAAAGAAATCCTTGGAATTATACGTGGATATGAAGTGTAACAAGAAATTGTCACCGGAAACCGTGTGTGGTATTCATTCACGTTTCACAAATCTCCTGGGAAATTTGTTTGTTACATTCCTTTGCTCTCACTACATTTCGTCCTGGCAATGTACTCGCAAACCAACAATGGGCTGGCTTCCTTGATGGCGTATCTGAAGGAACAGACTAAATGGAATTTACTGACAAAGGACATATATTAAGTAATCATACTTAACAATAAGTCCTAGTTTTATTAATAATTACCAAACTCAAGCTGTTGACCACTTTAAGAAGAGCTTAGCAAGAGCTGTGGTAATGTTTACCATCCCTCACTTTATGGTGGGAGCTCTTTATTTGGAGATGCTGTAAAAGACGAAAAGATAAATCCGATTGGTATCTATTTCTATCAGATCTCAACCGACTTTCACTGTTGGATATAGATCTCGTCTGAACGTGTGTGTGATGATGTTCACCTGAAAGTAAGTGATACGCCTGCCGCTTATAGCCTTGAGATATCTGATGTTAAGTCTCGTCACCCCAGCAATTTGACCAGCTACAACACCTTACAAACTAGAGCATGGTAATGTTTGCACACTACTCACTGTCGGCAGAATTTGGAGCTACTATGGTACTTATCTAGACGGTTTCCAGCAACAGACTTACCGGAAATAACATCTTATGTATCAAGAAATCAGCACTAAGAGATGCTGTGTAAATATGACCCTCAGGTGAAAAACCGTATGAAGATAAGCAAGAAGTCAACCGCATAAATAATACGAAATGAAATTGTTTATAAAAGTTAATTAGAAATAAAATGAAGGATCGATACGTTCACTAGTTTTCACGTGATTGGCGAACAAACAAAATACATTTTTATTATATGTATATATAGATATAGGAGATATCTTAAGATTGAATAACTCATCACGACATCCCCGAAACTATTAGACGTAAACACTCAAAATTTGGTAAGGATATAGCTTCTGTCATTTAGAGGTCAGCTAAGAATGGATTTTAGAAAATTCCTTCTCCTAAGGGTGTTGCGGGGGTGCTACAGCCAGCAAAGCGAGCAGGGAACAGCTAGTATATAATATATAGAATATACAGACTTCTTTTGGTTGACGATATATAAGTAAAAGTTTTAACAATATATAATTGTTCTCTAGTATTTCAAAAAATTTATATATTCCTATAGAAATTTACTTAATAGTGTTAAATTGTTTTTTTATTAAACCTATTATTCAAGGTCTCATATCACATTCCCCATTGTTAAGAGACTAGGGCATTGTAAATATGACATATTGCCTATATCTAATGCCAGTGGCATTGGCTCTGCTCCAAATTATGCATGTAATTTTAATGAAATTTATCATCAGCATTAAAAAGCTTTATTTTCAAAATGACTTATTTTTTTTTTTTAATAATCAAAACCTGTACATACTTTTTGAGTGCCCGAAATCAGTGATGGACATCTTATGTTGATTAATCATTTCCTAACAACTTCTTTATTGTACGAAACGACAGGATAGGCGTGAAGTTCACTTGATAGCAAGTGATACGCCTGCCTATGACAATGTGGCGATAGAATGGTATACATAGCACTACATTGTCTTAGTCGCCTTGAGACATAATATGTTAAGTGTCACTACCCCCAATAATTTCACTAGCTACAGCATCCTTCAAATTCGGAACACAGTAATGTTTGCATACTACTGTTTGGCAGCAGAAATAGGCGCCACTGTGGTATCTAAAGGATCTCCGGGTATTTTTTGAGATATGTAGGAGGACAATATGTAAGTAATTCTACTGAAAAGGACAGCGGAAGTACCGCACGTCTTATATTTACAATCGATCATTGGTGGTGGACACCGACGTTTACGTGTGTGATATAGCCTAGTTAAGGGGTGGATTATGAAAAGGGTCACGAACCCGACCGGACATGACAGTAATGCGCTTACGTGAGGCCCTTCGCAACCATTGTAACCTCATAAACATCCACTACGTTAGTGTAGACTACTGCTGGACCTTGGACAGAAAAAACATTTTATTATATAGAACGGATCATTGTAAGTAAAGAAAACAAAAGATGTGATGTAAATAAAAAAAATATATATGTAACAGGAAAAGATTATAACCTTTCTTCTTCTTCTTATCAGTATCACTCTTGACAGAGTGGTCGTGGTCACCACTTTAGGTGTTGGTCACAGGCTTAACAACACGCCGCCACTCCTCTCTGCTGGCCGCCTAAAGGTAGGTCTACCAGACAGCAACTTTGCCATACCTACCTATCTAGGTAGGTACCACCGCAGCGCCTATTTCTGCTGCTATGTTAATTCAGGTCTCAGGATACAGGTCTTCCCCAACGTCTTCTACCAAATGTGATCTTTATGTTTTCGCATCCATTCACTTACGACCGCCTTGTATGTCTTCGGTCTATCGATGTGAGATTGTCTTACACTTCTCCGTCCTGCGGCCTCCACTCCAAGACTTTCCTACACCATCGGTGGTCACTGATACGACAGACGTGACCGGCCCACTATCACTTTAGCCTGCAGATTTTGACAGTATCGTCGACAACTTTAGTTCTCCGTCGAATTTCTTCATCCCAGATTTTATCTCTTAGATAAATACCAAGCATAGCTCTAGCTGTGCAACTTTGAATTGGCGGACCAGCTGGATGGTCAAATGTCATGTCACTGCGCCGTAAGTGGAAGTAGGGCGGGCTCACTAGATAAAGACAGACTGATTGACTTGAGACATTAGGGTATTTGCGAAGTGAGGATGTGGCGCAGTTTCCAAAACGCGATCAGCGTCTATCGATCTCTTTGATGAACTTCTTTATTACTGGTGGTACTTTGTTGATATCATGATCACTTCTGCTACTACTGTAGTTTAATATATCACAACCATTACTATCAGCATGCAGTTAAAGGCGAAAATAGCATCAGATTCTGTGACCTTCACCGGCATACTTAAGCTTATTTAAGGCAGTAGATCAATAGGCTAATAAATAACAACATGTACTTGCCGTATACACGAGGTTCAGAGTTATTTCCCTTATTATCTCGTAATACAGTCAAACGTTCAACCAATTGGAGTTCCGCAACGTACAGGGGAATAGGGAATGATTAAGGAGTCAGCTCACGGAAAAACTTTGGTGGCTGTACAATGCGTTCTACGCGATGCGAATGAAAATAAAAATCTAATGAAGCGAGGATATTACATTTTAATCCAATATATATATATATGTATATATCAAATCTTAATATGAGTCAAGAGTTTGAATTGATGTGTGCTGATAATAGCTTTCAACGTTACTCTCTCTCTCTACTTCTAGGTCTTTGTTGTCGGAGACCGGTAGGTGACCGGTAGTGGAGGTCACCGCCGCAGTGCCTATTGCAGCCGAAAAACAGTAGTGTGCAAATATTACTGTGTTCTGGTTGGAAAGGCTAATCTTATAAAAGTTTATTCTCTGGTTAGTAGTAATTAACTGCATCGTCATTCAAACCATGGTACAGCAGTAGTTGTAAGATTACAAGCGGCAGGAATAGATCCCGCGGTAATACCTTACACGTGTTACGGTACTCAGCTCGCACTTTATAATCATTATCATTATCAGCGGAGAGACGTCCACTGCTGGACATAAGCCTCCCCCAAAGATCTCCACATCGATCGATCCTGCGCTGCCCGTATCCAGCTTCCAGCAACCTTCACCAGATCGTCGGTTCATTGAATCTCTTACACCTTATATTACTTAATTTAACTTCTAAAAATACTGTGTTAAGTAACACCATTCATAGGTTGCGCTTAGTCTAAATTAAACTCGTAAATAATCACAATATGCGCTTGCGGTTTTCGCTTTTGCATTTTTAAAGAAACTTTACTGCTGCACTGCTTTAAAGCTCGCCACTCTTTATTACGATACTATACTGTAAATACACAAAGTAATTTTTTTTGTTAATTAATTAACTTATTATTTTGTATATTTTGGGATTTATACAGATAAACATAATGTATATATAATACGTAAACTCTTGTAAAGTTTGATTAGGTACAAGTTTATACATATATAGGGATTTTTAATTTTTAATAACTGACAAGTACTTTACCTGAATTCGGTTGATTTTTATATTTCTATCTTAATTGTAGTACGATTAGTAACATTAAGTCAAACGGCACTGTGAAATGTAGGCGACGGGTTAGAATAACCCCACCGCCTAACTTGATGTATCATTAAAAGTCTGAAGAGTTCCAGAAATAGCACATTAATTTTTTTTGGGGTACGTTACCAAAATACCCTGCTTGTTAACTCGCTTGCAAAGAGTGGAGCACGTCAAATATCTAACTTTTAGTAGATCACGTCAATTAGCTGAAGTGATGAATGATTCTAAGTAGAAAGACGAAAAGGGGAAGCTCCGGTGGTGAAAAATGTCATCTTTTAATAATTGGGAAGACAAATGACTTCATAAAATAATTATGCTAACATATTTTTGTTCATTCCTTACAATCTTGGTTCTAAAACCAAGATTGTAAGGAATCATATAGCTGGACTTGGACCGGTCGCGACGGAATTCAATTGGGGAGTCCTACATTCAGCAGTGGACAGCAATAGAGTGAAATGATGATTAAAATCAATACTGACCGCCAAACTTAACCGTCTTCCGTATATCTAATGAACTATAAACTTAGGGGTGTAAGTGGCCCCGCATAACAACTCAAAGACCCAAGCCAACCTTACCTGCTCCTGGTGCACCCTGCTAATCACCAAATGAGGCTCCGGCTTCCATCAACCCGCATTGGGCCAGCGTGGTGACAAAAGGTCCAAATCCTTCCGATACGGATCATATCGGAATTTGTACCTCTACAAACGACGACTCCTAGTGCCTGGCGGTTTTACGGACAGCACAGGATCAATCGATATGGAGATCTTTGGGACAGGCCTATACCCAGTGGTGGAAGTCTAGCCGCTGATGATGATAGGAGTATAAACTTATTGCTACTGTGTTGTAATATCTCAAGTTGATAAGAGGAATATTTTGGTTATTCTACGTAGTAGAAAATAATAAACGCTCCCTTAACGTTATGATGATAGATAGGATTATATGCCCTACATCATTGTGGTCATCGCCTAGAGACATAAGATATTAAATCTCGTTACATCACTTACTAGTAATAGAAGCTGCAGTAGTATCTACTTAAACGGTTTCCGGCAACACCGACAATAAAATATAAGTATGATAATTGTGTACATCTTAAAATTCCTCATTTTTATATGTACGCAAGTTAACTTCCTGTTCATGTTTCCGTCCTTTGGTACATAAAAACAAAGTGTGAACCATTTCTAACAATTCGTTGTAGGAATATCCTTAGACGACGGAATGAGGGCACAAAAATTTAATATCTACCCTCACCAGGCGAATAATGCAGGAGGAGAAATTTCGGACACGTATTTATTTTTATGATCATTATAACAGATGTTGTTCGCGGGCTCGTAAAATATTTTACGGTTATCGAAACAACATTTCTCGTTCTGTACCACTGTCCGGTTCAGATTTGATTTGATAGCTCATCCGGCAAAAGCCTGGATCACATCGATTCTGGTTTTCATGCGTAGCTTGATTTCTAACAAAATTTCTTGTTTTGGTCTAACGATACGAAATATAACACGTTTATGAAAGTTTTAATCTATATTTTTTTTTATATTATCACGCCTTTTTTTCTAGTAGGAGTAGACAGAGGCGAATAAACACCCACTTTTCGCCAGATGTGGTCAGATTAGGTCCTATGTAACAGGGGGCGAGCTTGTTGCCACTTTATTGGGGTAACCTCACACACACAAAGATAATTTCAGTTCAGGTTTCCTCGCGATGTTCTCCTTCGCCGTTTGTATTTCGCTGTTGTTACTAAAGTTCACAAATGTTACATAACTTAAATATTAAAGTCATCGGTACATGCCGAGATTCGAACCTTCGACCTTCGAAATGAAGGCCGCACGCTCTAACTGTTAGGCCAGTGAGCTAAAGTCAGCTAGCTAAAAAAAAAAAATTATCTACATATATCAAAGAGATTTCCAACTATATAGAAGTTCATCACGATATCTTTGGAGCCGTAAGGCATTGAAATTTATTAGGAATTTTTCTTTTGCCTAGTACAGGTCAGCTAAGAATGGTTCTTAAAAAATTCCTTCCCCAAAAGAAGTTGCGGGGGTGTTACAGTAAGAAAAGCGGGCTGGGAACAGCTAGTAAAATATAATACACAATAAAGTAATTACATAATATTTTTATTACATAAAAATGTGATTGCACACTCTAATAGGTGTATAAAGCTGGGCATCCGTTTATCTCGTGCAATCGCTTTTAAGTCCTATGAAGTAATAACAGTTAATAATAGAAATAGCTTGGAAAAAGGCCAAGGCAATGCTCACTGCGTTTATGAGGGATAGTTAGTGGATAGTAAACGGTTGTGTAAGCTTTTGTAATGAGAAGCTTTACTTAATGTAGAAGGAGCACATATATGTTATTTGTTGTACCATTTGTTGCTGGTTCGATTCTCGGCTCGCTTTCCAATGTTGCAGCGAGACGAGTTATAGTTAAATAAGTAACTATTTAAATTCAAGTTTTTGATTCATTTTCTATGTAAATGTACAATAAGTTTTTCAGCATTTACTGTTTATCCAATATTTGAAAATAAAGCATTTGATTTTATATATTTTCACTATTATGTATTATGGATGTCGACTAACTTACAAAGTTAGGCATGACAGTATAGTGTGGGTTTAATAGTTTTACAGTATTTTACTAATAAATAATTGTTTGTTTAAATAAAAAATTTTAGTTGCCAACAATACCACTAGGGTTTAATTAGTCATATGGTTTGCGGTGGTAAATAGCTCTAACCTATTAACAGTCTATTCATTATTTTCTTGAAGACACCCTTGTCTTATGTGAACATAGTAAAGGTAAAACTATAGATATATACTAATAATGTAGAAGAACTATGTACCTATGGTATTTATTTTATAATTTACAAAGACGAACGAATGAGAAAACATTGGTATGTAAATTTAAGCAAAGCCAATAGCCATGTATGAGTTTAAAACAGTAGTTATAGAGTAATAAACTATTTATTTATATTTTATGGTAATATGACTTGGTATAACTCTCTTTAAATTGGAACACAATAATGTTTGGCAGTAGAAATAAAAGTTGCGAATCTATTACCAATGAATTTGTTTATGAGAGGTTCTGAATCCCAGTAGTGGGAACATTATATGGTTGTATTTTAATGTCTTCAAATATTTGTAATAAACTACTTTAGTTACGTAAATGTCGCTTTCTATCACCTATGTCGCTATTTAGAATCAATCAATACTACGTCTAGATAAGTTAAGCTGAAGTGATTGATACGAAGCCTTTGTGATGTCGTAGTACAGGGCATGTGCTGTAATTTAATGCTACGATGCGCACGAATGGCGTAGAGGATACGACGTGCTCGAACGGCGTAGCAACTCCGACGCGCACTCGGCGTAGCTGCCACAACGCGCTGAGCGATGTAGCAGCTACGGCGTGAACTTGGCGTAGAAACTATGGTGCGCCCGATCGACGTAGCAGCTACGACGCACACTCGGCGTTTAATGAATATCTAAATAGTTAAACTGACCAAGTTATTAGAACTTTGAATTTAAACTTAACCGTGGAACTTAAATCATTTCATGATTGGTACTTAAATTTCAATAATATATTCTTTGTTGTTATACCGACGAGGTACCACCACAGCACCTAATTCTACCGTTAAACCGTACTGTGCAAACATTACTGTGTTAATATTTAAAGGCTTTGTAGCAAGTGAAATTACTGGTGAAGGTTAACACGTTAGGTCTTAAGACGACTAGCGCAATGTGAAGCTGTTCTCGTTCTTTCAACGAATGAAAATAATAGTACATAACTAAGTTTATACGTAATAAATTCATGAGTTCGGTACGTTCGGCTACATGTACTTGTCTAGCTTGGTGGATAAATAGCCTTGATTCTCTTCTCAAAAAGTACCTCCAGCAATGGAAATATTAAGTGTCTTCTTTATTATTATTTTTTTATCATTTAAACACATTGTTATTACAAACGGATACAAGTACATTTAAAGTTTATTTTATGCACAATTGGTGATAAGGAAATATTACATCATTTTAATATTATATGTGCCTTTATATTAAACATAGATGCATTACATAATTTTGCTAAGAGAGGAGAGGAAAAATATGAGAGAATATTTGATGAGAAAGGATCATGAGTCAGATAGTAGTATAAGTGGAGAGGAAAAGAGAAAAGTGAGTAATACATAATTATATAAATAGACGTATATCTGGTATGAGTATTTTCATATTTTATTATTTTCTATTATAGTCCCGTTATTATTATGGATTAACGGTATACTCTGTTCCGTCCGTCTGGTAAAACAGTTGCAGTTCTCTCTTGTTCCTTAATCTGATCAGACAACATTTATAAATTCAATTTACAATTTCGTAGTTGAACTTATTGCCAGGGAAAGTTTCAATACGTGCTGCTGCAAGCTGTCTCATGCTACTTTGTGTGCTGATGTAGATAATATAAATAGAGTATTATGAGGCGATTAAAACTTACTTCATTACAAGATATCTCTGCATCTCTTCTGTAATGCCTTTATTGATGTGACAACCAGATGACTCAACATCGTTATATCTTCAGCTTTTCTTAAGAGAATTGGAGTGTTGAGCCCTCGTAGGGCTTGTACAAGAACCCCTCCTAAAGTTATGTCCATGGTGTTTTACCTAGTGATATTACTGAAGTAACGATAATTAATATTTCATGTTTTAGGTGACGTTCATTATAGTATAGGCTGTCTTACCATCTGTTGAACGTTTATCTGGTGGTTAGTCATACGTGATATGGTGCTAGTTATAATGATAGACACTGCCTCACTGTGCTGGTCGCCTTGAGACATAAGGTGTTGAGTTCCATTACCACAGTAATTTCACTAGCCACAACGCCCTTCAAACTAGAACACTGTATATTTTGCATACTGTTGTTTGGCGGCAGAAATAGCATCTGCGGTGGTACATATTTGAGGGTCACATGGACCTACCACCAGTATATTTACATTTAATTGTAAATATGACTAAATAATTCAGATTTTTGATAGTTTTATTCCAATGCTGGTAAGTCTCTGTTATCAGAAACCGTCTAGGTAGGTACCATCGTAGCACTTATTTCTGCTGCTAAATGGAAGTGTGCAAGCATTACTGTGTTCCTGCTTGAACAGCTCTGTACCTAATGAAATTACTGGGGTTACGAAACTTAAAATCCTTTGTCTCATGGCGATAAGCGCAATCTGGTGCAGTGTATTCTATTGTAACTAGCGCCACGTAATTATGGGTAGGCGTATCACCATCAGGTAGTCTCGTCTTGTGGTTTTTTTGTTGAATAAAAAAAAACACTTCTTGTCCTATAGTCGCTTGCATTTTAATTAATTTGTATATTATATAATAGTATCTGATGTAATAAAAATATAAACTAGAACATATTCAAAAAGAAAGCTATGGGGGTGTAAGTATGATTGATGAAAGAATTAGTGAGACGGTGGCGGTCGCTGTGGAGCGCATAATGATTGATGCTAAGTGGCGTTTAATGTCTTAAATAATCTCAAACTCGACGGATATCCGGCTGAATTAACAATGAAATAAATGATATGTTATTACAAATTACTTACTTTGCATTTAGTATACTGTTTACTATATGTTTACTGCTAGAAAACAGAAAAATATGGCAATAGATTAACAATATGACATTGGAAAGGTAGAGTCGTCAATAACACAGCTACATACTTCTTCTACACCATTATCATCAGCCGATAGACGTCTACTGGTGGACTTAGGCCTTCCCCAAAGATGTCCACATCGATCGGAAATAAAATAATAATAATCTTCTTCTATATGTAAATCCGGAATCGAAATAGGTTAGTCGTTGTGCCACAGAGGTATTTCCTTTAATCTGTTGTTGAAGAGATTCGTTTGAAGAGATTTTAAAATATAATAAAAGACTTAATTATTGTTGTTTTTTAAGACTTTTACGGGGAAAACAAAGACAACGTATAACTTTAATATTAAGTTATATATACAATATATAATATTATATCCATTAGTTAAAAAAATTAAAATTCATTTATTTTATTACTGGTGTTAGGACTTTATTACCTGCAACCATTTAGATAGGTACCACAGCAGCTCCTTTTCTTACTGTCAAACTATAATATTATGTAGCTAGTGGAATTACTGTGGTAACGAGACATGTCTCACGGCGACGATCACAATGCTGTGTATGTTATTCTAAAAATCGGCTCAAGTGAACGTACCGCTAGTTACGGCGTTATAAAAAAAATAGCGAATTATTCCGCACAGAGATGTTACTAACGATATTTCGACAAAACAGCAGATGCTGTTAAACAATGTAACATACAGATAGGTTAAAACTCGATTATGCTGAGCTGAAGTCGTTTGCTACAGCTAATACTCAGATAGCAATCGATTGCAGTTTCACGATCTACGTTTGTTCTAAACACTTCAGCAATGTATAAAAATATATAAAAAAGGGGTGTACGGGCTCCCGCACAACAACTCACGGAACTCAAGCCAACCTCACCTGCTCTTGGTGCAGTAACTCCTACCAACCCACATTGGGCCAACGTGGTGGGAAATGACCCAAATCCCCACATATGAATCCCTATTCGATCGTGTGGGAATGTTTGGGGGAGGCCTATGTCCAGCTGTGAACGTCTATCGGCTGATGATGATGACCTTTTAAAAGCGGATGTATGTACATTTCAAATTATAATACTCATAGTATGATCATAGACATTTAACACTCAGCTCATGCAATCTTGGTGATTAAAACCCTATAGCGTCCCTCTAGTCACAATCACTTTAATAAGTGAGACCTTACACAGTCAGTAATTGAGATCTTCAAATTGATGCCATTTTTGACATTTGTCATCATCATTAGGCGATAGACGTTCACTGCCGGACATAGGCCTTCCTGAAAGATTTCCACATCAATCGGTCTCACGTTGCTCGCATCCACTGGGTTCCTCATTCTCACCAGATCGTTGGTCCACCTTGAGGGCTGCCTGCCAACACTCCGTCTACCGGTACGCGGGCGCCAATCGAGGACATTACTGTTTGGTAATAGAATTCGGTTCTACAAACATGATGGATTTTTGAAGAGAGACATTTTTTTATAAATAAAAATACTCAATGTTCAGGGAAAGGATATATAGGATTTGTATATTTTAATGTCTCTACTGTGAAATCCTTTGGACCCTTACAAGAGACCTTAAGAAATCTAGTGTGCGGCCCCTTAAAGCCGGTAAGCGACATACACACTAAAAATACTAATACTCAAGTAATTTTAAGAACTTTAAGTAAGTTCGTAATTTCTTAGAGAAATCTATACTCTTAATATTTTTTCTGTGATGCTGATCATTAAATGATAAGTCTGACTGTCCGTGATCGTCTAGGTAGGTATTATTGCAGCTCTTATTTCCGTTGTCAAGTAATACTATGCAAATATTAATATTTACCGGTTTGAAGGGCGTTATAGATAGTAAATTTATTAGGATAACATCTTATATATGCCTGCCCATATCACTGTGGCGCTATTTACGATGACTTGAGGCATAAGATGTTAAGTTCAATTACCGCAGTAATTACGCTAACTACATTTCCCTTTAATCATCTTTCACCAAAAATAGTCGATGCAGTGGGACTTACCCAGACGGTCTTCGGCAACGGCAGCCTTTTCTTTTATTTAAGGTGAAAATCTTTGAATGATACTCTGCTTCTGGGGGGAAGTCAGGGTTATGTAGATTTTTACTAAAACCGCCTCAGTGCATTCGGAGAGGTTCCGGGATCTCTTATAGTACGCACCGGTGCCCCTCTACAGTTTGTGTTAACACGTCTCTGAGGAGGAGCCAAACCCTCCTAGGCACCATGCCTGAGCCATACGCTGTCCCTCGCAGGTTCGCTTATTGTGCGAATAGGGCCCCTCACCCTTAAGGCCCGTGAAACTCCTAGATCCTTTTAGTCGTCTTCTACGACAGGCAGGGATTACCTCAGTCTTATTCTTACTAGCCCGACGCTACAGAGCTGCCGGCAACAGAGACTTACCAGTAAATTACTGTTATTGATAAACTAATGGAGACCTGACTTGATTATTTCCATTGCCATTGAATTCACTGAAAACCGTATCGTCAGCTATCGTTTCGTTTAATCCTCGATTACAGCAAATACTTTACATTGATAGCGTTCACCGGTTTCAAAGTGCGACGCAATCTGTCCGTTAACGTTACTGATCACAACAATTCAGTTTATACGATTGCATTTAACCCGTTTTACGTTAACTGCAGTTAACGAAGACAGTTATGTACGCGCGTGAGAGTTTTGTAAATGTTTGACATAACCGTTAAAATTTTAACACGAAATCGTAAAACAATATTTATTTTACACAGTTTTATAACTACAGTTTACAATGTATTGAATATTTCAGGATTACGCAAAACTAAATTCATATTATTGAACCTTTATGGTCTTGGATCTTAAATGTTGATTTAGTAGTTTTCCTTACGTCAACATCATCGTAACCATCCGTTTCTTTAATCATTTCATCTGTGCTGCGTGTATCCAATTTCCCACTGATTCATATAAAATTACCTTACTTTATGGTTTTGTATCGTAGATGTTGTTTTAGAAGTTTTCTTTGTATCAACATCGTCTTTACCATCAGTTATTATAATAACCGCAACGGCGCTGCTCGCTTTAAACTGTCTTCACCAGATTTTTCGACCTTAAGGTCATCTTATCAACATTATGAAGAAGACTTTCTTCCACCAACGTGCTATAGTTCTTCGAGTAACGTTATTCCTGTTGCTATTTCTTGCATAAACAAGTTTTAATACTTTGGAGTTTTCTTCCTTTCCTCTATATACATTTTAGTGATGAGTTTGTCAATCTCTCTCTCTTCTTAACTACTATCCCATATGGTGGATGGGTCAGCTTTCTTTGTTTGCTCCTCAACTTCACTTCATCCTTGACATTGTCCTCGGTGTCTAGACATAACATTTTTCCACCTTCTCTTGAGTCTGCCCGTTGGTTTGGGTTCGGTTTTGTGAGTTAGTCAATCGATTGAATTTTTGGTATGAAATTTTTCTCCACCTAGTACGCAATATTTTTAATTGGATTATTCATTTAAATATGATTAACGTCGATTATAGTTATTTTATCTTTAGTGTCTAGATTCTTTGAGTTATTAATGTTGAAATAATGTAAAATTATCATTTCAATACAAGTAGTATATTTGCAATGTATCAACGAAACATGGCATCCGCAATATGACTTACGCTGAATTTGTGATCGTATTGGTTTCCCCTGATGGGCTTTGGCTATCACCAATCTGTCATCGGAGTCCCCTGCGCCGTTTATGTCCCGGCGCCGTGTATTTATGGCGGCAATTAATATTGGATATTTGGATAGACGACGTAGTTTTTATTTATGTATCGACAACGTGGTTTAATTATTTTGAATATTGATAAAGGCACGCAAAATTAAAATGTATGATAAATGTGTTCCTGGTAATTTATGTTTTAAAATTATTCTTTTAAAATGATAAAACAGGCTAGGCTTATTGTTTAATATTATAATAACTAAGTTTCATCTTCATCGAAGGGAAATCAACTGAAATATGAGTGTCTAGGAAATGTTCAGGTCAGATATATTTCTGTTATCATTTATTAAGATTATCACTACTTTCGCTGCTGTAGTGAGTAATTTGAAATTATCAAATGGATCAGTCGATCATTTGCAGGTTAAACATTACTAATCATTGTTCTTAAGTGATTCCGGCAAATACGTTCTATCAGTAGAAATCAGGTTATATCTTAAATCACATACTCTCATTATAAAGGTTATTAAAAAATATATAAGACTGTTACGTAAATTTTGAACTTTCAATAACGCGATCTATTGTTTTCAGTTGCTTTAGCTTTTTAAAAAAAAATTGTGGTAAAAAAATTGTCTATCTCGGCGCGAACCTGTTTAATTTTCTTTGACCTTTACTCCATATAGAGCGTTTTCCGCCAGCTTGCCGCTCCATGAATGGGGGACGATAAGGTCCGGTAGGAAATTGCTTCTTGACGTCATTCGAACACTCGAATTTTAGAAATAATTTTTTTTTAACATTGATCTTCGGTGAAAAGAATCCAAAATTACAAAATTTCATCATAATGCTTTTTAAATATTAAAATATTTTTCATAGTAATAAAAGATAGTGTGGATAGGAAGATATTTCTTTCTTAGATGAAGAGAATAATATTCAATATGGGTATGTTTTTGCTGGGAGTTACTGCAACCAAAGAGTCCAAAACTGTATTTTCTGGAATACATTAGAACAGAACTATGTTCTGAAATGGATAGTCATCAGTTGAGATAATCATGTCGACAATAGTAAGAATTTTTTATGCTGATTATGATGTACTTACTGGCGAATAGGTCCTTTTTGCCAGAGACTGTCTAGGTAAGTACCACCGCTGTGCTTATTTCTGCCGCCAAACTAATGTGCAAACATTACTGTGTTTCAGCTCGAAGGGGTACATAGTGTAATTACTGGAATAACGAGACTAAACATCTTATGTCTCAGGCGACGAGCGCAATGTGGTGCAGTACCATCTCAACTAAAGGTTGTTATGAGCTGGTGTATAACTTATCATCAGGTAAACGTCCGGATCCTTTCGTCGCTTAATTAAGTAAAGAAAAAAGTATTCCCCGTATAATAATAAGTGTTCATAAAGTGGGATAGGGGTGTAATGGGTTCCGCACAACAACTCACAGGCTTCAAGCCAGCCTCACGTGCTTGTGGTGCACCCTCCTAATCAACAAACGAGGCTCTGGTTCCCACCAACCTTCATTGGACCGGTGTGGTGGGAAATGGCCCAAATCAAATATGAATCCCTAACTGAATTGGGAATCTTTGGAGAATGCCTATGTCCAGCTGTGGACGTCTATCGGCTGATAATGATGATGATTTGTAATCATGTCCGAGATTTTGTTAATGAAAATGAAAATGCATCTAAAATCATGATAATGTACGACTTGGTTTAAGCAAGCTGCAGTTGAGGGACCAAATTGGTCAAGCTAACAAATTTATTCATGAAACTGCTTAGACGATCAACTAATTCATATTCTGTTAACATTGTACGCTAACGAGAGATTGGTGTTGTGAATTATGTGCTTTTTGGTATATAATACATTGTAAGTCTTAAAGTGGGGTGCGGGGTGGTGAAAAGGCACGCAGCAATATCAGCACTATATTGATAATGACAGAGCAATTCAAAGTGCAGAGCAAGTTGCTAAGTAGAGCGGTGTTACGAAGATACAGAGATATAGTTGATGGATACAGATATTTACTTCATGATAAGCTACTGCATCATGTTTTAATATTACAAAGATACATAGAGATCCAGTTGATGGATTCAGTTGTATACTTCGTAATAGGCTACTGTCTCGAGTCTTGATATAAAACAGATCCAGAGAGATCCAGTTGATGGATTCAGTTGTACACTTCGTGATAGGCTACTGTCTCGAATCTTGGTATAACGAAGATCCAGAGAGATCCAGTAGATGGATACAATTGTATACTTCGTAATGATTAACAAACCCAAGTCAATATATACATAGATATACATTTCTTATAGGAATTTGCGCTCTGATAAACGCTAGCATGATCTATTATTTATGGTAGCGCCATCTATTGAGTTGTGTGAAAACTTCTTGTTACATTATACATTTTTATTTTATTTAGTTAGCTTTTATTAAGACAGAACTTATTATAAATGTTTATGTGTATACTTTGTATACTCTGTCTAATGTCTTGTGACAAAGGCTTCTTATAAAGGTTTCCACGCGTCTTTCTTCTTAACTTTCCCAATCCATTCTAGACTAGCAACTTCACTTTGTCTTCTCACCGTCTACTCTGTCTCGCTTTGTACCGTTTTCTATCCCTTGGGTAGCATTCCGTAATAATTTTTGTCCATTTTTCTCCATTTTCTCAAAGCAATTGTATACGTTTTTAAATTTCATTATACGTTTTTCCAAACTAAATTAGTACATACCTAGTCAATATATAGTTAATGAAAATGGGTTTTGTTTGTTTGCCAATCACGTGAAAACTAGTGAAGATGTCGACATGGGAATATAACCATTCGACGCAGAATAATTTGTGAATTTCATAGGTTCTGCATCAATTTATTTTTAATTACTTGTATGAACATTTTCAATTCGTATTATTTATGCAGTTGCTATAGAAGGTCACTTGCGGTTGAGGTTTCGCTCAAGGAATTTTTCAGACAAATATCAGCTAATTTTATATTACGGCCAGCAAAGCGGTCGGGTAACAGCTAGTATACAATACTTATAGTACAGTCTATATCATTTTAATGACATAACAGTTAATAACATTAAAACAAATAGATAAACTTGTTTCTGAATAAGTTTACTTAGAATATACAAATATGAATAAGCCTGCTAAAATTACTAGACAAAGATTATTAGTATGGAAAATAAATTTACTACTAAATAATAAATAACATAAATAATCCTTCGCGGAGGATATTAGTTGTATGTATTTGTAAATAAACCCAAATTTTTTAATACTTTTTACTGGTGCTAGGTCTCTATGTCGGTATCACTGCAGCGCCTATTTGTGCCGTCAAAACAGTGCAAACATTACTGTGTTCCAGTTTGAAGAGCACTGTAGCTAATGAAATTACTGAGGTATCTAGACATATGTCTTAACGGGACAATCACAATGTGGTGCTGTGTATATCATCTTAACTAGTGCAATTTTGTAATGGGCTATCGTATCACTTACCATCTGGTGACTGTGAAGAGGAGCGCCGCTCTTGTTATGAGTTTTGAAGGATTCTTACTGATATGGTTATCAACCTTATTATATTTCGTTACAATTGACGTTTTGCTATCGACAATACAACACCATAAATATTGTTATCAACTATAGGCTACTGAAAGATGCCTTTGAATTTCTTGCTGTATTCTTCTCAGGAGTCATTTAAAGGGTGTGTTAGAAAATATAAATGTTCTATGAATCATCAATATATATATATATATATATTTAGGTCTAACCGTATGGTAGTTACAATAATACAGATGAAAAGCCAATGTGTGAAACCCATAACATTCTTCTTTTCGATTGTAAGGTTTAATATTAGGTTGTCAGCTTTTTATATATTAGCAAATACTAAATGTAGTAAAAGGAGTTTTTAATATATATATAACTTTCGTACTATATTCAAAGCGTTTGGACATAACAATAAAATGTATGCAGTATAAACATTCGCGAAATTTTTTGTACCATTTACGAAGCGTTTAAACAACGTGCGCGAACTGTTTCTCTTTTTAACGATCGTTTCTGAAAAAAAAAAAAATTTTTTTGTTAGATGCGACTCGACGAGGAAATGCAATCACATTCTGTACTCATGTTTCCGCTGCACAGAATATTTGATACACCTATACGAATTACTCGTAACTAGTTCTTAATGAAGGCGTTAGACGAGACAGGATTTTTTATTTGGCGAAGCGAAGAGATGAGCGGAAGGATTTAGATGATCATTGATGCGCGTATCTAAAACAACGTGGCGCTAGTTAGAATGATATACCCAGCACCACATTGTGCTCGTGACATTGGCATAAGGTACCAAGTCTCGATACTTCAGTAATTCCACTAACTACAACGCTATTCTAACCAGAACACAGTAATGTTTGAACAATATGAGGTACTGTGGTAACTACCTAGACAGTCTCCGGCAATAGAGACCTACCACCAGTAAAAATATTTATGTATCTTAGAAAGGACTAATAACAGCACAAAAAGCACAATATCGGCTATTAAATAACTGGTTCCTTTTTTATATATCCTTCGTAATAGAACTGTAGCAAGTAGTTTTTGTTTGCTACTGTGGCTACTGGTGGTAAGTCTTTGTTGTCGGAGACTGTATGGCTATGTACCACTGAAACTCTTATTTCAGCTGCTAAACAGTAGTGTGAAAACATTACTGTGTTTTAGTTATAACGGCATTGTAGCTAGTGAAATTACTGGAGTAGTTACATTTAACATCTTACGTCTCTAGGCAACGAGCGCAATTTAGTGCTGTGTATATCGTCGTAACTAACGATGTTATCAGGTGGACTAATCAACATCCACAATCTGCGGTGATTGCGCAACTATGGCCGATTGTATTATCGTGTTCTATTGTATTTTTAAATAAATCTTGTGATGCTGTTTTACCGATCACCTAATGTACCAGTTAAGTCAGCATTATATACGACGTATTAAAGTATCACGCGTTAATACGTATATAATGCTGACTGAACTGTGCCTGCTGATAACTTGAATTACTATAGTAATTCATTACTGCGCACTACACTACGCTTTAAATATTAACCTTCAGTAATGAGAAGGAGGAATCCGACGGAAGATGTACTTGCTACAACTTCTTTATTAAATCCGATAATTCTTCCTATTGAGTAGTAAATAATTGTATTATTAAAACTTTAAATAATTTATTATAATGTTTTCCCTCGAAAGCGTCTAAAGGTAAAAAAAACTTTACTTCAGGTGACTTCCGGTCCCGCTTGTATTTTCCTTCTATAGTGCTTTTTAAGCTGCGAAAACTATTTCCATGTTACTCCGTGTGACATGAAATAAATTCTTCGCTTACGGTAATCTTTTTCAGGAGTTACTTACTTACTATTTTAAGCAACAAGTTGTTTATATGAACTTTATTTTGAAACCGTGGACCCGCTTAGACTTCATCATCATCAACCGATATATCTTGACTTTTCAAAAGTACTGCATCTGTTAACTACGTTATGGTTTCTACGATTATTGTGTATTAATTCGCAAAAAATAAAAAAAAAATTATGATAAATAGCGCTTGTCTTTACTGTTGCAACAGTAACGAAAAAAAAAATGGAGAAGAGAAAAGTATTCAAGCTAGAGTAATAACGAGATTACGTACTCATTACTATGGCGCAGTGTTATAATTTTTAAAATTGAAAATTCGCAGATCGTTTCACTTATCATTGAGTGAACGTTTCGTGTCGTCACTTTTTTAAACTTTGATGTAAGAGTCACATAAGACTATATCTTTGCAGCGACAGCAGTCCTCGAGGTTAAATTTCACTAGGAACTTGTTTCAGTTTTCAGCTCGTGTCTTAGTTAAGTTGTTTCCGAACAACTTCGAACTGCGTAGAAGTGGGTTGTTTGAAACTTAACATAGTTTTTTTTAAACATGAAATTTTAACTAATTGTTTTAAACAATAGCAATTGAACATAATTATGTATTGTAACTTTCATCGTCATCATTATCATTATTAACCGGAAGTCGCAAACTGCTCGACTGATCCAAGGCTCGAGTTTTATATGAAAATCCCTATAACCACGTGCCGCTAGTTAGATTGGTATAAACAGCATCACATTGTGCTCATCATCTGAGACATAAAACATTGTGTCTCGTTACGCCAGTAAGTATACTAATTTACAGTAATGTTTGCGCACTACTGTCGGGCGGCAGAAATAGGAGCTTCAGTTGTATTTAGCCGTTTCGGTATCAGTGAACTACCAGTATAGTTTCATATTATCGAGCATTTATCGTATAATGTTTTAATAAAAAAAAATAAGCTTAAGTACTACACTTTGAGAATTAGACAGAGATCGCATTACGTTTCAGCAAATGCCAGGGGCGTGCCAGCCAGGAGTTTGCAAGCTTCGAAACATGCGGAAAGTAATTAAACAGTCAACTCACGTCACGAGTTTGCTAACTGGAATGCGCGGAATATATAATTCCACCCCCTTTTTTTAAACATTTTCATTGCTAAATGATTAACGAGTTGAATCATTAATTTCCTTTGATGTTGAGTTTTAGTTACCCATTATCAGTTAAAGCAGGTGTAGCTTAATGTATTGCGTTAAGCGTAATCCGTCTCTCATAAGGATTACTCAAGGAATTCAGCTTTTCTGAGTTAAAAATCTCCCAACATATAAACTTTTCGCTTATTTGGTAAACATATCATTTAGTTAACTTGAAGGATACTTCAGCATGGTACTTGCTTATAAAATTCTTTCAATGTTTAGTCTATACTCCACAGGAATGCCTTCTTCATAAGATCAGATATGTATCCAGTATTCTGATGACGTGAAGATAAACTTATATATGTATGTAAAAGTTGTATATGCGTTATTGTATGTCTTCATTACATCTGCCTTCAAAATCACTTCTGTTCCTGGAGAGAATACTACTTAGGCATTAAGCTCGCCTTCTTTAACAACGGAAATAGATAAATATATAGAACTGGAACATCATCATGATAATCATTGTTATCAGCCGACAGATACTGCGCTGCCCGCGTCCAGCTTCTTCCCGCAACCTTCACCAGATTGTCGCCAGCCTGCCAACACTACTTCTTCTGGTACGCGGTCGCCTTCCCGGACGTAGAAACAGATAAATAAATAAATCATTTGCTGTCAGATGAAAGTTGTATTCGTTTTGTTACGCGATAACTTTGTCCCTATTATTAAACTACCTTCAGTTTAGTTAAATATTGAAAAGAGATCTAGTTTTCTGTTCCTGCTTGTATTGAGACAGTTAAAACTCGTTAATAAAGAGTCAGTAACTTGGCGGCGGGGTGTAACGGTTCAAACTGTTCCTATTACGGATTCGATATCAAGTTAAATTGTTTGCGCTGGAACTGATTCCGACTGCAGTTATCGCGCCGTTAAACTTCATTTTTTTTCAACAGCATCGCATCGAACGTTGTCGGGACATTTTAATTAACAAATAGTGGGCGATGGAGACCCTCACCCTTACTTATGGCATAAAGACATGGCACATACCCATCCGGCTAGTCCACCGATTTAAAGTAGCACAGCTAGCGATGGAGAGCGCTACGCTTGGCATTTTTCTAAGGGACGAAATCAGAAACGAAGAAATCCGACGGAGAACTAAAGTTGTCGACGTTGCTCTCAAAATCTGCAAGCTGAAGTGGCAGTGGTGGGTCAGTGACGGCCGATGGGGGAGAAATGTCTTGGAGTGGTGGCCGCGTACAGGTCGCAGATGTGTAGGACGCCCTTCCTCCAAATGGACTGACGAAATCATCAGAGCAGTCGGAATTGAGTGGATGCGAAGAGTTGAGGATCGCATTTGTTGGAAGACTTTGAGGAAGGCCTATATCCAGCAGTGGATAAACAAAGGCTAATAATGATGATGATGAATAATGAGTGATGGAGAGAGCGATGCTCGGTCAAATCAGAAACGAGGAAGTCCACACAAAAACCAGGGTCACTGACATAGCTGAAGTAGCAATAGGCGGGACACATAGCTCCTAGAACCTATGGACGTTGAGGTCTTAAAGTGCTGGAACGGCTACCCCGCGGTAGAAAGCGCAGCGTTGGTGAATTCCTCCACTAGGTGGACAGACGACATAAAAAGAATTGCTGGAAGTCATTGGACTCGAACAGCACAAGACCATGCAATGTTTAACACATTACAAGAGACATGTCCAGCAAAAGACGTCCATCATCTGAAATGATGATGAATAATTTATTATAATATAATGCGATTTCCACAAAGCTTCGTTGATATCTCAATTATAATTTTCGTCATCATCATCATTATCTTTTTTTATCCACTACCGCATATAGGCTTCCCCCAACGTCTTCCACCAAACGCGATCCTCAGCTTCTCGCATCCACCTACTTACTTATACTTTTCGTATTTAAGTTCTATTATTTTTAGTTGATGACAATGCTTTACGGCAGTAAGTTGGATTTTTTTAACGTGTAAAAGATACCTTTACCTCTTTCACGAGAACTAGCTCGTCTCGGGGAGGAGCGATTCCTCCTCATTACCCTCGCTATGTTGTCTCACAGCAGCGAGCGCTATATGATGTATTATAAATATCTTCATCGCTTAGTTGAAAAAAACAAAATATAAAACTATCTTAGCAAGTTATTACTTAATTACACGTTGCTATAATTTTATCAGTAAAGTGGCATACTAAGCGTTTGAAGTCTTTATTGAACGTTACCGCCATTTCCGGGGTCACTTTAACAAGCACTTGTATTAAGACTTCACGTAAGTCAGTTAAAACTTCCTTAAGAGTAAATGCCCGGGGTAAAGTGATCACATTAAACTACGTATTATCTTCAACACTTTAAGTAGTGTCAAACTTACTAAGGGATATATTCTTATTAAGGGTTGAACCATTGTAGATGAATTAATCGGTGGTAAGTGAGAAATTTACAATAGTGGTAGCTAGCAAGGTGGGTGAGAAAACTACTGCTATGAATGAGATTCAAAAACTTGCAGCTCTGGGATAGAATCAGCGACTCCTTCGTTCGTCTTATGATAAGTGATTCGCTCGGTTATAACAATGAGGGCATAGTTAAGAGGATATATACTGCACCATGTTGCGCTCGTTGCCTGAGACATAAGAATGACACTAAAAATAATTGCAGTAGCTACGACGCCCTTCAAATCGGAATACAGTAATGTTCGCACAGTACTGTTTGGCGGCAAAAATATGATCTGCGGAGGTACCTGGTGGTAAATCTCAACAACAGAGAGAGAACACTTTCGCACACCTCCGCGACCTCGCTAGCGTCGGCTGCACCATGCAGCTTCACCTCGAGAGGGAAGAACCCACCTTCCAACTCTACAAGGGCACGCCGAAACACACAGCGCGCTCTCCTCTCGGGCTTCCTACAGTCACCTGGGCAACGGATTCTCTTCGAATCCGTCACCCTGAGACCATGGGAGCCAAAAGAGAATACTCTCCCGACTCCTTGCGACGGATCTGGTCTAGGGTTCCGCTGCCAACCGTTATACGGCCGCGAAGGACAGCGACGAAACGCAATACCAACACTCCTCGTCCCCGGCGGCCCTACCTCGGCTGCAAAGGGCAGTATAAACTTGTCCCTGCAGCCCACCGGCACACATCCGAGATGAGCTTACGGAGCGCACCTAGAGCGGCCACCTCGGGCCGGCCGGGTAGGTTCCTCTTAGCTTCACCGTAGGTGACCAAGCCACAGCTATTGAGCGCAACCGCCACGACAAAGCGAGAACCTGTTCGGGAGGAACTCACCCTGCTAATCAACAAACAAGGCTCTGGCGCACGCCAACCCGCATTGGGCCAGCGTGGTGGGAAATGGCCCAAATCCGCCAAACTCCTGCAAAACGTCCACTTTTTTTCCTCTCGGAACTGTTTTTTGCTCTTTTGTTCGCTGGATAAACATCCAGGGGTGAAAACCCGACTTGCTGGTTTGGGTAGCACAACTTGTGGGTGTTGACCGACCATTTCGTTCGAGCGACACAATACGTTTCGCTAGATATATTTTAACCTAGTTATTAATAAAATTGAAAATATTGAATAATCATTCTATTAAGAATCTATTAATATATCAATACAACTGTTATATAAACATAAACATTATATATTAAATACTATATAGTCCTACATTACCTTACCTTAGACCAAAATAATCTCTTATTTCATTAAATGCGATTTTAAATCAGATACTGTTCCTGTTAGAAATGGATCTGTATGCAAAGAATGTTCCAATAAATAAATAAATAAATGTACTGAAAATCCATACGAAAGCAGAAAAGGTTTCAGCAATAATAAAAACAGTTTATGGGCACGCGGACAACATATGTTATAATAAACGTAAAAACGTGTCCCAGAAATATATGTTCCACAAAAAGTCACGAGGGTGCGACAAAAAATTTTTTGCCTCTGTCCTTTACGATTTCCTAGTACTCCTGTTATATGTTGATATTTTCTTATTTATATCAGTTTTAATAATAAATATTTAACGTTATTATCATCAGCCCTCAACAGTAGACAGAAACGAAGAGCTTCCCTCAGAGAATACATAACTGTCAATATATATCTGGAATGAACATTCACAAAAAACTAAGTTGAATTTTATAAGGTCAAGTTTATTAGTAGTTACTGTTCATTCCAAATATCTTGTTAGATCCTGTCAAAATGCTAGACAAACAGGAGTTTCACCTGGTGGAAAGTAAAAGGCTTGCCCATAACAATGTGGTTTGAGTATAGGGTATAGTCCTTGGTGACCGCGTACCGGTAGACGTGATGTTGAAAGGTCTCTCACAAGGTGGACCGACGGTCTGGTGAGAATCACGGGAACCCATTGTATGCAAACAACGAGGGACCGGTCGATGTGGATGTCTTTGGGAGAGGCCTATGTCCAGCAATGGATGTCTTTTGGCTGATGATGATGATACTACATGGCGTTGTGCTCAATGTCTTGATAAATAATATTTTAGATAAAGAACTTGTCGAGTTTGTTTCTCTTATATCGTTCTATATAAGTATCAATTGGTCTCTTTCAAGAGCAACTTCTCCCGATCTTTGTCTATAGATATCCTGTTGCCGCCAGCTGCTTAGCGCAGAAAACGCTCGCTCTAAAACAAATCTTTATTCACCTGTGGTTAACTCAAAAAAAGGTTTGACCAATCTATTACCACGTCATTTTGTAAACTGAAGGATACTTCAGTCACAATTAAAAGTAATAACACGTTTTTTGTTTTCTATATTCTTGTAGGAGAAAGTTGAGGTTATGATGGCTTTCCACTGATTAAAACCATCTCAGTATGTGGTTATGTAGCAGTGGCATATAATTTTCAGCACTGTCTAATCTAACTTTTTATCAGCTTTTTAGCAGTAACATTCAATTGTGGATTCTCTTTTCATGAGAGATTAGATGTATTCTCTTTACTTCCTTTTTTAAAAGTGATTTCCTCAGACCTTCTGTACAGAAAGAATGTTAAAGTTTTGCTTTATCAACTTTACTTCCTTAGCTTCTTTCAGATGATCTGATAGTATAGTCCGATTTTTAACGTTTAGCTCTGCGACTTTCAGTGAAGGAGAAGAGAATCATTAACAATGTAGAAAATTAATTAGAATGATAAAAGTATTATTTTCGGGACATTTACAATTTCATAAACAAATGGCGACAACTGGTTACATCGTAAAAGGCATAATATTGCCAGGGTAATAGATTTTTATGCCGGCACTGCGTGAGCTGCCTTTATTTAAAATAGTTCTTCTCATACAGTAATACACCGAAATGTTTAGAAACAATTTTAATATGAATTTCATATGTAATTGTGCAATATATCAATTAAAATGAAAAAAAAAAACGGAGTTAGATGTGTTTTTTTAATAATTTCTCAATAGCAATCTCTTTTGGTCATAGATCAAAATAAAGTAAAAAAAATCAATATTGAAAATATTAATGTAAAAAGTTTTCGAACTACAACAGTCGTTTAGTGTGTAATAGTAAATTTTATTTATGTAAGTATAAGTTATGGTTGGTCAGTTTATATTGATAATTAGGTCATCCGGTGATTAGCGGATCATATTGCATAGTATTTAAATCATTTGATCATGATATGATAATACAAATAGATAAACCAAAAAATCATCTTTGAAATTTTCACACAAATTCAGAACAGGAATCATAAATATAGCACTAGAAGAGTCGATTTTAAACACACGGCTATAGTAGTGGCAATAAATTCCTAGGAAATTACATGCCAAGCTTGGAAAAGAGCCAATGCAAGCTGTCATAATATATCCAAAGCTTAAGTTGCTGTAAAATTGAAATCACGATTGCATCCGATGTGTGTCATTAAATCTTGCTGATTATTATCATCATCACTCAATAGACGTACGAACACTGATCGGAATTTGCAGATACTATTCTTTGTTTCTTTTTACAAAGTATCACTACGATTTTGAGCTGCAGAGTTCGAGAAAATACTTCTCCTTTCTTTCCTCTAAATTTTAGTTATAAACACACAAATGTTATTTGTTTACGTAGTGTGAACTCCATCAAAATCCAGTCGAAGCATATCACCTAAATCCAGAGATTGCGATGAGGTATCAACTATTATAAAAATATCATGTTCGTTGCCGAGACGGAGATTTTAATTTTCGGTCTACTTATCCCAGACAAAACTGCAACAAAGATATTCCAGGTGGAACAAAAAGTAATAGATACCATTTTTAAAAGTAGCAACTTGAAGTAGATGAACATCAACCATGTCGGCACAGACAGACACAAAAAATTGGGATAGATGCTTTTACAGTTTTTTTTTTAATGCTCTTTACAAATTGAATTGTTGAGAACTACCGGAAACAAGCAGAAGAAAAAAAAATAATCGATGAAAAATATTTTACAACGACAACAGTAGATACAAACTAATTACGATTATGAATCAATGAAAGTGAAAAAAAATATGGTATGAGTCATTTGCTGGAGACCATCTTGTTACGTATCAAAGGAGCTTGTGTTGGTGCCTCCAAACATTAACGCACGTAGATTACCGCATTCTGATCTGAAGGATGCTGTAGCTAGTGAAATTACTGGGGTAATGAGACAGCCTCTTCACTCGAGGCGTCAAGCATAACGTGTTGTTGTGTTTATTATCATAATTAACGCTATGTTGTTATGGGCAGATATTTCACGCATCCGGTTTTCTTATCATAAGAAATAAAATGCAGAGGTATAATTATTTCGATAATTCTATAATAACTATACTAAAGATGTATACACGATTTGTTAGACTTAAAATTAAATCTTCTTCTCAAAGTGCCTCTCCAGCTATTGAAGGTTGGCGATCAGTGTGGTACAGTCCTTTGTGTCTCTGGTTCGGCGGAACAAATTAAATCTTATTTCATCTATTTACAGGTACTTTTTGGAATCACAGAATTTTTTTTTTATAATTTCAAAATAATCTATATATAAACTTGTCTTATGTGGTGTGAGTAATAGATACGGGTTCGATTCCCATTGTAATCAGGCTTCGACATCGTGAGGAATGTCGTTCTGAGAACACAAGCTTGTGGCCAATGTGGGGGTGTGTGGTAGACTTTGACTCTCTCTATGTGAAAGAAAGCTTTGTTTTGATGACGAAGGGATGGGACCAGTCAGACGATCACCTGATGGTTAGTAATATGCCTGCCCATAACAATGTGGCGCTAGTTAGGATGACTTACACAGCATCAGATTGCGCTCGTCGCTTTCAGACAGAAGTCTCGTTACCCCAGTAATTGCAATAACTTGAGCGCCGTTCAAGGCGGAACACAGCAAAATTGGCACACTACCGTTTGTCGGCAGAAATAGGAGCTGCGGTGGTACATAGGCGGTTTCCGGCAACAGGGACCTTTTTTCGGTTTTGTTTTCGGGGAGGCGGGGAGGGTCAGGGTTATGTAAGATTCTTACTCGCTAAAATTCATCAGTGCATTCGAAAGGCTCCGGGATCTCTTATAGAATGCACCGGTGCTTCTCTACGCTTTGTGTTATATGTCTCTCAGGAGGAGCCTAACGCTCCTAGGCACCATCGCTGAGCCATAGCCAGCAGGTTCGCTTGTTGAGCGATAAAGGTCCCCACCCTTAAGGTCCGCGAAACTCCCAGGACGCTTTCAGTCGGCTTCTCCCACAGGCAAGACTTACCTTCCTATTCTTACACAACAGGAAATTACCACCAGTATACCTTTGACTCTGAGCTATTCATTATTAATTTTGATTTCTTGTGAAGATACAGATGAATAGCGACAGGTATTCGGTAATATTAAACCAAATAATTAAATTTCCTTTAGGCTAATATTATTTTCGGATTCTATTGAAGCTATAAAACAATATACAATTCAATGCCACAACTCATCACTCGAAGATACTTTCCGGGAGACTAAATTTAATTAATCCCTTTATAGAATGATAGAAGGGGAACAAACCAATACGTAATAGGATTTCACGGTTGGCAATTAATTGCCAAAGGGGACTATTTAAACAAACGTTATAGTGATTTACAAAAGTTTCAGTCATATCAGTTTCTTTGGAATTAATAGAACTATTTAGACAGTAGACAGTAAGTAGTAAAACAAAAAAAACCTAATTTTTTTTTGTAATAAAGCGATGAGACGAGTGGCTTTGACCATGCTCACGGTCACATTTCATCATTACAGTGCTCGCCGTCGGCAGGGAATTCATCCTCATATCCATTAACCAGAGATGTTCATTCCTGAGAACACTCCAAATGTGGAACGAGTTTCCTGTCGGGCTACAATATGAAGTTCTCCAACAAAGGCGTGAAAAGGTTTCTGCAGGGTCAGTAACACGCCAATTATTAACTCTGGTGTTACTGGCGGTAATAGGCCGAGTTACCGCTCAACATCAGGCGGGCCGCGAGCATGTTCACCACCCGATGGTATATATAAAAAGATAATGGTAAGTGATACGCCTGCCCATAACGACGTGGCGCTAGTAAGGATGGTATACGCAACACCACATTGCTATCGTCGCTTTAAGACAAGAAGTAATTACACTAGCTACAGCGCCCTTCAAATCGGAACACGGTAATGGTTGTACAGGATTGTTTGGCGGCAGGAATAGGCATAACCCTGGTATCCAGCTAGACGATGTCTATCAACACAGATGTACCACTAGTAAAAACAGGTTCTTTGTAAATAAACTTTATATTTCAAGGCGATGGGTATTATCTGGTGTACTAAAGCTGTTACTACTTATTGTTATAGGAGGCTTTATACCACCAGATGAATGTCCAACTCATGCCGTTCATCAGCATCGAACAGGATATTTGGAATCAGTAACAGCTTAGTTCTTTATAAAAAAAGCATTCTATATATAGTATATAACTTGAACAGTTGTGTATTCCCTGGTGGTAGGTCCTTGTTACTGGTGATCACCGCGGCGACTATTTCTTCCGCCAAACAGTTATGTGAGAACTTTACTGTGTAAGGGCTCTGTGGATAGTAAAGTTACAAGGGTAACGAAATCAACATCCTGCCTCAAGGCGACGAATATAATGTGTTCGACTATCATCATTACCAGTTCTATATTTCTATGGCCGGCCGTATCACTTACCATCTCATGGATAATATCATGTAAATCACTGATGAAAATCACCTCTTGTATTTCAATTACACTGAAACTTCTTCCGATAAATTCAGGGATCACACTGGCGCGGTTCCAGAGGTTTTCGCACGCCATTGCTATGTTTAAATTTATCGGTACTTATTTCGACTCGCACTAATAATTGACTTTCCTTGCCAACTTGATGTTCTTCCATCCTGCGTTTAGTTAAAAAAAATAGAGGATGGATTAGCTGTCTTAATTTTCGTCTCATACAGTTAATATTTTCAAACTTATCTTTTTACATCTGCCAGCTGTGGACCGATCGTTCTAGGAAGTCATTGAATGGCGTCCGTGTTCAGTGTAACAACACTTAGACACATATTGGGATTAAAAAGGTGAAGTGCTTCCGGTAAAGTAGTTTGAAGCTAGAGTCGACTAATTTGATTTTACACTGAGGAAATGCATCGCGTCATTCATGGTCAGGCTTGGCAGGTGCAATAGCTTGGACAGTTCAGATATTGGCAATGAGATTGAATTGTAGCCAGACTTATAAGCAATGGTTTAATATTGCTCCTTGGTCGGGGTGAGATTTTATTTTCCCTTCATTGATTTGATTAGTATGGTTTTTTTTTTGTTCTACTAACATGGATCAAGGGGCCTGAAATAAAGGTGTCTATTTATTGTCTTGAAAAAATTAATAATTACAGCCTGGAGGTTGTAGGGGAAACTATTTGAATCGACTTAATATTCTGCCTGGTAGTTTGATCCTTAACATTTTAAAATGCATAGCATGCAATAGCAAGCGTCCTTCATTTTCGTTGGAAATTAAGGGAATCTCAAAGCTTTTCTCGTAACCTACTTTCGAAGTGTAGGAGCATACTGAATGAAAGGCTGTAATTTAAGTATATTTCGGATTAAATTTCGTTTTTTCGCACTAAAAAATGTTCATTACTATTTTTAAATGTTACCAAGCTTCGGAGTTTTTTTCTTATGATTACGTTTGTATTACATGAGGTTTTTATTTCTAGTTGTACCCTGGACTCTGTTAACTATAAAAATAGACGAGCCTTTTGTAGAATGGATAAGTTCAACGGATGTGATATTAGTCCACTTCCGCATGTTGTTTTGTAACTGCGGAAATATAATTAGTTACAGATGATACAACTAAAACTAGAACGCCAAGCGAAGATACCAGTGGCGAAATACTATATTCACGTGCGAAATATATCAGGGTCAATAGACGCCCACTGCTGGACATAGGTCTCCCTCAAAGATCCTCCACATTTTTATTTGTTCTATGAGGGGATTTGGGCCTTTTTCCACTACGCTGTCCCAATGTGGGTTGGTGGGAGCAAGAGTCTCGTTTGTTAATTAGCAGGGTGCATCACGAGTAGGTGAGGATGGCTTGGATCCCGTGAGTTGTTTTGCGAGACGACTTACACCCGGTTATATGTATTATACACTATTTTTTTGTCGCTACTTAATCGCAAAATATTTCACCCTTATCGATGTACACGCTTTGCCAATCATATCATTAAATTGATTAATGGAGTAATAAGTTATACGGCGGAAACATTAACGCGGAATGAAACAGTGAAACTGGATAGATAATAACTTTTTGGAAAGCTTATCGTTATGTTAGTAAAAAGTGATATTTATAATTAAATCCATAGTTTATCTGTGTGTGTGTCTGTATCTGTGTCTTTTTGATGCGAAATGGACTGAAATAACTCTCCTTTGTAACGTGACTTTCTATGTGAACATTCTGAGCTTTTTCTAGATTCTTTAATGGTTATATAAACGATGTTATGACATGGTATATTTATAGTGGTAAAGCGCAATAACTTAGAATATACCTTTTCTCATAAACTTTTCTTTTACGTTCTATTAAGTAATTAAAAGGGATGTAAGGGTTCCCGTATCAATAATTCACGGGACCCAAGCTAAATTCAGCTGCTCGTGGTGCTGCTGATCAACAAACGAGGCTCTAACTCCCATCAACCCGCATAGGGCCAGCATAGGTAATGGCCCAAGTGAACCTCGATTCATGATAATGTCAGCGCTGCAAGCCATTCGACTATTACAGCTTATCTAACACTGGGCGCGAGGACATGGATCCACGGCCTGTTTAAAAAAAGTATACTACTTGTGATGTAGTTATCCGACGGCGGAGTTTTTATAATGTGTGTCTGGTTATTGGTTACTCTGGCGAGTCTACTCGGTCGTCGAGGGCGGGCGCGGACCCGTTCCCCGACTACCTTCGCCTGTATCGGAATCTCTGGGCGGTGAGAACCGCCCCTGTACGCGGGTGCACTTAGTGTACGCGGTGTGTGAGTACCTGTGGCGCCGCGTTCTGAAGCGAGGGCGGCGTGATGCAGAAATTCGGAGCGTGTTGGTAGTGTCCGAAGTGTGTGTGGTGACGTGGGTGATAGCTGTCGGGTAGGTTCCTCGGCTTACCCGGCTTCGGAATACCTATCACTACGGCCTCTTTCCAGGCGTCTGGGAAGGAGCAGTCGGCTAATAGGGCGTTAAACATGGCCACTAGCAGGCCGATGATCGGGGGCGGAAGACTTTTCACCACTCTATTGGGGATGTTGTCGGAGCCAGGGGCTGATTTGGCTTTCAGCCTCTTGATGATGTCAACGACCTCACCGGGGGAGACCGGTTTAAGGGGGGGACCTTCTGGTGGGAGGGTTGCTCTACGGTCAAGTGAACCCTTACGTATGCCCCATATGAACCCTTTTAAACGACGGCCCTTGGTTTCCGGCGATGCAGGTAGCGCGGGACCGATCGATATGAGTATCTTTCGGAGAGACCCTTGTCGAGTAGTGGACGTCTATCGGCTGCTGATGATGATGATGATGAATTCTAATCTCAGTATTATTATTAGTGGAAACTTGTAATAAATTAAAGACTTAAAGTCTGACATTTTATTTATAAACAGGTAATTTAGGATAGATAGCATTTCCTCTGTATCGTTTTGGTATTTAATTCTTTTTACGGTTCCATAAGTATTCATATCATATCTATTTCTATTTTATATTGTGTTAGAAAGAAGAAGTTATAAAGACATAAGAGTATCTAGTTCTTTGAAATATTGGTTTTTAAATTCCCATTGTGGTATTCACACAAAGATGCGAAACCGTTGCACCGACGGAAAGATACATTCCACTTTAATATCGCTTCATTTGATGGTAAAGTGAATGAAATAAAGAAAAAGCATTTGCAAAGTGCATGCAGCGGCGGTAGATGTACTAAAGTAACTTTGCATTGCATTTTAAAATACTTTATCATAATAACACCGGCAACGGGTGTATGGAAGATGAATGCGTCTATTATGTGTATTATGAATAATTCTTTTGCTTATTACTCTGCTGAAGGGGGACGGCTGAATATACATCTGCACGTTTACTGATTGCCTTATGAATTATGTAGTGGCAAAATGAACAAGTGTACGATCGACGCTGTGATGATGTCATTGTGCTAAAACAACATTTTTCTCACATAAATTTCAACTAAAGTAAAATCAAAAGTAACACCTTTAGAAGTTCCACGTTGGCGAAATATTTTTAAAGTAACACGAAAGTAGTTATCATCTATCACTTCACCTTACCTCACCGAAGGTTGGCTGGTAGAGAATACCAACAGGCATTAAGCCCGCCTTTTGTATACCTCAGTGTAAGGTTTTACAATAAAAAAAAATAAAGTATTATTTTACCCTCGTCGCCTTAAGATATAAGATGTTAGGTCTCGTTACTCCAGTAATTCCGCTAGTCACGGCGCCTTTTAAACTGGAATACAGAAATGTATGCATAGTACTATTGAACTCTAGAAATAGGAGCTGAGATGGTCCCTACCTAGGCGGTCTCCGTCAATAGAGACCTACCACCAGTAGACACCATCATTAGCCGATAGATGCCTACTGCTCGATATAGGCCGCTGCTAATGATTCTAATTCAGCTAGGGATTTACATTGGGGGATTTGGGCCATTTCCCACTACACTGGCCCAAAGCGTGTTAGTGGGATCCAGAGCTTCGTTTGTTAATTAGCAGGATGCATCACGAGTAGGTGAGCTTGGCTTTCGTCCCATGAGTTGTTGTGCGACACCCCTTACACCCGGTTATATGTATTATACACAATTTTTCTGTCGCTACTTAATCGCAAAATATTTCACCCCTATCGGTGTACACGCTTTGCCAATCATAAAGTACAGTAAACATATTAACGAATTTACTGAATGACGTCTTATACTTTTGTCTTAATGTTACAAACACAAGCGTTATTTTGATTAAGTAAAGTTAAACAATACTTTTTCGAGAGATTTTCCTTTTTATGTTATTACTTAAAAACGGGGTCCGAAGTGTGCTTAATGCTTAAAATTAAGCGAAATGAAAACCCTCGGCAAACAATTTTGTTTCGGCGAGATAGAGAGAATAAAGACGTAAAATTAATGCCGTTGCGAAGTACATTGTTTTTTTTATTGACAGTGGGACCTTTTAACGGTTCTGTTCTCTTTATTAACATCATTTTTTTTTTATGAAAACCTTTACAGAGTATTCCTGAAGAGAAAGACGTATCATTTAATCAATATTTTTTTATTTCTATTCTCAATGTGATGGTTACCATTTTTATTATTAGAGTATATAATGCAGTCGGCGAAATTAACAATTTAGACACGAGAATGTTCACCGGATGGTAAGTAATACGCCTGCCCATAATAACGTAACATAACATCTGATGTCTAACCACAATATGGTGCTGTGTATATAATTATAACCAGCACCACGTTGTTATGAGCTGGCATATCACTTGCCATAGTGTGAATATCTCGTTCGTAAAAAGAAAACCGTATTGTGCTTCCCTTGAGATATAAGATTGTGCTCTATTACTACAGTAATTTGACTAGTTGCAATTACTGGTTAGCAAATTCACCCATTGTACCATAGTCTAGTATATAAAATATATTTTTTTTAAATAAATAATTTTTATATGCAGCGAATGAAAATCTCCAAATCGACGGATGGAATTTTTAATAAAACCTCCGTATGCCTCTCGAAATTGCTTCATCTCCCTGTATACCCTATTAAACTGCTGTCAAACAAACCTGGTATGATTCCTGCGGTTTCCACTATATTGGATAATATGTAGGTGTCAGTGCCGACCCCACATACCTGGGAAAAGGGCAGGTGGAAGATGTAGGTGTCAGTGTATATATTTTAAAATATATTTCAACAAGAATGAAGTAGCAACACCTTTTATTTATCGTGGAGGAAATCTTGATAGATGAAGATACCTTGCTTCTGCGGGCTTCTGCTTGTGTGGGGCTTCTACCCACTAAAACCCCCTTGGTGGTCTCCATCAGTGCATTAGGAGTGCCCCGGGACCTCCTACGGACGCACCGGTGCCTCCGCGTATTCTGAGTAAAACATTCCACGGAACTCCAAAGACCTCCTTAACACCCACGCTGTGCTACGGCAAATAGAAGATCACCATGCATTTGCCGTCCTCCTAAGGCTCGCTTATTGAGTTTTGAGAGCCCCTACCCTCAAGTGTTTTAGTCGCCTTGTACGACAGGCAGGGAATACCATAGTCCTATTCTTAATAGTCCTAGACTACACGAGTGAAAGTAGCAACACTTACACAATTTACGAAGCGACGAAAAGAGTAAGACGTTAATCGTTGTTATATTTCGTTACTAAGGTAATTTCATTAGCTACTACTATTTGTATACTGTTCTGGTCTCCGGTAACAGAGACCAACCACTACTACTCTACACTAAATATTCATTATACCTATATATTGATTATTGGGGTAACGAGACTCAACATATTACTTATGGCGACGAGCACAATGTGATGCTGTGTATATCATCCTAACGCCACCTTGTTGTAAGCGGGCGTATCACTTTCCATCAGGTGAAACTCTCGCTGGTCCCGTCGCTTACTTGAGTAAACAAAAGAAAATTATATTCAAGAACAAGCGATAAATTAAAAACAGCACTACATATAATCAAAGTATTGAGTAGAAAACTGGTGGTAATTCTCTGATGTAGAAGACCAACTAAGCTGGTACCAGAACAGCTTCTATTGCAGCCGACAAACATTAATGTGCAAACATTACTGTGTTGCTGTTTGAAGGGCGCTATAGCTAGAGAAATTACTAAGGCATTCTAATTTAATTTTTTTTTAATTGGTGGTAGGTCTTTGTTGCCGGATCAGAGGCGATGCTGGTGGATTGGGAGTAATCCGTTACCAACAACTTTGTTAGGCGTCGAGGTGGCGCGCGCTGTACTTCCGTCTATTACTGATAAATGGGTTGGAGAGCTCCAGTTCCACCCCGAGATGCAGCCTCATTAAGGTCTCTCGCTGTCGAAAGCGTTACCGTAGTTTTGGTCAATAGCGTTGAGAGGTACACCGTGGGGTTTCAGCCGGTAAGAATCTGGCATAATCCTTTGGTTGACCCTACTGCAGAATGGTATCCAGTGCAGGGTTTCCACAGAAAAAAAGGTCTCTGTTGCCGGAGACCATCTAGGTAGGTACTAGCGCAGCTCCTATTGCAGCCGGCAAACAGTAGTGTGCAAATATTATTGTGTTCCGGTTTGAAAGGTTTTGTGTCTAGAGTTATTACTGGAATAATGAGACAACATCTCATGTCTCAAGCGACCAGAGTAATGTGGTGTAGTGTATACCATCCTAATTAGCGCCTCGTTATGGGCAGGAGTATGACTTACCATTAGTTGATCGTTCCGTTCGTTACGTCGTTTCGTAGAATAAAAAAAAATTATAGTTTTTATTGATATCGTCAAGTGAAGAAAAGGCTCGAGTAATATCATATTCTACGAGCATAGACAGTAGAATTTGAATAGGGAATTGACTTATGATCCCGCTCATTGATAGTCAACGTACGCATCTCAAACTTTTATATCGAATCCGATACGATTCGTCTTACAATCGATTTATCAATATCCGATGTGAAAAAGGGGTGGTTATATGTTTGCACCAGCTGTGGGTAAAATACACGGCCCCTACTTGTTTATCGCTCCGTTTAACTAACTTGAGTAAGACAGGATGGTCACACTATGACTCAATTATAGTTCCCTTCTTTCTTATCGACTTAATCTCAATGACGATGCGAAAGAGACATTCATCTAATGGTAAGTGATACGCGCTCCCATAACAACGTGGCGCTAGTTAGAATAGTGTACACTGCACCACTTTGCGCTCGTCGCCTTAAGACATAAGATGTTAAGTCTCGTTACACCAGTAATTACATAACTATAGAGCCCTTCAAACAGTAATGTTTACACAGTACTGTTTAGCGACAGAAATAGACGGTGCAGTGGTTTTTGTCTAGACGTTCTCCGGTAAGAGAACTACCACCAGTAAAAGACATGATGTCAAGTGACAATGGATGAAAATAGTCCGAAGAGTTCCAGGCGTCATATATTGTCCACCGGAATAAATTAACGCTGTAATGGCGGCAGATTCACAATAAAGGATAAAAAATCTTAACCTCTATTCGAATTGCTCCATATGGGGTTGAAGAATCGAATCAGAATCTTCCGTGTTACCAAGAAAGATATTAGTTGCAACGACTAATACAGTTTTAATGTTTTATAAATTCACCCCAATATTTAAATAACCTGATTATGATCAATATTTATACATACATATATTTATATATATATACATACACACACACATATATATATATAAATGTACAGATGGCATGGATTTTTGGAAATTAAGTATTAGATTAGTCTATTTTAATTAGATTAATGCTATTAAAAACCCATTTACACAATATATATATATATACACATACATATATGAAAAATTAATATCTATTTATATATATATAGATGTATATATTTATGTGTAATATAATATTTATTTTCACAAATGAATATGCACTATTTTTTACAAACTCAATTGCTTTTCTTATTGTCACTTTATATATAGTTCTATTGTACTTTTCTTGTCCTTCATTGAAAGTTATGTTATTATCTTTATTGGAAGCGATATTGCTATTATACGTTTAAATAGGTAAAAATTTTACACGTTCAATTTGCTCTGAAATTTCTGAAAACCTTAGTTTAATATCAACGCTATAAATTGGTTGTTATTCCATTATGTTGGAGTATTTGCATTAGTCGGAGAGGAGCGGCCGACGTCTTCGATTGCTCTCCGTGAATTGGGAATTTCAATTACATTAGTTCACGCTGCGACACGCGCTTGCTGGATTGGAAACGTCATCAAAATTGATATTAACATGGAAACGCACGATTCAAGAGTTTAATTATTTTGCAGCGGAAAGTCTTCATTCAGCCGAAAAGATTTCTAGACTTATGTGGCAGTAGGCAGGGTAAATTGCTCGAGGGACTGACGGTCGATGAGGCAGTGAAGTTCTCGAGTGGCGGCCGCGAACCGGTAGACGTAGTGTTGGGAGGCTTCTCACAAGCTGGACCGATCTAGTAAGAGTTGCGGGGACCTACTTGATATGGGCAACTCGGTACCGATCAAATATGAAGACCTATGTCTAGCAGTGGACGTCTTTCGGCTGATGATGAAGTTTTCATTTCCTGTGGCTACTGTATAAAACAACAGAGGAGTTTAGTCGAAGTTTTGTTTGTTTCTAGTCTGAGATAATTAGTTTCTGCTCAAAAGCAGGTATGCTAATATATTTCCCTAACACTAAACAAAACAAAAGACTGCTTTAATGGGGAACCACCGCAGGAATTAATTGTTGCTGTGTTTGAGAAACACTGTACTTGTAAGTCACTAAAGCAGGATCACAAAATCGTTTTGTGTAAATATCTCAACTAGAGATGCTTTATTGTAGTCTGATTCATCGTTTACCTCTTCGTGCATCCGGCTGTTATCACTTTGTTGTATAAAAAAAATTAAGGTTATCAGGCAATAGTAAGGCATGTATAATTGGTTATAGATGACTTGTAACAGCCCGGCAGTCAACAGAATTGACCGCTATTTTAGTTATAATTAAATCTTCTAATTATTGTCAATTTTAATTGGTATCAGTGCATATGGACTATTTGAATTCCGTGGTAATTTCACACCATTGACTGGCACAGATAAGCAAGAAACCAATAACCTATCTAAATATAAAAGTATGAAAATTCTTTTTATAGACATTTAGATAATTCGTTAAAATGAAACGAAATCTGAACTTTGGTTTAAAATCAGACGAAATCATATCAATTGATGGTTAACAAGAACGGATAAAACAAATGATCATTAGCTACGATTAAAACAATATTACTACCCCGAACTTTGTTTAACTTAGCTAACATAATAAAAGGGAGGTTATGATAAAGTTAACGCTCTGTGCTTCGAATGTTAGTTTAGGCAAGTATTTGCATTTAGGCGATGCGTAGGGGTGCTTGAGAATACGTTAAACAATTTTCAATCAAAACATATACATAATAAATGTGTTGTCTGTTTGTTGCTTATTCACATCTTCAACTTCTTCAACCATCTTCAACAAAATTAATCGAGTGAACTAATTTGGTTGATTTTGGTTGAAATAAATCACAGTTTTGTAAAGGATCTATTTAATATTTTAACACGAGTTAAAACTTGAAAGGGATGTAAAACGGAATAAAATCTTTGGGAAATCTATAGCTTATTAATTTATATGAAAATTCGTAAATTCATGGCTTTTCATGATAAATAATGTTTTTGAGTTTGTAAATATTGAAATAGTTGGTAAACACATAGTCGTTATATGAATATTTTTAAAGAACATACTCCTTATCATTATCATCATCAGCCGATACACCTCCACTGCTGGACATAGGCCAGAGATCTCCATATCGATCGGTCCCGCGTTGCTCGCATCCAGGGGGTTCCCTCGAATCTCACCAGTCGTCCACCTTCTGGGAGGCCTTCCAACAAGGCCTCGTTTATACTACCACTATATTAAATAGTAATATTTTCACAGTTGTAACACCTGTAATTCATTACAGGTGTTACATCTCTGTCGAGGTGTAACGGGTCCCGCACAACAACTCGACGGACCCAAGCTAACCTCATCTGCATCGTGATGCACGCTGCTAACCAACAAACGAGGCTCTGGCTCCCACCAAATCCAAATGGCCAATGGCCTAAATCCTCCCTATATATACCTCTACACATGACGACCCCTAATGCCCGGTAGATTTATTGGAAGTGCAGAATCAATCGATGTGGAGATATTTGGAGAAGGCCTATATCTAGCAGTGGACGTCTGTCGGCTGATGATAATGATTTCTGTTGCGAACACCGTCTAAGCAGTTACCACCGCAGCTCTTATTTCTGTCGCCAAACAGCGGTGTGAGAACATTACTGTCTTCCGGTTTGAGCTTGGGAAATACTAGGGTAACGAGGGTTAACATCAAGATATTAGTTAGACACAAGTGTCTCAAGTCAAGAGACAGTACAGTGTATATCATACTAATTAGTGCCTTTTGAAACGAACTGCCATCCTAAAGATGAATGATGCCAACAAAGGTTTTTTTACGAGATCACCATAGTTACTATCACTGTGTAAAAAAAAAAAATTATGTTAAATAATTTGGAAACTCGATATTAAGAGTATAAATTATCATTAAACTGTGAAAGTCCATTAGCGTAGGAATTCCGGTGCTAATGGCTGCACGGAGCTGTTACCCGGTATAACTTACATTTGCACAGTTTCTTAACATTTGTCAGGGAGCTACAGCTGTTTCCAACTACTAATTATCATAAAGTTGGCGACGCTGGCCCGGGTGTAGTTGTCACTTGACACAAGCCCTGGATTCAATGTATAACTTAGAAAAGATTTTTCTTCGACGGAGCAAAGACGTCCATGATAGTAAATGTTACGCTTGTCCATAAAACGTGGCGTTAGAATGTTATACACTGCACCACTCCTGTTTTCTGAAGATCCTCAGCGCTTGAAAGTCATATCGACACTTACAGCTAATCTGATACTGGGCTCGTGGACCCGGATCCACGGCCTGTTAACACTGCATTACGTTCCGTCGTCGCCTTAAGAAATGAGAACTTAAGACACATCAACCCAGTAATTTCACTAGCTACGACACCCTATAAACCGGAACATAGTGATGTTTGCAAACTACTGTTAGGCGGGTGCAATTGGCGCTACGGTGGTACCTAGACGGTCTCCGGCAACAGAGACCTACCACCAGTAAAATAATGTTTCTTTTATAATATATAACTCCCATTATCATGGTTAGAAGCCTTATCATAAGAAGAGAGTCCAGGTCATTTATCCACCACGCTGGTCATGTGCAGAAGATGACGCGTGTCCACGGAAATTATTGTTCTTTGTACGTACTGATCTTCGTACAAAGTTTTACTTCACTGGAAGCTCAACTTCAGTGGGGATCGAAGCTGTGCCTCTTAGAGACAAATAGCGTAAATGATCATCTCTCGAATTGAGCTATCATGCATGACTCCAGCTTGCGTGAATGTTTATGAAATAAATTTTCATATAAGCCGATTTAGAATACTGAAGTTAATATTAATAACTTGTTATAACTTGAACTTAATGAATACTTTGGGAAATGCATGTAAATTATATATTAAGTCAACGCTGGAAACTTAGCTCCTTATTAATTCATTCATTTACTGGTGGTAAGTCTCTATTTCCGGAGACCGTCAAAGATAGGTAGTAAGTAGTACGTAGCGCTTATTACTACCGCCAAACAGTAATGTGCAAGCATTACTTTATTCCGGTATGATGGGGCTGTGGCTAGTGAAATTACTGGGGTAACGATCTTAAGTAATAACGCGGCGAGTATTATGTGATGTTGTGTATATCATTCTAACTAGCGCCACGTTTTTATGGACAGGCATATCAATTGCTATTAGGTGAGCGTGCCGCTCGTCTCATTACTTCGTAAATAAAAAAAAAAACAAATAGAAATAATTGGTCGGTTTGTGCATACGCCTAATGAAAAGTAATTTTATAATAACATGTTAAAAATGTGAGAGGAACATTTACTAGAATATTTTCCATTTATCCATATTCATATATATTTTAAATAAAGGAAATATATCTAGGCCGGGGTAAAGGTCTGTGATATTCTAGTGTTTACCATAACAAATTTCATTTGAATTTAAAATTTTTCAACAGCTTATTTACGTCCCTATATTTGGGACACAGGCCTACCCTCAATATGAGGGCGGTGGGCCATAGTCACCACGCGGGCCAATGCGAATTGGTGACTTCACACACCTTAGAATAAATTCTAATTCATGTGCAGGTTTCCTCGCGATGTTTTCCTTCACCGTTTGTGTTTCGCTGTTGTTACTAAAGTTCACAAATGTACATAACTTAAATATTAAAGTCATCGGTACATGCTGAGATTCGAACCCGCGACCTTTGGAATAAAGGATGGATGCTCTAACCATTGGTCCGGCGAGCTAGTTACTCTACTCTAAATTTACTGTAAGGTAAATGGCTGGATATATGTTAACACTTTTATACAATTAAACGAGGAGACGAGCGGTACGCTAATTAGGATGGATGTACTGCACCATATTGCGCTCTTCGCCTGACATAAGACGTTGAGTCTCGTTACCCGTTATTACACTAGCTACAACGCCCTTCAAACCAGAACACAGTAATGTTTGCACACTTATATTTGGCGGTAGAAACAGGCGCTGCGGTGGTCTTTATCTAGATAGTCACCAGCAAAGACTAGTTAAATAAAATTCACAAAGCGAAAACTTTTTTAACAATCATCATCATCAGCCGATTAAAGTTCAAAGCTGGACATAGGCCTCCCCCTAAGATTCCCACCTCAATCTTTGAATTCATATGAGTGGATTTGAGCCATTTCCCATCTCGTTGGCCTAATGTGGTTTCATGGGAGCCAGAACCTCGTTTGTTAATTGGCAGGGTGCATCATAAGCAGGTGAGGTTGGCTTCAGCTCTGCAGTCTAGGGCTAATACGAATAGGACTAAGGTAAGCTCTGCCTGTTGTAGAAGGCAACTAAAAGGGTCTAGGAGTTTCGCGGGCCTTGCGGGTGGGAGCCCTTATTGCTCAACAAGGCAACCTACCTGGGACAGCGTACGCCTCAGCGATGATGCCTAGGAAGATTAGGCCTCTCCTCAGAGACGTGTTAACACAAAGTGTAGAGGAGCACCGGTGCGTACTATAACAGACCCCGGAGCCTCTCCCAATGCACTGATGCACTGAGCACCGAGAGGGGTTCTTGCGAATAAAAATCTCACATAATCTTAACTTCCCCCCAGAATCAGGGTATCTTTCGAAAATTTGCCCCCGGAACCAAAAAAAGGTGAAGTTGGCTTAGATCCTGTGAGTTGTTGTGTGGATACCCTTACACCCCTTTCTTAATAATGGCACTGTGAAATCCAATTAAAGCAATCTCAAATTCTGAATAGTTATTATCCACCTTAATTTCACCGTTTCAATAATACAAACAAAAGGTTTTAATGACCGCCTCTTTTATATAGTCGGTTATCTACGAAAAATGGGAAGAATGAACTCATTGTATATACCATTATACAGTGTAACTAGTTTTAATTGAGGTTATTTTAACTGTTTTTAATTAATTTGAAATCTTTAATCGTTGTCTTTGGACAGAAGCCATACCTCGGCAATTGGAGTGGCCTTGTGGCATAGCCACGTAAGGGTACCCAGCGGCAATGTCTAAACTGTCTTCCACTAGACTTTTCCTTTTATTATATAGAATGTTTAAAGACACCGATTTCCTCTTTAAGTGGTCCATATTTTTAAACCACATTTGTGATGGAATTCTACCGATAAAACGCACCCACACCAAAAAACGCACTCAGGTAGTGAGAGCAATGTAGTGGCAGTGTGAATATGAGCGAGGCTCTTACCTTATGGTAAATGATACACCTGTACAGCAACGAAACACAGGATCACATTGTGCTCGTCGCATTGAGATATACAAGTATTTATTCCAGTGATTAAACTAATTGCAGCGCCCTTCGAACCGGAACACAGTACTGTTTGTCGGCTGCAATAGAAGCTGCGGTGATACCTATCCGGTCTCCAGCCACAGATACAATACAATACAACAGTAATATACAAATACTTAAATTGCCATGAGCTATAACATTTTTTACCATCAGCTTCTATGTATGTAAAATATAGAACCCCTCTTTTTAAACGTGGGATAAAAACGATTTAATAAACAAACTTTAAATGGGTTGCGATATCCTTGCTGCCTATTAATGGACTGAGCTGACATTCCAAGGAATAGTTGCATCCTATTTAAATTCACCAAGGATAAAAGCCTTGGTTTCCTAGAAGCCCCGTCAATGGTGAAGGGCAATGAGTCATGATGATTTGATCTGTACTTTAATGATTAAATAAAGGACAGAAAGTATGTAAACATCTGCTTGACTTTATATTAGTTATATAAGCTAAAGGATGAGATGAGAAGAACGTTCGCTTCCTAGTGTGACACTAGTAACAATCTTGTGTTAGGATGATATACACTACATTACGATATAATCACATTAAGATCTTATAAGTCTCGTTACTAATATAATTACTGTTGAAAGGCAATATAGTTAGTGAAATTATTAGGGTAATTACATAATATTATAAGTCTCAAGGCTACTAAGTATAATATGTTGTAGTGTGTATCATCCTAACCAGTGCTACGTTCTTATAGTCAGGGCTATCAACTATGTCAACGTGTACGTCTCGCTAGGCTTGTAGCTTTGCCGAATAAAAAAAATATTAACTACAATACTTTTCAAATACTGTTGCCGGAACGTGTCTAAGTAGGTACTTCCACAGCACCTACTGCAGCCGACACACAGCAGTGTACTAACTTTACTGTATTCCGGTTCGTATGAAGCTGTAGCTAGTGAACTTACTGGGGTATCGAGACTCAACGTCTTATGTCTCAGGCGACGAGCGCAATGTGATGCAGAGTATAACAGCCTAACTAACGCCACGGTGTTATGGGTACGCGTATCACTTACCATCAGGTTCACCTGATGTGTGACGAGACTTTCACGTCCAGCTCGCCGCGTCGCTTAATAGATAAAAAAAAATCTGTTTTACGGCAGAAAAACGTTATTTCAGATAAAAAAAGAGAGACATTAGAAGCTTATCACATGCATCTAGAATCGAACCTTGTACATATCAGCATGACCAGCCGATAAAAGTCTTCTACTGTATGCCTCTTCCAAAGATCTCCACACTGAATCTACATAATCTCCCTGTATAAATCTTACTGACTGTTGCCCGTAAAGTGGCGGTAACACCCCTGCATCTCGCTTTGGGGAGGTGTCTTGTAAAATACTTTCTTAGCTAACCTCTAAACGGCAGAAGCAATATCTACACCAATCTTTGAGTGTTTACGTCTAATAGTTTCAAATATATCGTAATGCGTCAATAAATCTCTGGGTACCTACCTGTAGATATTAGCTCCTTACATATGAAATGCGTGTGCTACCTGGATGGACAAAGACATGATACTCCACCTATACCTAAGAAATAGCATTATTCCCCTAAGCAATCTATGCTACGACCGTTCCATATTTACCATTCTCTTGGAATCATTCATTGGGTCATTGAATGCACTCGATCTTCAAATTGTCGAATTCAAAATCATACAAATATTCGCTAAAATCTAGTTTTATCAAAAATATTCATCGAAACGGTGATTGCGTAATAACAAGAAAGGTTGTCACTAAATTTAAACTTATCATTTTCCACATTAATCCCGAGAAATTCTTTAATCATGACGAAAAATTATTTCCCGTACAAGGTAAAATATATCTTAATTATTCATAGTCATCGTTAGTATTCATCTCATTGCGTCATTTATAAAGATAATTTAATCTCTTTTTCTAAACATAAGGCGGGAACTAAGTTCGCAATCAGTTTTGCTGTTAAATATAGGTTCCGTAGCCGATAGATATAATTCATTACTACGTTATTAATATAATAATTTTAAAATTATATTAGCTTAACTAATTCTGTCCGTGATCAAAAATGAAGTATAATTTTTTTTATCTACAATAAGCTATGTCTTCCGACCCCACACCATCGTCATCGTGATCGTCATCGTCATCATGATCGTCATCACCATTGTCATCTTCATCATTATCATCTCAACTCTCATTACTAATAATATTACCTTTATTCTTACTATGAGTGACTTTATTTCTTGCTCTTTTAATTTTTCTTTTACCTCTGATGCAGTTCTATTTCTGCAGTATATCTAACCATTGTGCTATTAAATATTCTTTATATAATTGTCATCATCACCAAGTATTAATGTTTTCAAGTACTTTAGATGATTTCAAATATTTTATGTCGTTCGTTAATATTGTCTTAATGCGCTTTTTGGGAGGTTAATAGTAATAAAAAGTACGTTGTGTACTTAATCTGATTTGAGTATAAATCAATAAACGTCATCTCGTCACAATATTATCTACTAATTACCTATTTGTGCGCGTGTGACGAACTTACCTTGTTTAGCGTGCAGGTTGACGAGCGCAGATTTCTGGTAATGATCACAGGAAATGTTGATGCCCATTCCTAGAGTAATTCTGTCGCTATTACCGACAGTATGTAGGAATGTCCCACCACCTCCGCTAATGATACTATAACCGTTTCTCTAAAGATTTTTAGAAGAAGCATAAAGTATTAATAAAACAAATTATAGTTATTCTTAAATCCTTATAACTTACTCCTTTCTCGTTCTTCATCCGTGTAATTCCTAGGCTTTTAAAGAGCAATTAGATAATTCATAAGTTATTTGTAAGTAGGTCTATTGGGATATAAGTCTAGGTTAAACTTGGGACTGTACTGCATATATTTTGACTTTTAAGATGAGAAGAGCAGAACTTTCAATAGACAGTAAGTTCCACGTTGGTTCGTAAGGAGCTGGTAAGGATATTATATCGCTTTTCGTCACTTTCAATTCGATCAAATTAAATCATTCTACTGTTTGCGTGATTGCTGGATTCAAACAGCGCAAGACCGTGCTTTGTGGAACACATTACAAGAGATCTATGTCCAGCAGTGGACGTCCATCGATTGAAATGATGTTGATGATGATGTGTGTTTGCAGAAAGAGGTGCTGATGTTAATGTGTTATTTGTGATTTCGGACGATTTTTATTAATACATTTATTTCGAAAATAATATTGATTTGAAAATTTGCTACAATTGGATTATTTTAAGGCATACCTTATCGCTGTAGTGGAAAATGACAATACGGTTACAAACGTTATCAATTGACTCAAGCTAATGCAAATATTTGTTATACAGCGCGAACAAAACAGACTCCGTCGCTGAGAATTTCACATTAATAATTAAAAAAATTTAAACAGAGTAGACGTGTTCGCTTTATCAAATTTCTAAATTTATAAAATCTTTTCCTTTAATTTTAAAACGTTACAAGTAATATAATTTATGTAGATTTTACTAAATACTTTTTTTTGGTCAAAATGAATTCTAACCTCACTAATAATGAGTCTAAAGGTACATTACATATTTAATTTCTACTTTGATGTAAAACAAATTAATTTTATTTGCATTACTCTTTATATCAAAGTAAACTAACACTTTGATTTGTAATTTTCGCGTTTTAGAACAAACGAAAGATCCTATGGCAATATTGGAAGATGGATTGGTTCTCTGCAAATTCGGACGTTTTCATATTAGATTATTATTTACATCAATGGCCGCTGTATTTGCTTCGACCACGGTCACCACAACATCCTCGTACATCCTGCCAATAGCCGAGTGCGATTTAAATATGAGCATTATGCACAAAGGATTACTTAATGCAATGCCATTTTTTGGTAAGTGAAAATATTTTATAGATTTTCTGCTAAAAACACTATCCAAAATATTTGTTTTGCTATAATAATAACAATTTGAAAGTAAATTATGTCCTTCTGATAATTAATGTGGCAAGAGTTGCAACTAACTAGTAGTTGATAAAATATATGATTTAATGAAAAGGAAGATAAATTACAGGGGACATATATACCATAGTAAGATTCTGAAAGTCAACTATCATTAAGAGTACTAGTTCATTATCAATTTCCTCGATGCTCATAATGAAATTTTACATCTAAAGCCTCATGGTGTTTATCGTTGCAATTCATTGTTAAAGACTGTAATATCGTTTACTTTCAAGGGTACACCTGCGTCTTGTCACTTCGTTGAATGATAAATTATTAAAAATTACAGTCACGGATCCGAATTTTACACTAGTCATACTATATGCTCATAAAGAGTAGCCTCTTTGACAGCAAGCGCATCTGACAGAGGATTATCAGGAGATTTATCCATAGGTATATGTGTATTGTTCTTTCCATTAAACTGCCATTCTATTATCAACGTCACCAAATTAACTATTACTGTTTTCCTCAAAACTCTTCTTTCAAATTTAATTTTAAATTCTTTATGGGCACTTCCGTTTTCCGTATTATAAGTAATACTTATGAATAGCGTTGTGTTTCTATGATGTGTTTATTGGATATTCTAAGTAAATATTTGGTCATATCAACTGTATAGTGCACCAAACAATTTCCATTTTCAGGACAAGTTGGAGCGACATTTTTTACCGGTTTCTTAGTCGATGCATTCGGAAGGAAAATATTTCTTGTGGGTGGCAATGCCGCTTTGTTTGTGTGCACGTTAATCGAGGGTTCTAGTCAAAACTATTGGATGTTAATTGTGATAAAACTGATAGAAGGAGTGGCGTAAGTATTGTTTATTGTTGAAATATGTTAGTTTGTAAATTATCTTCTTAGTCTTGTACAATACGCCATCGTATCTATTTGACGTTGGCTTCATTAGAGAATGTTATATAACTAATGTTATTTCAACAGATATGCCTGAAGTAGAACAAATAAATAATAGAGATAGCGTACAAATAAAAAAAGATTTTGAAATCTCTGAAGTTGTCAGGTTTTTAAATACGAAATGACGACACCGAGATAAAAGGCAATTTAGATTAGTATCGCCTACCGTACTTTGTAATTTTTATGATATGAGATAACGTAGCGATTTCAAAACATTTAAACTGTATGTAAATATAATAAATCTTTGGCGCGCAACGCAGGATCTGTTGGTGTAGAAATCCTCGAGATGAAAATGATGAATAAATCTGTGAAAGTTACTTCATAAATCAGTACTAATTACGTACTAATAAAATTATATTCGTACTTTTAAATACCAGACATGTTATTTATTAAACGTAATGTATGTAATAAAAATAAATCTCTTTTTTGATTTAATTATCGTATACAAATACTAGACAGATACAATATTATGAGTAATAAGAATGAATTAGGTAAATGAAGATAATAGCAAGCCAAATGACCTCATATGATTCTAAGACGTTGCAGTGGACTACAAGAGGGTCTGGGTTCGTACCCATAATTATATTCAAAGACCTGTGAAAACCCTCTGATTTTCTAAGGCAATAACATAAAGACTGTATTGTTAGTCTTCAAACTGTTTACTACTGTTATCACTGTTTTGTGAATATACATGATGATACTTTCCTTTTCCCTATTTCCAGGCTAAGCTTATCTTTTAGTGCGGTGGCGTCAATGGTAACAGAGTTTGTACACAAAAATGTAAGAGACAGGATATTAATGTTGTATTGTTCCTTCATGTCTCTGTCACTTATTGTAATTGCGTTGATGTCGTGGGCGGTGCTACCTCAGTCTTGGAATTTCATTATCTACAATGGATACTTTGGTGAATATATTTTTTTTGCGAGAAACATATTTCTACATTCTATAAAAACTATCAACACAATAACTTTATTAGTATCATATAGTAAATGCACAAACAAAATACTCTATATCCTTATTGTCAAGTTTATTCTAACAGCTGTGTGTCCAAAAATATATTAAATAATAAAAAAAAAAACTATTAGACACGCTTGCGATCTCAATGGGTTAACAAGGTTAAACATGGTTTTATCGCCATTTGTGTAAATGTTTTATTTTATTTTTATTACAGTACTAAACTTAAATTTTTCACGCATTTCATACATATATAAATATTTTTCTGTACGATTGAATACATTATCATCAGCCGATAGACGTTCACTGCTGGAGATAGGCCTACCTTGATATCGATCGGTCCCGCGTTCTGCATTCAGCGACTTCCCACGACTCTCACTAGATCGTCGGTATACCTTGTGAGGGGCCTCGAGAACCTTACTGCCCTGTCGGTCGTTAGTTCTTCAAGCAATGTGCTGTGCTCATTGCTACTTAAGTCTAGCAATCTTTTTGGCTATGTCAGTGACCTTAGTTCTTCTGCCGATCTCTACATCGCACAGAGAAACGTCGAGCATAGCTCTCTCCACTGTTCTTTGGGTAACTTTGAGCCTTTTTGTAAGACCCGTAGTAAGGGGCCACGACTCGGTTCCCTACGTCGACGCTGGAAAAATGCACGAGTTGAAGACTTTTGTCTTCAGACACTGCGATATCTGATTAATAGGACTTTGTTTTCAGATCTACGCACATGGAACTTTTATTTGTACATATGTTCAATTTGGAGTTTGGCTGCTTGGCTTCTGTACTATACTATACCCGAAAGTCCTAAGTACCTTTTAACACATGGACAAGAGAGCGAAGCTTTAAAGGTTTTAAAGAAAGTATACGTCGAGAACACGGGCAATCCTGGAGAAGAATTTCCTGTGAGTGACTATTTAACATTCTAATTAATACTATAAGTTTCAGCCTTCAAACGAGTACAATGACCACATGATTTTAAGCTACTATTAAACTAAATAGCTTCAGGTTAATGGATTTTACGAAGAATGACACAAACGCTATTTCTTCTCCTACCTACATTTTTTCCCCATTAGCTTAACTTTAAACAGCAAGAGTCTTTCTGGAATCTTGGTTAAGTTCTTATTATAATATCCTCTTGAATCGTCGTCAGCCAATTGGTATGTGCCATTCTATGTCTTGTTGGCATGTTTAAGGCCACTCGAGATATCAGACAGATTTTCTACATAAAAAAAAGATAAAAGTAATTGCTCTCATATTGTGAGCATTTTCACTTTTTACACTGTATCCTTTATAAATACGATGCGATGTTTGTTCAGATAAAATCTCTTGGAGGAGCCAACTCATTTAAATCGACTAAGGATATGAGCTTTAAGAAACAAATAACTCACGCATTAATAGGAGTCAAGGATTTGTTCCGTGCACCTCTATTCGGCAGACTCATGCTATTTTCTAGTCTTACCTTCGTATGTTTATTAGCGTAAGTATATACTTAATTTTGAATAATTAAACCACCGACCGTGTAAAGAAAATAGTCTTCTTACGAATACATCTTATTAAGAATGTTTATTTTGCTCTGTTATTAAAATTTACTTCCAGAATAAGATAACATGTCATACATAACTCAACGTGGAAACTTCAAGCTCAAGGGGAATCGACGCCACACATGAGCTCAAATTATGTAAAGTCTCTGCCAAACTTTATCCAATTTGAGCTAAACAAATAAATTCATCATATATAATATGTTCAATACAACGAAACAACTAACGAATTATTTCAATATATACTAACTGACCTGGTAGTGTAATACAATATTCGAGAAGACGGTTCTTGGAAACCACTGAATCCATTTAATTTACATTATTGCTCATATCAGTCTTTTAAATTGCGGCACTTTTGATTTCAAGGGTAATAAAAGTAACCTAAAAATTATATAATTACAGGTACAGCGCCCTGAGGCTATGGTATCCCCAGCTATCTACAATTATTGAGAACTACAACAAAGATCACGGCAACACGGACAGGTTTTGCGTTATGATCAATGAATACAGATATAATTTAAATGATAATGCAACTGTGTCGGATACTAGTAACGTAACAAATACGGAAGTCTGCGTACCAGTAAGTACTGCTTCATCAATACTTGTTCCTTGCGTCAGATTTCAATATAAATATCTTAGTGTGGTGACTTATGGGCAATACTCCCCAATGAAGTATAGGAAGCCCTCCCTCCAGATGGACCGACGACATCATCAGAGTGATCGGTAGTGGGTGATTGCGAGAAACTGAGGGTCGCAGTTGATGAAAGACATTGGGGAAGGTCTATATTAAGTGGGCAAACAAAGGGTGATAATGATGATCTTAGTGTCACTGTTCCCGAAGACCGTCTAGGTAGACCATTGTAAGGCTCATTTCTGCCGACGAACTGTAGTATGCTAACATTAGTAGTGAAATTTCTAGAGTAACTAGACTTACTATCCAGCATCTTAAGCTACGACCACTGTTTATTATCTTACCTAGTGCCAATTTGTTATGGGCACGTGTATTACTTACCTTAAGGTAAAGCTCGAGTCGTAGCTAAAAATGTTTGTAAAGAATCTAGCATATTTATTAACTAGTAAAACTGAAAGTACTTGCAGAAGTTGCACCTGGAATATTTATAGTTACGACTGAACACTAGTAAACACAAAGGATAAAAAATTTAATTGCGAGTGGCTAAATATAGTGTTGTGTAAAAATTCTGATATATATTTGTCAAGTAGATTATTGAATAAGATCGTGGTTAGAAACAATCATTTTCACTTAGATTACAATCCTCCTCCTCAAGTCTGAGGGTAGGGTCTACCTCTACCCATCACTCTTCCTTAGCCTGCGATACCAACTCTAAATAAGTAAACGGAGAAAAGAAGGATAAAGTCACAGATCAATATTGGGTTTTGCATGTTATATAAATAAATATTATTTACAATAGTGTGACAAGTACTAATGTTTTATTCTTCATCTTGCTAGACCTTGTCCCATCTTTACTTGGGGTGCGGCCCTCCTGCTCATTCTTTTAAATCCATCTCTATTATCTGTCATATCTTCTATATAAATACTAACGTTTCATATTTTCTAATATTATTTATTACAGAAACTAAGCGGCTCGGAAACATACGTAAACGGAATAATACTGGGCCTGTTCTCATTGTTCTTCATGGGCGTCAGTGGATATCTGGTAGATTTTATTGGACAGAAAATTTTGATGTTTATATTGTTTATACTGTGCGCCATTTGTTCAGGGTCTCTGTACTGGACTGATTCTTCTATACAGACGGCTCTACTTATATCGGCCACGTGTGGCCTAATGCAATCCGCTTTAAGTCTACAGCAAAATATTTTGATAAGAGTTTTCCCGACGACTTTAAGGTGTGTAAACTTTTTAGCGTAACATCGTGAGATACTTTTAGTTTATACATTATTTATATATAATTTTATTCGTTTGTTTGTTTATATTTTTAGGAACATAAAAATCTAGTAAAAAAGTTAATAATAAATGAAATTGTTGACTTTTTTAATATATCTTAAAAACAAATTAGGAGGTCGACAATTAGTAGCAGATATCTATTGCGATTTAATCGATGTTAATAAAAAAAAATTATGTTACTTAACGAGCTGGATGTTCATCTGGTGGTTAGTGATAAGCTTGCACATAAAAATAAAGCGCTGGTAAAAATATTTCCTTAGGATATAACTTGAAACATTATAGGTTGCTTTAGCACTTTCTCGGGGTACAGAACCTATGAACCGATTTCTTTATTTGACGAAGCAACGAGACCAGCGGGCCATTCACCAGATGGTATGTCTCGTTACCTCAGTAATTACACTAATTACAGTTCCCTTCAAACCGGAACACAGTAATATTTTCACAGTATTGATTAACAGCCAAAAAAGTTGCTACGGGGGTAGCTAGACAGTCTAACAACAGAGACCTACCACCAGTAAATATTGTAATGTTCAGATATTTACTACATGGCAGTTGAAATAGGCGTTGCAATAGATTAAAAATACTTCCTGCATCGAAAACCTGCCAGTAAATTAATACCGTTTCACCTTTTCAGAACTTTAGCATTATCAGTAATACTCATTTTTGGCCGAATAGGTTCCTTACTTGGAAACATTTTATTTCCAATTATGCTGGAATTGGGCTGCATGGGACCTTTCGTGGCATTATCCACTATTACCCTTTGTAAGTATCTTCCTTTGTAGGATACATAATAATTAAACGGTGGCCTTATAACTAATTTCTGTATAATTCATGAGACTCGATAAGTATAAATATAAAATTATATTGCACCTGTAGATATTCGCCTCATGTATGTATTACTACCAAAGTTCTCTTTGATATCAAAAGTTGAAGAAATTGGGTGTAAGGGGTCCCGCATAACAACTCAAGGGACCCAAGCCAACCTGCTCGTGGTGCACCGTGCCAATCAACAAACGAAGCTCTGGCTTCCACCAAACTGCATGGGGTCAGCGTGGTGCGAAAATGCCCAAATCTCCTCAATATGAACCTCTACTGACGACGACGCCTAGTGCCTGGCAGTTTTGCGAGCAGCACAGAATTAATCTATGTGGAGATCTTTTGGGGGAGACTTATGTGGACAGTGATCGTCTAACGGCTGATGATGATGATGATGAAGAAATTGGCGTTAACCAGGTCAACATCGTTGACCAAACTGATCTATAGACAGTGACAATGATCGATCAAATACCCTAATGAATATTAAAGGTTGACCTTATGTATTACAAGACCTATAAGTTCATTGTTTGGATGACAACATTCAAGGCTGCAATACATAATTTTTTTATTACAGGTGTTGCAGGCTTAGTATACTTCCTACCTGATCCGAACAAAGAAAACGATGGGGCTGGTGACAAATGAGTTACATTCTAAATAATTGATTAATTTGAAGCTTCTATTTCTACTCATAAATTTGTACTTATTTGTCTGTACATAAGTTAATTGTTGATCTTTGAGGGAGGCCTATGTCCAGCAGTGGACATCCGTTGGCTGATAATGATGATGAAATTAATTGTATATTAATTTGGTGCAATAATTGTTTTTGTGGTAATTTAATGAAAAAGTGTTTAAATATACCAAATTTTTCAAAGACTTTCCGGTTCGACAAGGTAATGTCATAGGTAAGGAGTCCTCGTATGATCCAAGCCTCAACTGCTCACGGTACACCCTGCTATTTAAAAAACGAGGCTCTGGATTCCACCAACCCGCATTAGGACAGCCAAATTCCCTCATATGAACCACCAGAAACGATGGCCTCTATATTGCCAGGCGTTTTGCGAAAAGCCGCTGGATGTGGGCAACGCAAGATTGATCGACGGAGAAATCTTTGGGAGAGGCCTATGTAATGGACGTCTATCGCCTGATGACGATGAAGAAATGAAAAAAAAAATAGACGAAATGTGCTTTTCAAATTTACGACTTCAAAGCAATTAACACATTGTGGAGAGAAAAGAGAAGTCCTTTGTTTCGTTGGTGGGAAAAGCAACTGTTACTATTTTTTTTAACGCACATAGCTGGGAAAGGGGAAAGGGGCAGGAGGAGGAAGAAGAAGAAGAAGACTACAGAAAGGATAAAAGGAATTAAAATGTACAAATATCTAAAGAAGTATTTATGAGAAAATCCTGAGTCCTAGTATTTATAGCATTAAGATGGAGTTATATAGTGATAATTATGTTTTAAAGTAACGTTCGTTTAATTGTTAAATAAAAGCTATAATATTAGTCGATGGAGCAAAAGTTAATCAATAAATTAATTTGGTATATAGTTTTTATATGAAATTTGTAAAGTTTTACATAAATTTAAACTAAACCCACAGAAACATTGATACAGCTAAATCAAAATTGATCCCAGAATTCAATTGGCAAATTCCAATTCACCAAACAATCATTCCTGCTTAATAACATTTCATATGTAATTAATAATAACCTCATTCAGTTAAAATATACATGGAGATCGCTTTATTGATTTTATATATTATGATGTAAGGATTGGATGAGGGTGTAAAAGTTCCCGCACAAAAACTAACGGGATCAAAGTCGACCTCACCTACGCGTGGTGCATCAACAAACGAGGCTCTGGCTCCCACCAACCCGCATTAGTTCAGAGTTGTGGGAAACGGCCCAAATCTACTCTTATGAATCCCTGCTCGTTGGGGGGATTTTTGGGGAAGGCTTCAGTCTAGCATTGGACGTCTATCGGCTGATAATGATGATGATCATATATTATAATTGACATGCTTTAGTATTGTTGCTATATGGAATCGAGACATAGCCGTCTATTATCAGCCCTATAAAAAGACTAAAAGTCATCGAAAGGGAAATGGAGAGGGCTATGCTCGAAGTATCTCTGCGCCATCGAATCAGAAATATAGAGATCCGTAGAAGAACTAAGGTCACCGACATAGCTCAAAAGATTGCTGGACTTAAGTAGCAATGGGCGGGGCACATTGCTCGAAGGACTGACGGCTGATGGGGTAGAAAGGCCCTCGAGTAGCGGTCGCGTACTGGTAGACGTAGTGTTGGGAGGCCCTCCACAAGGTGGACCGACGATTTGGTTAAAGTTGCGGGAAGCCACTGGATGCGATGCAAAGGATGTTCAGCTGTGGACGTCTATCGGCTGATGACAATGATGATGATTTATAGTGATCAACTCATTCTGTGGTATGGAAAGTAGGTCTTTCCAACTGCCCCCGTCCATTTAGTATATATATGTACGAATATATGAAGATTTATAAGAACATGTATCAAAAGTCGTTCCGTACGCAAAGTGGCGAAACAATAACAGCTTACCTGAACGTTTCGCTAAACAAATAAAACGTTAATTTATATTTTGTCTATCTTAAGAATACTTTGTGTGGCGTATCAGAATCACCAGAAGCTCGGCCCATGCATAACAAAGTAGGCATTACCATACTGGAAGTGAGCGTCCTATTTGGATAAACTACAAAAGCATTCCTCCTCTCACTGGAATAACGTGGCTGTGTACTTACGTATAATTTTATTTATTGAACTGGAAAAAAAATAAACAAAGCATACGTAAAATATGTATTCCATCAACGATGTATCCATAGACAAAACTCGATGAAATAGAATTTCTTAAAATTTTTTTTTTTTTTACTAAACAATCGATCTCTTCTGTCTTTATACACAACACAAAATAATTACATTAAGAAATCGTTATAAATTATTAATTAAATAATTATTTGAAAACTAGCGAATAATAAGCGAACAGAAATTTTGTAAAATAGTAATTTTTTTTTATTGTTTTTGTGATATTCTTTGAGAACCTTTTTTTTTCTAATTTATTCTGACTCGAGACAGAGTTTTTGTATACATAGACAATTATTGTATTTCTTAAAAAAAATTTAACGCTTATTAAAAATCTCTTGAAAAAGAAATATATAAAAAAAATGTTTTAATAGTAATTAATTGTAACGATTTCATTAAAAAAGTTTAACAAAACTTTTAGGATATTTAATTAAAAACGATAAGTCATTAATTTAACAGTAGTATACAATCAATTGCTATGTTTCAGTTAAGTGCGTTGTAGTTAATGAAATTACTGGGGTAAATGAGACGTAACGTTTTGTGTCTCAAAATAACGAGCACTCAACATCTAACTTTTTTTTTATTTCATTAAACGACGAGACAAACGAGACTTTCAGCTGGTGGTAAATGATACTCCCGTTCATAACAACGCGGCGCTAGCTACAGCGGTACACATTGCACCACACAGCGCTCGTTGCCCTGAGACATAAGATATTGAGTCTTGTTACCCCAGTAATTACACTAGCGGCAGCGCCTTTCAAACCGGAATACAGTAATGTGTGAATGCTACTCTGTTTGGCGGCAGAAATAGGCGCTGAGGTGGTACTCACCTAGACGGTCTCCGGCAACAGAGACCTACCACCATGTTAATCTTTTCTTCGTCTCGCAGTATTGTTGAATAAGAAATAAAAAATGTTGCTATAAAGATATTAATTTTGTTAATTAAATTATACTAGACCTGTAACCACGTGGTAGGTCTCTGTTGCCGGAAACCATCTAGGTAGATACCACCACATTGCCTATTACTGCTGCCAAATAGAACTGTGCGGATATTACTATGTTTTGTGTTGTGTGTACTATTGTAACGAGACTACATCCTATGTTTTAATTCGACGAGTAAGTGTTGCAGTGTATATCATACTAACTAGCGCCATGTTGTTATGGGCAGGTGTATCACTTACCTTCAGGTGAACGTCCAGTCCGTCTCGCCGCTTCGTATTATGATAATGTTTTAACTTCTGGACTCTTATCTGATATTAACTTCTCTAAATATGGTGACAGGTATTTTCTCTCGTAAGACAGGCAGTAGATTCTGACGGACGTGGTTGACACTACGATATTGTGCGAAAATAGGAGAGTTTAGCTACTAAGCGGTCGGCATTAACCTTTCTCTGCCCCCCCTGTAGCAAAAGAATATCCAAAGCAGGATCGGGCACTAGAAAAGAAAGTAGACCTCAGCCTCAGAACTGATGTCGCTTTCAGATATCCATAGAATACTCTATGGAGGTGCAACATCGCAGGCTGACTTCCCTTCTGGTATAAATCCTTTCTGATCAACTATTACTACATCAGCCGATAAACTGGACATAGGCTTCCAACAAAGATCGCCACGTTTGTAGGGCTTCATATGGGAGGATTTGGGCCATTTCCCACTACGCTGGCCTAATGCGAGTTGGTGGGATCCAGAGCCTCCTCGTTTGTTGATTAGCACGGTGCACCACGAGCAGGTGAGGTTGACTTGGGCCCCGTGACTTGTTGTGCGGGACCCCTTACACCCTACATTTAGATCCTGATCCAGTGACCCAGATCCTAACATACAGATTTAGGTTTTCCTTAATACGTCTGTGCTCCTCAACATAGCCAATATATATATATATATATATACATATATAAAAGTAACCACCTCTTTCTATTAGGTTCTTACATATGAAATTGGCGTTTTGTACGGGAGGAATATAAAGTATTTTTTTTTGTAAAATATATTAAATTAAAGTATTCATCTATGCACTTTTGCCATCTCATAGGTAGTTCATTGATCCCTTTATTAAAAAAACCATGGGGGGCGAGAAGCAATTAACTCTTTGAAGGCGGTTTGGACTGACGCATCGGAGTTGAATTGTTTTCCTTGTAAGAAGTTGTCCAAATTCCGGAAAAAATGGTAATTTGTTATGGCAAGGTAGAGGGAGTACGGTGGATGTTGCAGACATTCCAATTGTAGCGCATCTAACTTAGTGGTTGTTTGTAGTGCAGTGTGTGGTGGTGGTCTTGCGTTGTCGTGAAGCAGCAGTCGCCTAGAGCGATTGACCAATCTCGTTTGTCTAGCAGCTAGTTCTCCTTCATGGTTTGCAGTTGCTGACAATAGATATCTGCCGTAATCGTTTGGACAGATTTTAGAAAGCTGTAGTGAACGACACCGGCGCTAGTACACAAAATACTTACAAGTAACTTTTTCCGAGTCTATTTTCGTTTAGGGCAGGATTTGGCTGGTCTCCAGGGTTCAGCCATTGCGACGAGCGCTTCCGATTAACGTACAGTATCCACTTTTCATCACAAGTAATGATTCGATTTAAAATCCCTTCATCATTGTGTCGGTTGAGCAAAGTAACACAGCAGCAGCAGTCGGCGCGTGTTTGCAAGTTCGATTCACTCAATTCATGATGTACCCATCGTTCAAGTTTTTTTACTTTCTCGATATGCTTCAGGTGGATTAATACATTTTTGTCACTTACCCCGAAGCCTGCAGCTATTTCTGAAGTGCTTTGTGCTGGATCCGCTTCCACAATAGCCTTTAATTCTTCATTTTCCGCTCTGGTCTCCGGCCCTCCACGCGATTGGTTCTGAAGGTCGAAATTTCCAGAACGAAAACGTTGAAACCAAAAGCGTACCGTGCTTTCTTTTGCGACACCACCGCCGTACACATCATTAATCCTTCGAGCTGTTCCTGCAGCACTGGTACTGGTGCCACGGTAGAACTCGTACTCGTAAATATACCGATATTTCATGTATTCCATTGTGCGGCAATAAGCGACGCCAAAGAAAAAAATAATTAGGAAAAAACAAATGAATAACCGTTTTCAAAACTCAAATGTACCAGCTAAATGAATTTATAAATTTAAATTTGGAATTCTTAACTAAAGAGGAGATATTTCAGATCAAAGTGATCAGTACGTTTCATATGTAAGGACCTAATATTGTTCCTACCTTCAAAGTCGTACATTATAATTAGATATCTATAAATTACTAGACACCGGTAATAATTCATTGGGCGTGGTAAAGTAAGACACAAGTACTTGACGTGGCCTTTTCAACGGTGCGTAACATTGAATACTTAATAATACTCTTTAATAATACAATTACAAATAGATATTCTTGACTTTGCTTTAACACATTACAAGAGACGTATGTCCAGCAGTGGACGTCCATCAGTTGACATGATGATGATGATTCTCGACTTTTATGTTATATAAAATTCTGGTTACCGTTAAACTAATCATAGCTTAAACGCTAAGCATAACATTATGTTATAATTTATTTTGAGCAAAACATTCACCTGGTGGTTCGTTGTCCAAAAAAAGGAGTTAAAGGATATTTATACAGTTCATGTCCTTCTTGATACATACATTGTCTACTTGCTAAAGGGACTTCCTTATAAGTACACGGTAACATCACATTACAGCTCGACTGTAGAAATAGGGTTACCCATCAACATGCCGGTAACTTAAACCTACCAGCAAAATAAAAAATATATCGCTAAGTAAATTTATTTTGTATTATACAGAACTTTGACGGGCTTCATGAAGAAGCCATAGAATATCTTCTCATACAATAATGAATAGTAAATTAATGAAAGTACTTTAAAGTTTATAAGTTAAAAGAAAATAGAGCATTATATATTTTAGGATAAAACTACCCAAAAAAACTGTTAAAGTTGACAATTTTTTTTTCTTCATTGTATATACTACGATCGCAAGATCTCAAGGAACGTTTCACAGTAAAATCAGAGGTTGTGAAATTATTGATTTAAGTAATTTTCCGTTGTAAAGGTGTGATAGAGTTTGGCCCCGACGTAGGTTACGGCCCCGGCTGTCAGCGTTTCCAATGTCCAATTACACGGCCGACATGCCTTGAAGACTAACATCATCTAACAAACAACCCCGAAGTTGTGAAAATACACGAGCCTTTCACTTTAAATTACTCCAAATCACAAGCAATTTTTGACTATAGTGCCTATGGCTTAGTGGTAAACGTTGTTTCTTCAAAGATGAGTATATTATTTTGGAAACCTTATCACTTAGCTGAATAGTCCACATATAAAAAATCAAAAATATGAACGACTGATGTAATTTGTTAGATCCATTGCTTTGGTAATATCCATCTCAAGATGCTAATAGTCCAAGTGAGGGTATTAAACATTAGTATTATTATATAAGACAAGTTATATATGCAATTGGTGATGATAATGACAAATATAATTCGCAAAGGAGCTATAGCTATAAATGCTCTAATAAATATTGTTTATAATAAACATTACTATGGGAATTTTTATAATAAATCGAAAACGGTGAAGAATGTGTTAATAAATGTTATAAACATGTTTTTTACATCATATTTGTCTATTTTTGAAAGGGTTGTAAAGTACACTTGTATACAAACGAGTAAATATTTTTAAAAGAGTTAATTTGTAGTCAATGAGAGAAATTACGTTTTCAAGTGTAATTATCAAAAAGGATATAAATCAACTCGGTAAAAATGGTGGTAGAACAACGCTTTTCACATTTCATCGCCACGATAAGAGACTCGCTTTAAGGCACTTTATGACGTTTTGCCCGCGTAATCTATTTGAATGAACATTATAAAGCTATTCGGTAGGAGCAAGAGAATAACATTTATAAAAATTTTATGTAGAATATATTTTATTTTCTCTCCAATGCATTTTATTCCAACTACCTATAATCTCCTTGCTGTCCCAAAATTGGATCATACAAAGCAGTCCAGATTTCACGTCCACTTCCTGTCGTGTCGTCACGTCATCTTACTGTCCTGTTAAATTTCGAGATACAGTAAGATGAAAGGATTTATATATCACTCCTTATGAAATAGATAAACAGATAAAATATCCGTATAAGGGAGTAAATTAATTGCTTTTACATCTAAATCAGACGTTATTATTCACACTATAATATATAATATATCGTCGTTAATATTTACGGACAAACATGCAAAGAATAGCGAGACTTTGGTATCGTCATAAAAATTAAGACAATTTTATTAAAAATAGTTGTCGATAAATATATATGTACATACTATATATATAAAAAAAATACGATAGCTCAAAGTTACAATAACATAAACTCGGCACGTAAATATCATTTATACAAAATTATCATACCAGACCCTCGTATCCAACGGCGAGAAGAAATCGCGAAAGGGAATGCCCCATGAGAATTCATCGGAAACATTATCTGAAACTCCGAATATTAATTCCTATCCTTTTTTACGTAAAGAGTTTTCATAATAAAATATTTAAAAAAAAATCTTTTAATGGAAATAGACAAATAAGTCAGTAAAAGATAAGTCGTTTTAAATACTTTAGCTAATGAATTTAAAGAAGTAAAACTAGCAAAGTAACTGTATATGATACAATAATCATAAGCTGTAACTTTAAAATAAAAAACTAAACATGTTCAGCTAATAGGGAATTAAAATTGAAATATATAAAGATAAAAGTGTTATTATTAATGTAAAGGAATGGCATAAATAATATATAATATAATATAAATACTGTACTAGAATAAGGAAATTGTAAATAGGAATGAAAATAAACAATAAAAGTTGGTATGAGTTGTCCTCATTTATGAGAGATGAATGAAAGAAGGAAATGGGATGGAGAATGAGAGATGAAAAATGAAGTGTGAAAAAGGAAAGAAGAAAAAGAAGGAGGGAAGAATGAAGGGAGCGAAGGATAGAGTAAGGCATGTGATGATTATATATATTATACAAATAAAAACAAAGAAAGACAGGGCCCCAGCCTAACAAAACAGGAGAGAACGCGCTTTTAAAAAAAGAATAAAAAAAATGTTCAGCTTAGAGGAAGACAAACAACTGTATCATGATCATCATCATTAGTAGACGGAGGATGCTCCTTGTCGAAATCTCTTTCAGGAATGTCTAAGCTGATAGTATTGCCATTGGCATCTTCAAAATTAATTGACTGAATAATTAGTCCCTTTTGATGTTAGCCAACCGAAGCTGTTGCAAACATCTTGTGCAACCCTTGTTTTTGTATCACAGGCTAAAACGATAAAAACAGTGGATTCTATTTATATCTAAACTATGTAATTATCGGAAGCAGTTCAAAGTCTTCGAATTGTTTGGAGCCGATAATATTGGAGTCGTTACCGCGAGCTGCGGAGCGTTGGCATAGTTGAATATTAGACTGAAGATGCCATTAACGTAAATCTGCTTCGTAATGGTGCTAGATCATTACTATGAATAACAATTATCATATCTATGACCCTTAATTATTGATCATTAGCAATTACGTGTTTGTAGTGCGGTTATTTAATTTAAAGAAGAATCCAAGTCACACCACGGTTGACGGAGAGATCGCAGTCATACCTGAAGTATCGCCGCGTAATAAAATTAGAGATGAGGAGATCCGCAAAAGAACTAGAGTTAACGACAGTGCTGACCACGTCGCGAGGCTGATGTGACAATGGGCAGGTCCCATAGCTCATAGAACAGATGTAGGTTGGTTAGTGGAAGTACTTGAATGGCGAGCTCGCACCGTAAATCACAGCTGATCCGTTACTAGCTGGACATTAAAAGAATTGCTGGGAACCGCTGGACTTGAACTCTACATTACAAGAAACCTATGTCTAGCTGTGGCCATCATCATCACCACCATCAGATGATGATTTTACGAATCACATCGAATTAACTTCAGTTTAAGTTATCGGTTTACGATATTACTAGATCAGTTGTCTGCCGACTGTGTTGGCGGAAAATGTTATTTAAGAATATTTATCTGGCAGGGGTGTAAGGGGTTCCGCACAACATTTCACAGGATCCAAGCCAACCTCACCTACTCGTGGTTCTCTCTCTGGCTCTCACCAACCTACATTGGGCCAGCGTGATGGGGAATGGCCCAAACCGTCATATGAACCCTTATAAACACAATTCTTTGGAGGAGGCTTATGCCCTGCAGGGGACTTCTATTGGCTGATGATGAGATTCATCTGGTAACATATGACATTGTCATAATCTCTAGTTGTCACAGTATTTTTACTATCACTTCTACATCCAAACCGGAACACAAAACTATATTACTCCAGTGTTTTGGAACAACTGTTGCTCTTATTTCTGTCTCCAATAGAAGCAACGATGGAATCTAACCAACGACCTGATGTTAATATGTGAGCTTGTGTATTTCTTACCAGGGATTACTTCGTGTCCACTGTTCTTAAAAAATAGCAGTAAGCATCTTATTAAAAATTTATCATTCGATTAAGTTGACAATAGCTTAAATTTATTTTGGATAGATGGCAGTAAGTTGTCAAGTGGCAAAACTATGGAGTGATCTACTGTGAAGTCTAGTTTTATCTGAAGTGTTTACGCTAAGTGAGTAGATACTACTTTTTGAACAAGTTTAAATATCCACCTTATCCTTATGTTTATTCATTTTACGTACCACACATTGCTTTAAATGGTGCAGGCTTCCTGAAAATTTTCCCCAATATTTCCAAGTTTTTGTTCAGCGCTAAAAATGCACGCCGTATTTCTTTCTCTTCGTATCGAGGGTAGAAAACATTTTTCAAAATATTAGACAACAACGGAACGATGTCACCAAGTTCCAATCGATTTTCCAGCAAAATCGTTTCAGAACTCATCTCACAACTGTTCTTCTCAAACTCACCGGTAGAAAAAGGTGTCAGTTTTGTTGTTATGTAATTTAGTTTGTGTTTGAACTACCTGTTAGAAATTCTCTTGATGTTTTAGAATAATATTCTTCATCATCATCAGCCGATGGACATCCATTACTGGATATAGGCCTCTCCCAAAGATCCCCACATCAATCGGTCTTGCACTGCCCGCATCGCCGGGCACTACGGGCCGTCGTTTGTGCAGGTTCTTAGGGGGGGGGATTTGGACCATTTCACACGATAGGAGCTAGACCCTCGTTTGTTTATTAGAAGGGTACACCGCGAGGAGGTGAGGTTGGCTTGGGTCTTGTGGGATGTTATGGAGTTAGAAGAAACATTCAATATCGTAGTTAATTCCTTTATCAATGATGATGTGAATAAATAATAACATGGTATATTGAGTCATGGTCATGGTGATTGAAGGGTGTAGCAGGGGTTCCGCTGAATATATTACGGAGACAAGTCAACCTCACCTTCGCGCGGTGCATTCTGCTAAATAACAAACGAGGCTCTGACCACAAACCAACCCCCGCACTGGGCCAGCGTGGTGAGTTACGGCTGAATTCTCCTCAATGAACTCTACGATGTGGATATTTTTGGGGGAGGCCTATGACCAGCAGTGGATATATGTCAGGTGATGATCATGATATTGAGAGACTAAACGAAACGAACTATACTAAGGAAATATTTATGATTATATTTAACGCTTATACTTTCAATCATAACAACGATAGTTCCTCGCAATATAAAGCCAATTTTTTTTTTACTGCACCACACACACACTGCACCACAATGCGCTCGTCGCCCTGAGACAAAAGATTTTGAGTCTCGTTACCGTAATTACACTAGCTACAGCGCCCTTCAAACCGGAACACAGAAATGTTTGCACACTCCTATTTGGCGGCAGAAATAGCCGCTGCGGTGGTACCTACCTAGATGGTCTCCACCAATGGAGACCTACCACCAGTTGGTGTAGTATCAGCCATCAGGCCCTCGTTTTCTTTAGCGGCTATCTGTAGGATGAAGAAAAATTAAAAAAGTTGCTATACAAATGTGCGGTTATTTATTATTTTCATATAACAAATAGAACCAATTGTTATATTCTTAAATAAAATATATAAGTCTCTCGCCCTAAAATTAAGTAGGAGCAATGTTTATATCAAGTTAAACGTTCCAGTTCCGGAATGTACGAGAATATTCTATATGTATTCCGTCTTATGGTAATGGAAGTCGAGTGCGGAGTGTCCCAATGTTTGCATGAACGCTCCCTTTATGATAATGCACTCCGCACAAGTGACAATAGTACTTGGCAACCAAAGACCATTCATGTCTGAATCCATAATTAGTATAATAAATATGCTGCCATCCGTGGAACTGTTATCATTATGACAATCTAAGATTAACCTTGAAATAGGAACATCTGCATTATGCGCATTGAAACCTTGCTGTACACATCTAATAATAATTCTAATATGTTCACCGACCTAAAACACCATCACTACCTTTTGTTGTAGAGTTTGGATGGCATAGTATTGTAGAGTTGTTGAAAACCTGCGTGTATAGCTCATCATTATCAGACGTTCAATGCTGGACATAGGCCTCCGCTAAAGATTCCCACTTTGATCGAGTAGAGATTCATATGAGAAGAATTTGGACCATTTCCCACTACGCTGGCTTAATGCAGGTTGGTGGGAGCCAGAGTCTCGTTTGTTGATAAGCAGGGTGTACCACGAGCTGTTGAGGTTGGTTTAAAAGACCCTTAGTTCTTGTACGGTAACTGTTATACACCTATGTAGCTACTACATTCATATTATAAATCTGCTGCTATAACAAGTATTGTATTCTAGCTGTCAACATTATCAAGCAGAGTATTCCAGGTAAGCGAACTTCAGGTTCAGCGACCTCATCTTTACTTAATATTACATGGAATTGTGGCCAATTATGATATATTGAAGGTAAAATAAAAAGTTGTAGCCTATAAATATCTTCTGTTGAATATACACGTCAGAAATTTTTAGGTTTAAATACAACAGTGTAATCACTCTTGAATCCTCGTACAGGAGTTTGGGATTTGTTGTGTCTTCTTAATCACTTTTTAAGACATGCTAAAACTAGAATAGTAATGAGCATATTGTTACGTGATGAACACTAAATACTCTTTGCTTTAAAGACTTACTTTAATCGCCAGTCCGTCCAACGCTATAGATTATAAGCAGTTTTATCGCAGACATCTGTGTAGTCATATAATTTGTTATAGTAGTCTATATTTTCAAATCTCAATTATACATTTCACCTAGATCTGAATAATTTAGCTCTACTTCTAGATATATATTACGAAGTTAAATACAATTGAATATTGTCCGATATTGACAGGGTTTTATTGACTCCTTTATTAATCAAGGAGCCCAGCAGGTATTAAATTATACCTAGATAAATCTATGACTTTCGTATACAAACAACATAGTATCTTATAAGAGACGATCACAGAAAGTATATTTAGAATTGGAATATTAATTCTCTATAAATTTATTGTGTTTCCTTATATCCCCTTTATCCCCAATAACAAAAGCTTGGTGTTCGCGCTGCAGCGGCTTAATGTCACTTAATTTTGATTCCCTTCCACCGTTTCCCTCAATATTCTCTATTTTAGTTTCGTTACTTAACGATTTTAATTTAAAGTCGTTGTTACTCCGTTTTCTTTTTTGTTTTTTCACGCTTCCGGCGACACATTTGTATGCAACGGAGTCTGAAGCGAAATTAAAATTTCGCATTTATAAAATTCTTCTTGCGGACTTTGTCAAAAAGATTTTTAGACATCCAAATATTTACTATGAAATAAGGCCATTGATAAAATAGTAAACGATTTTGTGATTTAGTGGTATTTAATCGTAAATACTTTTTAATAAAAGAGAACAAAAGATGGCGTTTTTATGATGCCCTTTGTGCTTTCGTACAATACGTTTTCTGCAGGTCATCATCCTTCTTAAAGACAATATTCGACAAAAAAAATCGTTTTAATAATTGAATTTTTAATTTACAAGTATTCATCATATTAACATATATATGATAAAAAAATTCTAATATGTTATATGGTGTATATTGTATGGTTTATATAGTTAATCAATTGGGTAAAACAGACATAGGTAGGTTTATTTCAAGTTTTTCTACTTTTTCTGGCCGTATGACGTGATAGTAACGGTTAATCGTTTGATGATGGTGGTTCAAAGGTTGGCCGTCTTTCATGTGTACATATATTGTTATAAAACTGTAATATAATATATACATTACACTAAAGGTACAGTTACTGTGGACTATAAATATATATCCAGAGTTTCATTGACTCACCTTGTGATCTCCGAAACTATTAGAAGAAAATACTCAAAATTTGGTAAAGATATTACTTCTACTACTTAGATATGAGCTAAGAATTGATTTTAAAAAAATCCTGCCTCAAATGAAGTTGCAGCTAGCAAAGCAAACGGGGAACAACTGGTATAATATATATATTGATTTTTACCTATGACTATTCATATATACTTTCTCTTTCACTAAGGTTAGCTGGCAGAAAAGTTATTGTACATGGCTTACTCCAAGTTAAGCTTAACGGTACTTCATTTCCATTATATCAGTTTGTTTTTGGTTTATTTGTAATTGTAGGATTTATATACCTATAAACTATTTTAAAACAAAATATTACTTTCAGTTTCGTTCGTATAGTGCCACTTTATTGTCTGCACACCCACATACTTACTGAGAGTAGGCTAATTTTATCAACCCTTGTTTATTGTGCATCACTTTCGAACTTTCTATATGTCAGGAGTTTTAAAGCAGTGAAGTTATTTCACCAATTTTAATGGATATTTCATATACTCGTACCACTCCATGACACCTCCACGTTGCTTGGCGGTTTGCCAACGTACGCGGTAGCCGTGAAGACTTAAACACATCAGTCATGCTGTCAAACGTGAAAATTTATGGTACGTAACCTGATTGAAATGTTAAAACCGTACGAAGTAAGCTATCAGTTACTTGAATTACTATGAAATCGGCTGTAAACAACTTAATATAAAAGTGCATAAAGTTTAATTAATATATCTTTTATATATATATATATATGTAGGAGACTTCTCGACATTGTCGTCAGCATTAACGGATCTTGTGAGCGTCATTAGGGTAAAGAGCGAGCACAGAACAATACACAAATCACTTTCCCATATAGTTTTAGTTAAGTGGGTAGGTTCTTAATAATTTTATTTTAAAGAAACGTAGATTTAACTAAGTAGGTAACGATTAAACATGAGCAGTGTGTTCAAGGCACCGATCTAACTCTTCAATATGAATCACTATGCGATCCACCTCGATCGACCGCTCTCCAAGGAATGCCCCGCGCCCGCCGTGTGCGCCGTGTGCGCCACGCATGAGACAAGATGGCGCCTCGACCCCACTCGAGGCCGTGCTCCGCTCTCATTCATTCATTCATTCATTTCATTTATTTTTTACTTTTAAGGAAATTAATAATAATTTGCAAGATACAAAATAACAAAATAAATTAAATAAAATAAAATAAGATTTTGCTAAGTATTTTGGGTGTAAACAATTGACACCTCGCTTTATACAACCATCAATTAACCCAACCCGTCACTTCCTCTGGCATATAGATAAGAAATTTCTTATATGTGAATCATGACTGATATTTACTTATAGGTCTCTGTTGCCGGAAACCGTCTAGGTAGGTACTAATGTCAGCCCGGTAGTTTCGGGCTAGTAAGAATAAGACTAACGTAAGCCCTGCCTGTCGTAGAAGGCGACTAAAAGGGTCTGGGAGTTTCGCGGGCCTTGAGGGTGGGAGCCCTTATCGTTTAACAAGCGAATCTGTGTGGGACAGCCTAGGAGGGTCAAGCCTCTCCTCAAAGAGGTATTCAAAGAAAGTGTAGAGAGGCAACGGTGCGTTTTATAAGAGATCCCGGAGCCTCTGTGAATGCATTGATGCAGAGCACCGAGGGAGTTTTAGTCAGTAAAAATCTCACATAACCCTGACTACCCCCCAGAAGCAGGGTATCTTTCGAAGATTTCCTCTCGAAACCAAAAAAAACAGGTAGGTACCAAAGCAGCTTCTGTTCCTATCGCCGTTATGTGCAAAGATTACTGTGTTCCGGTTTCTAAGTCTTTGTAGCTAGTGAAATTAAGAGGGTAATGAGACTTAATATCTTATATCCCGAGGCGACGAGCACAATATGCTGCAGCATATCATCCCTACTGACATAGTATTAGACTGATTCCTTTCCAACCAGTCCAGCTCTAAACTTAGGTTACCTTAATAACTTAAGAAATTTTATATTGTTCTGATAATGTATCACATTCTAGGGTATATGCTAATACCACCAACGGATTTTTTTGTATTTAACGACACTTCGACGGTGACGACTTAAGAAATTACTGTAGACGTTTTTATAAAGTAAAAAACAAGTAAACTGATAAGGTTGAGTAAGTACTACGTCCTAAGGACGGTCGTATTGATCGTCGATAAGTAGCAGATGTGCTTTACCCTTGAGTACTAAGCTGTAGTACCTTGTTAACATAATTGCTTCTGTGGTCCCTCTGCACTTACTTCGTAGATCGATAGACTATACAAATGTTTTACGATCACATCCTCTTAAGGATTGGTCCTCTCCCACCTCAGATGATACTACCACATTAATAATTATTATTGACTTTCCCAATCAACTATCCTTGTAGATTCTGTTCATAATTTACACACCCTTATATTTATATTATATACTTACTAATTAAAACAATTTAAACGTTATAATGATTTAACGGTAGTCAAGTGTAATTAGATGACCACGATTTGTGGAAATTTGTGAACACGGTCACGGAGCGCGGTCCGGATGTGACAGTAATGAACTTACGTCCGCTCTTACCGACCACGGGTATTACCTAAACGTGCACTACGGAACAACGGAGCAAATTTACATTATAACAGATAATCGACAAATTGAAACTACATAACTTTTCATTAATATTTACACGTTTTAATTAAAACATAACAGATCTAGGAGTACTAACTGATTCCCTAATTATAAGTAAGTCCATTGTCAGCACTGTCTAGATTAGTACCTATAGTAAACAACATATACGAAAAATTAAAATTATATTTATATCAGAAAAACACACGTATTTATATATATATATATATATATATATATATATATATATATATATATATATATACTATATATATATATATAATCTATATATATATATATCTATATATATATCTATATATATATATATATTATATTTTATATATATATATAAATACATTTAGTGATGCTAGATCTCTGTTGCCGAAGATCGTCTAGGTTTGAGGGTAGAAATAAAACCACCGCCTATTTCTATCTTCAAACAGTAGTGTGAAAACATTACTGTGTTTTAGTTTGAACGGCGTTGCATCTAATGAAATTACTGGGGTAACGACACTTTATACTTTATCTCCCGTGGTCTAGTGCATATCATCCTGACTGGCGCTACTTTGTTACTTTATTACTGTATTACTTACCATAAGATGACTGCTCCATAATCTCGTCGTTTCTTAGAATAAATAAAATAATCAAATACGTTTATATATATATATGTATATATATACATATATTAATCTAAAAGTCCTTTGCAAAAGTTCTGAAGCAATACAGTACTCTAGTACGCCAGGCAATTACAGCTACAAAGTTGTGAATTCAATTTACGAAACTAATTGCATCTCATGAATTCTATTACATTTTATAGTTCAAGTTTTAATTTTTTTTTCCAATTAACCTTAAGCAAGACTTCTTTAAGTAATAAACTTAATTCATCATTTGAAAGCGTTACTTTGTCATTAGAATAAGCGACAAAAAAGCAAGATACCTCCCATTGGTATATATCTACAATACTTCATATTATACAAAAGATATAATAGACGTTTTAAAAATGTACTTTTGTTGTTTTTTTTTTTAATTCAAGCAAGCAACGAGATGAGTGCGATGTTCACCTAATGGAAAGTGATACGCCTGCCCACAACAAAATGGTACCCAGCTAAGATGTTATACACAACAACACATTATGCTCGTCACTTTCAAATAGAAGATGTTGAATCTCATTACCCTATTTATTACACTAGCTACAAGGCCATTCAAACCAGAACACATTAATCTTTGCACACTATTGTTTATCGGCAGAAATAGGCGTTTCGGTGGTACCTACCTAGATAGTCTTCGGCAACAGAGACGTACCACAAGTGAAACTTAAATATATATATATATAGAAATACTTACGACCTAAAATAACTTAAAAGGTTACAAGAGAATACTTATATTAGCATGATTACTGTCACCAGATAGTAAATAAACTCTGACGGTAAAATTGAGGACTTAGTAAGATGGCTATATTTTATTTTGTGTTGTATATTTAGAAGCATGCAGCTTCCATTACTAGTAACATATTATGTGAGAGCAAATATAACAGATCAAAAATAACAGATATTTTAAGTTACATGCTTAACATTCGGAAGTTATGGTTATTTTTAACGTACAATGCATACGGTAAAAAAATAGCAGTTTTTCATACATACCAAATGTACAGTTTAACTTTATATAGTTCTTCATACTGTGTTTTTTTTTTTAACTTTGTTCGACTAATCAAGTATTGTCGATATACCTGTTACCTTCGTTATTATTATTATTATATTATTCGATATTTTAATTAGCTTCAAATTACGCCGATAGAACATTCGAGAAAGGTGATATCGAAGGCTCTGAAGCAAAATCCTGAAATCTATTTCTGAGAATTATTCTGGCGTATGTAATATTCGATATTTGAAAATGTGTTAGGGCTTAAACTTCTTGGCAGTTTTCCAAAGGAGCTTCCAAGTTACCGAAGCGGTTCATTACTGTAAAAAGGCAATTTAAAAATTATATCCTACGTTTGGTCTAGTGACCCTAAGACACAGACAACTTATTTTAGGAATTAGACAAATATAATTTCAGTTGTAAAAAAATTTACTTGATTAGTTCTTGATACTTTATACTTTCCTGTACGAATATGAATTTTGATCTATCATAGCTGTAACAAGAATAATGTTATCTCATTCCTTTCCTGCTATAGAATATAATCAGGGTTTTCACAATTATTTCTCAAATAATTTTTAGTATCATAACAGCCCTTAATTAATACCTATACATAAAAAACTTCAAGGTGTATTTTTCTTTACAATAAGGATCAAATACGGGGCTTAGATAGAACGGTACACAATACAGTGAAATATTTCACCTTTACAAAATCTCGAGGATTCCATTGTTAGCCGAAATTTACATGACAATAATCTGAAGTAAAAAAAACTTTCATTCTATGAAAAACCTGCGACTTAGTTTTTTTTTTTTTACTTTATATATTACAGCCTGTGTATGTTACGTTATGTAAACATATTATAGGAGAGTTTAAGTATTTTAAGCAGACACGCTTTTAAAACTTCATTACGCTCAACCTCATTACACATATGATGTAAAGTTCCGTTACATCAGTAATCACATTAGCTACAGCTCACTTTAAACCGGAATACAGTAACGTTTGCACAGTTTGGCGGCTGCAATAGGCGCTGCGGTGGTAACTGGCTGTAACCCAGACGGTCTGTAGCAACAGAGATCTACTTCCACTATTATGACATGACAGTATTATTTTTTTTTATAGGAAGAGTAGGCAAACGAGAGAACGAGTTCACCTGGTGGAAAGTGCAGTTGCAACACCTGCGGGATCGCAGCCACGTTGACAACCTTTAAGCGAATAATACGCTCTTTTCTTTAAGACCCCTATGTGATATTGTTTTGAAAATATATATATATATAAATAATATGGCAACATTGTATTAAATTTATGCTGGTTAAATATTGGTGTATTACAGATAGAGAATTAACCAATTTTAGTGTGCAAAACGATAGTATATTATCACATTGTCATAAGTTAAACTTTGACCGCGTAATAAATAACCATCGGTGTAAAGATCCTTATGGGAGACTTGATCTGAAAGGGAATATATCAATAGATAATGAAAAAAAACACATTTGAATAACTTTAGTAATACTACATTAAAAACTATAAAGAAGACTTACAGTAATTATAATATCTAAGTAGTAAATCACAAGCGTTTACGTTGCTAAAGTTTATCATAAAGAACCGGAAATATGAAGAACTTTTATAAACAGATGGAAAAGCCTTGATTAAAATGCAGCTCGTCTTTAATACTACGACTTTATGAAACGTCAAGTAAACTCTGTCAGTTTTAAAGAAAATGGAGCCGACAATCAAACTACTTAACGAGACGCTGTCAAAAGCAGCTAGAATCTAGACAACTCCCTGTCCCTTTTTAATTACTTCGAATACTCTCCAGTCTATTCGCTTCACAAGCTGAAAACTTGTTTACGAGTTTTATTATCGTGTAATCTCGTAATATAAATAAGTAACCTTTCTTTAAGGATCTAATTATAGATAGATTCATTAATAGATATAAACTCCTTCTAAGTCTAACACTAATTTATTTAGATTCATGCTGTCTCATTGAATCTCCTAATTTATTAAACTTAAGGTCAGAGAAGAGTAAGCTATTGTTATAACCTGCTAGTTGAAGTTGTAGAATATGTTTTCAAGTTAAATAAATTTCATATCGTATGTAATATACATCGGCAGAACAGCGCATGTGTGTTTCAGCTGGTTGTAAATAAAATGCGGATACGAACGCAACTGTTTGCTTATTCATACAAAGATAAATTCTAACTTAGGTGTTATCCAGTTCGGATTGCTTAATCCCGTTTTGAATAACAAACGTTCAAACACGAGATTCGCTATTCCACATATATTGCACAACAAACGTCTTGCAAATCTTACAAGTATACGTTTTTTATATATATATATATTTGTATATCTTTCGATAATAAATAAAAATTATAGACTATCATATTACAGAAAAAGGCTTGAATTATTAAATCGAAATGACTTAGATAATATTTGTCTATCTGTTTATGCAAATGAAGAAGTGCAGTACTTCTAAACTAGTGCACTTTACCACTAAAGACTAAACTATTTGACGGTAGAAATAGCTGGTTGTAGATGGTACGTACTATACTTAGTACTATACTTGTACTTAATAGCCTTAATCTCCGGAACAGGGTAGCGCTTCTCTTTGTGATCTTTCGAATGCATTTTGAATGATGTTCTCAGGATTTGTATCGAAATCTCACGCATTGTAACCAAGCGTTTCGCTTTTTGGAAATGAATAGGGAAGAACAGGAACAATCCACCGACCTATGTGTTTTCGTCCAGGTTTGACGTGGAAATATTCAAATGAAAAGTGAATAGGCTACTTCTAGACTAGTGCGCTTCACCACTAAAGACTTCTTCGCCGTTTACCATCAACTGAGATCTTAATCATGCGCTAATCTATACAATTATAAAAAAATTAATTACAGAGGCGACGAAAGTAAACGTATTAATTTGTTGCTGTATAAATATCCTAAGCAGCACTACATTCCTATGGACATGCAGCTGCTATCATACTATCTGTTGAACGTTCTGCTTGTCTTGGTCATTTCGCCGTATCACATACCTGAAGCGGATACGGTGTATCAAAACGGCGATAATGAATTTCATTACGAACAAGCGCCATTTGAAACTTTGAAAATTACAGGCGGAGTAATATCTGAAAATTATGAGTCGTAAGCATTTTAGAAAGGGCTATTAATTTAATGAACAATAAAGCCAACAATATAGTCCAGACATTAGCGAAACCTACCATAAAATTAATTAATAGAAGGACAAAGTAAACAGTCTACAAAGGTAGTTCCTGTAACGTTAACAAAATAACTTTTCCTTTTAATAGACCATAATCATTAAGATAATTAATTAATCTCGGTAGATTACCTTTTCGTTACTTCAATTCAAGGTCCGCGTAGTTAGAGAATATTTATGGTAAGTGTTTGCGATAAACCGTTTAGGTTTCACCATCGCAGCACCTATTTCTGCCGTCAGAGTAGTTTCTAAATATTACCGTGCTCCAAGCCCTTCAAAAGGTGCTGTAGCTAATGAAATTGTTTAACTAAAAAAAAAATTTATAATACTTGTAAATAACCCAATCAGTGTTAAACTTTTGTGGAACTGCCTATCGCACAGTACAGTTTGTCAATTCGTATATAAAAAAAAAACATATTAAATAAGTAAAAAAAAATTCTTCTATCTCTCGGAAAATTTCTATGATAATACCAATAATAAATTTCAATGAGAAAATGAAAATAAGAACGAGATGTTCATCTGATGGTACGCCTTCCCATAAAAACGTGCCGCTGGTCAGGATGGTAACATCACAACATTGTGGTCGTCGTCTTAAAATAAAAGGTGTTTAGTTCCGTTACCTCAGTAATTTAACTAACTACAGCACCGTTATACTTGAAACACAATATGTTTGCATACTGCAGTTCGCCGGCAGAGCTGGGAGCTGCAGTTGCAATATCCAGACGGTATACGGGAAAAGATACCTGCTACTAATATATATAAGATAGTTTTATACCACAAAGACCGATCGATGTGGAGATCTTTAGGGGAGGCCTATTTTCAGCAGTGGACATTTATCGGCTGATGATGATACCATAAAGAACTTACGACCAAGATACCTTTCAAAGAGAAATTGGCATTTGAACGCTACAATACTTCAGCCATCCGTGCATAGGTACAGATACAGATGTATAAAGACTAATGTAGTCATCATCCTCATAACAACCTGTGAATGTCCACAGCTGGACTTAGACTCGTGTCATGCTTTTTGGCGAGTGGTTATTTTGAAATTTCTTCTGTAATTTTTCTGAGGTCGTTTCCTCTTAGTCTCCTTTTGCCCATCATCCACATGAGATTTTTACAGATATTAGATTTACAAACATACCACATTTTAATATTAATATTTATTTTATATTATTTGTACAGCATTGTTATAAGGCTAAGATTAATTCGTTTATTGACTAAGTGGTGATCTCTATGTAATGATGATGATAATACAATATTTTTCAAAAAGGAGAACAAGAGTTGTTGATCTTTATCCGACCATCTTCGTCGATAAACACCGGACTAAGTTTTTCTATGTAGCGTATTAGTATATCGTAATCCACGCCTATTACTTCCACGTTCCTTCTGTTCTCTGAGATCATCTAGAATAGTAATAAATATTTATTAGTTGATAGACGTTTTATGAATTAATTTTGATAATACTTTAAATACCATTATTATTATTAAAAAAAAATCTCTTCAACAATGAGTTCTTCATTAAACCATTTGCTGATTACAGTGACTTATATATACATAAATATTTTTTTTAATTATATAATTTTTTTTTATTATTATTATAATATTATGTACAATTAATTCAAAGAACACGTCAAACTTTAGATAAAGCAATCCAGATAACTTACTTTGAATCCGTCACCGCCATTGCCAAGAAAGTTTGGAGCGACAATCTTATAGTATCTATCGCGGCGTAATGGCCTGTACCTTGGTACCAGGCAGCTGATACAGCGAACAGATACATCCAAAACTCTATCATTCACAGCTCTTGAGCCGTCATAAACGATACGAATACCTGTAAATATTATAATCTAATTACGACAAAAAAATATTTAGCAAATAATTTAAGTTGGCAGAAGAAACTGAGCAGAACGAAAAAATTTTAATAATATGGTGAAAAAATTGGCAGTGGTTGAAGAGTTTGCATTGAGAATAACAGTAGTAAATAGCTGCATCCAACTCAGTAGATCTTGTAGACAAAAAAAATCTAACAGCAGACATGGACAAAACATAACAAGTTAGATCTAATGAACACATTGGAAATAAATATATGACTTGATTTATTTTAGATACTAATGGATTACTTGTTAGTTAATAATCACTTAATTAAGTAATAAAAAAATGTGTCTCTAGAAAACGAATACTTTGAAGTTCTGCGGATAGATCAGTACATGTGCCATTTTGATCGTTTGAACAAATTTATCTAGATAAAATCACTTCTGCACCTAATGACCTACAATGTTGGGGATGTGTTAAACTTAAAACAACTCTCTTTTTAGACGAAGATCAATAAATGATAATGAGGATTGTATAGAAATGCAAGAATGATTTTTAATTTACTCACCTGATACTTGCAGCATTCTTGGGCCCCTTGATGAGATATTAGCTACAGAAAATTCCAGCATATCAATTATATGATCTCCTCTTAATTCAAATACTTCTATGTTGTTCTCGAAAGGCGTTGATAGAATAACTGATTCAAACGTTATTACTGAAATTTTATAAAAGTCCTTTCAGTGATTACCAGACAGTATGTGTATTACTAACAAAGGATATGGGCGTAAAAACTCGTATAATACATTTTATAAATTTTCCGTAAAACATCTTCTGCGAGCACATAAACGAGAGTTCTAAATTAAACCTAAATCTGGTGCTTCCATATCTTATTTTGCAAGTTTAGGGGAGAATACTGCTATGAAAAGTGTTACAAACGACGTTGATTAGATATATGTAGGTAACATCCAGATTTTACTTCAAACTGCACGCTACATTTTTTATTAAGTTACGTCCGCTAAAGTAATTTACTTCGTTCATATATTGAAATAATATGGTTCTCACATAATTTTAATGATTTTGAAAATTTCCTCTCAGGATTAATAAATTATTGAATTATCTAAATAAACTACAGAATGTAAAAAAGGCAAGAGTAGTTAATTAACTCCTCGCTTTATTCTTTGATATTCAATATGTTGTACTTTTTATAAGATATATAAGTTCATAGTTAAGTATGTGTGCTTACTTCCCGGTGCTATATCGGCCCGTATAGTACCTCTGTTGTTGACACAGAAGTGTGCATAATGCCAGTTCGGTCTCTCCGCTTTATATAAGACCTGTAAAGGAAAAATGCACTTACGTTTGTATATTTAAGAAAAATTTCTAGATATTAAGGAAGTAAATTAATACGACTTAAAAAAATCAAAAATGTAATGGATAATTAATCTTCTAGTCAGTAGGTATGCCTTGTAAAAGAAAAGTCTCTGTTTCGATTTCGGACTCAAATATTATGGATTATATTTGGAGCTGATGTTTATCAAACATACCCTCCTCAATTTCCTAGTGTAAATCTAGTATCATAACAACTCAGCTGAGTTCCAGCTGTCAACCTAATTCCGAACGAGCATGCTTTACGATCCATAAACTCATATTCGCTTGAAATTGAAGTGAAGTGTTAGCACAATGTAGATTAAAAAAATATAAAACAATATACACTTACAGCATCCATAAACGCGTCACATATTAAGTTGCCCAAGTTACATTCGGAACAAGCGCAGTTTGATGACATTTCAACCATAGAAACTCCTATTGCTCTTGTTGCCAGTTTTGTGATTTCAGGTAGGTAATCATTTATCTTATCTATGACATCTGGAGCTGGAAATTGAAGAATTGAGAATTGTAAACCTTAATGATGTTCCTATTTATTTTTTCCAGTTTATACTTTTTTGCTTGTTCCACTGGTTAGTTTTATTCTCAATCTTTACATTAAGAAGAATATCCTTGTTATATTCTATATTACATTTCAGTTTAAAATTTTTCTTATTTTTTAATAGAACTTAGGTTCATATTATACATTATTACAAATGTATAAGCTTATGTTAGATGAATATTAGTAAAGTATGTTAAAATGATAAAAATATTTTACCTTCCTCAACTTCATTTCCAATGTAATGTGGCTGACCTTTCCAATCAATAAGATTTCCGTGGCCATCGAAAAATAGTTTTATTTCTCCCAAATATTGCGTATGCGCAGCTGCTTGTACAATCAACACCTAGATAAAGATAAAATTACCAAAATTTATTGTTAAGTTATTATTACTTAATTTGCATTTATAAGTAATATTTTTACCTTTCTAGACTCTTGGTCAACAACTATAGGATATGGTCCTTTAGGTTGGAAGGTTGAGTTAACTGGTGGTTCACCGTTATACAATAAAGTATGGCTGTGACCACCTACTACGATGTCAATGTGTGGGCCTCCATATTTAGCAATTTTTCTGAAATTCAAAATAAACTAGAGATATTAATATATTCATAATTAATAAATATATTATCAATTAATCTAGTGGAAACTATTTATATCAAAGTTATTGTTATATAGAAATATTTTAAAAGGGAAATATTGGACTTCCAATTTATTTGATAACTATATTTCCCAAGGCATGTTGCCAGTTAGACATGGTGTGGATACAAATATTTAGCAAGCCTAGTTGCACTACAATCTTTATTTTTTATATATAATATATGTTAATAATTTACCCTAAGTCGATATAATGTAAACTCGGAACGAGTACAAGTATTCACATAAATACGAAAACCAGAAAAATTTACTCTATGGCAACAGATCGATAATAAGTTAGCTAGAGGAATCAATTGCGAGTACTAATAATTACATTTATTCTGTACCTATCGATATCTATTCCGCAATGAGATAAAACTATTATAATGTCAACGCCATCTTCGTGTAATTTTTCTGCTTCTTCTTTAACTGCTTCTACTTCGTCTGTGAACTTCAAATGCCCTGTTAACGCCATTACCTACAATAAATACTTAAATTAATCAGTTATATATTCAGTATCACATACATAATACAAGTAATTCTAACTTACATTAGTTGTTGAAATCAGAACACCAATTATTCCTATCCTTTTGTCGTCTCGTTCCACAACTATACTGGGGTGATATAACCCTTGTATCGTAGGTTCTAAATCGTCGATAATATTAGCTGCAACTACTTTTGAATTTAAGTGTTGTAAATATGGTACCACCCCTTCGATACCGTTGTCGAATTCATGATTTCCAAGTACCTGTGAATATAGTTAAAAAAGAAAGTTAAGCTTTGCTATTCAAGTGATATCATTCCGCTAATATTTTCTTACATGGGCGTCATGGGGGAGCATATTCATGAAGTCCTGAGTGACGTTCCACCTTAGCAAATTGTACCATATTGTGCCCTGGAGGCTGTCACCGCCGTTCAGCAGCAGAGATTTCGGCTCCCTCTGCAACGCTTCCCTCACGACGGTGACTAAGCGGGCAAAGCCCCCGATGCACGGCACGACAGATGGATTGCAAATGCCTCCCGCGGGACTAGTCTCTACAAACCTAACAGCATGAAAAAATTAATCAATTTCGAATCTGTTCTGCATAGTAACGCCGTATGCTGTAAATATATTTATACTTGATTTTTTTATTATTTAAAGCAACACTTGTCCAAATGATGAAGTGCAACTCCTTCACCAACAAGTCACCACGAGGTTATAATATTTAGAGTTTTATGCAAAATGATTCAAACACTTTGTTACCTTAACAAATGTAATAAAAACATGATAATACTATAGTAATAAAATAGATTGTAGATTCTGAACCCTGAAGCTATAACCCTAATGAAGCTGTAAAAGTCTTTAAGAAGACTAAAAACTGCAATAAAAAAAGGGTACTTATCTAAAACAAAAATCTATTAAAAAGATGTCCTTAAAATGTATTAACACTGATACATACCTCGCATGGAAATCGTTGTAGTGTAAAATATTTAAGACAAACTTATCTTCAGCGTACGACACCGACAAAATGTAAAAAGTTAAGAACAGTATCTTCATTTCCACGTTCAGCTTTTAGTCCTTTTAACATATATTAAATTAAGAATAAATACACAACCGTTTTATTACGAGTGATATCCTTGAGCCTCTGTCATTTCCCTATAATCTCGAGTACTTAAACAACTCGATAAGATAAAAATGAAATGTTTTTTTTTTTTTTTTCAATAACATCGCTACCACATTTATCATTAATGTTGCGATTGTAAAAATATATATATCGTGCATATCATTAAAATCATGTCTTGATGATCATTGATGTGTAATTAAAATAGAAGTGGTTTATCGTTGTTGTCATGCCAATTTGTATATCTCTTCGTATCTGTAATTTAATACTTTGTCAATACAAACTCACTGCTGGGAGCCACTGGACTCAAAAAGCGAGATCATTTTTTTTTTTAATATATCAGAAGAGAACTATGTGGATATTTATCGGTTCAGATAATGATAATTATGATGACACACAACCTCTAATATAAAAATAATCATTAAAATAATAATGAGTGTTTTAACATCTATTATATTTTTATGAAATAGGTTAAAATCAGTTCAACAAGTTTCTACATTATTCGAAACACAGTATTTACTATCAGGTAATAAAAAAAAAGCGTTAAAATCAATCAAGCTATTTCCGATCTTCATCTTCTTCATCTACACTTCGATCGGTCCAGCGTTGCCTGCATCCAGTGGTTTCCTGTGATTCTCACCAGATTGTTGGTCCACTGTGTGAGGGGCTTCCTAATACTATCTCTACCGGTACAGCTTCATTGAAGTCACGGCTTGAAGGTTCGCAATCTACAACCTATCTTATTACTATAGTATTATCATGATTTTTGTTACATAAATTAATGTAACATACTTATTATTTCGGACATTACTCGAAACATGCGAATATATATATATATATATATATATATATATATATATATATATATATATATGTAACGTGTGAACATTCTCAAGGAAGTAATAAACTATTATTTTTTAGATATATACATATATAAAGACACATGATATTTATTTTTAAAATATAACGTGATAGCTTTGAGTTCCTTCAATAAAGGTAAGGTATATCTTATCATATTATCGTTCCGAAAGCCATCGGAAAAATATACACTAATAAAATTATAATTTAAGGGAACATATAGTAAAAAAGATATTTAGTATGTATTAACAGAAATAATTAATTTGATTTACCGCCACAGAATGTTTTCCACGCAGAATATCTCCCATACAAATTAGTATGATTATATCTGAAGGAAGTCGCGACATGAAGGTTTAAGTACTTACGAAAAGGCGAGCTTCGGAAAAGGCTTTTAATATCGAGCCCTCGACGTAAGGCGTTACAGAGGATTTTACTATGACGGAAATGAATTTTAAACAAGTATTTAATATTAATATTCCTTTTGTAATCATTACTTATGTTAAGAATTTTTTAAACACAAAAATAAAGGATAATCGTGTACATTAAAGCAGCGTGGAAACCGTGGGGTTGTAGCCAGTAAGAGTCTGGCATAACTTTTTCGTTGCCCCCGCAACGAGAAAGTATCCATGCAGGATTTGCCCACATAAAAAAAAAGTTATGCGCGTTGAGTGGAACACTTCGTTTTAAATGGAATGGGCAGTGAACTGAAGGTGGCCATGTTACTAATTTTAGTGTACGATGAATGTTACATTGTATTATGTGACTTGTGCTACCCATCGATTCCGAAGAAGGGAGCTTCGAGGAATTGGTAACATTGATGAGAAGCCATTTAGAACTAGAACAGATAGCAGCGGCGGGTGCACAGCTCGGAGCGGGAGCGGCCAAGAGTCGTTTCAGGAACTGTACGTGCGGTCAAAAAGGACATTCACGAGGTAAAGTGTCCTAGTAAAAGTCAGTTCATTGGCGAAGCGGAGCAATATAAAAAAGGTCAATACTTTTTAAATTATTCGAAGTCCGATGACAATAGTGCTAGTAGTTTTTAAAACATAACCGGTAGCGATAATAACGATAGATAGCGAGAATGAGATAGAATATAATGACTATTGATAACTTAATAATTTATTTTTCTACATAGTCTCCGAGTCTCTTTACCTACCGAGTCCCAGCGCTTTTCCAAGGCTTCGATCCCTTTCAAAAAAAAAGTTTTGTCTTGGTTCTCCAAAAAGCTCTCCACGGCATCCATCACCTCGCTATCGTCTTCGTACTTGTTTCTCGTTAAGTATTCTTCCAATTTGGGTAACAGATAAAAATCGCTAGGCGCCAGATCTGGTGGATAAGGGGGGTGGTCAATCAATTTGAAGCCAGCTTGCTGAACGGCAACCATAGCAAATGCCCACCTGTGCGTGGGTGCATCGTCGTGATGAAACAGTACGCCCCTTCGAAATTTCCCTCTCCTTTTCTCTTTGATGGCATTTATCAACTTGGGAATTAAAGCTTTATAATATTGACCTGTAATAGTGGTTCCACGCTCCAGGTAATCAATCAACAATATCCCCTTTGAGTCCCAAAATATTGAGGCTATAACCTTGCCAGCCGATGCCATGGCACGAAACTTCTTCGGGGTCGGTGATGATAGTCGTTTCCATTGCGAAAATTGCTGTTTTGCCTCGGGACCAAAATGATAGACCCATGTTTAGTCCGTTGTTACAAATGAGATAAAGTTTTCAGAATCTTAAAACTTGTCCAACAATATCTTCGAAATGTCAAATCCATTTTGTGTCTGACTGTCGGTTAACATTCTTGGAATACATCTTGCGGAGACTTTTCTCATATTCAAAGATTGTTTCAATATGTATTGAATACTTCCATATGAAATGCCCATTTTTTGAATTAAGTATCGGATGGTAACTCTTCGATCGCTCAATACAATTTTCTCGACTTTAGCAACATTTTCTTGGGTGACTGACGTCGATGGACGTGGTGACGGCCGCAATGATGTTCGTCTTCCGTGCTCGCTCTCCCTACTCGAAATTGAGAAGCCCACCTTGCGATAGTCGAATAAGGTAGAACAGACTCTCCTAATGTTGCCTCCAGATCACAATGAATCTCTTGCGTAGTCAACTTGTTTAAACAGAGCTATTTAATAACGGCTCGCACTTCGCTTTTCTCCATTTCCGAGAACACGTTCCGACACGAAGCAAACAATCGACTACATACAGAAAAAAAGCAAAAGAGAATCGAAAATTTTTTTCTTTATTAATGTTACAAATATGTATCGGAGCTATGCCACTATTTATTTTTTTTCTTACCAAGAAGTATATATGTCGTTCTCACTACTTTTTGATCTCTCCTCGTAGGTATTTTATATACGTACAACTTTGTTAGAGAGTAAGTGTTATATAAGTTACCTAATATAAATTGTGGAGGAAACGGTTCCTCATTTGCTGACGGAGTGTTCTGTACATAGATGCTTAAGGTATGACTTTGAACAAGAGACGGGCTTAAGAATAGATGCAGCCAGTCTACCCGAGATGATAAAAAATAAATTAGTTAGAAGTTAGTTCATAAATAATTGTATAAAAACATGTAAAATAGTAAACAATAGAAATGAGGACAAATAAATGATACTTATACATATCAACACAATAATATTGTGTAAAAAAATTAATAATTAGAAAAAAAAATATATAAATTTGTAGTGAATATTTTGTAAGTAAATATTGTATATAATAAGATATGGTAAAGACCTGAATAATAATATCAGGGAAAATTAGAAATATTTAAAAAAAAACGTGATATAAATGTAAGATGCAGGTACTCTGTAAGAACTTTACAATTACTGCATTACTTAATACTGCAGTGATTGCTTGACATATACGTAACGTCTATGGAGCAGACAAAAACAGCTGCATAATGTATACCAAGTAGTAATAAAAAAAGCCAAAGAATACAGAAATAAAGTTTGTGATTAAAGTAGGGTTTGGATCGGACCAGACAATTTAATTACTAATTTATATACTGCAGTCGTATATACTGATAACGATGATGTAACTGACAACTTCCGTTTTATGCAAACAAAAACCGCAATAAACGACGAACCGCCACGCAATGATCGAACGACGTCAAAACTTTTAATCTCTGTTACTCCGTTACCAGCATCAAACATAACACGAGCGTCACACGACGTTCATAAAGTGCAGAAGGGAACAGCTGTTGTAATAAACTGCAGGCGGCATCAGCTCGCCATATTGCGGTCAGAGCTGTATCAACGAAATGTTACTTGTCAATGATAATTTGATGAATGCAATTTACGTACATATTTACATTCATACAATATTATCAATTGATTTGGTTCAAATGGAAGAATTTTTTTTTATGCTAAGTTGGCTACCAGACTGAGTGGTAACCGCAGCCTATGATCGCCAACAACACCAGATATCACTAGGCGTGTTGATGACCCTGCAGAAGACTTTCACGCCTTTTTTGAAGAACTTTATATTGTAGCTCCTAGGGAAAATCTCGACAGGCAATTCGTTCCACTATTTGAGTTCCCTCGGGAGAAGACATCTCTGGAACCGGACCGTGCGTGACCACTGCGGTTCAAGGGTATGAGGATGAATTCCCTGCCGATGGCTAGCAGTGCGATGATGGAAGTGACCGCGGGCATCATGTCAAACAGTTCACCAGAACACATCCAGTTATAGAGGTGGTAGAACACACATAAGGAGACAATATCTCTTCTAAAACAAAGAGGTTCAATACCGTCCGTTAGCAAAGGCTCGTCGATTGCTAGAATTTTTAAGCCTTTCTGGAATTTTGTGTAGCACCTAAAAACCTGCTTTAGTAACATATAGTTAATATACCACTATATTTTCTTGTTTTACCCTCTGAAAAAGAAGGCCTTTTTGCATTAACTTTTGACATATAAATAAACGAATAACAGCACTGCTGTATTCTAACTGCCAAGTGTGGTATCGCTCCACCAGCTCTTTGTAAGCTAGGATCCTTTAAAGTTTTAGTCATATAAAAAAAAAACAGTTTTATTAATGTATTTTTTAAATATGTTGTTCATATAAAAAACAAATGTTGCATATTAAATGTAATTGCAAATATGATAAACTATCTAATGTTAGAGAGTTGGTTATTTTGAATAACCATTGAGATGGGAAGGATTTTGATCTGATGATACGTCCACTGTGGCGGCAGTTCCGCCGTATTATGTACCGGATAACACAAAAGTTTGTTACGAGGCCTAGTTTATTATTCACACCCAAACGGTCATTATAAAGTTGGCAGCAGATTAGAATTTTAAAGAGGGCCGTTATTGTCAATTTGTTAGGGAGGTTAAAAATATATTCACAAAGTTATCTTATCCCACTTTCAAGTTAATTACTTCGGAGCTAATTTAATCCGGTTAATATAATTTTAAAGGAGTTAATTCTTGATACTTTTCTATAGTATGCGCTTGCCGTTGACAATGAGTAAAAGCCTGAATCATCAGGAATATATTCATCTATTATTTAACAAGAGTCTTCTACAATGTCTTCATCAAAATGAGGCGATCCTCTATTAAGTCTACTCATATCCGATTGTTATTAAGAAAAGATCATTATACAGCATCTCAATGTACTTTCTCGCGTCTTGACATATCTGTCTTTACTCAAGTAATTTAAGTTGTTACGAGTTCTCTAAGACGGAATATGGAGGACCGTTTGACATGAGAATCAAAAGCTGAGGCAACTAACTTCTACCATCAATCAGTCGCATAAAAATTTTTACAGATTTATAACATCTTGGATGGAGGTGGTCACGATTCCCAAATAAGAAGAATATAATCTAAGAAGAACAGGATAATTTCGAGGTGTCTGCGATTCAAGTAGTACAGTGCTTAAAATAATTCATTTGCCACTTCTATCAGTTCGTGAAAAAGGAAGAGGAACAACATAGCCAGTTTAGCGAGTAATACCTGAATTTAGATCTTTGTCCAGATATATACACTAATCAGACTAACAAATTTATTTTTTTATTGAAGTATCTGTCTGTGACCTTGAAACCACTTTTAAGGATTGAATTTATTTTGGTCTATAACTTGTACTTAGTAAAATATTAGTGTCTACTGTTATCGGACACTGTCTAGGTAGGTACCACCGCAGCTCCTATTTCTGCTGCCGAACAGCAGTGTGCAAAAATTACTGTGTTCCGGTTTGAAGGGTGTAATAGCTAGTGTAATTACTGTGGTAACGAGACATGTTACGTCTCAAAGCGATGATCACAATGTGGTGCTGATATAATCTTGGGTAGCGCAACGTTGAGCAGGTGTATTACTTACTATCATGTGAAAGTCCCGCTCGTATTGTCGCTGCGATATATAAAAAAAATTACCGGTGATAGTATCTTATGTCTAAAGGTGACGAGGATAATGTGGTACGGAATATATCATACTATCCGGCACCGTATTCTTATGGACCGGTTCATCAATTACCAACAAATTAAAAAGTAAAAACTTGATTCACGAAATTAAGTTATATGAGATTTGTTTATCAATTCGTATATAGTTAATGTAATTAAGGCTTTATAAAATTAACCTGTTTTCTGATTTTAAATTAAAATAAGTATTTTAATGAACTCTTGGATCGAGTGTTTTTTTTTAAGTAAATATTAATTTTAATCATAATTTCAATCGAACAATGAAAACGGCGCGTGAACTAATGTAATTGAAATTCCCAATTCACGGAGAGCAATCGAAGACGTCGGCCGCTCCTCTCCGACTAATGCAAATACTCCAACATAATGGAATAACAACCAATTTATAGCATTGATATTATACACAAGTTTCCCAAGATATATACACGACTGTCTCTAACAATAGAATAACTATAATAGAAAATTTCATAATCCTTTCCGGACCTTTCATTACACAGAATGGAATTAATGAAACCTGAGGAAGGTAGATACTAAGCTCCTATTTCTCCCATCAAACACTAATCAGCAAATATTACTGTCTTCGGGTTTAAAGGGCGTTGTAGCAAGTGAAATTACGGGGGTAACAGGTCGTAACATTTTATATCATAAAGCGATAAGCGTTATGTGGCATAGTGTATATCATTCTAACTAGCGATATTTTGTTATGGACAGGCGTATCATTTACCATCAGGTGGACATCTTGCTCGTTGTTAGTTGATAAAGAAGTTTAGCTGATTGTTACCTCTCACAATCCGACAAATTAAGACGTAAATCCGCTAACGGACAGTTGTTAATATGTGGGGAATTAAGTTATTACCTCGCGAAGTAAGTTATTACCGAGCCTTGAGTTCGACGAAGTCCTAAGAGCCGAAAAGGTTAAGCCTCTCATCTTCTTAGTAAATAGATTTTTTTCAGGACTAATGCGTTATACCGTCAGAGACTAAATATTCTTCTAGCATTATGTGGATTCAGGATAACGGTCTAGTCACACAGATATATACGTATGTACACATAGGAGATTTCCACCTGTGTAGCTACTGTCGATATCTCTGGAACCATAAGGCCTAGGCACTGGAAATTTGGTAGAAATATTGCTCCTGCTACTAAGAAGTCAGCTAAGAACAGATCTTCCAAAATCCCTTCCCCAAAGGAAGTTGGAGGGGTGTTTTGTCTAGAAAAGCGGGCGAGGAACAGCTACTTCTAAATTTATATGCCTATTATGGTTGTACACAGTTTTGGCTATATTATGGTGCTACTTTAAATCACAAATTTAAAAACAATGAGTTATATTATTTAAAAATTTAAATAATCGGCTATATAAAAAAAAAAGTACTATAAAACTAAACTTACAGATATATCTTGAAAACTCAGATTCTAATAGGCAGGTATTAAAATTATCTATATACAATATATTGATATTATATAAGCGAGAATGTATATTATATATAAGAAGAATCATTTCAGCATAATGTTATCAGTCTAGTTTAGAAGAAAGGACACTGTACATCATCAGAGAAATCAGTAATGATAATACCGCTGTAATGATCTTCTTTGTTAGTTTATAAATCTCAAAGAACAAGTGTTGTTAAAGGTATTTTCACAAAGCGAATCATTTACAAAAGCGAACTTTGTTTTTTTTTTTTTTAAAGTAACTTCGCTCATTTGTCTTAAGGCTAGATGCAGGTTTTAATTAAAACTTACTTTCTGAGTAAATATTAATTAATATTTTTATAACAAGATCCCATTGCGTTAGACTCTAGTAAATAAAGTCTAATTCTAGACTAAAATTATAACGAACGTATCTTGTAATGCTATAACTAACTTTAAAATATCATAAAAATTTTAAATATCTTTGCCATAATATTAAAAAAAATTGGAATAAAAAAAGTGATTTTAATCTGTGGTAGGTCTCCGTTGCCGGAAACCGCTAACGTAAGTAGTACCGCAGTTCCTATTTCTACCTCCAAACAGCAGTCAATGTGATGCTGTATATCATCCTAACTTGAGCGGCGTGGTTTTTTTTTCAACGAAACGACGAGACGAACACTAAGTTGATGTTAAGTCTCTTTACCCCAGTAATTTAACTTCCTACAACTCCCTACAAGTAGGAATAGCAAAAATAGGAGATAGACCTAACCTGGAAGGTTTCTAGAAACGGAGACCTATCACCAGTTTTGAGCAGATGTATTACTTACCATCAGGTGAACGTCTCAGTCATCTCGCAGTCTTCTTGAGTAAGTAAACCGATGTTAAACTTAAAACTTATTTCTATAAGCATACTCGTTAATGCTATTCACGAGGAACTTCACAGAATATGTTCTTTCCTTATAAAAAACAGAGGGATGTTTATCCCCCAATTTGACCTTAAGCTGTTTCACAAATTCATCGTATGAGAACTCGCATAAACAGGATCCGAGCGAAATAAAGTCAAATCAAACTTTTCACCGTACAAAAGTATTTCCGTTTTTACTCGGAAACGGAAAGGTCGGCACTTTGTTTCCGTTCTGAGCAACGGTCGCGTATTATACAAACGTAAGAAAAACAAAATGGCCGCGATTAAATAAACTGTTTGGTCCGCGAGCGTGACCCGTTTACAAATTTAAGCGAATAGCTCAGCTGCGGCGGTGGTGGTGGCCTCATTTATCTGGTGCGGCAACGGAAATCGCCACGGGCCTTTCCAAATGACCATGCAGCGGCGCAACGTTATCAGATAACAAAAATCGACTTCACTCCCTCCGGCAGATAGGTTTATCACTACGAATGTTCGTTACGGGAATTTTAACCTTTTCCACGATCAATTAGTGGTGAAAGAAACTCGGTCATGACTGAAAGTAAGTAAACTATAATCTAGACTAAGAACTATTCCTATTTTAAGATTTTCTTGTAAAACCCGTTTTCCTATTTCCCATTTTTCTAATTTAAGCATAAGAATAATCAATGCAGGTTGCGGGCAGCACAGGACCGATTGATGTGGTGATCTTTGGTGGAGACTTGTCCAGCGGTGGACGTCTGTCGGCTGATGATAATGGTGACGATTTAATCAAAGAAGTTACGAAAGCGCAATGTTCGCTTGATGATATCAGGTATTTCTCAAGCTACAGCACCTTTCAAACCGGAAACTAGTAATGTTTGCACACTACTGTTCGACGTGGATATAGGAGATGCGATGGTTGGTACACCAACGGTATCCGGCTTTAAAGACCTTCCACTAGTAAATAAAAAAAAATCATTTTAAATGATTATTGTGTCTGGTGTAATCGGTTGGTTTTATCGGAGAAAATTTGGGTAAGTAGACATAATTTTTTTTTTATAAACTAAGCACTGGATTACGATCCTAAGTGATGCTTAGCAGAGATGTAGCCTTTGCTGGTAAAGCGCGCTAGTTTAGAAGTAACCTATTGACTCTTCTTAAATGTTCCCACGTAATACCTGAACGGTAACATTGACGGTGGATTGTTCCAATCCTTGGTCGTCCACATCAACAATCTACTGTACAGAAATTCTGGTTTGAAAGGCGTTGCAGCTAGTGAGATTACTGTAGTAACAACTGGTGACTACTAGTGGAATATTTTACTGAGTAAACGATATAACACAATCCTCATTGTTACGGCTATGCCTGTAACTGACCACCCAAGAAAAGTTTGAATGTTTCGTAAAGAGTTTTGTGCATGAGGATAAAACATCCCTTATTTATTTTTCATATCTACCATCTATGCAATGGAGAGAAATAAAAGCGTACTCCGCAATATTAACGAGCGCCGGAAGCATCCGCTGTTGCGGTTAAACTGCAGATTCATTAAGTGATTTAGTCACTATTCAGTGTTCTAGTTTTGTATTTCGCTAATTTGTTTCAGTTACAGTTGCAGTTACAGTTCGACGGATTTTGACGGCATTTAAGTTCAATGGTTTTATTTAAAAGAAACATCACATCAGTCTCGTCGATTCTTCATGAAACGTCTGCTAACAGTAATGTGGTGTTAATTAAGATGTTTACACAGCACTATGTTACGCCCGACGCTTTGAAACATGGAATATGTTTGGTGATACTTCAGCATCAACCCTGGGAGGCAAAAGACATTGTAGTAGATATATATATATAGTGTGTTTGTTTGTTTCCTTTGTTATTTTTTTTTTTTTAAAAAATGCTATGTGCCTGTCTAGAAGGTCTTTCTGAACAAAGACCTAAGCAGTCGATTCTTAATTATAGATCAGGACCGCTGTTATGTTTTGTCTGCTAATTACACAGTATCAGAGCTGCAGAACTCTTCAAGTTGCAACATAATTATGCTCGCTAGCTTCCAGGAGCTTTTTACAGTTTTTCAGTATATGCTAATTATTGAAAAACTGTTACAAATTTATTATTAATAGATTTTATTCCAATCGTAGGGTACAAGTCCAACATAGTAACATTTCGGAGCAATAGTCTAGATACGATAACTTAAGTCAATCATTCGGTTTATACACACAATGTTCCGGAAATATTTCATCGCTCACCTTTATTGCATTATTTCGTTATAAAATTATATCACCCCTATGTGACACACAAAAGCCTGAATTCTATATATATATATATATATAAGAGTTTCGAAAATTTTACACAATAATGGATGTATTATTCAGCCTGCGTACACCGCACAGTGCTGCCAACAAAGTTTTTCCGTGTTTCGACTGCTTAATGGTCTCAAGTTCATTGCGGTACTGGAATTGCTTTCAGGTTAAGAAATAATACAAGACGATTTCCTCTAAAGTAATACAGTATAACATAATGCAGTAAATATTCTTTGATTGTGTTTATTATGATCATAGATCCCTGTTGTCGGATCTGGATAGTTACGATTAGAAAGCAACGTGAGAATATTATTGTATTCTTGTTAGACCACACGAAGAGTGCTGAAGAGGATAAGCAGACGCTTGACTTCAATTTCACATCGTATTAAGTTATGATCAAGCCGAAGAATGATGAAGTAGGCTCATCAACAATATGCCGGAAAACTGCTTTACTATTACGGCAGGGTACATATGAAAGACCTCGAATGGTGACCGCATACCGGAAGACGCAGTATTGGCACGCTCACTACTAGTTGATCCGGTGATCTGATGAAGGTCACGAGAAGCAGCTGAATTCGAGCAGCGCAGGCCCGATTAATGTGGAGATCTTTAGGGAAGGCCAATCTCTACTAGTAGACGTCCATCGGCTGATGATGATGGTGAAGGTTGTTAATAAGTAAGTTATCGAACCATGGACCTCCATATCACTAAGTAAACGACAAAAATGTTAGTGTATATTATTAATATATATATATATATATATTTATCAATAATATTATAAATCTTTACCTATGCAAAGTGCATAGTTAAAAATAATCAATCAAATAAGATGTCCATGCATGGTTCATGACCGCTTCATGGTGGTTAAGTGGCTGGAAATATAATTCACAATAAGGCATTCATCTTACTTACTAGCCTCGTTGCTTGACTTTTATTATGATTAAGAATTTTCTAGAAAATGAGAACTTAGTGCAGTGTATCGCGCTTACCACCTGATGTAGCCCCGGCAATTTTCTATGCGGGGATTTATCTTAGGAAAATTGCACTTTATATTAGAAACAAAGAATTAATAGTTATTTTTTTTAAAACTATTATATTATTATAAAAATGTTTACTTGTTATATAAATAATATTCTTATGCTTTCAAAACAAGATTAGTTAAAAATATAAATAAAGGGAAGTAAAACATAAATATTATCAAATAAAAGAAACACTACAAAAAAGATACTTGCTATATTAATTCTTCTTATCATCACTGCTGGCCTCTCAAACATCTTCGCGCCCACCACGCTTGCCAAGTGCGGGTTGGTAGGTGGTCACAGGCCCGTCTGTTATTTAGCAAGGTGTTCCGCATGTAGGTGAGGTTGACTTGGGTTCCGTAAGATGTTGGACGGAACCCCTTGCAACCCCTACACTATGCTATACAATTCCAATAGTTGGGTCATCTATAAACTATTGCCTGGTGGTAAGTCTCTGTTTTTTTTTTTCTTACATGTTCCCGGGCATTTGTGCGCCTGAGCCTCAAGTCCTTTACTTTATTGAATTTGTTTATTTTGCTTACTTCATCCTTTCTCTTCTTCTATCCTGCCTTCTTTCATACTTCAGTTTTAATGCGTCTTTCATTCTACATTCCATTTCCTTCTCTCATAATTTGCGTTTAAATGAGGGAGGCAGCCATTCTTTATTTATTTTCGGTGGATCTTTGTTGCCGGAGACCGTCTAGGTAGGTACCACCGCAGCTAGACCTGTAGTCTCGGGCTATTAAGAATACGACTAAAGTGTTCCATGCCTGACGTAAAAGGGTCCTCGGGTTCGTGACCCTTGAGGGTAGGGGCCCTCAGAGCTCAATAAGCGAGCCTTAGGAAGACGGCTAATGCATGATGATCTTGTATTTGCCGTAGCACAGCGTGAGTGCTAAAGAGGCCCTTGCCCTTCCGGGGGATGTTTTAGCCAGAGTGCAGGGGGGTACCGGTGTGTTCCATAGAATATCTCGAAGCCCTTCTTAATACACTGACGGAGATCATCAAGGGGGTTTTAGTGGGTAGAAGCCCCACATAGCCTTGTCTTCTCCCGGAAGCAAAGTATCTTTAAAAAAAGGTACTACCGCAGCGCCTGTTGCAGCTGACAAACAGTAGTGTGCAAACATTACTGTGTTCTGGTTTGAAGGCCGCTGTAACTAGTGTAACTACGGAGGTAACGACTCAACATTTCACAGGTGACGAGCGCTGGGTGGTGGAGTGTATATCATCCTAACTAGCGCCACGTTGTTATGGTTAAGTGAATAAAATCATCCATATTTTAGTAACATGAACAAATTGAATTTTTTTAAAAAAATTAAATTTACTTTTGCATAAGTTAAAAATTCTTCCGGAATCTGTTTCTATGTAAAAAAAAGTTTTCGGACTCGTGTAATTTTAACGGCCTTTTAAGAGCTCTCAACTTTATACTAACTTAACCGCGACTTTATCTGCACTACTTAAATTTTTCTATTACTTTAACAAGTTATTGATCGCTTCCTTCACAAGTTATCATTTTAACAGTTGTACTGCCGCCAGTTTTCGTTATTCAATGAAGCGATGAGACGAGGGAGAGGTTCACGTGATGGCTGGGATAATATACTCTTTACCTTATTGCGCTTGTCGTTTTGAGACATAAGATGTCAGGTCTCGTTACCTCAGTAATTTTATTAACTATAACGCAGTTCAAACCGCAACACAGTAATATTTGTACCCTGCTGTTTGGCGGCAGAAATCGGAACTGCGGTGATACTTACAATGAATATTTCTACCATCATGCAGTCCTCGGTGTCGTGAATTGTGACTCAAGAGGGAATACTTCCAGAGAAAAACACTGATGATTTTTTTTTACTCAACGAAGCGATCAGACGAGCGGGGTGTTTACCTAATGTTAAGTGATACGTTAGCCCCTACCATAGTGAAACATTGCACCACATTGTGCTCCATCGCTTTAAAAGACGTCATCATAAGATGTTGAATCTACCCGCAGTAATTACATTAGCTACAACGCCCTTCAGATCGGAACACAGTAATGTTTGCGTACTACTGTTTGGCGGTAGAAATAGCCGTGGTACCTACTTAGACGGTCCGTAGCAAGAGAGACCTACCACCAATAAACTGATATGAACTTAAAGGAAGTCCAGCATGGGTCAGTAATTGTATGACATGATGAAACTATTCCTCAAGCTAACGGTTTTTTTTATAAACAAATTAAGATTAATTAGATGGGGCGAGTTAAGGACTCGCCTAATGATAATTAACGCGCCTCGACCTGCATGAGCGCTGTAAAGCGCATGTCGCCGCAGCATCACATTGCGCTCGATTAATTATTGTTTTGTCCCATTAATCACTTCAACTAAAGTGCCCTTCATACCGGAACACATAATTGCTAAACGGTGCTCTATAAGGGTAGGAATAGTTTATAGCAAATTAATACGTACGTAAGCTATATACACTACATGTTCATAATTAGGAAACTTGTCATTACTTACAAGTGGAATCGATAAAACACTTCTAAGGTTAAACAGGTTAAAGCCGATTGTTCTAGAAAATCCCGTTTATTTTATATATATTAATTACATGGTGTGAAGTCAGGGCATGGTCTTGGGAATCGCTGACTTAATGAGGTCAGCATTACCTATAAAAAGCCAAGCAGCCATCTGCGGTATTTGCAATGGAACAACAGTGTAAGCAGAACCCCGGCCAGTCCGCCTCATCCACCATGGGTCCTATTGCAGCTACGCACCCGTGTCCACTACCTAGTGCTGCAGCTGAGCTAAGGATGCAGGGCGAAAGGCGAGTATTCTGCGCCTTAAAAAGTATCAACAAACCGAGCATGTCTGGAAGCTTTGAGGCGGCAGCTCCACTACCGGACTTATGCATAGTGGGCTAATCACGAGCTTGATCAAAAAAAAAAACCTGACTACAGAAACCGAAACAACGACAACCCAGACCGATTATTCACCAACGACCTTTGGCATAGATCGGGAACACGTGAAATGAAATTAAGGGTGAAGTCGAAGACTGAACGCGATAGAGAGTCCCTGTGGACGCCCTTTGTCCGATCTTGGGGCTATAGGATTTTAATAAATTACATGTGTAGTTACTGGGGTAACGAGACATACGTCTCAGGGCGATGAGCACATGGTCCTGGGTATACCATCCTAACTAGCGCCACGTGGTTATAGGCAGGAGTATCATTTACCATCAGGTGAACGTCCCGATTGCTTCGTCGCAAACTAAACTTAGCAAGGTCATAAAATACAAGCTGTGTTTAGCTCAGGATCTCGGGGAGATCACGTGATATATAGTAGTAGTAGAATAATGAAATATATAGACAGAAGCCTAAATTTAATTTATAATTAACAAAGTTTTAGTATTACTAGGAATTTCATGGTTCTATTTTAATTAGACTAATTTAATAACTGAGGGAATTGAAGCAGGATACACGGCTTACCGTACTTTATTACTAACGTATATTATCTCGTTAATTAGGATCTTGCAGTTTCTAACATAGATTATTTATTCTACATTTATAAACACACTTGGAGTCTAGATTTTCTGATATACCTTTTTGTTCAATTTATGAACCTGTTGGATAAACTATTATTCATTTTACATTATTATTCAAATTATGAAATATTTTTTTAACTTCAACCATTCATTTTCAAATATAGCATTGACGTATTCAATCTATAATAAACCTTTATATCCAATCGTTAAAAAAAAAATTACATGTATGTAGGAAGGATCTGATGAATCGCATTAATTCCGTGGCTTTATTTTTATAAAAATATCCTGTAACTTTCTAAGTTATAGTTTAACTTATAAATATTTAGATTAATTCGCATTCGCAGTCAAAAGGTGAATTTTAACCTACGATCTTCTTATTACAATTAACCCCATCTGTTTTTCTATCATGCCACCCTTGTTGATGATAGACATGTTTAAATAAAAACAAATTAGCTTGATGAAAGAAAGTACAAAATCTGCACTATCGTGAAAAGTAATTGAATGTCTTCACGGAAGATACCAAGCAACTTGAAGCTTCTCTTTAGCAAATTCGAAATATCTTAAATATGTTGAAGCATAAGAAATTTATGGGACAAGCAATTCCTTAAGCGCCCTTAAACTGGCTTTTGTATTCAATACTGCTATTTGTACAATTTTATGTCGGCTGATGATGATGATGATGATGATGATGATGATGTCAATGACGTGGGCAACTTTGTGGCTTAAACATTTCTATGTTTGCTAGTGCCGCATTGTTATGAATAATCTTTATGATGCCCATATAGTTATCGTCTCTCTTTCTCAACACTATTATTTAATAAATCATCATCATCAGCCGATAGACATCCACTGCTGGACATAATCCTCTACCAAATATCTCCAGATCGATCGGTCCAGCGCTGCCAGCAGCTTCCCGCGAATCTTAATCGTTTGGTAGGGTTAATTTCGGAGGGTTTGGACCATTTCACACCACGCTAGCTCAATGGGGTTGGTGGGAGGAGAGCCTCGTTTATTGATTAGCAGGGTGCACCCTTAGCAGGTAAGGTTGGCTTGGCTCCTGTGAGCTGTTGTGTGGGACCCCTTACACCTCTTATATGATTCAATAAATAGTCATATATTACAACATCGTCTCTTTTTACTTCGTATTTATTTTTGGATACAATTTTGTTGTTTAAGTTAATATCTTATGGCTATATCTTCTTAGTTATGTTAATCTTTTATGGTTTTCCTTTTGTACTGTACCTATTATATATATTATATATTTCCAATGCTGGTGAAACTAGGTATCTAGGTACAAACGTATAAATATTTATTCGTATCAATCCAATTTTATTTGGATTTACATCTAAAGGAAACAGTTGACTTAAAACAGTTAAAATTTAAATAGAATTAGATTTTTTTTTTGTGTAATATTTGCTGTTGTACTTGTTTGAAGGAAATTGAATATAAAAGTAACAATGTGCTTTTTCCAAAACACTGACTTGACTCCGCGTCGGGCGGTATCGTATGTAAATGGACGCTGATGCTGGAATAGCACTAGTTTGGGCGGGTCTGTGCAATTGTATGTGAAATTTGAGCAAAAATTCAAACGCAGCATCTGCTGTCGACGGCAAACCAACAAAATATCTAGTGCTCCACCCCACGATGTAAATTTTATAGGGAAATATATATAATTCTCTTCTTTGATTTTGCTAAAGGTTTTACATTCACGTAAAACTGAATATCATCATATTGTGATGGTTGCTTTTTTTGTCTACTGAATTTATAAATAATATGATATCCATATATATATGATAAAATAAAACATTTTACTAATTAGTGTAGTAATTCCGCTTTAGAGAGCGTATTACTTATTGAAATTACTGTAATAAGACATGCCATCTTGTGTTTTAGGATGATGGACGCAACATCCTGCGAATATTTATTGGACGTAGAGCTAGTTAAGGATAAAAGTAATATCATGTCTTTTTCTTTCTTACAGTTGTTTTCTCCTTTCCTGAAGGTCGTGAATCGACATATGTAGTGTACTGTATGAGTATTTTGTCATCAAATGCAGAGCGAGTCTAATCCTACTCGAGACTTTTAAATTACAGCCAAAACACATCGCAAGGTTATTTTTGCGCCACCTTGTATACAAGGTATATGAAAAACTTTGATTCTTCTTGTGGATTATTTTTATTTGGTCTTTAATTTTTTTACATCAAGGCAAAATTTATAGCATTTTCTGATAGGAGGATTACTTTTGCGCCAACCTATATAGTGATTAAATAGAATTCTGGTTTCCAACAACAAACAAGAATACTAAAATACTAATAAGAGATACGTCCGATATGCTTTTTCAGTCTTAATATAATACTAGCTGTTACCCGCCCGCTTTGCTGGTCGAAATTTGTCATCATCCAAATTGTCACCAACCTCAACCGCAAACGAATTTCTATAGCAACCGTTACTATATCATCGTCATTATTATGAACCGATAGACGCTGATCCACTGCTGGACATAAGCTTCCTCCAAAGATCTCCACATCGATTGGTCCCACGTTGCTAACATCCAGTGGGTTCCTGCCATTTTAACCAGATCATCAGTCCACCTTGTGGGAGGCCTCTCAACACTACGTCTACATTACGCGGGCGCTACTCGAGGACCTTACTACCCCATCGGCCGTTGGTCCTCGAGCAATGTGCCCTGCCTGCTGCCACTAAGTCTAACAATTTTTTGGGCTATGTCGGTGACCTTAGTCCTGCGGTTCTCCACATTTCTGATTCGATCACGCAGAGAAACTCCCAACATAGCCTTCTCCATCGCCCTTTGGTCGACTTCGAGCCTTTTTATAAGGCCGATAGTAAGAGGGGATCACGTCTCTGTTCCGTATGTCAACACTGACAACATGCACGAGATGATCAATTTTCTCTTCAGACACTGCGATATCTGTGTACCGTTACTATAGCAACCGCATTAACAATACAAAATCAAACTGTTTATAAAAGTTAATTAAAAATAAAATTATGAAGGTTTCATGAAATTCAAAAAATATATATTATCATGTTCACTGATTATTACGTGTTTGACAAACACAGCCCATTTTCATTATATATGTAAATGACAGGTGATTGGACAGTACGGGAAGTAGAGGTGATGCTGGAAGGCTTTCTACAAGGTGGACTGGTGATCTGGTCAAGGTTGCGGAAAACTACTTATTGTGGTAATAAAAGTTCCGTCGCTGTGGATATATTTAGATGAGACCTATGGCGACGTCTGTTGGTGACGATGATGATAACACAGGTTGGGCTCGTTGGATTTGGATCTTTCCATATTTCTCATTATCTTCATTTTCTTCTCTATATGAAGGGGTTGGTTTTTCTACTACTAATTGTTATTTATTTTAAACATATTTGCTTTGAGGTCGTGTTATTATAGACGTTATATCATCCCTTATATCTCGAGAAGCGTCTGTTAACGTAATGATGAATGAAAAATACTCCTGAATTATTCAAGAACATTAAAACGAAGATCATAAATAAATATGTAGATTTCTTTGTTTGATGTTTCATTAAAATTTGTAAGCGGTAAGAAAGTGTGTAAGGGGTCCGGCATAACAACACACGGGACCCAAGCCCACCTCACCCGCTTGTGGTGCACCCTGCTAATCAACAAACGAAGCTCTGGGTCCGACTAATCCTTATTAGACCAGCGTGATGGATTATGGTCAAAATCCTCACCATATGAACCCCTACAAACGACGACTCTTAGTGCCCGGCAATGAGGACAGTGCGGGATCGATCGATAAAGGGATCTTAGGGGGAGGTCAATGTCCAGTGGACTTCTATTGGTTGATGATAGAGAGGAAGTTGTATTTGAGGCAATTACTTTATTTTGATTTGAAAAGTTTATTTTTTACAATGACCTTGATCCAATTAATTACACTTGGTGTTAAATGACAACTAAATGGAAAAAGCTTGGAAGACGTTCACCTGATGGTAAGTAATGCCCATAACAATGTAGCGCTGATGGATACATTCCACCAAATTGTGTACGTCGCCGTGAGCAACAAGGTGTTAAGTCTCTTTATCCAAATAATTTCACTAGCTACAACGCCTTTCAAACCAGAACACAGGGTTTGCGTACTACTGTTTAGAGACAGGAATAAACGTTGTGGTAGTACTTAATTAGACGGTCTCCGGCAACAGGGATCTACCAGTAGAAATTATTTGGCTTTAGAAACCACACATCATACTGAACGGTGAGAATATATACAAATCATTAAATAAATTCATCATCATCATCATTTCAATCGATTGATGTTCACACACGGACATGTCTCTTGATGGGTATTAAAAAAAAACAATCTTAAAGGAAATATTTTATATAAACCGAAACAAAACTAAACCAAGGTTATTCTATTATTACATAATAATCATCAGCCGATAGACTTCCACTGCTGGACAAAGGCCTCTCCCAAAGATTCCCTCGTCGATCGAGTAGTGATTCATTTGTGAGGATATGGGCTATTTTCCACCACGCTGGCCCAATGTGGGTTGGTAGACGCCAGAGCCTCCTTTGTTGATTAGTTGGATGCACCACGAACAGGTGAGGTTGGTTTGGATCTGGTGAGTTGTTGTGCGGGAACCCTCACACCACCCAGTATTACATATTTCTATCAAATTAATTAACCCTTAGTATAGGAGACATTAGTATGAAAATTGCGTTAAATTCGACTAATGGATATTAAAGACGCAATTTCCTTATCATTGGACAGCGTCACAGCAGTTAAGCTTGATCGCCGCAGTCCAAAGATTAATGATAAAGGTCTGTGTGGGCAGCGGAGATGTGGCGACCTTTGCTTACTCCGATCTATAAACCGCAAGTTCATTACACAGTAAACTTTTACGACTGCTTTAATGCTGTTGTGATCCGCTTTGTGAGTTCCGTTAGGCTGTTAAGGGTTCACCGTTACAGTGTTTAACGATGATAAATATCATGCGACTTTGTCTAAGTTAGATTCTGATGTTAATTTTAAAACAAAAAAACATTGCTTTTTTTGTTTTCAAGCTTAAAAGCAAATGTAGCATTCGAATCCAACTCAGGTGAATCATATTTTAAGTTCTCATGAGATCTATTGCTCAATGTAAGCCAATTCCTACAATTATCATGAAACACCGTAATTGTCTTGATGATTTAAGGATAAAGAAGGCTAGGATAATTAGGTCACATAATGAGGAACTCAAAATACTAACTACTGCAGATTTCAAGGAGAGCGGAATGTGGGCCGAAGAAGATTTTATTGAACCTACGCCAGTAGTTTGGGCAGAGTACCCGTTCGCTCAATCAAAAGTCTAGATTGTCATAATAGTTGCCGACCATCGAAACAAAATGGGACTTTTAGAAGATGCGATTTAAGATATTTTATCACTTTTCGAATTTCAACCTACAGATTTTAAGATAAACATTAAAATTCTTTATTGAGAATTCCAGACAAAATCTACTTTTACATCATATGACAATAAGATTTTCCATTGACGTTGTACAAAGGAAAGATGGCGGCGGACCAATCCTTTGCTGTATGCTTTAGAAAGAAGAAAGTATACAAGGTCCTGATACGCGATATATCCACAACAAAGGGATCAATGCTTTTGTATGCTATCGAACGCAATTGTGTAATAAGAATGGTGGAATATTTTGAGTAGGGTTTGATTTCCTCGTGAGAAATACTGATTTTATAGAGAGGAGGTCGCTTGTTATTTTGTCCTAATACAAAGTTATAAACGAACTCACATTTTAAAGGCCAGTTTTCTCTGATACGCCAATGGAATTATTTTTAAAAGATTGAAGCGAGTTTATATGTATTTTCTCGTTGGAATTTCCATCACCGACATCTTAAAGCGTATTCATTTGTATCGATTGACAGCATTGTATGAAAATAACTTTGACTGAAAATAGACGTTGAATAAGCAATTTGCTTATTGATTTTATACCGAAGAGCTCCGAGAAGACAAAGACTACACTCGGTACACACAATTTTAAGTGAAAGAATTTATTCTACTCTTTTTATAACTTTATTTGAACAGTTTTTAAGAGTCAAGATTCTAAATAGTAACCCTTTTTGATCTCGTCTATGAGATATTTGAACAAATACCACCTTCAATAAATTTATCTGTGATCTATGGTGTCTGTCCGTGTTAAATCGCGTGGATCATCTGAATAGGTCGATACAGGCATCTAAATGTCTTTAAATTTTTACTTGTAGACAAAATCGAAAGAATAATCTTTATTCAAAGGACTATTCAAATAAATAAAGTCATTCAAATAAAACAGCGTGCACCCAGAGTCTTTGTGTTCTTCTCAGACGTCTCCGTTTCCGGTATTAAATCTACAAGAAAATTGCCTCCCCCCACGTCCATTTATCTAAGTTTATGTCTGACTACCTTAGTTTTTTTTTTCAATAAAGTAAAGAGGCGTTTGGGGTTTGAGTTTGGGGGACGATCACCTGATGGTAAGTGATACGCCCATAACAACGTGGCGCTAGTTAGGATGTTATACACAGCACTATATTGTGCTTGTCGCTAGGATAAATTAAGTCTCGTTACCATAGCGATTACACTAGCCACAACACCCTTTAAACCGGAACACAATAATAATTGCAAACTACTGTTCGGCGGCAGGAATAGGAGTTGCGGTGGTGCATAAATTAAATAGAGCATAAAAAAAATCTTATCTGTTGTTTTCTTATAGTTTAAAGTCGTACGATCCATTTGTATCTTTTCCAAAAGACTTGATACCCCAGCATCTTACTTCTCTTTGCGTATAGAATATACTGCGGAAGTATTTCGAGACGTTATGGATAAATTCCAGCATCTGCATTCCACCACCGCATTACAAGACAACGCCAGATTCCTTTGATTATTGACGATCGCTGGATACTTATCAGCAATCTGGTTGTTTCCTCTGGTGTTCCCACAGTACATGGGCAACGTTGATCATTTACTAACACGTACTCTTACCAGCTCGTATAAAAAATACCTAAAAGTAAAAAAAAATAATTAGCTGCTCCTTCACCTTTACATATAAGAAATATTAAAAATAAATATTGTACGTTATTCCTATTTTTTTTTTAAATAATAAAACGCCATGACAAGTACATTCACCTGGGAGTAAATGTTATTAAGTAAATATTTACTACCTGCATTATCACATATGGGTGGGGTGCGTGCTTAAGCTACGTTTTCCGGTTAAGGTGGACAGATGACAAAAAAAAATTCACTGCGGGCCACTGTATTCAAACAGCTAAATACCGTGCTTTGTGTAACGGAGCATAAGACATGTCCAGCAGTGGACATCCATCGATTGAAATAATGATGATGATAATGAATATCGCTATTATTCCTTCTCAACGTAACACACTAATGTTTGCACATTACTGTTTCATCATCGTCATCAGCCGATGAACGTCCACTGCTGGATATAGGCCTCCCTCATAGATCTCTATATCGAAGATTTCATTGAGATGAATCAGGCGTTAGCCCGCCACGCTGGCCCAGTAGGGCTGGACAGTGGTCAGAGCCCTGTCTGTTATTCAGCAGGGTGCAACGCGTGCAGGTGAAATTGACTTGGGCTCCATAAAATGTTGTGTGGAACCCCTTACACCATTTACTACCCTTACACCCCTTACAGCCATTACTGTTTGGCGAAAAATGGTCTCCACCAACAGAGACTTATTTTTATATATGTATATATATTTACTTGGTTTGATTGGGAAACCTATGTCCCTGATGATGATATCCTGGATGTAGATAATGAAGAGTTAACATATGTTTATGTACAGTGTGATCACGAATCTATATATTATATAATGCTGGTGGACCATAAAAGGTGGAACGACAGTCTGGAGAATGTTTCGAGAAGCCGCTGAATGCCGGCACAGGAGGATATAGTGTAGAAATCACTCCTGATAAAGGTGATGATGAGGATATTAACGATATAACTAGTGTAAAATAAAACAGAAAATACTCACTTTGTATCGGAAATATTATTATTATTTTATGGATATTAATAATCTTAAAATATCTTACCGACAACAACGCGTCTACAGTAGACTATCGTAGTTATATACTATTTCTCTTATAATAATTAAAATATATATGTATATATATATAAAAATATAATTATATGCGTGTATATGTCAGTAAGTGTCAATGTGTCTATGTTATTACTAATATTACTATTGTTTTAGTAAATAATTAAGTTAATACAGCATCTCAGCTTACCGAAGGTTGGCTTCAAGAGAATGCCTACAGACATTAAGCCCGCTTTTGTATATCTCGCTATACGGTTTTAGTACAAAGGTAGAAAAAGGACAAGTAACAGCTATTTATTTATTTTTTAACAGCCAATACACGTCTCCACTGTTGGGGCACAGGCCTGTCCTCAATATGAGGGCGATGAGGCCATAGTCACCACGCGGACCCAATGCGGGTTGGTGACTTCACACACACCTTACAATAAATTCTAATTCATGTGCAGGTTTCCTCGCGATGTTCTCCTTCACCGTTTGTGCCTTTATTTATTTAAAAAAAAATGAAGTTATAAATGTGGTTTATTTTAAAGGTATAAATAAAAGCAATGAATAAGTAAGAGGTGCGGTGCTTAAAGGTTCAATTGAAGCATATTTTCCCTTGTTATCGTAAATAGAGCGCAAAATGTATGAAACTGCGCGACCGTGAAATCAACCTTTTAGTTATCGACGTTATTCTGTATTGTAAAGGTGAAATAACATTTATTATATATTATCGTATCGTTGGGGGTGTAAGGGGTTCCGCCCAACATCTTACTGAATCCAAGTCAACCTACCCTGCATGCGATGCACCCTGTTAAACAACAGACGAGGCTCTGACTACCCACCAACCTACACTGAGTCAGCGCGGTCGGGCTAAGACTCGATCGCCTCTCAATAAGGATCATGCTTATGCCCAGCAGTGGGAGTTATCCGGCTGATAACAACAACAATGTAACGTTGCGATGTAAACGGTTTTTTTTAATATAAAAAATACCTCCGTTACAAATAAGAAAACAGCTGATAATTTACAAACGGATGCTGGTAGGAATCCGTTGGCGCAGATCGTCTAGAGAGTTACCACCGCAGCGCCAATACATTCCGACAAAGAACACTGTGCAAACATTCCTGTGTTCCGGGTTGAAGGGAGTTGTAGTTAATGTAATTTCTGGGGTAACGAAACTTAATATCTTATCTTAAGGCGGCGAGCGCAATGTGATGCAATGTATACTTGATTAACTAGCGCCATGTTATAGTAGGCGTATCAGTTACCATCAGGTAAATATTCAGCTCAATCTTCGCTTTATTATATAAAAAAAATATTCCCTGTTTATATCGTCCACAATTTTGCCGCTTTTTCAGTATTCCTGTGCTCCAGCTGACAAAACCTTAAGGACCGGGTATTCTGACCGTATTCCCTATCTAGAGATTTACTTACCATTGTATATAAAAAAATGTTAATAGGTAAATTATGGTTTTACTATCGCATCCGATTTTCATACAATATTTAAAAATATATTAGACAACTTATTCAATGATATCCGCAGACGTAACGTCTACTGATAGTGTAGTTACAGATACAGACGCAATAGTAAACGATCTAGACAACTAGCAAGATTACAACTAATAGTTAAGCTATCATAAGTTGTATTAAAAACTAAATTTTACAGATTCCACTTTTTTTTAAAACCTTGCAGCTAGGTATACAAAAGGAGGGCTTAATGCCTGTTGGTATTCTCTACCAGGCAACCTTCGGTGAGGTGAGATGTGGTAGGTGATAACTACTGACTTAAACTATACTGGCAATAGTAGCAACATATATATTTATATATATAGATAAAACATATATACATATATTATATATATATAATAGTAAGATGTCTGTTTCTGCTTAAAGTATTCCCGGATCCTTTTTTTAAAGAGACATTTTGAGGAAATATTTCAAATCTCTTCGGGTAAGCAGTTCTAGAGTAGTGCAGCCTGAATTGTAAATGATTTTCCATGGAACTCAGAGGCGTGAGAACAGAGATCTTATTCAGGATAGAAGGTAGTAGGTATTTATCGTGGGTAGAAAAGAAATTTTGGAATTTATCTTTGAGATAAGAAGGATACGTTTAATATAAAAAATTAAGGATTAAAACAAGAAACCTGTTTTTTATTCACTTAAGCAACGAGAAGAAATGATCTGATTACAACGTGGTGCTAGTTGGATTGAAATATACTGCACCATATTGCACTTGTCGCCTAGGACAAGATATTGACACTCATTACCCAAGCAATTGCTAAAGCTACAGCGCCCTTCAAACCGGATTATAGTAATGATTCCCAACTAAGATTTGGCGGCAGGAGTGGGCGCTGCGGTGATACCTAGACGTACGTAAAATATATTTAATTAATCAAAGTATGCACCGTTGTTATCTATGCACTTTTGTCATCTCATAGGTAGTTCATTGATACCTTTACTAAAAGAAACCATGGCGGCGAGAATCAATAAACTCTTTAAAGGCGGTTTGGACTGACGCATCGGAGTTGAATTTTTTTCCTTATAAGAAGTTGTCCAAATTCCCGAAAAAGTGGTGATCTGTTGTGGCAAGGTCCGGGGAGTACGGTGGATGTTGCTGACATTCCAATTGTAGCTCATCTAACTTAGTGGTTGTTTGTTGTGCAGTGTGTGGTGGTGGTGTTGCGTTGTCGTGAAGCAGCAGTCGCCTAGAGCGATTGACCAGTCTCGGTTGTCTAGCAGCTAGTTCTTCCTTCATGGTTTGCTGTTGCTGACAATAGATATCTGCCGTAATCGTTTGGACAGATTTTAGAAAGCTGTAGTGAACGACACCGGCGCTAGTCCACCAAACATTCACAAGTAACTTTTTTGAATCAATTTTCGTTTAGGGCAGGATTTGGTTGGGTCTCCAAGGCTCAGCCATTACGACGAGCGCTTCCGATTATCGTATAGTATTCACTTTTCATCACAAGTAATGATTCGATTTAAAATCCCTTCATCATTGTGTCGGTTGAGCAAAGTAACACAGCAGCAGCAGTCGGCGCGTGTTCGCAAGTTCGATTCACTCAATGCACGAGGTACCCATCGTTCAAGTTTTTTTTCTTTCCGGATTTGCTTCAAGTGGATTAATGCAGTTTTGTCACTTACCCTGAAGCCTGCAGCTATCTCTGAAGTTTTTTGTGATGGATCCGCTTCCACAATAGCCTTTAATTCTTCATTTTTCATTTTGGTCTCCGGCCATCCACAGGGTTTGTTCTGAAGGTCGAAATTTCCAGAACGAAAACGTTGAAACCAAAAACGTACCGTGCTCTCTTTTACGACACCAGCACCGTACACATCAGTAATCCTTCGAGCTGTTTCTGCAGCACTGGTACTGGTGCCACGGTAGAGCTCGTACTCGTAAATATACCGATATTTCATGTTTTCCATTGCGCGATAATAAGCGACGCCAAAAAAAAAGGGAGAAAAAAACAAATGAATGACTGTTTTCAAAACTCAAATGTACCAGCTAAATGAATTTATAGATTTGAATTTGGAATCCTTAACCAAAGAGGAGATATTTCAGATCAAAGTAGTCAGTACGACAAAACGCTAATTTCATATGTAAGGACGTAATATTTTGTTTCCAGAAGAAAAGCATATGTTCAAGTTACGATAAATAATTTGACTTATTTTCCACTTTTGGTCTTGATTTTCCGCTAGACCAAGACCAAGACCAATTTCACTCACTACGTATAAAAAAGCTTTAACTGTAGTATTAAGAAATAAAATAGCCCCTGGGGAAGTGGTTAGTCCATTTGGAACTTTTTGCTACGTTGCCGTAAGCACTGCCCCATTTCGAGCTGTCTTTTTTCTACAGAATACTAGGTGTTCCTTACCCTCTTCGCTGGCCGTTATATAAAATTACACCGCAAATGACTTTCTACAGCAACCGTTACTATAGCAACCGGATAAATAATAACAAATGAAAATGTTTATAAAAGTTAAATAGAAACTAATAGATGAAGGATCTATGAAATTCATAAAATAAATAACCTATAACCTACAAATCATTCCGTGACGAATGCTCACGTTCCCGGGTCGATACGTTCACTAGTTTTCAGGTGATTAGCGAATAAAGAAAACAATTTTTTTTTTTATATTTATATAGATTTTATTTTATATTTATACCATATATATCATTTTAAAATGAACCTAACTTTCAATCGCAACATTATCTTTATGTTACTAGCAACTACCTTCACTTCATTTATTTTCTTTATTCTCTATAGGCACCGATGTGGTGTTTACTTAATAATTAGATTTAATAATTAACCTGTAGTTATTGTAAAGGTTAATCTTATTCAGTTCTAAAAATCTATGGTTAGTTACCATGATGTGATTTAAGTATTTGAAGTACATCACTATTATTAATATCGCTGCTTTAATAAAAAAAAAAAAAAAACATTAGATTTCTACCCCTTTATACCAACAGTATAGTTAGAATTGAAGTTGACTTTGTGACCGCAGCCGTAAAACCGTCGCTCCGAGAGGAATCTGGAATGACGCTTCTTCCTTTATACAACCTGCCATTCCTGACGGTGCAGCCTCGAATTAGATTAGAGACAACTGAAATATTTATACGACAGCTTAAGTTACTGGAAGTACTAAGAAATCGAAATTATGTATTGCAAGATCTCTTCTGTATTTAACTGAGATTATGTTTTTCTTATTAAATATTCTACCACCGGCCCTACAGACACACCGCCGACATTCATCCCTACGTTCTTAGTACGAACAGAGAAGGATTGGAACAGTCTGCTGGCGTCAGTGTTTCCGTCCAGGTAAGGCGTAGGGATCTTTAAGAGAAGAGTGAATAGGTTACTTCTAGACTAGTGCGCTTTATCACCAAAGACTACACATCCGCTTATTACCAGGTGGGATCTAAGTCAAGCGCTGAACTAAACAATGGAAAACCTTCTTGGAAATTGATTCTAGTTAATAGAAGATAAATAATCAAAGGTTTAACTTCGTTATGAAGCTATTAGTCTTATTATCCGGTATTTTTAATGTGTTTAACAGCAGGATAAAAAAAAAACAGTGAAAAATGTAAATAAACTATAAGCAATGGGAGAAAGAGAGAGATATAGTTTTATGCGAAAAAAAGATATCGTTATAACAATTGTAGTCGAAGAATTTTTCTTTTAAACATTTATATGGATGAAATGACCGTACTTTGTCACACATTACAAAAGACCTATGTCCAGCAGTGGGTCATCGGTTGAAATGATGATGATGATGATGATATTTCATCCATCTATATACTCGTATATAGAAGATATCTAATGATCCTCATTAACTCATCATGAGATTGATTCGACCGATTTAGAGGTCAGTTACGAATGGATTTTACAAAATACCTCACCCCGTGGGAGTTGCGGGGGTGTTACGGCCAGCAAAGCCGGCGGGTAGGGGGATCCTATATTCTTTCATATTACATTTATATTGAGTCCGTAAATAGGGGTGTAAGGGGTCCCACACAAAAACTCATGAGACCAAAGCAAACCTCTCTTACTCGTGGTGTATCCTGCTAATTACCGAACGACGCTCTGACTCCCACCAACCTGCATTGGGCTAGTGTGGTGGATAATGCCCCAAATCTCCCCATATAAACCCCCACAAATAACGGCCTTTGGTGCTCGGCGATACCATAAGCTACGACTGGATACGAGCAGGGCAGGACCGATCGATGTGGAGATCTTAGGAGCAGGCATTTGTCTAGTAGAAGACATCGATCAGCTGATGACAGAAAAAAAAATCAGTAATGTCTCCAAATATTGGATACTGAAAAAAACCACCACCACGATCAGCCGATAGACGTCCACCGCTGGACATAGGCCTCGTTCAAAGATTCTCACATCGGTTGGGATTCATATGGGAGGATTTTGGCCATTACCCACGACTCTTGCCTAATGAGGGTTGATGGGATCCAGAGCCTCGTTTGATGATTAGCAGGGTGCACCATGAAGAGATGAGGTTGGCTTGGATCTCGTGAGAAAAACTACAATTGTATAATACCATTTACCTGTCTCTACGGTTTATTTTTTCAGCGTGTGGCTGCAGTTCATAAAAATGTTTCACTGTATATTTTTCTAACCGTAGCGGATGAGTGTAAAAGTGATATTGCGCAGCAGGCTTTCACGCAATATCCTGTTCAACTGTAACTCCATAAAGTCCACCACGTGAAAAAGTCGTTCGAGTTTTTGATCATAAGGATATAAGTAACGCATAACTTCTCAACAAACTAATTAACTAAAGCACACAGGCACTAGTTAGAATGTTTACACTGGACAACGCCGAAAACATCGCTTGAGGTTTGAGATGTCCGTATATACAGTCCGTATACTTCAGTCACCCTTTATAAAGGAACATAGCAATGGTTTCATGCTCAGCTTCGTAAGGTGCTGGAGTGGCGCCCACGTGCAGGTAGACGAAGTTTTGGGAGGTCTCCCATAAGGTGGATTGACGATCTGGTGAGGATCTCGGTAACCCATTGGATGCGAGCAACGCGGGACCGATCGATATGAAGATCCTTGGGGGAGACTGAGACGAGGAATGGATGTCCATTTGTGGACGTCTATCGACTGGTGATGATGATAGCTTCGATAATAGGCTCTATGAAAAACTAAGATAATATTCAACAGGGCAGTGATGCTTAGTTTCTGTTGCCGGAAGCCGTCTAAGTGTGTTAGTACAATGCTTATTTCTACCGCCAATCAATTTTCCGGGTTAAAGGGCGCTGTAGCTAGTGAAATTACTGGAGTGCTTTACTAATTGTTGGACTGAATAACTGTCCCAAAGCGAAGAGCGCAATGTGGTGCTGTATATATCATCCTAACTAGCGCTACGTTGTGGCAAGCGTGTCATTTACGAGGCAGTTGTTATGGGTAAGGGTTGCAAGGGATTCAGCCCAATATCTTACGGAGCCCAAGTCAACCTCACTTGCACGCAGTGAACCCTGCTAAACAACAGATGAGCCTCTCAGCATCTACCAACTTGCACTGGGTTAGCATGGTTGGGTTAAGACTTTTCTTTAATTACTTCTGGGTGACTGATGCCCAGCAGTGCGTTATCGGGTTGATGAGAAGAAGTATCACTCACCACCACGTGAACGTTCTGCTCGTCTCTTCGCTTTGTAGAATAAAAAAAAATTCTATACATCATTAAAGGGCTCTGATTTGAAGGATATTGTAGGTATTGAAATGTTTGTAAGCATAGCGATGTAAGATCTTTTCACGACAACTACAATATGGTATTTATAGTGTATATTGTCCGAACTACCGCCCCTGTATTATAGGCAGTATGACCATTAACCATCAGGTGAAAGTTCGTTCATTTTATTACAGAGAGAGAGAGAGAGAGAGAGATGTCTGTTGAATATTATATAAATTTTCGAATACTTAAAAGTGAATCAATGAATGGTTCCCTTCGACGACATCAACGCGTAACGTTATCGCAACAATACAAAAAGAAAACATCGTATCTCTATTTTTATTAAATTTCTTAGTATTTCAATTATCTGAACGTAAATGTAGTCTGAATTTTACTCACAATATGATATATATTCTGTTATTTTTTAGATCACATTTTGTAAATGTTTCCAGAGATAAAACATTCTTGCTTGAAATAGGACGAATTAAATACACGTTGCTTAAGTAACATGTTCGAATTTGAAGTATATCTATAGAGAGGCACTAACTAAGATATCAATGTTTATAAGTATCACACATCCGTTACATATACGGACAAAGAACATAAAGTATCGACAGCACAGTGGTGCGGGTAGCGATGGAATCGTCTGAAGTTTTCTTGAGAGGAGAATTATGTCAAAGGAAATTAACACATGCGAAATCTACGTTTCCTATTTTTCTATCTTTTAATATAGTTCTAAATACCCTATTGGCACTAACTTCGTTATAGTTTCCGACATAAAAAAAAAATCAAAATCTTACCAAAAGTTGAAAGCTTTAAAATTAATCATTCTTATTTTATCATCCCCGGGGTTTGTTTCAGTGTTTAAAAGCTAAAGTTTTAGGTTATAATTTTTCTTAATCTGATATGGTTAAATTGGATATGTAACTGGAGTAAGGAGCCTTAATATTATAAGCCCGAAGACGACGAGCTCAAAATGTGGTGATAAGTTAACAATCTAATCTGTAATTTCCAGATATTAATAACGTTTTATTAGTCTAGCAAGGAAATAAGGAAGACGCTTATTTCCTTGATATATTTTAAACTTTACAAATAATCTAACTTACACTACTTTCATCTAGATCAACATTTTTAATATGTGTACACAATCATGCAACTGATTTATTTAGAGGATCCCAATACACAAAACAATCACGGGTTAGAAATTACATTTTACTCGTAATCAAGGGTCCCGTCATGACCTCGGCGCGGACTCGCAGGTATACATGATTAGCATATTCATATGCGTTAATATAACCTTTATTTTGATATAACAAAAGTATTAAATTTACTGTTTTTGTGTAATTTTTTACTATAATAAATGGAGGTCTGTTAGATTTAAATCCTCCTTCGTAGCATTTATTTGATTGCTATTCTATATATACGTTTGTTAGTCTTAATTTAATGAATGATCTATCTATACTATGTATCTATGTAGTTCCTGTTGGTAAATATGAAACGAATTTCCAAACGTATACTGACTGTATAACAAGATTCACAAGTGAAAACGAATTCAATGCGCATGAAGTAAGAAGCTTTCCATGGTACACAGTCCTTAAGTCTAAGCATAACAATTCAGAGCGGAAGTGCATTCCGGAGTTCTTAGAGCTTTACCGCGAGGAACGAGTTTTGTTTTAACAATTTTAGTTTTGTTGTTTTAATAACAAATGTAACTGCTTTATTGTAAGCTCTGTTGCTTCTTAAAATCTGTTAAATCGAAGTTTATTAGCAGTACACTAAAAGGTTGTTCCGGGTTGAAATAGAAACTGTATCCGTTGCGCAGCTGCTATCTAGTTTCCATTCTGGGCCTTTATGTAGTAGAGTTTGAGTAATGGCATTGTTTCTTTGATTCTTCTAGTTAATTTCTAGCCGTATAATGTAAATGTAGAGCACATTTTTAATATAAATTACAGCATTCCTGTGTCTATGTGAAATTGGAGTAAAATATTAGCTGATTGAAGACTAAACAATTGGAGACGAGCAAGACGTACGATCTTATCCATTACATAATGATATAAATATTAGTTAAGCTTGCATTATAACATGTCATTTATTTTTAACATCAGACAAAAAAAATTTGAGTTTAAGTGATATTTGACTTGACCATGAGATCAACATTAAAGGTAATGTCGTAATGCATTCTACTATATATCTTAATAATATATAAATAATATCAACCCTGCTTATTACAACGAATTAGAATGATACATTGGCACCACATTGCACTCGTCGCTAAGGTACATAATGTTAAGTCGTGTTACTCCAGTAATTTAACAAGTTAACACTCTTTAAACTAGAGTACAGCAGTTTGCACACTGCTCGTTGACGGCAGAAATAGGAGCTACGATGGTACCAGTATCCAGTGTCATAGTGATACTTCGGCGGATGTCGTAACAGTGTACTGATTCATCATCATCATTAGTCCATAGATGCCCACAGCTGGATATAAGCTTTGTACCGATTATAGGCTATCAATAATAAACAGTCTACCCCTTTGCTATAATAGGGTCAGCAATTTCCGCATTTTGTAAATTCACTGTAAGAGAAAAGCGTAACGTTTATAACTTATTTAGTTAAATTTTAAAGAAATTGCTGTTAAAAATTTTAGATGAAACTTTGTTTCCGTTTAGGTTATACCTTTTAATTCTGCACCGCGTGCAGTTAATGTACGCAACGTGACTGCGCCATTTGTTTCCTTGATGCATCTGTTACAATTTGACGATATCACACATCAGTTATATTAACACGAATTTTTTCTACAACAAAAAGCTTTTAAAATAGTAGACACGGAACTAAAGACTAGTAATCATCGCTTCTAGCAAGCTCTGGAGTGGTAAATAAAAGTGTAGGAAGTTGGTCAGATGTAGAACAGAAGCGTAAGCAATGAAGTCTGTTAAGAGATCACAGATTTGGCTGTATAATCAAAAAGTTTTGCTTTTCTTTCATCATCATTAATAGTTGTATCTCTGTACGAAGGATCACCGACACATATCAGTTTCAGATTTTGTATCATTACCCTAATAATTTCATTAACGATCGCTATTTGATTCGAAACAGAATATAATTGAGCTCTTGATTTTGAATGTGGTATAAATTATATACTTCTTATTTCTTATTGATTATGTTATTTTACTAGAATTTGAAATGAAATAAACTAGACTTTTAAAATTTTTGACTTATACCACTTTCATAATCCAGGGCTCAATTATATCCATAAAAAATACTCGGTTTCAAAAACTGCCGCTGCTATGGTATCTATTTTGAAAGTTTTCCTACGGGTAAAGTAAAAATTTGAAATTAAATTATTCAAGGAGCAAGTAAATTTACACAATAGTTCAAATAATACGAAATTTTATTAACTTTGTCAAGAAGCGTAACTAACTCTATTTAACATTTTGTTAACATAAATTTAGAAGCGAATTTTAAATTAACATGAAAGACTGAAAAGATTTACAAGAAAGATGAAGAGGCGAAAAGACGAAAAAAAAGTATATTTAAAAATAAATCATGAAAAAGTACGCCAATTTATCTAAAAGTACAGAAAATAATATTCTTTATTAAAAAAATTTAAAATTTCTGATAATTCGCAATCAACCTCAATCATATCGAATAAAAACCATAACTAATTTCATACAGCTGCACAAAGAAAAACTCGTTAAACTCAAATTATCTTTTTTCCACGAGAAGGTTAAAAAGATAATTATAATATTTAAGCTTTAGTTATTATTTTTTTTATTCGATAATATTTTGTTAGTAGGTCATTCTATTAAAGTTGTTGTAAAACACGAACTCTTTATTGGACAACTGGGCGAGTTTCCCATGAACAAGTGTCCATGAATAAAGTTCGACCTGTAGGGATTACAAACGGGAAATTCCGGCGAAGTTTTTGTAATGGCCGTAATTTCATGTCAAAATGAAATGAATTTTCCGAGATTGTTTCAAGCATACTTTCAGGCACTCGAATGAAACATGCCGCGCCTCCAATTTGTTTTCGGGATTTAGAGCTCCGTGTAAATCCTAAACTTTGCAAACGTTAAAAAGAGAAATGTGAAAATGAAATTCGATAAAGACAAATTGTATGGATCTAAGATTCTTCTTCTTCTTCCTCCTCTAAGATTAATGTCTATTTTATCATAACATACACAAGTTAAATGGTTGAACATTTGAAAATTATTCCCGATTGATTCACAAACTCTTCTGACTTTCTGTCTAATGACATTTCATTAAATACGTCAATATTTTTTTCACGTCTAACCTTTATAGTGACTGTCTCCATATTTCTAAAATATTCTAGAAGATAGCTAAAGCAATCAATGTGTTTTAAAAAGTAAATATCAATGTTTAAATAGAAAACTACATTTAATAAAAAAAAATTAAACGGCAAAGGAACGAGAAAAATAAGGCGGTGTAAGAAGGAAAATGGCCGCAAGGGAAATGCTTAGTTCCTTTCATAAGTTTTTGCAACAGTTGGAAGCGCAATCGTGGTGCTATTGTAACTTGTATATTTTTATGTATACAGAATAATAACTTGCCCCGTCATGTTTATTCTGAACAAATAATTTTAATACATTTTTTTTAAATATATACAAATGTGTCCTATAATATAAACGGTCCAATAAATACGACGTTAAGCACATTGGATACAATCCAAAAAGCTTGGGAAGAACTAAAAAGTATTAAGAAGATATTACGAGTTTGTAAACATCTGTTACTTTAAACAATTCCAAAATGGTCCAGGTGAATTCCCACGGGTCCATGGGATATTTCACGGAGATCTATGTTGGCTCTAATCTTTCTTTTATATTGATATGAGTGGGACATTCAACTGATGGTAAGTGATACGCCTGTTCATAACAACGAGGCGCTTGTTAGGCTAGTATACAATGCACCACATTTCGCTGATCACCTTGTGACATAAGATGTTGAATCGCCCAGTGATTTCACTAGCTACAGCGTCCTTCAAACTGGAACGCTGTAACGTTGGCACAGTATAGTTTAGCGACAAAAATAGAGGCTGCGATGATACCTACCTAGACGGTCTCCGACAATAGAGATCTACCATCAGTAATACACATTTTTGAGGAGTTTTGCGAATATGGTAGGAAATGTACTTGCAAGGAATCCACCGGAACCAGCTAAATTTTCAAAGCGTTCCTATGAGAAAAACAGTCTGGAAATCTCTGCTTTAAACGTAGGTAAAAAAAATCTATTTTCTTGAAATAATTATAACCATTTTCATCTTATGTGACATGTGGTTAGTATACTATAGAGAGTATATATATGTATATATATTAGTATATTTCTCAAACTATGTATCGATACTAAGTAATAAGTTCTAAGTTATAAACTGTTCGTGTACAATTAAATATGTAATACAAAGCTAGATTGGAAATAAATATGGTGAGGGCTTTCATAGAAAGCCCGGAGCTTTTATTTACAAGTGTTTCTATTAAAATTCAAGGGTATACCAGCATGGCGCTGGAACCTTAATGGGAAACTGCGAGAAATAGTGGAAACATACTCCAGCAGAGTTATTGTTTTTCTTGCAGCCGTCAGCGTTTTGACGCATTTTGCGAATGACACTAACGAGAGAAAACACAGCTGGAAATTCAGCTAGCGTTTGTGATAATGAATATTCTAGTCTAGAAGAAAAAAAAAAACAAAGTATGACATGTTTCTAGTAGGTGCCTTTGGATGAAAAATACAATTTTGATGTTCAACACAGTTGTACTTATGGTTGTGATTTTCAAGAGTAGCAAGTTAATTGGGAATCTCAATTGCTTTCATAATGATCTTGATGATGTCTAACAACCGATATTTAAGAAACATTTCAAACTACCTACACTGTTTAATATCCAACTGTTCTTAATGTATTTCGCTTCTGGTGGAAGGTCTCTGGTGCCATACCATCTAGGTGGGTACGTAACGCCTATTTCCGCTGCCAAATAGTAGTGTGCAAGCATTACTGTCTTCCGGTTTGAAGGGTGCTGTAGCTAATGGAATTACTAGGGTAACGAGACGTAACATCTTATGTCTTAAGGCAACGATCACAATGTGGTGCAGCAGTAGCAGTTGTATCATCCTAATTAGCGCCATATTGTTATGGGTATGCGTATCACTTACCATCGGGTGTATGCATTGCTAATCTCGCCAAAAAATATTCTATGTATTAATCATTATCATCAGCCGATAGACGAACACTGCTGCATATTGGCCTCCTCCAAATATTCCCACATCGATCGGAAAGGGATTTGGGCCTTTTCCCACCACACTGGCCCAATGCGAGTCGGTGGAAGAAAGAGCTTCGTTTGTTGTTAAGAAAGTTGTACCACGAGCAGATGAGGTTTACTTGGTACACGCGAGTTGTTGTGTGTGAGATAATTTTTTTATAAAACCCTTTAAAATATCTCGTTAAGAAGAAATTGGAATGAAATACATATATTTGTGGGGTATAAGGGGTCCAGGACAATAACTCATAGGACCTACACCAGTCTGACCTGGTCGTGGTGTACCCTGCTAATCAACAAGCGAGGCTCTAGCTCCCGCCAAGCAGCATTGGGTGAGCGCGGTAGGAAATGGCTCTGATACACATATATTAACCCACACAAACACCAGGCCCTGGTGCCCGGCGCTACCGAGGGCCATGCTGACCGTGACATTGGGGGGGGTGACGAAACCAGAACGCGTAGTACCGATAGATGTAGAAATCTTTTGGGGGAGACCTATGTCCAGCTGTGGACGTCTATCGGCTGATGTTGGGATAATGATGACATATATTCGTATCACCAGCAGTGGACGTTCATAGGTAGAGATGATGATGATGTTTATCTACAATCCATACGGGCTATTACTTTTTTGTTATTATAAATAATTTTCACTGTACACATTAAAACGAATATATCATGTTTATTAAAAATAAATTTAATGGATTTTATACAGTTGTTTGAATTATTATTATAGTTTTTTAATGAACTGTAACCACCATTGCAATGGCAGTAATAAGCGAAATGCTACTATACTATACCTATACAGGTACCAATAAAAACCATCATAATGATGATGAAATTTTTTTTAAGGTTAATTTTAACATGAGCACAATTTTTTATGTAATTAGGCGTCGAGACGAGCGGGTCATTCATCAGGTGGTAAGTGATACGCCCGCCCATAACGTGGCGTTAGTTAAGATAGTATGCACTGCACCACATTGCGCTCGTCGCATGAGACATAAGATGTTGAGTCTCGTTACTTAAGTAATTTAGCCAGTGAGCTACAACGCCATTAAATCCGGAACACAGTAATGTTTGCACTGTTTGTCGCCAGCAATAGACGCTGCGTGGGCCTTTCCTAGATGATCTATGACAACAGAGACCTACCACCAGTAACAATGCAGTAAAATGAATATTATAAAGAATTTCATCCTGGTAGCTTAACAAGCTTAAAGTGAAATTTCTTAAATATTTCAGCATCGTATAATGTGTTAAATTACCTGCCCAGATTCACGGCACTGGTTAACTTCCATAGTCTAAATAGCGCAGACTCGGTCATTATAGAAATTTAGAAGCGAGGCTTCTAGAAAATTCCACACGGACGATTATGCAATCTGCTTCGTTCCTTACGACGAGGGAATACTTCAATTTTGAAAATTTGCGAATAAAATCATTTTCATCTATTATTAACTTGAATTTTTATAAAAACAGAGACCTTATAAGTTCCTATGACATAAGTTATGAACTCCTCGATCGATTTCCAGAGCCACAGATCCTGTTTCGATTGCAGTCAGACATTCATCAAGCTGTTGATAATCACAGGTTGCTGTTGATATTACGTGATCTCCAGTCCAAGATCTTCCTACACTCTTACTCCATCAACTGTCCAATTTTCAAATAGTAAAATAATCTTTTTTTAAAACAAATATTTCATAGTGCTGCTCTTGTTAACAAGAATAAGACGCTAGTCATAATATTCACATAATAGATTCCCTCGATCGCCTAGAGTAGTTTAACAGAAATCCTTGTTACCTCAGTAATTTCGCTAGCTACTACTCTTCTTGCCTATCATTCAAACTGATATGCCATTAGGCCAAAATCTCGAAATACCCCAACAATTTATTAGCAAATGATAGGTCTTCTTATCAGCAATGTACCATTTGCAAATCTACAACAATCATTATTAACTTAATGTAATTAATGCATTTTTCTGCTGCATTTATTCATTCTGCTTTTTATAGTTTTTGTTTCTTATTTAATTGTTTATTAACAATTATTACACCACTATTATTGTCATCAATATTTCTCTTTGACATTTCTGGTTGACTTGCAAGTACAGTAACAATACAGTTCATCAACATGTTATCCTTCTTGATAAGTCATCATGAGCCGATAGATGTCCAGTGCTGGACATAGGCCTCACACAAAGAACGAACATTCGCTGCCTGCATCCAGCGGCTTCCGGCGAACTTCATTTGTATTGGTTCACACAGGGGCGATGTAGGCCATTTGCCACCTTTTACACCCCTTTTTGAGTATTTATACAATTTTCATTATGTTCCATCAGCTACTTTGAAAGATGCTGTAACTATCTCAAAGTAACGAGCGCGACTTGATTCTGATTAAACAACTACCGCCTCGTTGTTTTCTTTCGGCAATTAACCCGCCTCCTTTAGGAAGGGATTTCGACTACTCATTAGCGAGTATTTGTATTCGACACGCTTTGTATGGGCATTGGGAAACGCAATATGTACCGATTACAGAGAAAGCTGCAATTCTTTCATTGAATTTATTTCCTGTGTAATCAGTCGCCTTTTACGTCACGACGAATTTACGGACATTACGACAAGGAGATACGAAATCGCACTCTTCCATAGTTATTTATAGTAGATCATTATTTATCTTATGTTGTCTATTCATTTATTTATATATATATATATAATATACTAATTATATTAACAGTCATATAACGTCCACAAGTGAGCACAAACGTCCCTCAAGGATCTCCACTGCAATCGATCCTGCGCTGTTTGCATCCAGTGGCTTTCCGCAACCTTTAAACATACTTGTATACATATATATACAAATATGTATATATGTTACGGTGAAACAGCGAAATCTGGTGAATGCCGTCATTCACCATGTACTAATGGTAAATGTTGAACATGTCCGAAATTTATATTTTTTTCTCCGTAATTCAGTCGCGATAAATTTTACGTCCAGCGCCGGCGGGGTCGCGGACAGTGCGTAAGCGTTTCCGTAACCCCGCCATCAGGCGACGAGTTGGAAGATCATGGTGGTTTTAGTCGGTGCAAGTCCGACATAACCTGTCCTTGCCCTTGCTAGGACAGGTATGCGCAGCCATTTCCCCCACGTTAATCAAAAAAAAAAAAATTACCTAACAACCACTCGCCTCTTTGTCGGCTCCTCTCTTTTTGACCTCCACCAGAGCACATCTCTGATTGTTGACATACATCGGTGAGGGCCCGAATGTACAAGAATGTGAACCAGTAAATGTCAATATTCTCTGATTTCGGTCTTTCACGGTAACATATATATATACAAGAATATTTAATATATATAACATAAGAATAAGAACTGTGCTCCAGCTCCACAATCTGTGGCAAGGAAATAACGTAATAGAAAATTCTGTATAATAATCTAAAATTGCAAGCGTCAAGGGTTGAATATAAAATCAGTTCGTAGTTAGAATACCGTCAATTGGATATTCTCTAGGCACAGAGCCTTGACGCTCTACGGAGCAGTTCTTTGTGAACGAATCATATTTTTTTTTACTTTATTGCTATGAATGAACTAAATTTACGGATGACAGGAAGTCAACTGAAGTGTGATTATTTTTTCCTATTGATATAGTTTATTTTTTATTAATGATGGTACTTTTGTTACCGTATTAGCGTTCGCTTACTTGGGTAAAATTACCTAAAAAAGTTCTTTTTTATCTTTCACTATCAGGGTAGATGCGGTGTCACGTACTTCTAACGCCAAGTAGTGAGTTGTACGCAAACGTTACAACGTTTTAGTTTAAACAGAGTTGAAGCCAGTGTAATTGCTGAAGTTTTAATATCTTAGGTCTCAAACCGATTAGAACAATGTGGTGCTGAATAAATAAAAAACTAATACCATTGTTATGAGGATACATCAATTACCAACAGATGAACGTGCAGCATCTTTTAAGCTATAACTTATTTCTGTAAAAACAGAGGTTAAAAGAGTACTATGTTATAAAAAAGTTTTATATTTACAGATTTTGAAGATGTAAGGGGTTCCGCCTAACATGTTACGGAGCCCAAGACAACTTTACCTACGCGCGGTGCTCCCTGCTGAGTAACAGACGAGGCCCTGACCACGCACCAACCCGCACTGGGCTAGCGTGGTGGGTTACTGCCCCATTTTTCTACTCAACGAACTCCAATAACTATATGGAGATCTTTGGAGGAAGCCTATGTCCAGCAGTCAGCAGGTCTGTCGGCCGATAATGAAAATCATGATAACGATTAACAGTTTTTGAAATACTTATAAATTGATAATTATAACTAATATTTAAATCAAGCTTTAAAGTACTTTACATCTCTCTTCTATATCAGATAACGTAATCAGCTCTAAACATATTTTTTTAAACTTTATCAGTTTATTGTCCAGTGATAATTATGTTATACTTGACTTGTATCATAGTTCGCATCAGACACAAGCATTTTTAAACCTAAATATCCGGTTTAAGGTTAGCACAAGCATCCTATGCAATAGTTAAGACATCTCATCTCAGAATATAACAAGGTGTATTTATAATCAAAGCTATTTGTCGGAAATAATATTCTAAACTTAGATTAACTGATTTAAAAAGAAGGCTTTAGGAATTAATCTGTATATTTTTTTTCTGTATTGTCTTATTGAAGAAATGGATTAAAATACTTAACTTTAAATAGTTAACATATCTAAGATTCATCAATATTTAATTAAAGTTTGATCCTGTGTGAATTGGACGATCTGTCTTCAAAAGGTCTAAATAGATCTTAATCAGATAATTTTAAAAATATAAAGAATCAAGGAAACGGGCGAGTGTTTTATCTACGTGTTTGCATAGTCCTTGTTCCTTTGTCATCGATTGAGAAGAATACGGAATGTAGAAGTTAAGAGGATATTAATTTAAAATTAACACACAACAAGTTAACAACAACGATCACACAGATTGATATGTTCAAAGAAACGAAAAATCGTTTGATACAAGCCCCTGCGCGATCGCGATATATAATAATAATTTCCATTACAATAAGGATCGAAGTCGAACCTTCAAAGCTGCTCGCAAAAAGTAATTTCCTACATCCTTGAAATCTTCAGAATTTCAATTTGACACAATTTACATGATAACAACATTGAGTTTATTCACTCGGCAACACCAGAGGATAATTTATGTATTTAATGATGAATTTTTTGTGGGATCCAAAGAGGAAGTAATCCATTTAAGCGTAAAATTAACTTTCAGTTATTTTCTTTATTCTATGAAGACAGAAGAGCGAGAGGTGCACTTGATGGTAAATGATACCCACTACATAATGGCGGCAATGGTAGTTAGAATGATATACCCAGCACCGAGCTGTCTTATCGCATTAAGACATAAGATCTTGAACATCATGACCGCAGTAATTTCACTAAGTACAACGACCTTCTTTACGGGAAACAATAACGTTAACGCACACCCTCAAAGCCCAAGTACCAGAGGACTCTAATAGTCGCCTTGTTCGACAGCCAGGGAATACCTTAGACCTATTCTTAATAGCCCTAAACTGCAGAGCTGGCGGTGATACCTACCTAGACGGTATCCAGCAACAGAGATCTACCAATAACACTATAGATATCAGCCCTTTTGTTTCGGGCTAGTAAAAATAGGATTAAGGTAAGTCCTGCCTGACGTAGAACTTCTATTGTTAAGTCTACTGCGACGAAAAGTCTACTGGGAGGAAAAATATACTGTGAGGAATAGTCTACTGTGAGGAATAGTCTACTGTGAGGAATAGTCTAATGTGAGGAATAGTCTACTGTGAGGAATAGTCTATTGTGAAGAAAAGTCTACTGTGAGGAAAAGATTACTGGGAGGAAAAATCTACTGCCAGTAAAAGTTTACTGGAAGAAAAACACTACTGCGAGGAAAAGTTTACTGGGAGGAAAAGTTAACTGGGAGTAAAAGTTTATTGGGAAGAAAAGTTTACTTGGTGGAAAAGTTAACTGAGAGGAAAAGTTTACTGGGAAGAAAAGTTTACTGGTTGGAAAAATCTACTGCTAGGATAAGTTTACTAGGAGGAAAAGTTAACTGCGGGGAAAGTTTACTGGGTGGAAAAGTATTACTGGGAGGAAAAGGTTACTGGGAGGAAAAGTTTACTAGGAGGAAAAACCTACTGCGAGGAAAAGTTTACTGGGAGGAAAAGTTTACTGGGTGAAAAAATCTACTGCTAGGAAAAGTTTACTGGGAGGAAAACTTTACTGAGAATGAAAGTTTACTGGGAGGAAAAACCTACTGCGGGGAAAAGTTTACTGGGAGGAAAACTTTACTGAGAGTGAAAGTTTACTGGGAGGAAAAACCTACTGCGGGAAAAGTTTACTGGGTGGAAAAGTTTACTGCGAGGTAAAGTTTACTGGGAGGAAAAACCTACTGCGAGGAAAAGTTAACTGGGAGGAAAAGTTAACTGGGAAGAAAAGTTTACTGGGAGGAAAACCTACTGCGAGTGAATGTTTACTGCGAGGAAAAGTTAACTGCCGGGAAAAGTTTACTGCGAGGAAAAGCCTACTGTGAGGAAAAGTCTACTGCGAGGAAAAGTCTATTGCGAGGAAAAGTCTATTGCGAGGAAAAGCCTACTGTGAGGAAAAGTCTACTGTGAGGAAAAGTAATAATATATATATAATATATATATATATATAATAAAAAATAATATATATATATAATAAAAACTGCGGAGATAATCTCATAAGATTCGACGCTGCGCTAGCCCTTAATTTGACTCTTTTTTATTGTTTCCTAACAGTTTGATATTTCATGGTACTTATTTTTATTACATTTGTTTTTTTTTTCTAAATTTTAGAATTTTTATGTTCTTTCCTATACCTTGTCGGTTAGGTATATAAGTTAGGTACTTATTTATGTGCTTTAAAAGAATTTTTTATAAGTAATATTTTGTTTTAAGAATAAATGAAAATCTAAGTCAAACGCCTTATTTTTTTCCGTCACGACTTTCAAAGAACCTAATTTAAAAGTTTTATACTTTAAGTGATGATTATTATTTTAATTTAATAAAACATTGATTAAACAATTATCATTACTTTAAAATTTGTGTAGAAATAAGTAAGAAATAAAATCATCGAATTCTTTTCAAAAAAATCGATAATTTTTGAAAGATATTTAAAAAATTAATAACTGCACAACCATTGTTTTTGAATGGGGTATTCCACACATAGATATATAGAATACGAGCTATACTTTAGCCCCTACAGATCTCCTACACCTTTCACCCTGTATATTGTATCTATAATCCACAGTATAACTTTAATCTTTAAGTTGTCTAAATTTGTGAACTTTAGTAACAACAGCGAAGGAAAACATCTCGAGGAAACCTGCGCATGAATTAGGATTTATTCTAAGGTGTGTGTGAAGTCACCAATCCGCATTGAGCCCTCGTGGTGACTATGGCCTACCGCCCCCATATTGAGGGTAGGCCTGTGCCCCAACAGTCAGGACGTAAATTGGCTCTTGAAAAATCTACAGTATACTTTAATTATCTAAAATCTATTTTATAGAGGAACTGCTATAAACACGTGAAACTGACTGAAGTTAATAACGGAAATCCCATTTGCTTTTAAAACCACTACCGGAGTTAAAATGTTAGTTTAGGCTATGTTATAGTTGACGTTACCCAGTTTACCTTTTTTCAACCAATATTTATATTAGAAACCGTTGACGTCGTATGAACAATGTAGGTGAGGGTAGAATAGGTTTCTTAAGATCATCACCACGTAGTATATATGTTAAAGTATAAATAACAACTACGCCGTTACTGCTGAAGGCTTTGAATTTAACTATTATATTTAATATTAGGTCCTTACATATGAAATTGGCGTTTTGTACGGGAGGAACATAAAGTCAAGTTTTTTTTTTGTAAAATATATTATCAGTACACTTATGTCATCTCATAGGTACTCGTAGTTCATTGATCCCTTTACTAAAAAAAACAATGGGGGCGAGAATCAATTAACTGTTTGAAGGCGGTTTGGACTGACGCATCGGAGTTGAATTTTTTCTCCTTATAAGAAATTTTTCAAATTCCGGAAAAAATGGTAATCTGTTGGTACAAGGTCCGGGGAGTATGGTGGATGTCGCAGATATTCCAATTGTAGCTCATCTAACTTAGTGGTTGTTTGCTGTGCAGTGTGTGGTGGTGGTGTTGCGTTGTCGTGAAGCAGCAGTGGCCTAGAGCGATTGACCAATCTCGGTTGTCTAGCAGCTAGTTCTTCATGGTTTGCAGTTGCTGACAATAGATATCTGCCGTAATCGTTTGGACAGATTTTAGAAAGCTGTAGTGAACGACTCCGGCGCTAGTCCACCAAACACTCGCAAGTAAATTTTTCTGACTCTATTTTTGTTTAGGGCAGGATTTGGCTGGATCTCCAGGGTTCAGCCATTGCGACGAGCGCTTCCGATTATCGTACAGTATCCACTTTTCATCACAAGTAATGATTCGATTTAAAATCCCTTCATCATTGTGTCGGTTGAGCAAAGTAACACAGCAACAGCAGTCGGCGCGTGTTTGCAAGTTCGATTCATTCAATGCATGAGGTACCCATCGTTCAAGTTTCTGTACTTTCCCGATTTGCTTCAAGTGGATTAATACAATTTTATCACTTACCCCAAGCCTGCAGCTAGCTCTGAAGTGCTTTGTAATGGATCCGCTTCCACGATAGCCTTTAATTCTTTATTTTCCACTTTGGTCTCCGGCCGTCCACAGGGTTGGTTCTGAAGGTCGAAATTTCCAGAACGAAAACGTTGAAACCAAAAACGTACCGTGCTTTCTTTTGCGACACCAGCGCCGTACACATCATTAATCCTTCGAGCTGTTTCTGCAGCACTGGTACTGGTGCCACGGTAGAGCTCGTACTCGTAAACATACCGATATTTCATGTTTTCCATTGCGCGGTAATAAGCGACGCCAAAAAAAAGGGAGAAAAAAACAAATGAATGACTTTTCAAAACTCAAAAGTACTCGCTAAATGAATTTATAAATTTGAATTTGGAACTCTTAACCAAAGAGGAGATATTTCAGATCAAAGTGGTCAGTAGGACAAAACGCTAATTTCATATGTATGGATAATACCAGATGTTCACCGCCCACTTTACTATACATCTCCACCAGATTTATAGTGTTTACGTCTAACAGTTTCGAGGATCTTGTGATGAGTCAATGAATCTCTGGACATGACCTATATATATATATACATATATCGGACATGATGGAAGGTGGGCATGGGATGGACGGCACGTGACCTGTCCTCCCTCACTAAACAAGAGCGCCTAATAGCTTTTGTTCGGGATTTATTCGCCGCTGAAACGGAAGTGTAAGATGGGTGGAAGTATGTGTATATGTATTTACTTTATATATAATACAACCTATGTTATCCTTTTGTATATTTAACATATATTTATATATATAACATATGTAATACTATAAATAAAATGTTTCTCTACTATTAATACGAAAATTAACTCTTGTTTTCGTTTAATCAATGAAACAACACAACAGAATATGGCGCTAGTTAGGATAGTGTACACTGCATCAATATCTTACGTCTCAAGGTGACGAGCATAAACTGCTGCTATGTATATTATGGTAACCAGCGATAGTTATCGGCAGGCGTATCATTTACCATCAGGTGAATATCTTACTCGTTCCGTCGCTTCATCAGATAAAATCGTAGTAATTTTATTAGATACAGGACTCTTCAAAAAGCAAGACAGTAATGTTTGCACACTATTGTTTGGCGGCAGTAATAGGCTCGATAGTGGTACCTACCTAGACGACCAGCAATGGGGACCTGAAACCAATACCTTAAGTGCCACAGCGCCATTTTGTGGTAAGTTACAATAGTAAGTGAAAGCAGGAAACATTTTTCTGTATATAAATTTTGTGGAGTTAGTTCTATTACTGTAATGCATTAAGTTGTAGTAAGTAATAACAAATTGGTATTTATTTATTCCACGACGAGACAAGCGGGATCTTCACCTGATGGTAAGTGATAAGCTTGCTCATAACAACGTTGCGCCAGTCGGGATAATATACACAGCATCACATGGTGCTTGTCGCGTTGAGACATGAGATGTTAAGTCTCGTTATCCCAGTAACTTCACTAGCTACAAATTCACAAAGTTTTTCTCTCACAGTAATTTTTACGCAAAGATAAACAGTAATTTGGCATGTCACTTACCATCAGGTGAACGTCTCGCTGTTCCCGTCGGTTCGTTGTATAATAAGAAAAATTGCGGTGATCGTATAATCAATGAATGAAAGCTCATGTGTATTTGATCAATTAATGAAATGAATCAACTTGAATCTATGTATAAAATTATTTACTTAGATTGCCATTCGCCAATATCTTGATTAAGTAAAGGAATCGCTTGAGGCGTACATACATAAATACGAACAAACGCGTTCAAGTGTTAACACCAACCGCTCATTAACACTCACGATCTGTAACATTTATCTAACTTAAGTATAATGTAGTACATACTTAAATTTATCTTTACATTAATCTACAAATAAAATGATAAGGATAAATAACTTGATGTTACATTAATTTATTCTCCAATGGTTACAATTCTAGTTTGCTGATGGTAGATTTTTTTTTATGCGTATAAACCAGCACTTCACTACAACCCCACCTGATGATTAGCGGCGATAGAGTTTTTGATGTTAAAGCGCACTACTCTAGAAGTAACCTTCACTCTTCACTTGAACATCCCCACATCATACCTGGAAGAAAACACTGACGTCGGTGGATCGTTACAAACCTTCCCTATTCACTTTAAAAAGTCGAAGAGATACGCTTGGTTGGATTTCGACAGCAAGGGGATGAATGCCTTCGGTATGTCTATACGAGCGATGGTAATAGAGCGGTGAAGGATTTAAATCATACAGTTCCTGGGCAGTTCCTCCAAAATGCATTCGGCTGTAGAACGAGAACCTCGCTACCCCTATTCCCGTGACTCAAGTTATTATGTTCAGTGCATACCGTCTACCACTGCTGATCCTATTTCTGCTGCCAAGCAGTAGTGTGTAAATATTACTATGGCTCGGTTTAAAGGGCAGTGTAACTCATGAAATCACCAGCGTACTTGCAGCTTGTATCTTCAGACAGCGAAATATGGTGCAGAGCAAACCGTGATTACCACCACGTTATCATTAGCACGTGTGTTTATTTATACATTACTCATATTCATACTCATCTCATAGCTTCGTTAAACAACAAAAGAAAGTTTTAATTACTGTCATTTTACACTTGTTATACTATATATACATATATGTATATATATATCTACCATCTATAGAGATATATTAATTTTTTTTAATCAAATACTTCGCCGAATATTGTCGTCAGTGTCATACTGTCTCCTAGTGAAGTACAACAGCGAAAATCTGTGTTTATATTTGTACCAAAATTAATGGTAACTAGCAATGGTAACAAATCAGTTACCGTTAAATAATATAAATAATAGATCTTATATATAATATTAACAAGACATACAGGTTTTTTTTTATAAGTTTTAGTCTCAACGAAGGCAATGAGGTAAAGCTGTTACTCTACAGTCAGTGACTTGTATCGTAACTCAACATCCTCGAATTAATAATAAAATTTCGTAATTTAATTAAACGATACTATCCGTATGCACTCAGGGAAATGAGATATTTTGTTAGGATGCTGCACAGTACTTCGAAAATCAACTTCTTATTTCTAAAGTACATTGTAATGGGGAAAGATTTGTTCTTGTTTCGATGAGTTGCAGCTGCGGTAGACAGTGGTGAAGTAAGCAGTGCGATGATGACCAAACCAACATTATTGAGGGAAAATATCTTCACTAATAATTGAGTTTATTGTAATAAACATCTGTAAAGAAAATCTTATTCGAGAGCAGGAAGAACGTTTAATCTGACGAAATTGAGAAATATTTTTGTAGCATGCCTTATTGTATGCCGTAAAAGGAATTTAATTTGAAGCAATCTTGTGGATATAAAACTCGTCGGTACAATGTTGATTGATATTCTTTTTTTTTATTAACAAAGGAATCGTATTAAACTGAATAAAACGTCAGGGCTAAAGATAAACCCTATTAAAGTATATTATTTTGTTATTCTTAAAACTTAAACATGTTAATTTTATCTCTTAGGGCTTATCGTCAAATAATAGTATACTGTGGATACAACACAAACTAAGATTAAGCAAGTCTTCTATAAATCATTATCAGATTGACATTCGCTGCTGGACATCGACATCTTTCAAAGATTACCACAGTAATCGGGTAGGGATTCATATGTGCAGTTTGAGTCATTACCCACCACGGTGGTCCAATGAGAATTGGTGGGATCCAGAGCCTCGTTGTTATTAATGTATACCACAAGAAGGTGAGGTTGGCTTGGGTCCCGTGAGTTGTTGCGGGAGCTCTTACACTCTTATAAATAAATATCTTCAAAGATAATACACTCGAGAGCAAAGAACACGGGTCACTTAAAAAAAACGTATAAATCTCGGAAACTAAGAACGCTAGCTTAATGAAATAAATTGTGTTTAGTAGACAATTAAATACTACTTAAATTAAGGTATTAAAACTTTTTGGTTACCGCAAGGCTATGTTATAAAAAAAACAAATTTGAAAAAGGGAGACTTTCGAAGATGGAACTACGAAACTACTATTTATTATTCAACCTGTAATCATGCCGCTTACAACTGAAGAATGCACCAGAACCCTCACAATGTTGGAAACCGGCAGAAGTCAGTGCTATACATCCAGGACTGTCGGTGTGACGCTATCAAAAGTACAAAGATTTCTCCGACTTTACGAGGAAACTAGCTCTAGCCCACGTAGACCAGGAACAGGCAGAGCTAGGTGTACCACAGCACGAGAAGATCGATACTTGGTGAACACCATGCTTCGTAATCGCTTTTTCACAGGAACTGAACTTAAAAATCAGTTTCGACGCCTCGGAGGAAATAATCCAAGCGCATGGACAGTAAGACGACTACTTGCCGAAGTTAACTTGAAACAACTTAGACCTGCAAATGGCTCTAAACTGAAGCGTGGTGATTGTATCTCGAGACTAAGATATGCGCAGAACTATTTAAATTGGACTATTGAAGATTAGTCGAAAGTTATGTTCTTCGACGAATCAAAATGTATGCTCTACCAGCACGATGGAAGACACAGAGTGTAAGACCTGGGGAAAGATCCAAGTAAGCACGGTGGGTCTGTACCTGTGTGGGCCGGAATTTTATCTGAGGGTCGCACAGAACTGGTGTTCATAGAAAACGGCTCTTTAACTAGCGTAAGATATGTGGAAGAAATTTTCAATGAACACGTTGGTCCATTTATGGTCAATTTGGGGGAGGATGCTATTTATATGGACGATGATGCCCGACCTTATACAGGTTTCATTGCGAATGACTACCTACGAGAGATGAACGTTACTGGTATGGAGTTGCTAGCACGCAGCCTGGATATCAACCCTATCGAGCATACAAGGACATGGGGCGAGCTAAGGAGGTGCGAAAATCAACGAAACCCTCCTCAGAGCTCAAAATTACTTTCACAGAGGAATGGAAGAATATTTACCAAAATCGTATAAGAAACTTGGTGTACAGCATGTCAAACCTCGTAAACGTAGTAACGGAAGCGGAAACGCGAGGAGGCAATACAAAGTATTAAAATTCAAGAAAATCACATTGTTGCACAAAAAATCGTTTCCTATTTTTGTTTTAAGGCGACATCAGCAATTTTTTTTTTCTTTATGTAATTTTTATAAATAAAATTTAGTGATTTATAAATTTTATTACTTTCATTTAAGGGGTATTATATTGTCTATTAAGCACCGGTTATCTTATTAAGCTAACCTTCTTAGTTTCCAAGATTTATAGGTTTACTTAGGTGACCTGCATGATCTCGAGTATATAGGAAGTGATTAATGCAGATTTTAAATATATATATATATTAATATAGGTAGAACTATATTGCACTAATATATATAATATGTCTCGTTATTCGTTATCGTTATACATATAGGTGGCGCAAAAATAACCTTCCGATGTTTTTTGGCTGCAATTAAAAAAAAATATGAAAAACTTTGATTCTTCTTGTGGATTATTTTTATTAGGTTTTTATATTTTTTTACATCAAGGCAAAATTTATAGCATTTTCTGATATGAGGATTACTTTTGCGCCACCCTATATATCTATGAGATGTTCCCCTAGCGCTGGTTAGGATGACACACAGCATCAGACTGTCGTCGTCTTCTTAAGACTTGAGATATTCAGTCTCGTTACCGCAGTAATTTCACTAGCTATATCGCCATTAAAATTGGAACAAAGTAATGTTTGCACACTGCTGTTTGATGACAGAAATTAGAACTGCGGTGGTGATTACCTCGACGGTCTCCGGCAATAGAGACTTACCGCCAAAGTCTTGTGTAACCGTTACTGTCTTCCGGTTGGAAGGGCGCTGTAGCTAGTGAAATTACAAGGGTAAAAAGGCTTTTGCTTTGTAGTCTCAGGCTATTAAGAATAAGACTAAGGTAAGCCCTGCATGTCGTAGAAGACGACTAAGAGTGTTTGTGGGCTTTGAAGGTAGGGGCTTCCTTATCCACTAAGCGAGCCAGGGATGAAAGACAAGTACGAGGTGGTCTACTAGTTGTCGTACCAAAACGAGGATGTCGAGGCTACAGCTCTTTCTGGGACGTGCTTTAGGCGTAATAGCGGGAGACACCCGTACGTTCTGTAGGAGATACCGGGGCCTCTCGGAATGCACTGAAGATGACCACGGAAGAGGTTTTAGTGAGTAAAAATCCGCTGTGCCTTCCCACCAGAAACAGGATATCTTTTTTAGAAGATCTCCATCCCTCTTTCCGATCCCAAAAAAATGGTTAAAAAGAGTTAAAACCTTATGTCTTAGGTGATGAGCATGTAGTCCAGTGTATCACAATGCGATGAGCGTTTCGCTCGCCCGCTCAAGAAGAATGTAGCCAAGGAATCGTATCGGAAACTTTTCAAGGTTAGACGCCACGAAGGCGGCTAAGTAAATGTACAGTGAATAGGAAAGTTCGACTTTCGTCCATAATACAAAAGAGGCCTTATCTTTTCGGTGAATAAAAAAAAATCGCGAACACAACAGATCCATTGCGGAAACAAGGCCGTAAAGCGGCTTGATTTCACGTCTCAGCGCTTTTATGCTTGTTTTTGGTCGGTTAACTCTCTTCAGCGAAACCGTTTTATCAAGACCACAGCATTATATTGTTTGGTTTATGAAATAGTGAGAGGGGTGTCGAGTTAATAAGGGTTCATGGAAGCTTTCGCTTAAGCTGTTACATTGGGACTTTAGCTTACATATTTTTGAAGTAATTTAAAGAAAAAACATTTTCATCTACTTAATTCTTTTTTTTTTGGGCTTATATCTCTTAATGACATGTCAGATACATTGACTCCAAACAACAACAACGCAAAATTTTTTATGTGACTAAAAAACTTATATCCTCTCAATGAACTGCAACAAAAGACGGCCCCAAGTCTCCGGCGGGATCGTTGACCGTGCTGATCGTAACGGAGGATCGACTGATGTGGAGATCATTGAGAGAGGCCTAAGTCCAGCAGTGGACGTCTGTCGGCTGATAACGAAAAACTTATGATGATAAGTCAAAAATATCTCGTGCTGCATCAGATTTTGGTTCACAGAACGTATGCGCAAGGCGCCCAAGTTTAGTGTTGTTGCTATGGTTACGCATCAACACCAAAAATCTTCTTTAAAATACCATTAGTTCTATTAGTATGTAAATTTTGAACTTGTCATGGCTGGATACGAGAGTTCTGAGTACAGGCGCCGTGTGGTCATCCTCGTAGTGTTCCATACGATACATTTCGGAGAGTGCAATGCAATTACATGATACAATTTCACCATCCCCTTTTCACCACCGGATGACCTGACGCACGGCGATTCACTATCCTTATGTCCTAAACATCCCAAGTATGCAACATAGGGTTTTAACACCCCCTTTTCGATGATAATAACAAAACAGTGGTGTATCAAAAAATAAATAATGATAAAACTGTTACTAGGTTAGTGCGCTTTATCACCACATCACTACTTAATGCCAGATAGGAGCTCAAGTTTCATGATCATCATCATCAGTCGATAGATGCCCACTGCCGGTAGACGTAATGTTAGGAGGCCTCCCACAAGATGGACTGAAGATCTGGTGCAAAGTGCGGGTATCCACTGGATGCGAGCAACACGGGACTGATCGATGTGGAGATCTTTAGGGGAGGCTTATTGTCCAGTAGTTTAAGTTTATCGAAAATTCTGTTAAGGTACATTTCATATTTTTATTGCACTGAAAGAAAACTTATTGGTGGTCGTGGTGGTAGGTCTCTGCAGCCGGAGAGCGTCTAGGTAGTCACCACCGCAGCGCCTACAGCAGCCGACAAGCAGTCGTGAGCAAAGATTACTGTAATGTGATTTGAAAGACGCTGTAGCTAGTGGTATTACTGGGGTAACGATACTTACCATCTTCTCATGGTGACGAGCACAATGTGGGTAGGCGTAAGACTTACTATCAGGTGAACGTCTCCATCGTCTCGTTGCTTTGTAGAATGAACAACTGCAGCTAAAGTATCATTTAACCTCATATATAAGAAAAAGTTATTACATATGTAAAACAGTAAAGGTAAGGGTTGATTCCATTAAAATAGTTTAATAAGTACGCCGCAGCTGATTTTCCTCGGACCCGTGAATCATGAAAATTTGGTCCATACATTTGGCGGAGCAATTTTATTGTAGACTGTTACATTGAAATATGGAACCGCAATACACCACACGGCAATTGGAAATGCCGGACAGGTGCTACATCAAAGGACCTGCATCATCTAATATACAGTTACATTTTATTTATATAAAGACTAAAAAAAAAAACGCTGGCAGCGACTGGGTTCAAACAGCGCAAGACCGTGCTTTGTGGAACACATTATAAGAGACCTATGTCCAGCAGTGGACGTTCATCGGTTGAAATGATGATGATGAATATCGCTAGTATTTATTCACAACGTAACACAGTAATGTTTGCGCATTACTGTTTCATCATCATCATCATCAGCCGGTAGACGTCCACTGCTGGATATAGGCCTTGTTCATAGATCTCCACATTGAAGAGTTCATTGAGAGGAATTCGGCCTTAGCCCACCACGCTGGCCCAGTGCGGGCTCACGGGTGGTTAGAGCCTCGTCTGTTATTCAGCTGGTTGCACCGCGTGCAGGTGAAGTTGACTTGGGGTCCGTAGGATATTGTGTGGAACCCCTTACACCCCTTACAGTTCCCAGCCCTCTTTGCTGGTCGTAGCACTACCACCACTCCTTTGGGAAAGGAATTTTGTAAAATTTTAGCTGATATATAAGCGGCGAAAGGAATATACCTACCAGATTTATGGTTCCTGTCCTGTCTCCAGGCCTTTAGGTTCCAGAGACATAGTGATGGGTTTCTACATACGTAAACATCTCTGATATATATTGATAATGATATTGCTCTCATCGTAGACTGTAATCATGAAAGAAATAAACCTCAGGCTTGTTAATTTACTTCAGCAAAAGGAATGTTGCTAAGAGATTGAGGAAACTATTCCCAGTCTTCAGCTACTCTTTTCGACAGACAGTGACAGATCTTTTGCTAATGCCAAGGGATGATAAAATTCATAACGATTATAAAGTATTTGTGATAATAATAAAAAATCTTAAAAAATATAGTCTTTAGTGCTCCACTACTTATTTGATAAAAACTCGTGTAAATAAGACGTCATCTCGCGGAGCTATGATATCCAGCTTGTGGATATCGGATTCGAACCCCGAGTTCCTCGAAGCTATCAAAGCTGTCAATAAAGTTAACAATAAACCGACAGTACTAACTTCATCTTAAAAAAAAAACGCGTTAATTTGAATACGAGGAATTCGAGCGGTAATACGAAAATGTGGAAATGCTAAGTGAGAAGCGTCATCAAATACCTTTGTTTGGAAACAGTGATACTAAGGAAGTGTATGCTGACTTGGTGTAAACAAATACTTGTAACTCAGTATTATATAACTATTAAAAGCTAACAATAACAAAAAACATATTTATTAAGGGAATTGTGGTGGTGGAAATTGATTTGTTTTATATATAACTCGGTTAACTGGTTTTAACCCCCACTAAGCTTCAGCTTGCTTTAAGACATCACAGAGATAATTTTTTCTAAGAATAATAAACTTGATGGATATGTAACAAGACACACCTGGTCATCATGGTGGATATATCGTCTTGTCTCTTAACTTTAGAGAGGTCTTCTAGAAAATGAAGAGTTCCATCACAGTAACCTAAAGGAGGCTGTTCACATAGTGAAATAAAACTTTGCGTTTGTTTTGTATGCGTTTATAAATGGAATATAAATATAAATAACAATAGAAAAAATATGAGAGTATCAAACCATGTGATTTAGTACAAATCAATATACGTAAACAACAACAACAAAAAAGAAATAATAAACAAAGTAAATGACGTCATTAAGATTATATTCATATTTCCCTCACATTGATTTCTCCTGTAACAAAGAAAGTTAAGCGTTTTAACAATAAGTTCAAAACGTTATTTTCTCACAAAGAACGGAAGTGTTGCCCGGACGTATGCACTCTACAAACAAGTATCACAATAAAGTAGAAAACCTATTCTTAAAGTTGTATTCCCGAGTATCGAGCAGCTTCCGGTATAAATTTCACGTTCACTTTAAGACGGCGGGACAGTTTGCGCGAGCTTAAAATGTGTTGCGTGAAATGTAAAGTTGTTTCCGGCGCTTACTGTGAATAAAATATTTTATAAAGATAAATATATATATAATATAATACCTGTAGGTATATTATATATTCTTTTTTTTTAAGTGAAGGAAATGCTTTCGTGTACCTGCCTTCGCGGGAAGCAAGGATAGGTGATGTCAGACTTAAAACGACTAAAGCCCAAACGATGTTCCACCGTCGTATATAATAATCTAATTATCTAAGACTAAGTAATCTCTTAAAGGTCACTTGATTATCGTATCGTATACTTTTCGCAGTAGTGATAGCTTAGGAACTATTTCCTATGGTTCAATTAACGCTAATACATAATACTTATTAATCATTTAACAGCATTAATCGAAATGTATTATTCTATATAAAACACAAATAATATTAAGTAAAACGTATGTTACAAAAATACAAACAAGTAAGTTAAGTAAGTTGAATGATAATAGAAATATATTATTTATAATTTTTTTATTCAATTAAGTGATGAAACGAGAGGATCACTTATCATCGGGATATTCATCTGATGATAAGTGATCGCCTATAATAATGTTGCTAGTTAAAATGGTTGCTTGAGTTGTAATATGTTGAGTTTTATTACACCAGTAATTCCATTAATTACAGCGCCCTTTAAATCGGATTACAGTAAAAAAATATATTACTAAAAAAAACCAGCAATGAAACACAAAATCAAAAACAGCTGATGCTCGGATCAACGAACGCCCGGTCGCGCAATCTAAATGCTCCGTGGCCCTATGCAATAAGGTTCAAATTGAAACCAAATACATCTCGAGTTCCCGCCGCGCCCGTGCGTGCCTTGATCCGAGCATCAGCTGTTTTTGATTTTGTTTCATTGCTGGTTTTTTTTTAGTAAAGTAATGTATTTTTTTATGTAACCATCGTTTCATTTAGCTGTACTAATATGATGGAGAGTAAATAATTCTAATAAAACGTTGTAAAAATATCATTTTTTTTTTAATTAGGATCGATTTTTTTTCCGTCCCATCATCAAAAGTGTCATTAGCACTACCGTCTGTCTTCGTTTTCGGAAGCGGTCTCCTAAAACCCAGAATAGAACCAGCTGTTCCTCACCCACTTTGGTGGCCATAATATAGAAACAGATTTGAAATTTACACGTGAAATTTGTAAGAAATATTCCCGCCCGACGGCAGTCCTACACTTTCCGGGCCTCTTCTTGTTATTTGTACCCCTACAACCCCATTTGGGGGTAACATTTCGTAAAACCCGCTTCCCAGTTGACCTACACTCGGCAAAAGGAATACTCCTACCAAATTTCAAGTCTGTAGGCCTTATGGTATCAGAAATCGTGATGAATCTCTACATGGGTGGATATATATATATATATAACCTATCTGAAGGCTAAAATTTAAACCGAAAATCTTTCCTGCTCGTAAGTAAAATAAAAAAAGTCGTAAATACTTAGCTATGAAAATATATGAGGCTTAAAGAGGAAAACGCGCGGAAGAGCCGTAAGCTGATGACAAAACATGCTATAACTCTTAACGAGATTGTTGTATTTCTTTGGTTCCGAAGAAATTCAACATACATGTTTACTTTCCAGTAAAATCCTACTGTACAATCCTTTATCTTTACTACATTATTTACTGGACACATATATATATATATATATACATAAAGAGAAAAAGAAATTGTGCAAGCTTCACCTCATAAGAGTTTTCTTTCATCAACTGTACTGGCGGTAGGTCTCTATTTCCCGAGACTGTCTAGGTACCACTGTAACTCTTATTAATGCCAGCAAAGAGTAGTGTGCAAACATTATTGTTTTCCGGTTTGTAGGGTGCTGTAGCTAGTAAAATACTGCGGTAGCGAGACTTAATAAATAACAAAGCAATGACGATGACGTGATGCTTTGTATATTATCCTAACTAGCACTCCATTGTAATATACAGGTGTATCACTTACAATCAGGTGTACGTCTCGCTTATCTTACCGCTTAGTGACATAAAAAAAAATATTAAATTTGTGAAAGTAAGAGAATGAAAGGTAAAAACCGGATGTGTATATAACCTTCAGAATGTTGCAACCAGTACAGAAAGAGTAGATATATCTATGTATACATGTTGAAAAACGTTGAGATACTAAGAAAATACTAGAAAATAATATGTTATAAATAATATAGTACATAGATAATTATTCAAGTATATGATCAATGACAATGATATACTTATTACATATAATCTGAAGAAGATTTAAGTTACTTATTACGAACATGCTCTAAGAACTTTGTATGTAGGAGGATATTTTGATATCTTTTACATAACACCGACAATACATAACTATACATATAACATACAATAGTACTGTATGTTAGTATATAAAGTAACAAAGTACATGTCATTGTTCATTGAGTAGCGGTATTTCTTTCATCTTGTCAGTTTTAATATAACATGCCCTTGGGTATTTCATTTCTTTCAGTCTCCCCCTCGTATGCCCGTCCCATTATTGAGCGAAATTACCGATGTACTCCCGTTAACGATATAAAGCAAGGAATTTAAGCAATATTCTCTTACAGATGATACAGCAGACTTTAGCCATATTTCTCTTCATAATGTTCAGATCTGTATTATGTATAAGATATCAAGAGCGACATTGTTAAGCAACGCTTAACATTTACCATAAATTGAACATAATATTATCCCAAGCGGGATGTGTACAAGAATATCTCCATCCCCACTCCACTTTCGACTAATATACGAATATTTTTGTTTGGCTCCACAAAGCGATGAGATGAGTGACACGTTCACCTGTTTGTAAGTGATATGCCTGCTCATAACAACGCGGCGCTAGTTAAGACATTACACACTACATCACGTTGTTTTGATCGCTTTGAGACGTAAAATATCAATTTTCGTTACCCCAGTAATTTTACATATGAGGCCGTTCAAAGTGGAACACAGTAACATTTGCACACTGGTGTTTGGCGGTATCAAGAGGAACTGCGGTACCTACCTAGACAGTCTTCGGAACAGAGACCTGCCATCAGTGTGTGAATAAATCTAGAGGAAGAGTAAACGAAAGAGAAAAACGATTAAGAAGAGAATAGCCGGACCTTTTCTAAGACTATTTTACCAAGATACTGTGCTGGTCAACTCGAATACTCTTTTCAGTGTGGCGTCTCCAGCAGTGGAAGGTGGAAGTCTATAACCTGCTGATTAAATGATCATCATCATCAATTTTTAAAGGAGTGTAAGGGGTCCCGCACAACAACTCACGGGATTCAAGCCAACCCCACTTCCTCGTGGTGCACCCTGCTAATCAACAAACGAGGTTCTGGCTTCCAACAATACGCATTGGGCCAGCGTGGTGGGAAATGGCCCACATCCCTCCATATGAATCTTTACAAACGTCGACCCCTAGTGCCCAGCGTTACCGAAGGTCATGCTGACTATAAGGTCGCGGGAAGCCGCTGGATGCGGGCAGTGCACTACCGATCTATGTGGAAATCTTTGGCTGAGGCCTTATGTCCAGCAGTGGACGTCTATCGGTTGATGATGATGATTATTTTAACCGATGAACGTCCACTGGTCATAGGTCTTTTGTAATATGTTTCTGAAAGCTCGCTGTTTGAGTCAAGTAGCTTTTAACTGAAAAAAAGTGGATTAAATGATGTGATAATAAAATGTCTTACTTTGTGTTTGTCCACTTTGTGAATTAGGAGACTCCGGAGCCCCTCCTAACGGAGAGGGAGACCACCGAGAGGGTATTGATAAGTATAAACCTTACATAAAAGGTCATGTGACATTTCCAGTTACTACTCACATGAATGGTTAAGACAACGGGTTTACTCTCAGAAGCATCTTCAAAGAAGATTTCCGCCCAAATAAAAACGAAAATTCAATTTGGAAAACTTAACTTAAAAACTTAAATTATTTAAACTTAGTACTATATTAATAATTTGATATATACTTATTGAGTTCTACTTGAATATTATTTTCATACCTGTACATTTAGATTTCTAGTAAACATGTTAAGTATTTCTTTTAAAACTAATATATTATTTAGATATTATTAATAAATTTGTTAAAACAGTCCTTAATTATTATTATTTGTTTTAAATATATATTAAATTATGATTATTACATAAAATTAGCAACAATAACGACATTGATACTGTTTGTAGGTCTCTGTTGCTGTAGACAGTCTGAGTAGGTACCACCGCAGCTCATATTGCAGCTGACAAACAGTGATGCGTAAACATTACTGCGTTCCGGTTTTAAGGGCGCTGTAGCCAGTGAAATTACTGAGGTAACGAGACATAACATCTTATGTCTTAAGCGACGAGCACAGTGTGGTGCCACGTTGTTATCAGCGGGTGTATTATTAACCTTCAGGTTAACGTCCCGCTCGTTAAATAAAAAAAAAATGTTTTTTAGAAAGTGTTAATGTTATCGATGAAGACGTTAAATAAGATTATAAAAGACCATTATAATTCATCAATATATTCTTTATTATAAAAAAAAACTTATCACCAATAGTTTACACACATGTATAACAATTTTACGATAATTAAACCACAGTCAACTTAAGCACCGATATTCTAACATGGTTATCAGTTATATTAATATACGATTAAGTTGAAATATATTTATAAAAAAAAAGTATTAGCACAGTAACATACTGAAAAGTTTAAAATTATATTTTATTTACTTATTACATACTTTATTTATTCTCGCTTAGACTAAGGCACGAAACTGAAAGTATAGATACAAAAAACGTATGTACTTATGTTATTTTTACATATTAACATTATTATTTTGACATAGAGATATGGTACATCTTTGGTAAAGGGATATGTTGTATGTCTACACATATATATATATATATATATATATGTTTATTAACCTTCCCATCAAGAACATATGAACTACAATGAAAACATGAAAATATGTCATCCTTAGGATGGCCAACAATCTAACTCAATATTTCTACCTTCTTGTGCTAAGAAAACTTTCATTAAAAAGCTTCATTGATAAAGCTTTTAATGTAGAACCTTCTGGTATATGATAAATAATATAAAGAAGAAGGAGTAATAGAGTTGAGAAATGATTAAGCGCTTTAAACAAATTTCTAATTAAACACAATATGAGACAAATTTTATTGAAGGGTACTGGTGGTAGGTCTCTGTGGCTGGAGACCGTCAAGGTAGTTACCATCGCAACCTATTGGAGCCGACAAACAGTAGTGTGCTAATGTTACTGCGTACTAGTTTGATGGATGTTATAGTTAATGTAATTACTGGGGTAATGAGACTCAACATCCTCTCTCAAAGCGACGAGGTGCTGGTGCTGTATATATCATATTAACTAGCGCCACTTCCTATGGGCATGCGTATCACTTATCATTAGGTGAACGTGTCGCTTGTTTTATCAATATGAATAAAAAAAAATCTTTAAATAATTGTGAAATTTCGCATCCCACAAATACAAAATTTCGAGTTAAATCGCTTTTATTCTAAGGGTGCGATATATACAATATATATTTACTTATATAAACATTTGTTATAACTACACATTAACTAGATTATAAAGCCTGACAACTTAGGTTTTTATTTGTTACCTTGTTAACTCTTAAGAGAAATAGAGAAAGCATAAATATTAGAATATATAAATATCAAAGTTATGTATGAGAAGAGATATATACTCATTATCTAAATACCATCATCCAAACGAAGGCATAAACATACATATCACAAATGTGTGATAACAAAATAGTATAACGCTGGACTTAATAAACTTAATGTAAATAAATAAGTTCTCTATAAGACAATATAGTAATATGTTTTAACATAAAGTTTAATATACCTCTGTTTCTGTATTCTCTTCTACAGTGCCTTAAGTTATCATGGAATATTCTAGAAACAAGTGCAGATACATTGAAAGATATGACACAAAGATATTTATAGTTTCATTGTGATATGTACAATTCATTGAAATCTTAAACACTACGCAGAGTGCCTAACCGTAACTATAATAGATAAATGATCGAGAGAACAAAATAAATAATGGATATTAATAAGCATAGAATGATTTTTTAATCGATCATATACGTAGCTGGCGTCATATCGATAGAGCCACGCGAGAGCTTCCGGGAAGTTCGTTAAGAAAGCAACATCTAGCAAGAATAATAAATTTGGAGGATTAGAGACATCCGACTCGCGCTTGGCAAGCGTGGTTGGTAAGCCTTGATCGATTCCTCGTGAGGAAGCACTAAGTGATATTGGAAACATAATATCCCGTAAGCTTCGTGTATTTACATATTAACACAAACATACTACGTTACTATGAGAAGATCAAATATATCTTAGTGTACTATTTACAATCCCAATTTAGCTGACATTCCTCGTAAATCGGGGGATCCTTGGACGGTATCCTACATAGGGGTAAGTAACGTCGATAAATAAAGATCCAATCATCGGTATATCATTCAACGGAAGGCCCACCTTCAAGGTTAACTCGATTACTAACCGGCACTTTTAACCTATCACCGAACGACACGACAGGTGATGAGATGAACAGATACGCTCAATACATTTGCTGTTATGACATTATTTATACTAAGTATTTTTTTTTATTTATATGTACAATATCTGTTACTTGTGGTGAAATAAAAACCATTTCCGTTTTCTATAGTTTATCAACAGCAAAAAAATTTAGACACCTGCTTCAACGTAATGATTGATCAGACTGGGAAACATTTATCATCATCTTCATCAGTCAACTACTACTCCTTATAAAGATTTCTTTTTCCTCTGCTCTTCGCAGTTCGTGGTCTCGATTATCGTCTGATCCTCGACCCAACTTGTGGAGGGTCTTCCAGCTACGTCTACTGGCGGCTGATACTCAAGGACCTATTATTATTAATAACAAATAGAGTACTTATAATAACTCTAATATATATTTCTGTTAATATGAAATGAGATATTTTGACAAAAGAAAGTCTGTTTTAAGTTATTCAAGTTACATGAAATTTATGTTTAGCTATTTTCTTTATATTTATTTCTTAAATTTTCATTGAAATTACTTTTCCGTTAAGCTGAAGAAACGAAGATTGAAAGGCTGAAAAATTTTTTGATTACTTCCGCCGCTGTTTCAGTTTTTTTTAAGTTTTACGTGTAACTTGTTCCCCATGTTTAAAATTCTTGCGTTTTTTCTTCGTCATCCTCAGCCTTTCGTTCTGCTGCACTCTGCCTTACCTAGCTAGGTCATCTTACGTCACCACATGTAACCGAAACGAGTATAGATGTGACGAGGAGGCCGATGTAGCTGGATGTAGACTTGACACCGCTTTGTAGCTCAGCTAAACTGGATCCTGTGTAATTGAAAATTATAAAGAACTTTTTTTATAGCTAGTAGTGAAACACATCATCACATTGCATCCGTCGCCGAGACATGAGATGTTGTGCAGTCACACCAGTAATTTCACTAGCTACAACGCCAATCAAACCGGACAGCGGTATTGTTTCGACACTACTGTACAGCGGCAGTAATAGGAGCGAGGAGATCTATCAACAGTCCTTATAACCGATGAAGATGTGATATATCTAATTTTTTTTTATATTGTTTTTCAAAGCTTTACCTTATCTTATTATTTACAATATATTCACTACTAATTTATATAAATTTTTTCTAATTTTTTTTTTCTTTTTTTTTAAAAGGAGTGATAGTTTGCAGGAAGGTCGTATTGTTATTGCGATTTAAAGAAGCGATGGTTTGATTCCCACTGAAAATGAGCTTCCGGTGAAGTAAGAGGTTTTAAGCGACTTGGATTTAAACGATTATTTAATGGATATTATATTACTGGATATAATATTTCTTTATATTATAACTACCCTTTAAAATTTATATATAATCTATGTGATATTAGTCAATATGGGGTTTACACTCGAAGCACTGATAAATGTGATATGAAAATTACGTTTCTCAAGACTCGCTAAGCAAGCAAGAATAAAAAAAAATTTACTTCGATTATATTTCTTTACAGGAATTCGTAGAAAGCAATCCAAAGTATATTGATTTACGTAATTGAAGGTTCAGCTGAAAAAACCGGGAATTGAGAAATTAATAACTTTCTACATCGGATTATTTGTGAGGGAAACGTTTACTGGCGGTAGGTCTCCGATGCTGGAGACCGCCGAACTAGTAGTAGCTACAGTACTGTGCAAACATCATTGTGTTCCGGTTTGAAGGATGCTGTATATGGGGTAACGAGGCTTAACATCTTATGTCTCAAGGCGACGAGCGCAATGTGGTGCTGTAAATACCATCTTAACTAGTATCAGTGCCGCTCGTTTTTTCGCTTAATTACATAAAAAAAAAATATAAAGGCTTTGTTTTATTGTTATCGTATTTAGTTCCTAGTCGTGCAATGAGACCTATCTGCTATGACTGGACTCTTGAAACTGAGATTTGGCGATCGGAATTTCGATCCTCAGCTATTCCATTTAATTTCTTCCCCTGTTGACAAAGTGCTAGTTTTCCAGGAATTATGCCCTCAAGAATGAGGAGCTCTCATGGGAACTGATAAAGGGATCTTCTTTGATCGGGTCCGAAAAATGCAACCTTTCTTCGTATCACGATTATCATCAGCCTACGTTTGCAGTTACCTCTTTCAATACTTTCTTCTTTGGGGACAAACTGCTTCCACGGAATCTTAAACATTCAATGGAATCCTCGCATCTCAAATACTTGCATTTGACGACAACATTATGGAAGGATGGAAAATGGTGGTGATGGTAAATAATCTCATTCAAAATAACTCTCAGCAAATCCAAACAACATAACACTTGAAACTAAAGGTTGACACTGTGGTGGTATCCACTGTAACTCCACTAATTTCACTAGCTACAACGCTTTCCTTACTGCAACACGGTAACAGCACACTACTGTTAACGGTCATTACCATCAGTAAATATCTTGCAGATAGAGTAAACCGTTCTCTGTACGTTAATAAATAAGTACAAGTATGTTACTTTCCCTCGCTGCTTAAGAATGGATGAGATAATGGAACCGTACAATTACAGTTTTATTGTGCTCAGCTCCAGCGCTGTTATTTCCACTTTGCAAAACTACACTTACATTAAGTGTAGTTTTAGTAAAATGCTTACAGTACATAAAACCTCTACATCTTACGAGTAGAATGGTAGCTACAGCCTTTAATACGGGACCAGGTTAACTTCTCATCGGGAAGAGGGAACCACGCTGTTTATTAACTTATATAAACAGCTTTTCTAGATTCCGGAAGATTTTCACGACATGCCCATCTAAATTACTTTCTAATATATATACATATATATATATATATATATATATATATATATATATATATATATATAACAGCTGAAATACAGCATTGCTATTATAGCATGCGATTAGCTATACACCATACATTCTGAATGACTTATTTGGTGCCGGAATCGAACCAGGGTCCTTTTGCACACCAAATAACAGAGCAATCGGTCATCCGCTTAGTGGTTACTACAAGTAGATAACGTAACAAATATACTGACCTTGTAATACGTGTACCCTTGCGAAGGTCTTCATTATAATCGGTGCTTCTAAGGAACAGGTGTAGTTGCCCGCATCTTCCATTTTCAGACGAGCCACCTTTCGAAATAAAAAATTATATTCACATAAATCTTGACATATATATATATATATATATATATATAAACATAAAAATTATGCAATAAATAAATATATTACAATAATATTTCTTATACCTACCAACCCGCATTGGTCCACGGTGGTGGGAAAGGACCTAATCCTCCCATATTAACCTCTCTATATACGACGGCTCCTAGTGCCCGGCGGTACCGGAGGCCATGCTGACTGTATGTGTACATCTTTGGGGGAAGCCTGTGTCCAGCAGTGGACCTCTATCGGCTGATGATCAATATATCTTATAAGATTTATCCTTATAATGTGATGAAAGGACAATTCAGATTCTTGAGAAGTACTGACGCCGAATAAAATAAATAACCTTTAAACTGCTCTCACCGGAAACTCTTGTTCAAATTTTTTTTATTCAATTAAACAACGACTGGGACGTTCACCTGATGGTAGGTGATACTCCTGTCCACAACAAAGTGGCGCTAGTCAGTATGATATATACTGAACCAGATTACGCTCGTCACCTGAGACATACGATGTTGAGTCTCATTACCCCAGTAATTACACTAGCTGACTGTTTTGGGGACAGAAATGAGAGCTGCAGTGGTACTTATCCGGACGATCTTTGGCAACAGAAACCTACCACCTGTCAACTGGTGGGATTGAACCCACACCTCGTCCGTACCCTGACTGACGACTTCGATGGACTACAATGAAATTATGACCTGAACATAAACATATATAAGAACAGCGGTATAACATAATTAGTTCTATCTTTCCTACTCTCTTCTTTTCCTTTCTATTTATTTATCTACTATTGACTACAATTGAGGTAGTCTCATCAGGAATTTCATTCCGGTTCGTTCATATATTTGAGAAAGGTTGGCTTTGCAATTTTATGATTAGTATTGCCAACTTTAGCGGAAGCTGTTATATTAATAAAAGGTTAGTTAGTTATTTTTAGATGAGCGAGTTATTCTCCTCGTCTACAGTTAATGTTGTCTTTAATCAAAATTTTCACCTAGTTTTTTTTTAATACCCTCACAGACATTATTTCGTCTGCTGTAGCATTTAACTGTATACACAAGCTCTGCATCATCCACTACTGGACATAGGCCTGCCCCAAAGATTTCCACATACAGTCAGCATGGCCTCCAGTACTGCGGGGTACTAGGGGCTGTCGTATATAAAGGTTCACATGGGGGGACTTGGACCATTTTCCACCGCGCTGGCCCAATGCGAATTGGCGGGAGCCAGAGTCTCGTTTGCTGATTAGCAGGTAGCACCACAAGGTGAGGTTGACTTGGATGGCGTGAGTTGTAGTGCGGTACTCCTCACACCTCTCTGCTACCATATAATATTTCAAATCCTCTCCACTCTAAGGTTAGATGAAAGAGAACTCTATTAGAGTTAAGCTCGCTTCTGTTTGTTGTAAGATAGACATGGTTTCTTCGTGTGTATACAAATATAATAAATAAATAAAAATAAACATAATAAAGTAATCTAACACTATTAATATAAGAAGAAGGTTGTAAGTAATAAATAGCAGAACTGAGTTAGTAACAAAACGGTGAACACCCGAGAAGGTCGTCTCTATTAAATCGCTATCTTTGTCTTCATAAATAACTGTACTCTTGTGTAATACTACCTTAACAGTGGGAGGAAATATTTAAGTCCCCCACTTACACTTTACTCCGGAAATATATTGTGGTAATTTAGTGAGCGGCGGTAGTATTACACAGCCTAGACCAGTGGTACTCAAACATTGAACCCGACCTATAGGTACATCCCGAGTCCGTATCCAGCGTCTGCTGGGATTTTCAAATGCTTTACTTCTTCACCTACCTACCTCGACTTCATCTATCAAGACTTTTGTAAGTAAGTGGTATCGTCGGGAATTTAGCATGTTAGCGCATCGCTAAGTGAAAAAGTTTGAGAGCCGTTGACTTAGACGACACGGGAACCGCTTGGCGCCGCTGATAGCGGGCAAGTTGTACTTTTAAACACTTACAAATGTCTCTGAATTAATGCACGTTCATTTTAATTAATCACCCAGTGTTTTTATCACCCGAGGATATGAGATGATATTCAACAACCTTCACCTGATGATAAATTAAGAGAATTTTAAGAGGAAAAGTTTCATCTTAATTTTCAAGGCTAAATAAATATATTTGGTCCAAAAAGAGTATTTATATTATGTTGTTATTTATTTCTCCACTTCCCCTTTCTTATGACACATTCTCATCATCATCCCTTTCCTCACTACTATTTATTTTTTTTTATTTATGAAGCGGCGAGACCAGCAGAACGTTCGCCTGCACATATAACGTGGCGCTGGTTAGAAATGGGTAAACTGCTCCACATTGCGCTCGTCGCCTTCTTTAGCTACAGTCCCTTTCAAACCGGAACACAGTAATATCTGCACAGTACTGTTTGGCGGCCGATAAAGGCGCTGCTGTGTTACTTATCCAAACGGCCTCCAGCAACAGAGACCTATCACCAGTAAAACACTTCCTCATCAACTCTGTAATCGTATGCTTACAATTGGGTTAGTATTGCTTTGTGTGTCCGTATAGAAAAACAACAATTTCTGTTGTTGAAAAACCCGAAACTAGGTTAAATAGAGTCAACGGTGGCCGCTTTATAATTTAGATGTATGGGTGTGGTTTTGTAATATGGGGTAGAGGGAGGGGAATGACGCAATTACGTGTACGTGTAATTTGTATACCGACGTTTGTTCTGCGAAGGGTTTTAATATGGCCGCGTATGTTTGACGACCTCGCGACACAACACAGCAGCTAGGGGCTAAAAACAAATAACCCCCATTTATCGTTTTATTTAATTATAATAATAAACATCGCTATTTATATATAGGATGTAATAATAATACATACACAGCAAAAATCAGAATTCAATTTCTACGTATATAATGAATAGAATATATTTCAAAACCTTTTATAGTTCACTGACTGTACCCCGACTGCTTTCCTACCTATACTCACCACTTTTGGGGGTAATATTTCATAAAATCCATTCTAACCTGACCTATACTCCATCAAAGAAATATTCCTAGCTAATATTAAGTCTCTAAGTCTTATAACTCCAGAGATATCACGATATATTTTCTTCTTATACCCTGAATGGTGAATATGAAACTCTTGAAATTTTAACTTTAACTCCACTAACTTAACTATCCTAGTTTAGACTGTTAATAATATCTCAAAGATAGTATTTTGTAACCAGAAATCTACAGTTTTCATGACTGTGATCATCAAGTCAATATACTACTTAAAAGCAAGCAGTTTTGAAAGGGAATAATAGTAATATATTAGACTGGAATAAAAACTGCATGGAGTAGTAAGAGCAAAAGAAGATTCAAGGGTGTCGTACTAATAAATTAATAAGTAGGTAATGGATTACATACCTGAAGGTGTGATGTCATTGTGGGGTGATCAGTTTCTATCAAGACACCGCCTCTTATCTCATCTAGAGGTATTGGTCTATCACCTCTATACCAATGCAATTCCGGTGGCACATCTCCAGGATTCAAATGCAGTACCATACATTTTAAGGACAAAGTTTCGCCGCTCTCTAAGAAGGCTTCTTTTATCATTTTCATTTCCGGCTCTGCAAATAAACACTACTGAATATCTCAATTAAACGCTTCACGTATTTACGATTAAAGAAAAGAGTCAAGTAAATTATTTTCAGGAAAAATAATCGTGTAAATATGAAAATATAGAAGAAAAGCGAACCATGTTATGTTGTTTTTTCTTCGCTGCCCAACTAGCAAGGCTTTCCGCTAGTTAAGTTAAAAAAAAGTACTAAAGTCGTTTTACATATCATGGACAATGGCGCGGGGTTCATTAAGTAATTAGTATAGTGAGACCTTGCCATGGTCCTAATTACAGGAGGGGATCATTATTGCGAACGTATTGTTTCCGGTTTTGAAATTCTACAGTGTTATAAAAAAATTAAGGGCAATGTGAGAAACCACAGGATCTAAGTACAACAGCTTTCGAGAACATACGATAGCCAAGATTGACCTGGTGAATGGATTAGACTCTCCCCTTGTTAACCAAAGAACCATTTTGTGGACTTTCTGTCTGTCTGGTTGTATTCCTCCGTAGTTGGAGTCACTACATTTAGTTTGGATATATACTCAACGGGAAACACTTTTGTCTGATGTTATTGGGTAAGTATTACTGCAACCATGTGTACTGTGACTCTAGATTTGGAAGTCAAATTGAACCAGGGTCTCCTGTGTTACAAGTAAAACTGCTAGCAGCTGGCAGCCGTGGAGTTGGTTAAATGTTATAACTTACTATGAACAATCAATTTGAACCTCTTCAACATAGGCGGGTGCGTTGATACATGACAACAGTATATCCCTGAATCCTGTTCTTTCGCGTTTGATAGGTACAGCCTCCAGGTCTCACCGGCCACGTCGACCTGGTACCTTTGTTAAAGAAAGAAATAAGACTAATAAACATATTAAGTCTTTAAAAAAAAAACTATAAAAACACATGGCTCTGTGACTCTTAACCAAGACAGCAAGCCTTTGCAAGTGCACCGGAGGCGGAAGCATCAATTTCTGATATTTCCGCTCCTTTGATAATTCCGCAAATAGAAATTGTTACTTCCGCTCACTTTTCACTCAAGCCTATAAATATATTAATGCACTAGACCTATCTCAAAATGCTATATTTAAATGTACTCGAAACATCTTTATAATTCTACAACATTTATATCCTTTTTCCTTTTTTGAAGCTTTGGCGTAGACAATACCTTTAGGCTTTAGAACACCCTTAGGCTTTAAGATTATATGAAAGTATAATACATTTTTCGCAGGATTTCGTAAAGATTTCTCATGAAAAAATTACTCCAGAATTTTAAAGAAACACATCTCTCTAACTCTTAATAGTCTTATTCTCTTTAGTTAAATAATCATGTTATGTTGTTCTTCGCTAATTAAATCATTAACAAGTTTGTTTCCAACAAATACACCCGGTTTTAGAGGATTTCCATCCGGATACCGGTACATTATAAATTAACAATAAACTTTTAATTAAATAAACGAATACATCCGTCTTAATTAGTACATAATCATTAACAGTTTATACCTTTAGCAACTTTTAAGATGTATACATAAGGTCTTAATTTTCCAATTTCTGGACCACTGGATCTTGAATCACAAGAAGAGTCAAGGCTATTTATCCACCATGCTGACCAAACAGATTGGTGGATTCTATTATTGTAGTCCAAGTAATAAGTTCATCGGTAACTGATGCGTTCAGCGTAAGAGTAGACTTACCATCCTAAATTATATATATATATATATATATATATATATGTATCTTTATTAATTAAAACCCCAAGTTCATTATATTTTATATGAAAAACTTAAAGGTTTCATATCTGTTTGTAATTAGGTCATCGTTATAAACAGCCCCCGGCAGTCCACTGCTGGGCGTAGGCTTCTCCCAAGTTGTCTTTGGCTAATTAAAAATTAAGTAAACTTAATCAAGTCTGAAACTAATTTATCATAATCTAGATAGATAATATAAATTTGTTTCCGTTTTAAAGGTAAATGCGATCACGATTTTTTTGGATATATTTAATGTCGACTGTTCATATTTCATCATCTGAAGACTACAGGAAGTGAGCTTGAATCATCAAGTCGTTATACCCTGAGCGCTCTACAACCACTCCAACGTACGTTTAGGAATAATTCATGTGATACGGAAAATACATAAATACTAGGTATATCTTTACACAAAATATCATCCATTGTTCACTTGTCGATCGAAAATAAGGCTTTTGTCTCAGTAATAGCCCCGGTAAAGCCGCACAGCGTCTCGAAACAATGCCTGGATATTAATATACACCTCGTCACTCCCTCTCGTCCGGGATGAAGCTGCCAAGAATTCCAATATCAAGAAATAGGACGTTACCCCCACAATATCAGCTATATCATTGCGAGTACGCCGTCTTTATAATTTAACTGAAAGAAATTACCTGTTATCAGCTGTGTAGGTGTTGAGGTTCAGCGTGAGTAATTCCAAGTTCTCATTATCGGAAACCTTAATCCACGAGACCTGTATTGGAAAAGTAAATTACCAGACATACAATTTTTTTAATATTACGCCTGTTACGTGTAATTACTAAGTAAATTTTGTTTATTTTTTATTATGCGTTATAACTGTTTCTATAATATTTAGACCCTTACTTAACAAATTTTAAGCTTCATCAGCCAAAAAGCTTAGTGGGAAATAAATGTCATCAGATATTGAAAGTTCTAAAGATACATAGAATTGAATTTTCCTTCCGCCGCTCTTATCACCAACCCGCATTGGGTCAGCGTGGTGGGAAATGGCCCAAATCACCCCCATATGAACCCTTACAAGCAATTAAAGGTCGCGAGAAGCCGCTGGAGGCTGGCAGCGCAGGACCGATCATTGTAGAGATCTTTGGGGGAGGTCTATGTCCAGCAGTGGACGTCTATCGGCTGATGATGATGATAATGCATGTTCCTGTGTCTATCTTTCAGCGATTGGATTTTTTTATTTAATATTTATTGATATCTCGTATAATATACTTGGTGCAAATATTGGTAACAGAGAACCCTGGATGTAGTTCTATGTTGCCGAAGACAGTACAGACAAGTGTCACTACTACACTAACTAAGCATATATTATGTTCCTGTTTGAAGGATGATAATGAAATTATAGAATTTCTAATAAGACTCAGTAATGAAAACAATGTTACCATAAACATTGTTTAACGTCATCTTATCGTAGACGATTTATTATCTCGTTTGCGTTGTAACTTAGATAAAAAAGTTAACTTAAGGTTGAGCCATAAATATGACTTACCGTTTTATCTCTTAGAGAGGATACTTGACAGTCAAAAAGTACCGTAGCTCCGGTGTCAGCCTCTAGTAACGTATCCTCGGAGCTGACGTCTCCTTCGAAGGATGGCGCACGGAATCTGTTAACATTTGTATGCTTTCAAATACTATACAATTACTACATATACATATTTTTTTTTATTATAAATAAAATTATGGGAAATTATAATTTGTAAAACTATTGTACTTACAATAAAAAGCTGATTGTATAAGCTTTTCTATGAACTTCCCTAACTTCAAAATTGCATATAGTTAAATACTTTTACCTAGTTGCTTACTTAAGGAATAAGTTTGCTATGCCTATTAGTAAGTTTCAAAATTAACAAATCCTTTAATTAATTTAGGTTTTTTTTATAAATATTCGTCAGTACTGTTTGATATCATTTAGAAATATATACATGTACAATTTACAATTGAGGGAATGTTAAATAGAATATGTTTTAAACAGGACTTTGATCTCTGCTTGAACCTAATATAAAAATAATCTAGTTTTATAGTCCTCACAAATATCCAAGTGACTGAAAAGTTTCGAGAGTATTACCTCCCGGCAGAGCCTTATGATCAAACTTGGAGCTACATAAACAAGGATCCAGTCTTTGTGATAGAAACTTTGTGCTATATAACTCCTTGTAAGGCTTCGTCTTTTAGTAGTAGGTCTCTGTAGTCAGAAACCGTCTATTTAGAAACCAGCGCAGTGTTCCGCTTTAAAGGGGGTTGTAGCTAGTGAAATTACAGGGGTTACTAGTTAAAATTTTATGTCTCAAAGTGACGACAACAATGTGATGTTATGTATATCATCCTAATCAGTACCACGTGGTTATTAGCAAGGGTGTCATTTGCTGATAAACGTCAATGTTGTATAGAGATAGGGAAATTTTCGTTAATCTTGAGTAATATAAATCATCTCTATGATCAACTCTCACGGTACCCAAGTCAACTTCGCCTGCTCGTGGTGCAGACTGGTAATCAACAACCGAGGCTCTGGACCGCACCAACCCGCATTGGGCTAACGTGATAGGAAATTGTCCAAATACCCCCATCTGAACTTTACAAACGACTGACGGTCGCGCGAAACCCGATAGATGTAGGGATCTTTTGGGGGAAGCCTATATCCAGCAGTGGACGTCTATCGGCGGATGATGATGATCATGATGATATGCAATAATTCTTCAAATGAAAGTCTATAAAATTAAGTTAGACAGACGACAAAATGACAATTCAAAAACGTTGCGCCCGCAGAGAAATATGAATTTTTCTATATAATTTACATATGTATGAGGATAACATGTAAATTTAAGCGTTTCCTTGGAAATTGCTACATTTTTAGCGTCGCTCTGCTGCCGTTTCCTTTTGTAATTTCATTTACTCCTTGTCCAGCGGTGTCTTGCTTCTAATGTCTAGCTCAGTTATCGACACTTCTTTGTAGTTCGAGCTTAAAGTTGCTTAACTTGTGTGAAGTTACTAAACCGTTTATGGCTGTTCAACGCCATTACCGTTGGTCGGTAACAAAATATCCACCGGCGGGTTAGTTACAGCCTCTATAATGTTGTTAATGACAACTTTGAAGTACTTATCGTTACTTCATCCACACAGAGTAACACATCCGTTACTTTTAACAAAGTCCTCATCCTGTAGTATTTAGATAATTACAACTGAAGTTTGTTAGATATTGTATCAATGATATGTTTCTTGTAAAAATTTACTTTAAGTTTGATATCATCATCACGATGACCTTCAAAATGTTAAGGGAGAGATAGATAAAAGTATAACTGATAAATATCTCCAGATATTTTGTTAAGATTGATATTTCATTAAATTATAAGATACAAATACAATAATTACCCATGAAAGGTGACATTCATACATTAAGTCTTGCTTATTTTTTTGAATTCCTTTATCTCTTCACAGATCTTTCAGCGTCTTAAAAGGTAACCTCCATAAAATTTTAATGCGATATTTTAATACCTAATATTTGAAACTGAATACCGAAAAAATATAGGTAGACGTTCTGGTAAATTAGCGTGTTTTTAATGATACCATTTAACAACCAACTTGACAACATAATGTTTCTTCAGCATAAAGAAAATACTACAAAAGAGCTTGCTTTATTCTAACAGGCAGTAAAAAGCTAGACACACTTTTTATTACGTGAATATTACGTGACACAATAAACAGATAAAGACTGCGATGTCCCGATTTCAATTTCCTTACAAATTGAATATAAATGATACAGTTTGCCGCCTGCATTGCGACTCCTCAGTATACAAGAGGGAACAGGATAGAGGATGTTCACCTAAACGTATATGACTTTGATATAAATTTACATATAATTGAGGTACATGTTAGGATACTTACACGCTTCACAATGGGTTTGATGCATTGAGAAATTAGACGTTAACTTGTACCACACTAATTTTACAAGCCACATCGTCACACTATAGAAATAGGGGCTGCGGTGGTATCTACTTAGACTGTCTCCGACTGAAGAGGTCTACTAGTAAAGAGGAACCATTGTAAGGATTAGTACGGTACAAAATATCCATCACAAAAATAGTCAGATCCTGTGAAGGTTGGATTGGAAGGTTATGTAGTTCCAAGATTGATTTCGAAATTCTACCAACAGGTAATACTCTCGAAACTTTTCATAGCCCGATCAGATTTTTGTAATGTCTATATAATTAAATTATATTATCATCTCATGCAGATAATGTTGATTCGTATGGTTAACAGATTTTGTCAGTCTCCGTGGAGCAGCAGCTACCCAGGCTCTAGGGTTTGTTGTTGGCCGCATTTAGATTCACATAATAGTGAAGCTTTGCTTTTAGCAAACCAGCTATCACCCTCATATTATGAATCAGATTTTTTAATAACATTATATTCGCTGCAGTGTTTCTGCTCTCAGCATATATCAGACGACGAGTGAGCATATTCACCAGTTCCTGTTCTGAACTTCTACATCACTCCTGCTCCGGAAGGCAAGCGGTTATCCGCCACGGAGGCAGTTAAAACTTTCCACACAATTCTGTTTCCCCTTAGTGGACATAGAAACGGAGTTGTTTAGTTGGATTTCATACTTAATTAAATTTCCACCTTTGTAGGTCCCACCCTCGCAAATTGGCAGACGTGAAAGCTTTGTGCGACTTGCAGACAGATAAGTCCCGAAATGTGTAAAATAAATTAACGTACCCTAAGTGCTAAACTGTATTATCTTGTAATGTACCCCTTTCATTTACCTCAGGTAGAAAAATACACCACAGTTTACTTGCATTACATATAAATAATCAGCAGATAGACGTCCACAGCTGGACTTAGGTCTTCCCCAAAGATCTCCACATCGATAGGTCCCGCGTTGCCCTAAACGATATATGTAGATACGTAGAGATTCATTGAATCATCACAGCATCCCCAAAACCTTAAGACTCAAAATTCGGTACAGATGTTGTTTCCACCATTAAGAGGTCAGCTAAGAAAGGATTTTACAAAATTCCTTCCCTAAAGCGGGTGGGGAACATTTTTTTTCAAGATTTTATTATTGTTTTATCTTATATATTTTGTATTCTTTAGGCTGCCTCTTTTAAGTTATGCGAATTTATGATCTTTTTCTTTTTTTTAAGTTCTTTTATACGAATGAGGTATTTCGTTCGTTTATGTTAAAGTTAGTAGAAATTGCTTTTGCCGCAAAGCTTGATAATTTGTATAATACTTATTCTTGTACAAATCCATAACTTCAACTTGCTCTCTTATCGCAAACTTAAAAGATGATCACAACGAACTGTTAATTATTTATGTTGCGTGTTAAACATTTGATTTATACAAAATGACTAAACAAGATTATTTTGTGATAAAAATGTAATTATATGAACTGCTATAGCTTCACAGTTAATTGAAACAACCCCTATTTTTTTCCTTCTAGAGGAAATGATAAAAAATGTAGATTATAATGGCTAATTGGCGGTACTTATATTGCGACTGCGCATCGGAAGACGCAGTGTTGGCAGGCCTCCCTTTAAGTGGTCTGATGACCTGGTGAAGATCGTGGGAAGCAGCTGCTTGCGGACAGCGGAGGTCCGATCGATGTGGAGATCTTTGGGGGAGGCCTTTGGATGAAAAACTATGCCTAAGCAAGTTTGTACGGGTATTAGATATTTTTTTTTAATTATATAGACTAACGCTTGACTACTATTTCACCTGATGGTAAGAGGTGTTATATTCTTTGGTAAAGCGCACTAGTCTAGAAGTAGCCTAATCACTCTTCTCTTAAAAATTCCCACATCGTACCTGCACGGAAACACTGACATCGGCAAACTCTTCCAATCCTTTGCCGTTCGCGTTAAGGTCAAAGCGAAACTCTCAGTCCTGATACGTGGGATTTCGACAACGAAGAGATGAATGCCTGCGGTGCGTCTGATGGTAAAAGGGTGATGAAAAAATCGAATCATGCAGTTCTCGCGCGCACTCTTCGAAATTCATTCGGAACATCGAAAAACTTGTTATCCTACGTTGGTGACTCAGGGTAACAAGTTTGGTTTGAAAGTCCATAGTCATCGACTAATCTTCTTAAATTTAATCGGTAGCAATAACTTACCTGAGCAACTTATATATATATATATAACTTATGATTATCAACTTCATTTCATCATTCTGAACGTATTATCAACAGCAGTAAAGTTCCCATTCCTGCACAAATTACTGTCTTAAGCTTCTCCACAATTATCAGCTCTGGACCTTTGGAGCGATTAGGATCTTAACTTACCTCATTGTATTCGAGAAAGATCGATACATCTAATGAATAAACATTTTTTTTACAACAGCCAATTTTCGTGCCACTGTTGGTGCACAGGCCTACCCTCAATATGAGGGCGATTGGCCATAGCCACCACGCGGGCCCAATGCGGATTGGTGACTTCACACACACACTTCACACATGTTCAGGTTTCCTCGCGATGTTCTCCTTCACTGTTTGTATTTCGCTGTTGTTTCTAAGTTCACAAATGCACACAACTTAAATATTAAAGTCATCGGTACATGCTGAGATTCGAACCCGCGACCTTCGGAATGAAGGCCGCACACTCTAACCATTAGATCAGCGAGCTTCAAACAAACAACTTAAGCGATACTTACTTATCATGAAAATGCTTATTGCTCGTAGCGTAGGAGTCGAATATGTAGTTCAGCATCGGAGAGTCGCCTTTCCCCTTCCTAACCAACGGTCTTCTAGACTTGTTCGTCATTGATCTGATTATATTCAACGGCGTGGGCGTGGGCGTGGGCATTGTTGTTTTCTTGGTGGCGCTTGTCGTTTCAACGGGAAGCTCTACAATAGCAATAGAGAGATTAAACAATGAGAAGGGAGAATATTTAAAAGCTATTATACAAGTACTTCATCGCTGTATTGTATGAGCCAAAGCCTTTTATGTTCGTAAAATCCATTAAGTTAAGAGTGATTTTTTTTTATCCAAAGGATCAATTTAAGGATGGTGTATATGTAACTATGTCGCGATAGTTAAGATGATATAGACAGCACCACATTATACTCGACGTCTTAAGACATAGAGTGTCAAGTCTTGTTACCCAACTAAATTGATTACCTACAACGCCTTTCAAACCGGAATACATAATGTTAGTACACTATTATTCGGCAATAAAAATAGCGACGTAACGAGCGGCACGTTCACCTGATTGTAAGTGATAGACCCGCTCATGATAACATGGCGCTAGTTAGTCAGTCACCTGAGACAAGATGTCGAGTCTCGTTACTCTGGTAATTACAACTACAGCGTCCTTCAAACTGGAACAGAGTAAAGAACACTACTATTTGACGGCGGAAATAGGCGCTGCGGTGGTGACTATTTAAACTACCACCAGTAAACTTCTTATATTTTAAAATAATACTACTTCCGCTGCGATTTGTTAGGCGTAGTCTAAAATTTATATATCAAAGATAAGGGCGGGTTGTTGACCGCTTATCACCAGGTGGGCAGTGTGCCAGTCGTGAACCTACCTGTTATGTTGTACTGTGGGGCGATGGCGCTCGTGAGCACCGCCATTAGTACCACAATTCGGTGCATGCCGCCGCATCCTACCCGCTGAGCAGGCTCTCTAGATAAAGCAGATAATAATTAATGCAACCAACTTTATCTTTAATAGTGTTTAACATCGAGTTCTGTTTAACCACCGATCCAAAAGTGGAGTGTTGTATCGTATCCTTTCATACCTATATACAATGAAAATGAGTTTTCTTTGTTCGCTAATCACTTAAAAACCAGTGAACGTATCGACACGGGAACGTGAGCTTTCGACGCGGAATGATTGGTAGATGGTTATGGGCGAATTATTTTTAAAACTTCATAGATCTTTTATTATTATAGCTCTAATTAACTTTTATATACATTTTCATTTTATTTTATTTATGCGGTTGCTATAGTAACGGTTGCTATAGAAAATCATTTGCGGTCTAATTTTATATTACGGCCGGCAAAGCGGACAGGGAACAGCTAGTACATATTAAAGATTTCCACCTATGTAGAGACTCATGATGATATTTCTAGAATCGTAAAACCTGGAGATCTGTAATTTAGTAACAATATTCCTTCTGATTAGTATAGTTAAGCTAAAAATGGATTTAAAAAAAAACCTTCCTTGAAGGCAGTTGCGGGATGTTACGGACAGCAAAGCAGACAGGGAAGAAGCTAGTAGTTAATATATGATTAATATAATGTTAATTTCCGGTACAAGTTTAAAATATCTTTCCTCACTTACCAATTACTTTGGTAAGTGGAGAATACTTAAATCTCTACGTATTTATTAATTATTAAACTTGCTAACAATTGCGATATATAATAGGGAAGAAGACAATGCTTTTGTCATCTCTCTGGACTGAAAACCGTTATGGACGAAAAAAGGATAAAATGTCTTCCCGATGCGCAAATCGGTAGTACTTGCAAGGATAATACAGGAAATAAAGTAGCGGAAGTAATAGCAGCTGCGGTAGTAGCTCTCAAGACGGTCTCTGGCAATATAGATTTACGATCACAGAGTTAAAGTATCCGGGACTGGTATTTAAACCGTCATCAGCCTCATTAACACTTAAAAGCATGTGAAGTAGTTGACAAGTATTACGCATTAAACCACTATCAGAAAAGACAGACAAGTACCATAATTCTATGATCATTATCCTCATCGTCATCAGCCGATAGACATCCACAGATAGGCATAGGCCTCCTTCAAAGATTTCCACATCGATCGGCTAGGGATTCGTATGGGGGGCCATTTGGGATATTTCTCACCACGCTAGCTCGATGCGGGTTGGCGGAAGTCAGAGCCACGTTTGTTGATTATCAGGATGAACTTCGAGTAGGTGAGGTTGGCTTGGATGCCGTGAGATATTGTGCGAGTACGCTTACATCCGCCAATTTTATGATCTAACTTATCTAACATCATAGGAATGTTTTTCTAGTCTTAACGCTTTTTTTTAATAAAATACAGTCTATAGGAAATATGTAATATATATAATATAATTGATCGAGATGTGAAAAGCCGAATAAATGCAGGTTGGATGAAGTGGCGACAGGTCACTGGAACGACTTGTGATCCACGAATGCCCCTCAAACTTAAGGAACAGATCTACAAGTCGGTCGTTAGAACTGTCGTATTGTATGAATCTGACTGTTGGGCCACCAAGGGTTCGGATGAAAGGAGATTACATGTGGCCAAGATGCGAATGTTAAGATGGATGTGTGGTGTGACGAGGATGGATAAAATTAAAAATGAGTATATTAGAGGAAGCCTGAAAGTTGCGCCAGTGACAGAGAAGTTGAAGAGCAAGAGGTTAGCGTGGTACGGGCATGTTATGCGGAGGGATGACGGACATATAACAAAGAAAGTAATGAGAATGAATGTGGATGGTTGTAAGGGTAAAGGAAGACCGAAGAAAGTGTGGATGGATTGTGTGAAAGATGACATGTGTTAGAAGAGTGTGAATTTAGATATGGCGGCTGATAGAGAGATGTGGAAGAGAAGTACATACTGCGCCGATCCCACATAGAATGGGAAAAGGGCAGGAGGAAGAAGAAGAAGTCTATAGGAAATAGTTAGGTTTAAACTATATTTAATGGAAACGAACCTGTGCCTAGTCATTGAATTATGTTAATATTTATACATCCATCGACGTCAAAACGGGCCCCGAATTAATTACGTACGTTTCTAATTGAAATCGTCGATTTCGTTGTAACGCAGTCACGGAATGCGCGGAACCGGGGGCGCGGCGACACCCCAACCCAATTACTCTAATGTACTTTTTGTTTGCTAGTTTATTTAAACAGACAAAGGAAGTACATCGGGCAACACCATTAATTCACGAAGGTGCCAGCTTCAGTTAAAACCACGATCCTGTTGATTAAAGCCGTTTGACGCCTGTAATTAAAGTTGGGGCGATATTGAAATTGGTGTACGTGGGATATCCCCCTGTATAATTATAGTGTAGGAAATTAAGTTGGAAACTTTCATGGAATCATTATGCAGGAGTACATCACTAGGGAAACCAACTTGTATCAGAGAGGACGCGATTGTTCCTTTATTCCTTTTTATTCTAATTTATAGGTTATTTTTCTTTAAGAAAGATTAAATCTCAGAATGTTTTGATCATCAAATAAGTGTATGTAGATCTTTTATAAATAACTATCTAATAACAATTGAAAAATTTCTATGAAGTATAATAACTTAAGTATACGGCTTAAGTAGATAATCTATGTAAATATCCTTATGAATATTACAAGTAGTAAATTCTGTGTTTGTAACATATTCATATCCTAAGTTAGATCCTAAGTATAGATTTAGATCATCATCATCATCAGCCGATAGACGTCTGCTGCTGGACAAAAGCCTTATCTAAAGATCTCCGCGTTTGTAGAGGTTCATATGGGTTTGGGCTATTTTACAGCAAGCTGACCCAATGCGGGTTGGTGGGAAACAGACACTCGTTTGTTGATTAGCAGGATGCATCTGGGCAGGTGAGGTTGGCTAGGATCCCGTAGGTTGTGCGGGACCCCTTACACATCAATAGATAGATTTAGGTAGGATTTTAGAGAAAGAAATAAGCAACTCTAAGTCACATAAATCTTGAATTTGAGACAATAAAGCCAAAATAAACGTTTAGTATATAAGCCGCTTGTTTAAATTCCATTATTATAACAAGTCCAAGTTTAAAGTAAATATCGCATAGGAGGTCATAACTTTTGAATCTAACTAAAGCTTGGATGGTCGGCTCCACTTTCCGCATTTAGATACCGAGCGGTCCTTTATGCCTTTAACTTAACCTCGAACACTCGAATAAATTTACAGAGACAAGAGCAGTTCCGGCAGCAGCTCGACGTCGGGCCAGTCCTAACGACATTCTCATTTAGTTCGCAGAATGTGTACGTAACTTGTCGTCAGCCCGCTCGCCTCCGTAATCTCCAAACGAAGTTATCACGCAACTCCCCATCAGACTTAAAGTGGTCTAAAGTAAATTTTAATTTGGACTCGCTGTCTTCGTCGCTAGGGTCTCGGCGTTCGCAACCATGTTGAACTCCCGTGGGTATGACCCGGACCCTTTCAACTTTATTTATCGGGAACGGTACACAAGTCTCGCCGGGGGGTCTGCGCTTTGCATGACAAACCATTCTTTGCATTTTTACAAAAGTTGAGCTTTAGCTTCCATTTTCCTTGCGGACATCGCGTATTACCCTAAACCCCCGGCATAAAATTCAATATTTCATTTCCGTTACATTCATATTATCGAAGTAAAACTTTAAAGGAACTATTAATAATAATGTCGCTTGATAATATCTTCAAATCTCTCTCAAAGCATGGGCATATGACATATACTCTTGATTGGCCATGATGATATATAAACACAAGAAACATAATTAATAATTAGAAAACTAAATTTTTTCATAGGGGTAAGACTGTCGTAAATTTCTTTTGCTAGAACTCTTGTTAAGGAAGGTTATGTCGGACTTGCACCGACGAAAAATTTCACGATATTGCACAATCTAAATAGAAAGCAGTTCGAATAGAGATAGATAACCGTGAACTGGTCATCACCAAGCTGGCCAGTCTCGAGGTGCTCTACAGGATACATTTCGGAGAGTGTGCGATGGAACTACATGATACAATTTCCCTATCTCCTTTTCATCACCGAACAACCAGGCACCATTCTTATGTTGTGGACATCCACAGTTTGCGAACAAAGACATTCAGCTTCTCATTGCTCATAAGAACAGCAAAGGAGTGGAGCATCTTGCAGACGTCCGTGGTCCCGTACTAATACGACGTGGTGTCATCAAGATAAAAATAAATAGGTTGTTGCTAGGTAAGTGCGAATTACCACCTACCTAATCACTCAACATCAGGTGAATTAAACACTGAACTTATTTATCTGTAATCTACTTGACGCCAGCTTGCTCGTTCAGTATGCTTTTAAATGTAAGGGTGGTAAAATTTGAAAAATTCGAAGGGAAGGATTCGAAAGGAAATAAAGAACTTCGTGTTGCTAAGAAAACATTGAGCGATTGCGGTATGAAAGCAGTTAAACACTACGACACGTTCCTTTTACTTCACCATTAGTTTACTATCAAACAGGCAATGAAATCAAAACAAATCTAGATTTCTAACTAACGCGGTGGAAAATTGCAAAACTGGGAACATGTTGCTTGTGTATCTAAGATAACGCAATTCCACCTCGCAGACAACTGACAAACAGGAACGATAACTCAACGACGATAACGATCTCGCTCGACCCTTTTCAACTAACAACCGGAAGCGGGCATCTGCGTTTGACATATTGTTGTCAAAAGTATTTTTCTTATCGCGTCCGATGATCACAAACAGCGAGTGGAAAAATAGAGGAAAGACTACTCGGTAAACACTCCATCAGATTTATACATACATATACTCGAAGGGATGGTAGCTCGCTGGCTTAATGGTTAGAGCGTGCGACCCTCATCCCGAAGGTCGCGGGTTCGAATCTTGGCATGTACCGATAACTTTAATATTTAAGTTGTGTACATCTGTGAACTTTAGTAACAACAGCGAAACACAAACGGTGAAGGAAAACATCGCAAGGAAATCTGCACATGAATTAGAATTTATTGTAAGGTGTGTGTGAAGTCACCAACCCGCATCGGGCCCGCGTGGTGACTATGGCCCCTAACAGTGGGGACGTAAATTGGCTGTTGAATAAAATAAATACTCGAAAGGGTGTAAGGGTTCCTGTACAATAACTGACGGGATTCAAGTCAACTGCTAATCAATAAACGGGGCTCTGGGTCCCACCAACCCGCATTGGGCCAGCGCGGTGGGGAATGGTCCAAATCCCCGCGTATGAATCCCTACCCGATCGGTGTGGGAACCTTTGGGACAGGCCTATGCCTAGCAGTGGATATCCATCGGCTGATGATGATGATGATGAATTAGAAATAAATTGTCCTTTTAATTAGTCAAACCTTAGTATAATTTATCCGAAAAAATATTTTGTTCTTCTGTTCGTATACCAACTAATCTTTGAAGTGGCTGGTCCGATTCGGATGGAGTATTCAAGATACGAAATATCTGAAGATATAAGATGCGATATTAGCTGTTATTGTTAACAAAAATCTTAAAGTTGGAAACAGTTTCATTTAATCATCGGAGCAAGGAGGCGAACAAGACGTTCACCTGATGGCAGGCTCCTGATCATAGCAATGAGAGACTAGTTACCATGGTACACTGAACCAGGTTGTGCTTGTCACCTTGAGATATAAGATGTTAAGTCTGCTTAGTCCAATAACTTTACTAGCTGTAAATCCCTTCAAATATAACACAGTAATGTCTGTACATTACTGTTTGGCAGTAGAAATAGGACCTGCGGTGGTACCTACCTAGATGGTCACCGTCAACGGAGACTTACCAGTAAAAGTTAGGTTACATACATTTTGCATTCATGTTTCGTTACGTCGCTTTTTCTATATAGAAACTTACTTATTTTTTAACTTGAACACGTATGAAGACCGGTTTAATAGTAAAGTTATTCATTTATGGATTATTACAAAGAGATTCTACTTCCGTTTCTATATCTCGGGTAATACTTGATAAAAACAATCTACGCTAATCAATTTCCTCCCTTCATTCATTTTCAATGTTGGTTTTATTTGCTATTTCCATCGTTTTTTTTTTTTTCCTCTCCGTATTAACGATACGACGTAGGCCACCGAATCGAAATTCAATTTCCCTAAGAGTAACTGGGTACTCTTTAAGTTAGTCTTAGATAATCAATGGCTCAAATATTTTCTCTTTCTCAATAAGAGTTCATTGTCTTTCTTATTTCAGCAAATCTCTCGTTTAAACCAATATAGATACGAAAAGAACTCAACATACCTAAGGAACATAAATATAAAAGATAGAAAGTTAGAAGATTCATCTTATAAGATTTTCTATGTATGTACAGTAAGAAAATAAGGTTTTCCGAATATATATATGTAGGTACATTTATAAAACATTTATCAGTTATATATATATATATATATATATATATATATACGCCTATGTAGATTCTCATCACGATATTTCTGGAATCATAAAGCCTTCTTTTTCGGTATTACTCTTGACAGAGGGGTCGTGGTCATCATTAGGTTAGGTGTTGGTTGGTTGGTTGGTTGGTTAACAACACATCGCCATTGCTCTCTGATGGCCGCCTTCCTGGTGCATCCATATAGTGGCAACGATGATGAACCATAAGGCCTGGGGATTCGAAATCTGGTAGGAATATTCCTTTTCCTGAATATAGGTCAGGTAAGAACGAATTTTACAAATTTTACTTCGGTGTTGCGGAGGTATTGATAACGGGAATATTTCTGACAAATTTCAAGTCATAATTTACGGTCAGCAAAACAGTGGGAGAACAGCTAGTTATAACATATGCTTCGCTAACGTGATATACGAACCTAGGGTGCGACAACGAGGACACTTCCCGTAAAGCAATAACCTCAGCTCTGCGCCATAAACATAAAACTCCTAACGTCTTCAACTGCAGCTATGACCAGCGGGTTAACGGATGCCCATATATTTAACAGTAACCGATAAACTGCGAAGGTATTCGCTGAAGATTCACCTGGAGATAAATTATATTAATTATAACAAGTATTTATAGCAGTAATTTAACTACATAACAAGAAGAAAAAATATTAAGTTAACATATAGGTGTGTGTTGGATGAGCGATGAAACGAGTAAGTCATTTATCTGGTAGTATCTGCTGTAACAATCTGGCGCTATTTAGGATGATATACACAGCACCACATTGTCCTCGTCGCCGTGAGACATAAGATATTAAGTGTCTTTACGTCGGTTATTTTACTGGTTGTAGCCTCTCAAACCGGAACACAGTGATGTTTGTACAGTATTATTTGGCGGCAGGAACAGGAGCTGCTGTGTTGGATAGTGTAGGAGATATGTGTTGCCGGAGACCGTCATGGTAGGTACCATCGCAGCCGTAATTTCTACCACCAAACAGTAGTGTGGAAGCATTACTGTATTCCGGTTTGATGAGTGTTGTAGCAAGTGAAATTACTAAGGTTATAAAATTAAGGCAACGAGCACAAGGTGCAGTGTATATCATACTAAATAGCGTCTTATTGTTAGGGATGGGTGTATAAATCACCACGAGGTTAAGATTCCATTCATCTCGTTCTTTCTTTGAATTGAGTTCCATCGAGACATCAGATGAACGAGCCAATGTGGTGCAGTGTATATCATTCTAGGGGTGTAAGCGGTTCCGCCCAACATGTTACGGAGCCCAAGTCAACCTTATCGGCGCGAGGTGCATCCTGCTGAGTAACAAACGAGGCTTTGACTACTCACCAACCCGCACTGGGCCAGCCTGATGGGTTACGGTCCAGTTCCCCTCAATGAATTCCAACAAACGACGTAGAGATGCCGGCTGATGGTGATGTATATCATCCTAACTAGCTCCACGTTATTACGGGTGGGGATAAGTGAATTCAAGTGACCATCTTGTTTGTTTCAAATAAAAATAAGTTAAAATGACAGATATCAGAATTGATTTTAATATATTTTTTTTAAATGACAGCGGATAAAAGTAGTTTATGTTAAAAATTTCTAATGAACGGAAGTTGTGAAAATTTTTAACGATTTTTTTTTTTTCGTAAATAAATCAACAGCTTTCCCTGAAGTGGAGGTGGCGGCGCGGCGAGACCTCGTTACTCGCTGTATCCAGAGCGCCGCTTAGAGGTGCGGAAACAATTCAATTCTCCGGCTCTCGTGGAAATCCAATCTGCCCCCTAACGACATTGTCTCACAGATATTTAAACTAACAAGCCACGACGTTTTGGTATCGGGGGAGAAACCTTCGATTCCCTCTCCTCCGAGACCAGGTTTCTTGAGCGATATTTGCCCACTCGATTAAAACGTTACGGAATACAATGGCGGCTGATTAATAAAGGATAGCTGAGATAGATATATATGATAGCTTTTTCAATGGTGGTAGGCCTCCGTAGCTGGAGACAGTCTAGGCACCATCGCAGCAGCTATTGCAGCTGCCAATCAATATTATTCAAACGTTACTGAGTTACGATTTGAAGGGCGTTATAGCTAGCCAAAATATTAAGGTAAAGAGACAATATCTTATGTGTCAAGGCGATGCAATGTGGTACTGTATCATTCTAACTAGCGCCAGGTTATCATCAGGTGAATACGGGAAACTACGCCATCATGTTCCTCAGTTTTTAACGGGTTCGTTCAACTCGAATCGTGAGCTAACAAGTTTAGTAAATTAAAAAGAAATATGTTATTCAACTTTAATATACCCTATAGAATAGTAATAGTAACTTGTGACCGCTTTTATTACTTATTTAAGTCTGAGCCACTAAGCCTCCTTATTGAATTTCGGTTGAGATAGATCGAAGATTGAAAAAAAAACATTAACTTATTGTGCCACTAAAAATAAGCAGAAGCTTACTCGACGACTAAAGTTTTTATGGTCACCATCAAATCATCCTTTCACCGGTTATCAGTAGAAATATAAGAACAAAGAATGTTTCTAAGTTACTTACGAATTAAACTTAGGGTACAGCTAGTACTAGTTATAGTTTACTTTTAATAATGGTTACAGAGCTGGAGAAGGGGTGTAAGGGGTCACAAGCCAACGTGCTCGTGGTGCACCCTGCTAATCAACAAACGAGCCTATGGTTCCCACCAACCTGCATTAGGCCAGCGTGGTTGGAAATGGCCGAAATTTCTCCATATGAATTTCATCTAAGTATTAACTTAGGTACTAACCTACTTTTAAATCTATCTATATAGACGTTCACTGCTAGACATTAGCCTCCCCCAAAAACTCCCGCATCGATTGGGTAGAGATTCATATGGAATTTAGGCCATTTCCTACCCCGCTGGCCCAATGCGGGTTGGTAGAAACCAGAGCCTCGTTTGTTAATTATCAGGGTACACCACGAACAGGTGAGGTTGGCTTGGATTCCGTGAGTTGTTGGGCGGGACCTCTTACACCCCTTAAACCTTAAACCCTAACTTTCTTTTTACTTTATTCTACACAGTCCTCGACCTTTGTGTCTAATTCATCATCATCATCATCAGCCGATAGATGTTAACTGGACATAAACCACCCCTAAAGATTCCCATATCGGTCGGGTAGGCATTCACATATATACCATTTGCCACCCCCCTGGCGCAATGCGGGTAGGTGAAATGTATGTAATTTGATATTCTATAATTGTAATTAGATAAATTGAAGACGGTTCTTTTGTAATGTAATAAAACATCCCTCGCCTTGTGAATAAAATGAAATTTTAAAGGAAATTTGTATGATTGTAATGGTGGCGAACGTATTCAGGGGAAGCAATCAATCGCATTTACCCTCTCCACTCTCCGGAACAATAATTTTTTAACTTACAGATCGTTGTTATTTATTTAAGTTATTAGACAAAAATATTTTGTTCTTTTAATACAAATTTTGTCCAAGCAAATTAAAAAAAAAAAAGAAAATGTTTAAAACCCGAGATGAAAGTAAACTTAAAATGCGATGACCAGCACAGCGAGGTGGGAAGAGAGAAGAGAGATCAACACTTAAGAAAAGTAGAAGAAAGTTAAGACTTTCTTTTATTCAACAAAGCGTCGAAGCTAGCGAAACCTTTACCTGGATGGTAAGTGATGCGCCTGCTCATGATGACCTGGCGCTAGTGAGGATGATATACTCAACGCCACTTTATCCTCGTCGCTTTGAGACACAGGATATAGTCTCGATATCGCGGCAATTTCATTAGTTACAGCGCCGTTCAAACCGGAACACAGTAACGTCTAGTTTGGAGAACAGTAATGTTTGGCGGTGGAAATAGGAACTGCGATGGTACCTACCTAGATGATCTCCGGCAACGGAAGCGAACCGACGATCAAGCAAGCTCTAGAATACTCAGTTCCGGAATCAAATTAAGAAGTTGATACAAAGCATACTCTTAACCACTGCGCTACGGAGACAGGAGGAGGTGGAGTCGCATTTAGTGAATGAAATTATTGGAACAAAAATGGGAAGAAACTCCCTTAGGCAAATAAAGATTTATAACTAAAGTCAGCTGAGGTGGAGTCGCTGCTGAAGATATACCACCCTATCCGTTCCCCGGGGCGTCGTCAGGGGTGATTACGAATAAGATTTTTTTTTAAATATCTCATTGTGGAACCGGATTAGATATTTTTTTTTCCAATATTAACTTAACGGTTGAGGATAATAACTCCATCTACCTATACTTCTGTGAGTTTATTACATAATTTTGAGATTTTATCATCATCATCATCAGCAAATACACGTCCACTGCTGGACATAGGCTTCCTTCAAAGTTCTCCACACCGATCGATCCTGCGCTGCCCGAATCCGAGCCAAATATTACTGTGTTCGGATTTGAAGGGCGCTGTAGCTGGTCAAATTACTGGGGTATCGAGAATTAATATCTTATATCTCAAAGCGATGAGTACAATATAGTGCAGTGTATAATATCCTAACTAGCGCCACGTTGTTATGGGCGTACACCATCAGAATGTAGAATTAAAAAAAAATCGTAAAACTAACACTTAATAATGTGCTACTGTGCCAGTTGCGATCTAAATAAAGAGATACTTGTTACCGTCGCTGGCTCTCAAAGGATGCTGCAAACAGCTGTTCAAAGAACATTTAAAATAGATTGACTCCTCTAAGACTGCAAGTCAACGCTGCAATGTTTTAATCTGCGCCCTGAATTGAAATGCTAAAGCAATTGCAGTGAAGATTCAGCGCAGGCAGCGTTGGATGCTTCACTCTGTTTATTTCTATATACATAATAGAAAGATGCTTTTACTGGTGGTAGGTCTTTATGCCGGAGACCATCTAGGTTCCACCGCAGCTCCTGTTCCTTCCGCCAAATAGTACTGTTACTGAACGGTTAGTCGGAGTTGGAGCTGGTGAAGTTACTGTAGTAACCATACATAGCATTGTTACTTCATAAGGCGGCGTCCAAACTTTACTATGTTCCAGTTTGAAGGATGCTGTAACTAATGTAATTACTAGAGTAGCGAGACAATATCTATGTCTCAAGACAACGATCACTTGATGCTGTATGCCGTCCTATATAGTTATTGGCAGGCGTATTATTTACCATCAGGTGAACTCTTTTTTAAAAATATTGTTTCCAGCTATACAAATTTAATTTGGAGTCAGTCTTTATTCTAATGGTGGTAACACCGCACCCTTTGTTTCTGTCAAACAGCTGTGTGCAATTATCCGGTTTGAAGGGCGCTGTAGCTAGTAGGGGCAGCGATATTTAACATCTTATATCTATGGCGGCGAGTGCAATGTATGTCAGGTGGAATGTACGTCGTCCTAACTAGCGCTGCGTTATGTGCAGGCTTATCACTCAACATCAGGTGACCGTCTGTCTAGTCTTTAATCACCTATTTAATGCCAATTTTCAATTTATTTATTTTTTTTAATTTCGTTTGTTTTCAAACGTTCGAAAGTTGTGTGAAAATTTGTCTGAAAAATGTGTAATGTCTAAATCTGAGATCTAAGAAGCGATTCGGAAGCCATTTAGGTAAATAGGTCACAGACCAGGGTCTAGTGCATCATGTAATAAAATACTTAATAGAAGTTATAGTTTAAGCCGATTTATTGTTTAATTGTTTTCAAATTACTTTAACAGATTTATTTAATTGTACTGTAAACCGGAAGGAACAGCCCTTAAGTATGATCTATACTAAAACTATTTTATTATAATTAATTTATTATTATTATATTTTAATTTACATATGTTGGCTTGCTATTAAATAAGTAAGTTTACTGTCTAAGGCTGTAGTTATCAAGGTTTTGAAATACCGGAAGTGCATGATCGGGTACATAGACTAAAAATTTCATAGTTCCCTAATATACATAATATAATCCTACAATCTATTCAGATAACATCAAGTAAAGTTCGTGCTTTTTTTTTTACTACGAGACTGGACTTACACTTGATTGTAAGTGATACGCCCATAATAACGTGGTGCTAGTTAAGTTAGTATATACTGCATTATATTGCGTTCATAAGAGCAATAAGATGTTTAGTCTCGTAGGCCCAGTAATTACATTAGCGACAGCGCCCTTCAAACCGGACACGGTAATGTTTGTATATTACTGTTTGGCGGTAGAAAAATGACTACAGTTATATTACTATATGGTTAAGTATTAACTGAAGTAAATTTGATATAAGAAAGAGTAGTGAGTTAAGTTAGAGTTAAGTTATCTCTGCGGGTTAATTAACTCGTAGTTATATCAAGTTAATGACATACAATTACTGATATTACTATATTACAGCTATCAGTCACTACTTTGCTCACTTAATGCTTACTTGGCACCGAACAACAACACTTACTGGTGGTAGGTCTCTGTTGCCGGTTAGGTGTCTAGGTAGGTACTACCGCAGCACCTATTTCTGAAGCCGAACAGTCGTGTGCAAACAACCGTGTTCTGGTTTGAAGTGTGCTGTAGCTAGTGTAATACTGGAGTAACGGTACAACACTTAAATCTCAGTGCAGTGGATACCATCTCAACCAGCGAAACGTTATGGGCATCCGTATCACTTACCATCAGGTGAACGAGACAGATGAGATTAAAAAAAATAACCGGTAATTTTTTTTAATCGACAAGGTAAGCGCTTTACTGTCCCACCTGATGTTGAGTGGCGATGTGGTCTGTGGTGGTAAGGCACAGTAACCTAGTAACAACCTAATCTTGATGGCACCCATGTCTTTTTACAGGAGCACCGTCTCCGGTAAGTTTCAGTCCTTTGCTGTTCTCATGAACAATGTGAAGGTAAACCACTTTATTCGCAAATCATCGTAGCCATCATCTCGTAGACGCTCATAGCTGGACATGGGCTTGCACCAAAGATCTTCACAAATATTTTTAAAATAACTAATTACTATTTTTGATTTTTTTTTAATTTTTAAGGACCTTTCTACTTTTATGCCTATAATATATCTCTCTCTCTGGGGTTGTTCCCTCATGTTTGAGGATCGTGGTCAGCGCTAGCGTTGCTGTCTGGAGCTGACGGTCTATCTCTACCGATTCCTGCCCAGCGCCTCTTAGGACTATGTAAATCTTAGAAGAGGATGGATCTTTAACCTGGTCGGCCCACCTGGTCGGTCTACGACCAGATGATCTTTTGCTATCGGTATTGCCAACGACAATCAATTTTTCCAGACAATTGACGCCTCATACGATTAATCAATATATAACAAACCTTTAAAACAATTTAGCAGGTTTAGTTGAAAACTATTGGTACTTAAAACTACAACATTTCTGTCGCATTATATACGCAGTATTAAAGTTTGAAGTTAGATGTAGCCTTTAATATTATATAACTAATTGTTCGCGTTGTATACGTCTCAAAGATTAGTAGTTGTGGTTATGATGAGATAAGTTGCTATCACGGTAAGATTACTTTTATAAGCAGGTTAAGTAGTAACTTTCAAGTTTTCTTAAGACTTCATTACAATGGCATATACTTACTTGTTGTAATAAAAAAAAAATTCTAATGTAGTCCTTTTTAATAATACATGAAATGACTACATATATACTAACGTTTCGCTTTCTTTTGAGTGAGAAGCGGCGGGAGGCAAACGATCTCATTATAACTGCCAAATACGAAATCGACGTAAACGTAGGTCTGATGTTTAATAACGTTTTTCATAAAATGTATGCTTGGAAGGCAATGGTAAAGCCCAGCAGTGGGCATACGGAAAAATATAATGAATTTTATTAGAAAAGACAAAAGTATAAGGTCGTACCGTCGTTCACACGACCGGAGGCTTTCTCTCATAGAGAGGCAGTCGCGTATCATTTACCACCAGATCGTTAACTTCGTGGTAGAGCTGCATTTATTAACCCAGAGAATTTATTGTCTTATTGCCCAAATGATTACCTTACTATTAGATCATGCATAGTAAATAAGTTCATTCAAATTGGTAAATAAGTTGGAGGCATACATCCTCATTTAATAAAGGTGCGGTGAACTACTAATTGTCGCGTAATTACTGGGGTGGGGTTCCGCAGTCGAATAAAAATAAAAAAGATGACACGAGCTGAATGAATGGATGTTTTATATTATGTTTAATATACTAATGACCGGTTAAGCCTTTTTGGCACAAACAAGCTGATGCACAGATTACAGGTAAAGCTTAAGGCACTCCTCTTCACTGATTCAACTAGAGATTGTCGGAAGGATCTTCGTCTAATAGTAACTGATACGTTCGTCTATAACAATAGAACGTAAGATCACATACACTGCACCTTGTGCTCGTCGCTTTAAGATATGTTAAGTCTCATTACCCCGGTAATTTCACTAGCTGCAACGCCCTTCAAAACCAGAATAACGTAGTGTTCGCAGACTACTGTCCGGCGACAGAAATAGGTCCTGCGGTGGTACTTAGATATTTACTGGTTACAGAGACCTGGCTACCATTAGTATTAAAAACTTAAACACTGATAGATATATTTTCGAATTTTATCAACGTAAATATAGTGAGAATCGTTGAAAATGGAAATAGGTAAAACTTTTACCCTAACAATAGCAGCTACGTATAAAATATTCAGTTAGTTAAATATTCCTGTCTGTATCTATTCATATATTTGTAACGAATAACTTTAATCATAATTTTTTTTTTAACTTACACACTTAAACGAGAGTAAGATTATGTTAATTAACGTTTAATTTCCTATAGCAAATTGTAGTATTTTTTTTTAAATGATAACAATCAATAGAAACCTTTTAATATTGTACCTAGAAATAGCTTGGTGAAAACACTATGTCTTAAACCATTTCCCCGGTATACTCTTAATGATAATTATGTTAATTATGCTCAATAAAAATAACTTATGACCTACCTATTACCAGCTCTGACTCAGTAGTATTCCGGAACTCAGCGTTTAACCGAATTCTTAACATTACTCCCTTCAAAGGTAGATCTCAACACATATCAGCACATTTAACCGTAAACAGTGAAAGTATGTGAAACATTTTTCAGTTAAAAAAAATACAATGATCGCAATTTTATAAAAAAAACAGTCCAAGTAATCAAGTTTTTAAAACTGTCGTCGCGTAAATTTAATTCGAAAGTTGAGATGAAAAAAATCGCCTCTCCCCAACCGACGTCCGCTCAGCCTGAAGGCTGAGGCAATACTGGAGTGTACCTTGGACCGTATTCATGTACTACCGGGAAGCAAACGAGATGGAAGTTTAGTTAAGTTTAACTTACATTGATGCTTATGTTAAAGCTATTTCAATACGTTGCTTAAATAAGAAGCAACGGATGCATATAACTTATATTTCACATTAAGGTTAACTGCAGTAATATATTTAACTGACAGTGGTTTTATATCAAAACAAATGACAGTTAACAATAAATAAATATTTAACAGTAATGTATTTGTTATAAACAAAAAGCATTACAGTAATAGTTATTTTACTGGTGGTAGATCTCTGTTGCTGAAGACCATCTAGGTATATACCATGGCAAGTTCTATTTCCACCGGCAAACAGTAGTGTGCAAACATTACTGTGTTCCGAATCGTAGGGCGTTGTAGCTCACTTGCTAAATTACTGAGGTAACGAGACTGAACATCCCGTCTCAAGGCGACGAGCGCAATGTGGTGTTGCGTATACCATCTTAATTAGCACCACGTAGTTGTGAACAGGCGCATCACTTGCTATCAGGTGATCGACCCGTTTGATTCATCGCTTGGATAAATTAAAAAAAAAGAAGTAAAATCACGAAATATTTTGACTTTACAGGCCAAGGTAAGAAACGACGAGACGAAGAAGACCTTCACCTGATGGTAAATGATACATCTGTTCATAACACCGTGGCGGTAGTTAAGAACATATACACAGCAGCAGGGGTAAAGAAAAAACCAGTGCATCCTAACTAGCGCCATATTGTGATGGCAGATGTATCACTTACCATCAGGTGAATGTTTCGCTCGTCTCCCTTCGTTGAATAAAAAAAACCTACATTGTGCTTGTCGCCATGAGAAATAAGATGTTAAGTGACTAATCAATTTCACTACCTAAAACGCCCTTCAAGCCGGACATAGTAATGTTTTCACACTACTGTTTGGCAGCAGAAGTAGGAGCAGCGGTGGTAACTATACGGTTTCTGGCAACTGAGATCCGCCACCGGTAATTTCAATAGGGGTGTTTTAGTAACATTTATATACTTATCCAGTGTACGTGAAGTAGCTGAAATCACTGAACACATTACCACGGTAACAAGGGTTTACGGTCCACATCGAAACGAAGGGTCATAAGGTGTCTTACCCTATTTTGCATAAATAGACAGAACCCCCGTTACCCCAATTTCGAGCCTCAATAACGTCCAATAAAATCTCATCAACACATACAATATTACTTTAATTTCCTTGATCATACTTCTGGCGCAGCGGCTAAGTACATGGAGATCCTAAGTTCGGTTCCAGGTCCGAACGTTGAGCAGCCTGTTGGTGGTCAGCTGGTAGATATCTGCATCCAATACCATCTCTGTGTTCCGTACGTGAACATACGAGCGCCGGAGTACGCTGGCTCTTACTGTTCATCCACGGCGTCTTGTCACTTAACATCAAATCAAATTGATCGAGGACTTGATTTCACTGATGGTGGTTCTGTTTTCAGAGGCTGTCTAGGTACCATCGCAGCTCCTTATTCTGCCGCCAAACAGTGTGCAAACATTAATTTATTCCGGTTTGAAAGGCGCTGGATATAGTTAAACTATTGGGATGATGAGATTTAACATCTCATAAGGAGGACAATGTGGTGTAGTGTAAAAACTCCTTAATAACTTTCCGTGTTAACTGTATCACTTACCATCAGATGAATATCTCTCTCGTCTCGTCGCTTAATTGTTTAAAAAATGAAACTTGAAATTTGGTAAGTATATACGTTTTGCGAAGGTCAGCTAATAACGAATTTTACGAAATACCTTCCACAAAGGGAGCTGTGGGGTGTCACCACCAGCCAAGCGGGTGAGTAAGTAAGTATAATATAACACTTTTTACGATTATTTTTTATTTAAGATTTAACTCTCTTATTATTATAAATAATAATTTCTTAATCTATAAAATCTTAAATTTTTTGAGGTTGCTTATCATTCATTCATCATCATTTCACCCGACGTCCACAGCTGGACATAGATCTCTTGCAATGTGTTCCACAAAGCACGGCTTTGCGCTGCTTGGAACCAGTGACTCCCAGCGATTATTTTGATTTCCTCTACCTTCCTAGTCGTGGGTATACCAACGCTGTTCTTTCCGGTGCGGGGTTGTCATTCCAGAACTTTAAGTCCCCAACGTCCATCAGTCCAATGAGCTATTTGGCCCGTCCATTGCCGCTTCAGGTTTACCTGTACAAGTAACGATACCAAGCTTCAAGACCACGATTACAACATGTCTTTTTATAACCATCCTCATAAATAATATATTATTAGCATTCATATCACTTATTATCACGTGTACGTCCTTATCTCATCAGTTTGTACAAAAAAGATTTTTAGCATTTTGTAAAAGTCTTTTCAAATTAAATAATAAGAACTAAAGGTATGATGCAACTACAAACTGTTACATAGTAAATACTGTATTTTTAAAAAAAAAAAAAATAGTGCACACCCCTAATTTTTTTGGGATGGGGCCTATGTACTTCTTTTCCACTTATCATTCTATATGTTGTTCCATTTCTACGCATTCTCATCCTACTTCCCGTTCTCGCTGTCCTATTCCTGGTTCTCTATCAATCTCCATTCTAATTCCTTCTTGCATACATCTCTTACAATATCACAAATCTTATTTGTACTCTGTTTCCTTTCTTTCTATTTCTTTTCCTATTACATTTATAATTATCATTCTAAATACTATATTAGTATACTAAATTTTTTTTAAAGATAACTAAAAATTTAATACGCGTCACAAATTACTATAACTATACTAATATCGCGCAGGTTTCATTATCTCCAGTTCAACTACAACATAGTAAGAATAAATATGTCTACCGCTCTTTGTTCCGAGCATGTTTGTATGCTTTAGCTGTTAATTATGTTAGTGTTAAGTAATCTCTTATGGTTTCTACCCTAGCTTGGCGATGCGTCACTAGAATAAAGGAAAGTGAAGTATAGTTGGGGTGTAAGGGGTCCCGCACAACAACTCACGGGACCCAAGCCTACCACACCTGCTCGTGGTGCGCCCTGATAAATAACAAATGAGGCTCTGGCTTCCGCCAACCCGCATTGGGGCAACGTGGTGGGAAATGACCCAAATCCTCCCATATAACTACGACAGCACCTAGTGCCAGGCCATGCTGACTTTATGTGAAGATTTTTGCGGGAGGCTTATATCGATGTGTGGACGTCGTTCGGCTGATGATGATGATTATGTATCACCAGAGAAAAAATATCAAGGTAAGGACGAGCGTTTTTTTTTTTTCAATGCCTAATTTACGTCTTTACTGTTGAAGCACAGGCCTACCCTCAATATGAGGGCGATGCGCTATAATCACCACGCGGTCCCAATGCGGATTGGTGACTTCACACACATCTTAGAATATATCCTAATTCATGTGCAGGTTTCCTCGCGATGTTTCCCTTCACCGTTGGTATTTCGCTGTTGTTCCTTAAGTTCACAAATGTACACAACTTAAATATTAAAGTCATCGGCACATGCCGCACGCTCTAACCATTAAGCCAATCATCGGGAACATACTCTATTGCTATCACTGAAATGTCAATTGCCATCAGTTATTTATTAGATGGACGGATAAATAATCTCTTGTAACAGTAAACGATATAAATGAATGAAGCAAATATTAATTCCGCACTAGTTCAATACAATACGAGGAATTGTTTGAAGACGCAAGCGTCAAGTGCAGTAAATCCGTCCGACGTGAGCCGTCGCACGGCGCCCACCCGTGCACTCCGTACAGATGATTGCTTATTGGTGCAGCTCCCGCACGTACTGTTTGCTGTTGCAGTGTGTTTTTTATAATTGAATCGACGATTTAACGTACGACCAACGCACTGCATTAACCGCTATATGTTGTTTTTAACAACTTATCTATCTATCACTGGTTTACTCCACTAGCACGCTGACGGCGTACCAATACATATCCGAACAAGTAGTTTAGATGGGTTGGCTAATGTAATTGCGTGCTGGTGGTAGATCTCTGTTCCCGGAGACCGTCCAGGTAGATACTACCGCATCGCCTATTTCTACCGCCAAACAGTAGTGTGAAAATGTAACTGTGTTCCGGTTTGAATGTCGCTGCAACTAGTGTAATTACTGGGATAACGAGACTCGACATCTCATGTGAGTGAGCAGGTGTATGGGGTCCCGCACATCAACTTACGGAACCCAAGCCAACCTCACCTGCCCGTGGTGCACCCTGCTAATCAACAAACGAGGCTCTGGCACCCACCAACCTGCATAGGGCCAGCGTGGACGTCTATCGGCAGAGGATGATGAAGGCGACGAGCGACTATGTGGTGCAGTGAATACCATATTAACTAGCGCCACTTTGTTATGGGCGGGCGTATTGCCTGCCATGGGAAGAGCGTCCAGGATCATCTCGTCGCTTAACGGAATTAAAAAACCCCACACAAATACATCAAAGCTAGGTTAATCCTTTTTTCCAATAGCTTCCGGTGAAAGTAAGCACAGGGATGAAACGAACATATTCCAAGAACATCCACCTTCCAGTATTTTACCTACATGTTGAACTTTCTCAGCGTTCTTGCAAGAGAAGGAAACCATTTACAGAAATCGGTTATACAGCATCTTAATTTAAATACCATCAGTTAAAAAGAATAGTTGAGGGAATTGATTTTCTCAATCTGATCATCAAACTCCAGTTTGAAGAGGACCCCTAATGATGATGATGATCTTAATTTACCGTTGTTAGGTTTAATTGACTACAACATTAAAATATGCTAGACTCTTCCACAGGTTCGTAAAATTCAAGTAGCACACACTCTAATGAAGTGACGTATAAAAAAAGCAATAGAATTATCTTTCAAGCCTTTCAAGCTGGAAGGCAATGATCTAATTATAGCTTTTTTAGCTATTAAATATTTTTAAAGGTAAAGTTCGGCAACGCAGCCGCCACCACTCTGGTGTTGCTACTGTCCATGGGCGTCAATGCTCACTTTCCACCAGGTGCAGGTTCGTCCGTTTACCTACTCTGCCTATAAAAATATTGTTCCTTTTTTTACTGGGTTAATACCGGAAATAAAAAAAATATTATTTATTACAGGCACCGTACCATTTCTATCTTATTGATTGGCTAACTGGTGAAAACCATTACGTCCATTACTTTATTACACTACTTTGTACCACACATTTTAATTAATTTAATTATCATCTGTAATTCGGTAAAGAGAATGAACGTGGATGGTTATAAGGGTAGAGGAAGACCGAAGAAAGTGTGGATGGATTGTGTGAAAGATGACATGTGTAAGAAGAGTGTGAATTCAGATATGATGGCTGATATAGAGATATGGAATAGAAGTACATACTGCGCCGATCCCACATAGTTGAGAATAGGGCAGGAGGATGAAGAAGAGTTATCATCAGACGTAGGCGTCCACTGCTGAACATCGGCTTCCCCCAAAGATTCCCACATCGATCGGGTTTTATATTTGGGGATTTGGGCCATTTCTCACCATGCTGGTCCAATGCGGGTTGATGGGAGCCAGAGCCTCGTTTTTTAATTAGCAGGGTGCATTACTATCAGGTAAAATTGGCTTGGATCCCGAAAGTAGTCGTGCAGGAAATCTTACACCCCATTACTTTAGATAAAAAAAAAAACTTGAATATTAACAAATAAAACATACAAATATGATTATTTGTTTTCCTTGTTACTTTTCTTAGGTTTACAAGGATAACTACAGTCGGGTTCAAAAGCTCTTTTATAGTTCCGACCCCTTTCCGGTGATTTGACATCGTGAAATTTTAGACAGTAAAAATCCGGTACAGCGTTCATTGTTAAAAAGAAAATATAAAAGAAATGAAAAAAAAAATGTTACTCTATGCCGTTTGACCTTTGAGTGTTTAATATACTCGTACTTATTGGTTCCAATCTAATTAACACATCAATCCGTGATCTAGTTCTCATCTTATCTCAAGGAGGCTTAGTTGCCGTGATCAAAATACCTAAAGGAAGCCAAGCGAAACAACCATACTTAGTCTTTGCTGTCAAGATTCTCCTTGACACCATGTGGTCTTGGTAAGTCTACTTAAGACGTGTGCAAGAAGGCAGAAGTTTCAGTGCAGGAAGGAAGTGAAGGCTTCTTTGCTATTTCCTATTGCTTGGGGACTTTAGCAGCGATATAGGCGGAAACTGTTATATATAGAATATTTATTTCATTAAAACACCATAGCATTATTTATTAATCTTCATTATTATGAAAATCATCATCATCTTTGAGTGAGATCTTCAAACTGAAGTTAGGTAGTAGGAGACAACTTTTTCGATCTTGCGTCAATCTTTTAAATGTGCAGTAGTTAAAGTATCTAGTATCTCACATCATCAAACCATTTTTATCTGGATGTTCATTTTCTTGGGATCTTGGCTTTGAGAACCAGTTTTGAACATTAGAAAGGAATCTACAGGGGATCTCTGTAGATGGTTCAGACACGTAACCATCCTCTATACTAAGGTTGAGATTACCTTTTACTATTATTATAAGATATAGACAGTAATTAAGTTATTATTAGTTATAAATATTATACTTTTGGTTTGAGAAACTAAAATACTTTAAATTACTTTATAGACTTTATTCACTTTGATATTATATTTATATAAACTGTGTACAAGAAAATTATATTTGTTAGTACTCCATGGCTTCAGTACGCAATACAAGCATAGTACTGGTAATCAGCTTAGGATTAACAGCTTACTGACCTGTAAATATTGAGTTACTGCAAAGTTGAACAATTGTGTAAATAACATCTTGTTTAAACTTTAATTAAGTTAGCTTTTAATTAAAAAGTGAAGGTTACGAAAAATCTTTGAAACTGTACAGACCTATAAAAAGCTTGATAAATCCTTAATAACTACCAACTTTTTATATAAATATGTATTGAAAATGTTATAATTGAAATACTTAAAATTAGTATATAGTATACCATAGTCATGTGCAAATATCAGGTGTTGGCTTCCGATTAAAATGGCGCTGTTGTTAATGAAATTACTCCTATAATGAGACTTGACAAGTTAGCGTAACGCGATCAGGTTGTCTTCATCTAGTGGATTAATAACCTGGTGAAGATCGCAAGGACTTGAGTAAAATTTGCATCAAAATGATCGAATTGGCAATACGTTAAAGTCAGTGGAGAAAAATAGTCTGAAAGATAATGATATGGATGATAAAATCAATCCTTTCCGGTTACGATCCGGTTCGAAGGAAATCGAAGTTTTATTACTCGTATTGTTATAAATATTTCGATTTATATTTCAAAAGGCTGCAGAAAATATTTGCGAAATGAAAATTGTAAACATAAACTATGATCCGGCATCAATTAAAAAACTGCAGGTAGTTTTTAATTGAGGCGAGTTCACGGTCCAAGTGATTGTTTTTCTTTATATGCCATAGTATTTTCATTTGGCAGTTTTTATATAAAGTTAGGAAGTTGTACATTATACCAAATTGCTGTTTAACATTAAACGCTAAGATTTTTTTTTTAATTATTCGAAGACACGAAGATACGAGTATGACGTTACAGTGATGGTAAGTGCCCACCCATTACAATACAGCATTAAGTAGAATGATAACCATCAAAGTGTGCTCATCGCTTGATCACATGTTAAGTCTCATTACTACAGCAATTTACTGGCTAGAACTCCCTTTAAATATAAACACAGTAATATTTGCACAGTTGCAGTAATGTTTGACTGTATTAAGAAACTATCAGTAAAACTGATTATCTAACCACAGCCTCACGCTGTAGTTATATATATATTATGAGAAGACCTGTAGATGATACCCAATATAGACCCTGTGGTCTATAAGACCTGAGTCTTACGTATGCACGTCCTACCTTTAAACCTTCATCTGACACGTGTTAACGTTATGTTAACATAATTCACTTATCTAAACAATTGATCTCAATTATCGATTACACTAACAGTGTTACAGTGTTCACTGTATACTGGGTGTCTGGTAATGGTTGATCGGATATTCCGCCGGAGTAGTACGTTGTAAATTCAAGTTAGCCAGTTGGCCAAAGGTTCCTTTGTACGCGTGTTCCGAACTCGCACGAATTGACACAGATTTATTATACGTGTAGGCCATGCGCAAAGTTCCGTTACCTATCAAATCGGACTTGAACAAATCCTATTTACCAACAATTTCAACACTGGTCGAAACTAACTTTAACGGATTCCGGATACTCTATTCCCGTCAATCTGTCCGTCAGTCGCCAATAACTTTAACGGTCCTAACATCTTCCAAATAAACACCAGCACATAACAAAGTGGAACTAATCACGATAGTTGCTCATCACCAGGCCGTGTGCCTCGTACAGGCAGATAAGCACTAAATACTCTAGCTCCCTAAACATATCTAAATAATAATGTAACTCACTCAAAAGGTACACAACTATAATGAATTTTAATTATTAAGTTTATTTTTAAGTTAAATAAAGAGATTTTGATTGCTGTGTACATACCCTAGAGATAAATTGTGTATCTTCTCATCACCATATTGATGGTCATCTTATGTCATTGACAAGGTAAAGCTTTAGTAATTTTATTATATATATCATTCAAAATGAAAAATAATATTGATTCAAGCAAAAAAATTGATACTGTGGTGGTACTCATCTAGACAGTATCAAAGATTCCCGATGATAGAGATCTATCATTTTAAAAGGAAAACAAAGTATACAACAACATTGCATAGTGCACAAATATCCGTTATTATTGTTGTGATGCTGTAGCCACTCTCATCTGTACAATAATTACAAACTGTAGCTGCGTAAATAAATCATAGCGAGTGTGAAACAGATATCAGTCATATTTCGTTGGAGTAGTAAATTATGTGTGCAATTGCTCCGTAGACACCAATCTCACTAGACAGCTCTTAGCAAGCGAGGCCCTTATTTTTTTCCTGGAGTTACCCTACTTGAGATATACATCCGTTGCGGGAGCAAACAGAAGAATTCTATCAGGTTCTTACCGACGAAAAACCCACGGTTTACTTCTCTACTTCTGCACACTACCGTCGTGGCAACGGAGACTTTTTATTAGTCGAAAATCTTTAAAAGATACGCTGCTTCTGAAGAAAGACAAACTTATATGTGATTTGTACCCACTGGTTTTTTTTTGTTTCGTACCCCCGGTCATTTTTGGGCCTGGCCTTGCATGGCTATTTGTTACCTTTATTCTCTTCTTTCTTTCTTTTCTTATCTTTCTTTCTGACTTTATTTATTCCACTTTCTTTAATCGCGCTCAAAAATAAGTGAGAGTGATAAGCAGCCGTTCTTTATTTATTTATCTTTACAATTTTCTTATTCTATTACATTATTTCCTTATTCTATTCTAATACAATATATTTCATATTGCCTTTATTTATTACAATTCCTCTTTTTAATACCCTACTATTCTACTACACTTTAATTTATTTTTAAGTCTTATTCTTTTTTGTTGTTGTTTCTATGACCTTTTTGCAGAACTGCAAAAAGGTCGGACAGCTGTGGTCCTCCCTCATCAGAGAGTCCCTCTCAGTGATTTCCGGGGTCGTCTGGGATCCTAAGGAATACATCTGTGCCTAAGAACATCCCAGAGAGAGCCGTAACCATAACCAAAATTCTTTCTTTCTAGTTGAAATAGGAGAGCACACCACTTGTCATCTACGTTGGGCTCGCTTACTAGACAATAAGAGCGTTAGCTTCACAGTCCGCGCACCCAGCCTTTTAGTCTCTTCTTACGACAATAAGGTTTACCTTACTCCTGTTCTTAATAGACTACAGGGCGGGTAGATATGGAGACCTACCATTTTGAAAAGAAAAACATAGAACTTGCTAAAATGCTAGCTACGTTTAATAACGGTAGCGTTCACTACCTACACGAACATTTAATTAAATTTGAGCCTTTGTCAGCAGTACTATACATAACACAATAAATAAATTAAATGTAGTGTGATATAACATCCGCATTTGTCAATTTAGCTTTGACACGATTTAAGCGGATCTCATTACCGTAATGTTTTCCCAGTGGTTGAGAGCGTACAATCTAATTATAGCTGATAATGTTTGAATTCTATTCTCGATTGATGCTGTGAATATTTTTATCTATCGATCGAACAAAAGGATTGTTATAACAGAAACAGTAATAATGTACATATGTGTTGCAAGGAAGAAAACTACGATTTGTAAAATTAAAGACTGATCCTCATCAATAAACACAAACCTATAAAATACATCTAGAGATAAATTTGATGAAATTAAAGAGGTAGTAATTAAATTGCTCATTGACGATTCTAACTACTGATATCACAAATCGGCGATTTCCGGACTCAATCGCCATCATCATCAGCCTTCTCTTATCAAAACACTTGTAGATTAAGATAATGAAGTGCCAAATGACAAAAATACAAACGTAGTAGAAAATGGTTTTCAAATAAAATAAGCTCGTACAGTTACAACTATCAATAGAAATTAAATAGTATGACAGATATTAACATCATCATCATCAGCCGATAGACGTCCACTGCTGGACATAGGCCTCTCCCAAAGATTCCCACATCGAACGGGTAAGGATTCATGTGGGGGAATTTGGAGCATGCCTCACCACGCTTAATGCGAGTTAATGGAAGCCAGAGCCTCGTTTGTGGTGCACTATGAGCAAGTGAGGTCGGCTTGAACCCTTACACCCCAGATATTAACAAACACAACATTCCTGATTCTTAACACGATGAGGGTTGAGTCTGAATCATTTTTCTAATGATTCTATGAGATCAATAGCTTTCTTTCAAAAATAAGATTCATCATACTGTTCAAAATAAACGTGTTGAATTGTGAACTTCCTCTTTCTCTGTCTGTTTCTGTTTCCTGCTTCTAGTTGGTTGATAACAAACGTGTTCGTCACACGTTTGTTTGCCGAACGCGAACTGTTCGAGTGTCCGTCATAATCTATTATTATTTGTAAGGCTGTTCAAATGTTTGATTTAGATATTTGCCATTTTCCTTTTGCAAATAAAGTCGCCGGAAGATTCGTTCGTGCCTTTGTGTAAACAGATCTTTCATCTTGTATTTCTTACGGTAATGAAACAAATTTATATTCGAAAGATAATAACAGATATCATACATTCAAAAAAAAAATTTAAAGGTATTGACTTTTCGTTACCAAACATTTATATTAAATCTATGAGATTTTTTTATATAATCACTATATTTCCTTGATTCTCATTGAAGTAGATGCTTTCTTTCACACTTGTTTATTTTTATTTTATATCTCCTTTGGCGTTATTTCTTCTATAATGGAGATTGTATCTGTGAAATTCTTGTTTTATTTTAGTTATATCCTTACCGCTTTCTTTTTTTGCTTCTATTAAAGAGATTATATTTTTAAGGTCATTAATTACCATTACATATTAGATTATGAATGGGGGTAAGTTCAATCTCTAAATATTAGCTTCCAAAGATTAAAAGAGTATGTACTAGCAGTGTGATTAAAATCAGAGTCACGTTTTATTGGATTTTAAAACGATTTAATTTAGTCTTCATAATAAAATAAAAAAAAAAATATTAAATAAAACTGTACATTTAAACTTGACCATCAGTTAAATGCCGTCGCCAATGTACCAATCAACTCGGTAAGTCACTACATTACTTGAAACAAGTAACAAAACAGCCAAGCTTATAGTAGAGCCTCAAAGAAAATTACATTCAGCTCGACACTACACGGCTTGTTGGCAAATTATTCCCCAGCTTCAGTGTACCCGATGTGTAAATTTGTTATCTAAGAGCCTTCCTTAATAAATTAACTTCACTTTGTACAAGCTCGCTTTTGTGTTTAAACAAATGTAATTAACAAATTGTTTCAATTTGTTCTATAATTAACGGTGTGGTATTGGTGGCGTATTCGCGGGTCTAACAATCATAATAAACAATTTTTTTATTCACTTGCTATAATACTAAAATAGCTAATAGACGGCCACTACTGGACATAGGGCTCTTTTTTTAGCCAATGGGGTTGACATATTCTTAAGGGATAAAAGTCCTGTCCCAAAATAAAAACTGTGATGTATCATATTGCAAACCTTATAAGGCAGTGTTTAACAAAGGTTGATCTTATTTTTCTTCACTGGTAGATGAAGAATTATTCCTTTTACCTTAATGTTGCATCAAACCTGGATCAGCTGTGTACAGTGTCACTATATGTTTATACATAAATCGGTATTAATCAGCTAGTTAGTTGAGGAACCGCTTTAAGCTTCTCGGAAGACGCCCCGGAACAAACACGCCTAGTCAGGTGTCATTAATACAGCTTTTAATCAAGCTCGACTTCGGCAACCTCCTTCATTATACCGGTTTTGCTGACTCCTAATGATTGATCCAAGAATATTACTATCCAATCAGTATGGGCGTTCCGTTCGTAATGTGTTTACGTTTTTACGTTCACTGCATCATAGTAAACTTTACGAGGCACCACTATAAAAGAAAATTAAAGTTTTTTTTATGGATATTTTTGATACACACAATACTCACATTTGAAAAAAAAAATATTATGTACGTGAGCATTTAATAATCTAAATTAAAAATAGAGGGTGTTGCAGGTAAACTGGTATAAGAAATTTATCATTGCTGATAGATCTCTATTGTCTTAGACCAACTAGTTAAGTTCAAGTATTAGTACCAAAGACCTGTTAATTTAAATATAATGACATAACCTGAATTCAATAAAATTTGGTTTATAGTTGAACTTAGTAACAAGCGTCCGGTTAATGAAGTCTTAATGTGGTAAAAGAAAGTGAGAGAAAATTTAACTAAGTCCAGACTATTTCATGACATAATTATTTAAAATTTGGATCTATGTATGCCAAGATCAAGTCTCCATTATCTTATTACTAATAGTAAATAAGTAGTAAGTAAATAAATAAAAAAGTGGTGTACGGGGTTCCGCACAACACAGGGTGCACCCTGCTGAATCAGACGGAGTTTTGACTACCTACTAACCAGCAACGGGCCAGCGTGGTGGGATAAGGCTCAATTCTTTTTAATGAACGCTGTGGAGATCTTTAGGGAAGGACTATGTCCAGCGGTTGACGTCGAGGTTGATGACAAATATCATAAGAAATATCTACAACAGATAGATAATTTACTGATAGGTCTTTATTGCGGCTGACCGTCTAGGTAGGTATCCGCAGCTGCTATTACTGCTGCCAAACTACAGTGTGGAGACATTACTGAGTTCTGATTTGTGGCGTTGCAGATGAGGTAATTACTGGGGGCTTATGATATTCCTATATATCAAGCACAATATGGTGCTGTATCCATTATTCGTCGTTGCCTAATGGTTAGAGCGAATCCGAAGGTCACGAGTTCGAACCTCGGCATGTACCGATGACTTTAATATTTAAGTTATGCACATTTGTGAATTTTAGTAACAACAGCGAAATACAAACGGTGAAGGGAAACATCGCGAGGAAACCTGCACATGAATTAGGATTTATTGTAAGGTGTGTGTGAAGTCACCAATCCGCATGGGGTCCGCGTGGTGACTATGGCGCCATCGCTCTCATATTGAGGGTAGACTTGTGCCCCGACAGTGGAGACATAAAACGGCTGTTGAAATATCGCTACGAGGAAAAATATTGTCTTCATTAACCCGCTGCGATTTTATCCTGAACGAAGGTCTATAAATGTATGCTGTGGCTTATTGTGGAATTAGTCACTTAACAATAAATAATTCGGCATCGCTCGCATCAGTTCGCAACATACACAATAACCTTACCAACATCTGACTGTAGCAGGGGTGGTGAATTTCCAAGATTCGACGTACTCCGGCAGTTATTAGTTCAGCTTCGGCAACTTGAGCTTTAGTTACGGCAATCCGTGATCAACTTATGACAACTTCACTGGTACCTGGCACTGTAATTGTATTGAACCCGATTTCAAGTTAAACTATTGCGCTACAACTATGTTTATGAAAATCTGTTAACTTTAACACGTACCTAATAACATATGTTCCCCACTCAAGTTCGACTGAAAGTTAATGCTAAGTAAATAAATATCTGCCGTTCACCAAGTTTTTGGATGGGTGATCGCTGCCAAAAAAAATTTACTAGGTTGCTATCAGCATATTTAAAGTTGTTCATCAGTAATTTTTAATCAACTAATCGACGAGTCGAGCGAGATGTTCACCTCATAGTAACAACAATGTGGCGCTAGTTAGGATGATATACACAACACCACATTGTACTCTTCGGCATGAAACATAAGTTGTTAAGATCCGCTACTCCAGTAATTTGACAGAAATACAAGCTGCGGTGGTGATGGAACCTAGACGGTGTCTGGCTACAACCTGTTATTTCCCTGCATGTTATATTCTATACTTGAATAAAAATACTGACAGAAACTGATAAAATACTTATAGATTCAATCTGGTAATACATAAGCCCAATTCCTTAATATATATGCTCCGAAATCTTCTGCAGTTCCTCCTATATCCTCATGCTTCCGCATAACTTTTACCACATTAAGATTTCTTTAACCAAGATCCTTGTTACAAAGTTAGGCCATAAATCCTATTCTATGGGGTTCAAATCATGCCATTAAACTTAATTTAACTGTTCTTTGGAACTAATATTTGAAGCGGTTATTGCTAACGGCATAGCTAAGAAAAGAAGCGTCTCGCTATACTTTAATTTAAATAATGGGTTAAGCTCCTAACAGGGACTCCATCTGACACCTCTTAACCCAAGGGTATACATATTGAAGTCACTGGTCCAACCGTACCCTACGAATATGTAGGAATTAGATCAGGTCATGAACATCTTAGTCCGCTGACGCAAACATGCAAGTTCTTCTAACTTAAGTGGAATATTTTACGGTTAAAAATAGAAAAGTTAAGTGGTTTAATTAATTAAAAACTAGATTTGTTCTGGTTAAAATAACTTACCAGATAATAACTTGATGGAAAGTCGAAATGATTTAATATCCGTACTTTCACGGATGGCATAAAGTCGCTGTTGATAGCAAATGATGCCGACTTTACTTTTGGTAAGGCAAGGGCAAAAGTGCATGGACGGCAGTAGTCTCCTCTTGTTAAGTCGTTCTGGTACAGAAGGAGGCTGCCGAACGGAATCGAGACAAGGCTGATTCTGGGCGTTGGTAATGGACGCCCCAGCTCCTCATCCTCGTAGTCTCGGGCTAGTAAGAATAGGACTAAGATAAGCCCCGTCTGTCGGCTCTTCCGTTGGCTATTCCTTTGAGACGTATTCATTCAAAATATAGAAGGTTACGGTTGTATTCTAAGAGACCCTGGGGCCTCAACGAATTATTTAGATCACCGAGGGTGTTTAGTGAGAAAGAATCTCACATACCCCTTACTTCTGAGAGAAGCAGGGTATCTTTCAAAGATTTCCCCTGCAAAACCAAAAAAACTCCAAGAGTTACTCCAGAACTGATGCAATGGAGTCAATTTAGTTTATCCTCTAATTTCATCTTCGATAATTGTCGCGGGAGAGAGTTAACAAACGGAAGTGACGTCAAAGGAGACTCTGCAGCCCGATTAAAAAGGAAGCAGCAGTAATTGTGCAGACATTTTATTGCGTCGGTTTCATTAAGCTTACAGGGTCCCGGCTTGAATCGGCTGAAGGCTGTTCCGGCACGAGACCGGCACACTCACGGGCGCACTAACGAGCCTCACATTCAAACGAGACGCATTCAAATTAAGGACCTCCGCTGCGGATTTTTCGTCGTTTTTAGGGTCCGCTGCGGCGTCTTTGATTACTGCACATGGAGCCGTGCTTTAATCCTGATTACGTTTCCGGATTAAGTTTTTAATTGTGCTTTTGACCGCTAGTATATAGTAACTAGCACTATAACACTAGTGTGGTTGTGCGGAACTTCACCAAGTTGCTTTTTTAATTCCCAATCATCTTCATCAGGACCAGCCCATTGACGTTCACTGCTGGACATAGGCCTTCGCCAAAGATCTATACACAGTCAGCACGCCCTCCAATAACGCCGGGCACTAGGGCTCTACGTTTGTAAGGGTTCATGTGGAGGGACTTGGGCCATTTCTAACCATGCTGGCCCAATGCAGGTTGGTGGGAGCCAGAGCCTAGTTTGTTGTATTATATTATTATACAAAATTTATTTTCGTCCTAAAATCATCGTTCCTTCATTTCACCCCTTTGTATCTGGAATACGAATAAAGATCACGAGGAAATATAATAGTACAGGCGACCTTAATCCACGTTGACTTTTCTACCACCTATCATCATCATCATCATCATCATCATCAGCCGATACACATTCACAAATGAAACTAGGCCTACCAGCTAACGTTAGTGTAAAGCCTAAGTGGGTGGTCAAAAGTTTGAAATAGAAAAAAAATCTGAAATATAAATACATACTCATAGGTGTAAGGGGTGGTTAATATTTAAAAATATGTATTTTAAGACTAAATTAATATTTTTTTTATTTAACAAGACGTTCACCTAGTGTTAAGTGATATGCCTGTCCATATCATGGCGCTAGCTAGGATAATGTACACATCACCAAAATATGCTCGTCGCCTTGATATAAGATTTAGACTCGTTACATCAGTAATTTCACTGGCTACTGCGCCCTTCACACCGGACCGCGCTGCTGCCACTAACAGGGATCTACCACCAAAAACATAAATAACAATATTGTGATAAATAAATACCTACATAAAATTATTGGAGACAAAAATATTTTTTGAAGTAAAATTAAAAATTATTGCCTCTGTAGCATAGAAGCTGTTCCCTTGCAACACAAAGGTCTCGTTTTCGATTCCGGGGCATCATGTGGAGTTTAATTGATGGTTGGAATTCTTGAAACCCGCCCAACAAGCAAGAATTACCATGTAAAGTGTATTTATCTGTCAGCGATCATGACTTGTGTGTATTCTTTATATCATCATCATCATCATTACAGATAGCGGAAGGAGTTCCGCTGCTGCTAGTCATTTTATTTCAAAGGATGGTACATATGTCCTTTTCATTCTTATTCCACGAAGCGACGAGACAGGCGGGACGTTCACCTGATGGTAAGTGATACGCCTTAAGCAACGTTGTTCTAGTTAGGTTAGTATACACTGCACGATATTGCGCTGCTCGTCTTCGATGACAAAGATCTAGCACTAGTAAAATTGTTTCTAGATATGATAACATTCTGGAGCGAATATTAGCTGTGGTACCAATATAGATAACATAGCAGTAACTTTTTTTATTTTATTTTTTTTTAATTCAAAGGAGCGACTAGACGATAGGGATGTTCACCTGATGGTGAGTTATACGCCTGCTCATAGCAATGCGGCGCAAGTTAGGATGATATACACAGCACCATATTGTGCTCGTCGCTTATGACATTCTTGTCTTTGTCGAACCTCGTTACCTCAGTAATTTCACTAGCTACAACACCCTTCAAACCGGAACACAATAATGCTTGCATAGTACTATTTGTCGGCAGCAATAGGAGCCGCCTAGCAAGAATACCTCCGGCAACAGATACCCGCCACCAGTTCAATGGATGTTTTTTTCTGTACCAGAACAAAATACTTGTTTCTAGATGGATCATCTTTATGGACTGAACATTAACTTAGGGTTCATAAATACAGTTAAAACCTAGCAGTAATTTATACATTGATATATATTAAACAGTTAATTTTATACACAATAAAAACTAAAGTTCCGCGGTAACACATAAACGTGAAAATGGCGCATAATGCGGAGCGGGTGCAGTTCCTGTAATGAGATAACTTGCACCTGATAATTTGATAACTTGCTCGGCGAATTTGGAAGCTGCGGTTACTTAGCTTGATGCTTCAGGTTAAACAGTGTCAATTAACTGTTAACCAATAAAGTTCAACTTTGTTTGCTTCGTCTTCCCTGTAATATTGTCATGTAGCAATCTCACCAAACAAATTCCTCCTTCAACGTTTATTCATCCCCTAATTTATTTAAATAAGATAATAATTCGTATAACTACAAATAGTTGGTTTTAGGTTTAAAAGTTAGATAGAGCCAATAAAATGGATTAGGGTTTTTGTGGTTAAACCAACTAACCCCTATTGGTTTTCTGCGTTAATTCTAATGATTTAATTCATTGTGGTAGTTAGAGGTAGGTAGAGCTCCTTCAATACTGGTGGTTGATCTCTGTTACTGGAGACATTATAGGTAGGTACCAGTGCAGCAACTTTCTACTCACTGAAGCGACGAGAAGAGCAGGATGTTCACGTGGTGTTAAGTGACGTCGGCTTATAACAACTTAGCGCTGGTCAGGATGATGTAAACACGACATTACGCTCGTCGCCTTGAGACATAAGATGTGCAGTCTCGATATCCCAGTATTTTAACTAGCTACAGCTCCCGTCAAACTGAAACACAGTAATGTTTACACACACCAAATTACTATGCAAATATTACTGTGTTCCAGTTCGAAAGGCGTTATAGCTATTGGAAATACTGGGGTAAGGAGACCTATGTCTGAAGGCGAAGAGCACAATGTTTTTTGTATGTTATCCTTAGTAGTTTCACATCGTTATGAGCAGGCGTATTACTTACCACCAGTTGAGTGTCCTGCTCGTATGGTAAGGTCGTCTAGTAGAATAAAAAAAATAACTCCATCTGTTAAGTAAATCACATAAGCGCTGCGATGTTTTAAAATTTCACAAGAAACACTTACCTCGCGACTCTAAACCGGATTAGTTTTGCGGCATGGTTGTTGGTAAAATCCACTTCCGGAATACGTAAGTCCGGTATTATATGAAATTTGTTTTAGGTCCAATTCAATATATATACTACCTAAACAATATATAAACTGATTCTAGTTATGTTTCTCATTTTCTATTCTGTTTATCCTTAATAGACGATATGAACGAGATCTTTTACTGGTGGTAGATCTCTGTAGCCGGAGATCGTCTAGGTAGATATCACCACAACTGTACCGTGAAACAGCAGAGTGCAAACATAACTGTGATCCGGTTTGAATGGCGACGAGACGAGCGGCACGTTCACCTGATGATAAGTCATACGCCCGCACTTAACATCGTAGCGTTAGTTAATATGGTATGCACTGCACCACATTGCACCCGTCGCCTGAGACATAAGATGTTGAGCCTCGTTACCCCAGTAATTTCACTAGCTACAACGCCCTTCAAATCGGAACACAGTAATGTTTGCACACTACTGGGGTAGCGAGACAATACGTTATTTTCCAAAGCGACGAGCACGATGTGTTGTGTATATCACTGTATCTGGCGACACGTTGTTATGGACAGGCGTATCTCTTACCATCAGTGGAGTCTCTCGTCGCTTCGCAGAATACAAAAAAGGCAATAAAATTAATTATCTTCTCGATTATAATATACTGGCGAAGTACTTTGCCGGTATTTAATCTTTTAAGCTGATATCAAAAACTCATTAGCGGGACTTTGTGATAGATTATATTAACCTTTAACCTTTCCGAGGGGTTTCTATAGTAGAGCTATTAACTACTTTGTTAAACCGCGACTAAAAACGTAGTGCGATAGATTTAACGCTGATTATATTCATTTATGTGTAGATAATTATTTATATATCCTCCTCGTATACAGTTAGGACACACAAGACAGACACAGATAAGGTTGTATGTAGGGTTCTCTGCCAATCAACCTTGCAAGGCCTAGACTTGTTGTAATAGCTAAAATAAATTTAAACAATTAATACAATATATAATAAGCATACATAATGTCGATTAGTATAAATACTTTATATATATGTGTGTGTGTATATAAGTTCCAATTCCAACTGTAGAAACTCATCACGATATCTCTAGAACCATAAAGCCTAGAGACTTAAAGTCTAGGATTATTAGTATAGGATGATTAGTTTTGCCGAGTTTAGCTAAGAACGGATTTTACAAAACGTAAATCCTCAAAAATGGGTTGCGGAGATGTTAGTAACGAGAGGGGTGGGGTTGTTGCCGAGCGAGAATATTTCTGACAAATATCTCATTCTATATTACAGCAAAACGGGCGCGGAACAGCTAGTATATAATAAAATAACATTCAAGTATAAAAATTATATTTAAAATAACAGGAAATTATTAGATGACTACGAGATGAAACTAATGAGATGATCTGATGTTAAGTGATATTGCACATTGTAACGCAGCGTGAGTATAATATACACTGCACCACATTATACATTGCTCAATGACGTCATACGTTAGCAAATCTCGTTACTCCAGCAATTTCACTAGCTACAGCGCCCTTCAAACAGGCACACAGTAATGTTTACACACAAGTGTTAGGCGGAGATAAGAGCTGCGATCATATTTACCTTTTTTATCGCGAGGGAAATCTTCTTAAAAGGTAGCTTGGTTCTAGAGGGAAGACAAGACTATATGGGGTTTCTAACCACTAAAAACCTCTCGGTGCATCAGGAAGGGCTCCGGGATCGCCTACGGAACGCACCGGTGCCCCCCCACACTCCGGCTAAAACATCCCACGGAAGGGCAAAGCCCTCCTTAGCGCCCACTCTGTGCTACGGCAAATACAAGCCCACCATGGATTTGCCGTCCTACTAGACTCGCCTATTGAGCTCTGAAGGACCCACCTTCAAAGCCCAGGAACCCGAGGACCATTTTAGTCGCCTTGTACGACAAGCATGGAATATCTTAGTCCTATTCTTAATAGCCCGAGAGTACAAGGCCGGCGATGGTATTTACCTAGACGATCTTCAGCAACGAAGGTCTACCACCAGTAAATTGCTTCTTGTTCTCTCTTAAGTTCATAGTTATTCATACCTGTTTAAGATTTTACAGAATCATATAATTTGTCTTTTTTTACATTAAAGTAATCTCGACGTCATACTACATTCAAACATGACGTCAGACACTACAAAAGCTGGAGTGACAAAGGTCACTTTGATCTTCACACAGCAGCCTCACAAATGTAACAAACAGACGAAACCTTTATATTTTAAATTGTATATTCTCAAACACGAAAATTGTTTCGTTTTAAATGGTGGTGGATCTCATATCACAAGCTTCTCTTCCAGCCTCCAAATGTAATGATATTTTTATCTCTTGATATATCTCATTTAAAAGTCCTGCGTCTCTGTTAGCGGAGGCTGTGTAAACTATTACTGGTGATAGGTCTCTGTCGCCGGAGACCGTGTGGGTAGGTACCACCTCAGCGCCTCTTTCTACCGTCAAACAGTAATGAACAAATATTACTTTGAAAGGAGCTGTAGCTAGTGAAATTACTGGGGTAACGAGACCTAACATTTTATATCTCATGGCGAGGAGCAAAGTGTAGAGCAGTGCATATCATCATAACTTTTTTTCTTTGGTTTCGGGAGGAAATCTTCGAATGTTCAGGAATATCAATCAGGGTTATGTGAGATTCATACTCAGAAAACCCAATCGGTGGTCTGCATCAGTGTATTCGGAGCGTCTCCATGATCTTTTACCGGTCTCTACACTTTGTGTTACACGTCTCTGAAGAGGAGGCTAACCCTCCTAAGCACCATTGCTGAGTCCATACGAGGTCCCACACAGGTTCGCTTATTGGGCGATAAGGACCCCACTCTCAATAGCCGCAAAAGTCAGGGCTTACCTTAGTCCTATTATTACTAGCCCGAGACTACAGAGCTGATGTCATCATAATTAGCGTCACGTCATCGGCAAGCGTATCACTTACCATCAGGTGAACGTTCTGCTCGTCTCGTCACGTAATCGAATAAAAAAAAAATATTTAAAACTTATTTCCCTTTTGATTTACTGTGCTTTAGCTTAGCGCTAGAATAAATGATATAAATAATATAATAAATAATACGTAATGACGAAGTTGTAAATCATAAAACTAAGATATAAATCCTCATCATTTTCTCAGCAGACAACAATCTCTGATGTTATTGTTTTTCTTTTAAACTAACAAAATGGAGAAACATTAATTTCCTCACGCCGGTTGCCGGCAGCGTTATTTATAGCTCTCCCTCCCTCTACGCTGCGAGAATTAAAACTTTTGATATAAGGAAGACAACGTTACTTGCTTTAATCAAGTTACAGATTTAACTTTTAACCCCATCTGTTGATTTGTTGAAAGAATAATAGCGTGTAACAGATGTAGAGAAAGGACAACCCAATTTCCGTGAACTCTCCGCTGCTGACAATACTTCAACTTAAGTATTCGGAGCGGAAACTGGACAGACAATTTATGTATACGACATACGATTTATTACTTCGCAATTGAACCCCAAATGAACCCCAAATATATCATCTTCATCAGCCGACAGACGTCCACAGATAGACATAGGTCTATCTCAAAGATCTCCACACGGATCGGTCCTGCATTAACAGGCCGTGGATCCAGGTCCATGTGCCCAGTGTCAGATAAGCTGTAACAGTCGCATGGCTTGCGACATTTGCGAATTGTATGTATTTTCACAAAATCCGTACATGAAGATTGTAAACTGAGAAATAAAGATTTTTTTTTTTTTATAAGGAAAGAAAACATTTGGAATATGTACAAATTTCAAAGGCAAACAGCTGATCGATTTTTATTCACATTTGATATACAAATGACAAAGGTTAACAAACATCTTGTGGCACTTTTCAATCACTTAATTTCGTTTTTAGCAGACACAAAAATAAACACAAATATGGTGCTAGCACAATTTGCGTGCCGTCTGACGTCGGGCGTAGACTTTGATGTGGAAACGTCTAGAATAAATAGTGTACGGGAGTAAAGTCATTTACATTTTAAATTACTTTCAACGTACGCGCAGACGGCACTTTGATGCGGATCACTTAACTACGAATAATATCTATGTAACATTTTCAGTAATATAATATATAATTAACTATAATATACATTAGATTTCTAATCAATATTATATGTATTATTTATATCTGTATAAAACGTGTATAATTATAGTACATAAATTTGATTTCCTCAAAAGAAACTATAATGTCTAATATCTTTATTAATGTAGAGACGCACTACTATAAATTGATCTCCACCCGCTTTCCTGTCCGTCACACCCCCGTTAACTCCGTTTGGGAAAGGAATTTTGTAAAATCCATTCTTAGATGACCTCTAAATGGCAGAAGCCAATATCTTTACCAAATTTTGAGTGTTTACGTCTAATAGTTCCGGAGATTTTTTTGATGTGAATGGTTATAAGGGTAGAGGAAGACCGAAGAAAGTGTGGATGGATTGTGTGAAAGATGACATGTGTAAGAAGAGTGTGAATTTAGATATGGCGGCTGATAGAGAGATGTGGAAGAGAAGTACATACTGCGCCGTCCCCACATAGAATGGGAGAAGGGCAGGAGGAGGAAGAAGTTTCAGAGATTTTGTGTTTTACTCTGTTTTTTTGGTCTGCGTCTCTCTTGTAATTTGCAAATTTTTGGTATGTTAAAGAAATATGATTTAATAGATTTTTGTTCCAGAAATATAAATTAAGGATCGTAGTCCTTTTTTAAAAAATTTAATTAAGTTTTCACGAAGCCACGTGAACCAAGTGAAGCTGTTTTAGGTCTGGGAGCGTATTCACAGGCACACTAACGATCTCACATTTAGTCGTATTCAAATTAAGCTTTAAACTGCAAATTTTTTGCCGCGCCCGCAGCTTTAATGGTTAGCTTAATGACTTTTAACGGAAATTTGGACTAGAACAGGATTTACAATTGAAAGGCGCTTTCGTTATGACCGGTAATTACTTAATTGCGAATTAAGCGATACACGATCTAAAGCTGTAGCATAAACAGCTTTCAGTTTAACGAAGTGATGAAACGAGCAACATATAAGAGCTAGTCATTATATAATACCTTTACACAGCACCATATTGCTCTCGACATCTTGAAGTCATCAAGTTTGTTTTTTTTTACTTTTCCAAATATTAACGGAGAAATAGAGGTAGAAGGAGGATTGAAGATTATGAACAGCATCCTGACGATGTGGTCACTTCGGATTAATAACGTAATAAAGGAGGAAAACCTTTTTTCTTCACTCGTTTACTCCGACTGACCGCCCAGATTTAATTCGAAGACACACGACGATGATGATGATTAGCATATAAATGAAACCTTTCTAACAGAGGAAAAGTATAAAAAAAGGCACGGTATGAAATTATAGTATTTTTTAATTCTTTAATCACTTTGGGGATGTATTGTAGTCTGTACCAGCGGTCACCAAACTTTTTACCCTGAGGGATCAGTATATTCACTATTTAAATCCTGCGGACGACTTAGAAGATTTTTTTATATATCTATATATATACAGGAGATATCAAGACACGAGATTCATCACGAGATCACCGAAACTATTAGACGTAAACACTGGTAGAGATATTGCTTTTAACAATTAGATGTCAGATAAAAATGGATTTATCAAAATTCCTTCCCCAAGGGCTGACAAACAGCAGTTAATAATATTTAAAAAAAAAGTGGTATCCAAGAACACAAATGTACATACTTAACAAAATTAAACAATTATGATTGAATACATCTTAGAGTGTACTAAATATATTCCAGATTTTTCCGTGGGCTAAAAAATTTTTTTTATCGTCTACCACCACTTTGGTAACTAATGGCGACAAACAAGAGTCCACTCGTAAGAAGAGGACCTTATTCCACACGGTAAAAAGTTACAGGCGTAGGATAAATACGATTAAATAGAGAACACAAGGAGAAAAAATACAAAGAAGAGTCTAAAACCCTTAAATTAAATTAGGTTCGGTTCACAAGCGTCAGCGTTAGCGGGAATTTCCGTGTCGTCGCTTGCGTCGCTAACTGATGGCCTGCGTTAGGCCGGGTATGTGGTGAGGGGCGGAGCGGGCGCGACTCTCCCCGACAGGTTCGATGATCTAGCGCTTTGTTCGCTAATCATCATCGTCAGCCGAAGTACGTCCACTGCTGGACATAGGGCTCATCCAAAGGTCTCCAAATCGTTCGTTCCACAGTTAGCATGGCCTCCGGTACCGCCGGGAGGTAAGAGCCGTCGTTTGTAAGGGTTCATTTCGGTTTTTTTTTTAATATACTTGAAAATTTGTTTTAAGTTTTTAAATATTATATCTTTTATTACATAGATTTGTAATATTCCGTATAATTATAAAGAATTCATGTTTTTAAATAACAATAATTTAATACGCGGATAATATCGCCACAACTTTTATTTAATATAAAACAATGAATCAATAATAGAAATGTACTGGTGGTAGGTTTCTTCTGCCGGAAGACGTTTTGATGGTTACCATCGCAGCGGCTGTTTCTTCAGCTACCCAGTAGTGTGCAGACATTACTGTGTTCCGGTTTTAATGCACTTTGTAGCCAGTGTAATTACTGGGGTAACAAGACTCAACATCTTACAGCCTCGGGCGACGAGCGTCATGTGGTGCAGTGCATAACATCCTAACTAGCGCCACGTTATTACAGGCAGGTGTATCACTTGAGGCGCTAAGCTTGGTAACCTCCACGTGTGCCTGTCTGTTGATGGTACCTTTTGGGACCCACAATATTTAGGCCGGTGCGCCCCGGGCGTCGGGTAGCGGCGATTTTGCCGTCCGGCGGCTAATAACCCGGCGAGGAGGGTCTTTCCGCGTGTCCCTCTGACTAGCAGAGGGCACAGTGGAGAGGCGACGACGGGCTCGGTGTTCCCTAACCCGGTCACCGAGCAGGCGAGGAAGATCCAGTGTCAACCTTGCCACCGTCACAAATCTCGTACACCCTATTGTACGTGTCGTAGATCACGTCTCGCGGCGTCGTAGGGAACGAGGGTCTCGGCTTAATCGCCTGGGCCATGAGGATGTGATTAACCTCTTTAAAAACCACCCGAATCCCAAGCGTTGGCTCACCGCAAAGGGATGCATGGCTGATGGGAAGTTTAGTTGCTAGTGATAGCCCCCGTAAGGATAACGGCCGACCTCCTGACGGGTTACGCTAGGCTGACCTAGGTAAGGGGGCTCTGCCTGGGTGGTTGTTTAGTTCCCGCCATACTCGTGGGATGTAGCATGGATAATATAAGCACAAATAAAAATAGTTTCATGGAAGAAGATGATAGTGCGCTCGAATCACGAGCGAGTCTCTGTAAAGAAACATCAAAGGAGGACATACAGGCTAGCACTAGTGGCCGCATATCGAGAGTTAAAATGAAGAGACAACTAAACAAATCCGTGTCATCTACTGATCGAGAAAAGTCCCCTGCGTTTAGATCCAGGGACACCTCTGCGCTTGAAAGTAAAGTATCGGAGTTTCGTGTCCCACAGCCTTTGGAGACTCTTCAAACGGCTGAAGAGCAGGTTGAAGCTTTGGCGAAAGCAGCGAGAGGAAGGCGCGCTGCTTTCGACCAGCCTAAAGGAGATACTATCGATGATCGTACAGTGGCGTCTTTGAATAAACAGGTTCTAGACGATGTCGGGGTAATTTTGTCCGTAGCCGCTAAGTCTAAGAACCTGAAGGGAACTTTCAAAGGAGCCCTTAAAAAAGCGGCTTCGTCCATTAAAGCCGCTGTAGAGGCTTTACACATAAGGACCTCCACTGAGAAAACAGCCAAGCTGCAGGCGGAAAATGCAAGGATGCAGAAGGAAATGGAAACGCTGTGTAAAGAAATAGCAGAGCTTAGAAAAGAAATTGCGCGTATGGTACAAACTGATTCCACAGCAATGTCAGTGGAAGCGTCAATAACTGGGCCAGCACCAAGCCAGATAGATAAGATGACGGGCTTGATTATGAAGCAAGTAGGCAACATGGTGAACGCAAGATTTGAGGCTCTTGAGGGAAGGCTACTCCCTGAGAAGCGTATCCGTCCTGCGTTAGCATGTGATCAAAACAGAATGGCCAACCAACCAACGCAGTTTACAAAAGGCGATAAACAAAAGAACCTGAAAAACCAGTTTTCAAGGAAAGAAAACGTTCCTGAAGATACTGTGCAAGCGGTGAATTCAACTAGTACTCCTCTTGTACCAGTCTATGAGCCTATGAACGAAAGTTGGACAACGGTTGTGAAACGAAGTAAGAAACGTGACAACCATAACACAAAAACGGTCGTACAAGGTGTAAAAATAGGTAGTGCAGTTGCCACAAAACAACCGGCACCTGTGAATTTGCGTCCTCCTCGATCCGCAGCAGTGGTTATTACCCTACAACCCGAAGCTGAAAGCCAAGGTGTATCTTATGCTAAAATGCTTGCACAGGCTAGAGATAAGGTGGATCTTGCTAGTCTTGGCATAAGCTCGCTGCGGTTCCGGCAAGCCGTTACTGGTGCTCGCATTTTAGAGGTGCCTGGTGGTACTAGCGCTGATAAAGCAGATTCCCTAGCAAAAGTTCTTAGAGTCACTTCCGGCAGACATTGTTAAGATCTCCAGGCCAGTCAAATGTGCAGACTTGCGCATTTCTGGTTTGGATGATTCTGTTTGTGCCGAGGACATAGCCACCGCTGTTGTGCAGTGCGGAGAATGTTCGCTAGAAACGGTTAAAGTTGGAGAAATTCGCCGCTCACCTTATGGATCTGCCAGTGGGTGGATTCGCTGTCCTGTATCAGCAGCAAAAAAGCTGGAAATAGCAGGACGTCTCCTAGTTGGGTGGGTTGCAGCTAATATCAAGCTACTTCAACCCAGGCCGATGCGATGTTATAGGTGCTTACAAATTGGACATGCTAGGACTAAATGTACCGCCGAAGTTGATCGCAGCGATGAGTATTACCGTTGCGGACAAAGCGGTCACAAGGCAGCCGCTTGCACGGCTGAACCCAAGTGTTCTTTGTGTTCAACTGCAAATCGGCCGGGCAATCACATTTTGGGGAGTAAACAGTGCTCTCCTCCTAAGCTGAAAAAAGGAGGAAAAACGATCGCTGGAAATACTGCCACTAGTTCTAGTGCCGAGGAGCCAATGATGATCAGCTAGTTCATGGGTTGTCCCCGTTTTCTACAAGCAAACATCAACCACTGTGCCACTGCTCAGGATTTACTTCTGCAGAGCATGGCGCAGTGGTCGATAGAAGTGGCAGTAGTTGCTGAATCATATTTTGTTTTGCTGGACGAAAACTGGGTCGGAGATTGATGATTGATGACGGATGATTGATATGATGGATTGGTAACTATCGTATCCTCCAGAACTGCCGGTGCACCGTTGCTAATCACATTAGTAAATGGTAAGGGATATGTTGCAGTCAAATAGCGGAGGATAGTTGTTGTCGGGGTATACTTTTCTCCAAACAGAGTCCTCAGTGAGTTTGAAGCATTCTTGGGTGAACTAGGTACCCTTATTGGGCAAATTCTATCTTGCCCAATACTTCTTGTCGGGGATCTTAATGCTAAATCAAAAGCATGGGGTTCCCCATCAACGGATGTGCGAGGAGAGGTATTATAGGAATGGGCGGCGATGAATAGTTTAGTAATCCTGAACCAGGGGTCAGTCAATACATGTGTGCGAAAACAGGGAGGATCCATTGTAGATGTTTCTTTTGCGTCCCAGGTCATTGCACGCCGTATACAACAATGGAGGGTCCTTGATGAGGTGGAAACGTTGTCGGATCATCGGTATATTCGATTTAACATCTTTGATTCTCTTGATGCCTCGAGCATATATCGTCCAAAGAAGAGGAATACCCGGGTACAAACCAATAGATGGTCGGTGACTGGTCTAAATAAAGATGCATTAGTTAAGGCTTCTATAGTTCAAGGATGGATAACCCCACCTAATGAACCAATTGTAGTAGAGGACGAAGTAAACTGGTTTCGGGATACTATGGCGCACATCTGCAATGCCGGTATGCCTCGGGCCAAACTTCCTCGACCAAGAAGACAACTGTATAGGTGGTCCAACGATATCGCAATGTTACGCCATCAGTGCATCAACGCGAGACGGCAGTACACCCGATATCGTAGAAGGCAGCTCCAAGAGGACATGACAGTTAAACAGTTGTACACTAAATATAGAGAGTGTGTTAGAGCCTTGAAACAGTCCATTAAAGAGGCCAAAGCCCGGTCAAGGGAGGAACTCCTGGAGACTCTTGACAGAGATCCTTGGGGGCGGCCATATAAAATGGTAAGAAATAAAATTCGTCCTTGGGCGCCGCCTCTAACAGAAAGCCTACCGAGGTTTTCTTCCCGGAGGATAACCCCGGGGAGGACAATACGGACCACTGTACTGTAAGAGCCAAGTCCGATGAAGTCAACGAGGGGGAGGGTCATGATGATTCATGCAAACCCCCCTTCACGATGGAGGAGCTCCGATGGTCCGTGTCGACCTTTAACGCGAAAAAGGCTCTTGGCCTCGACGAACTCACTGCCGACATCTGCAGGGCGGCCATCGCAGTGGACGCCGAGCTGTTTCTCGCGCTCTCCAACCGGTGTCTCGTTCTTGCCTACTTCCCCAGAAAATGGAAGGAGGCAGCGGTCATAGTGTTGCGGAAGCCCGATAAGGACGACTACACGCACCCGAAATCCTACCACCCCATCGGACTCTTGCCCGTCATGGGCAAGGTCCTGGAGAAGATGATGGTCCGGAGGGTCTGGTGGTACACTGCGCCGTATATCAGTAGCCGCCAATACGGCTTTATGCCGCAAAGGTGTACCGAAGACTCCCTGTATGACCTGATCCAGCACATACGAACTCGCTTGAAGGAGAAGGAGATCGTTGTGCTGGTATCATTGGAGATAGAGGGAGCCTTCGATAACGCCTGGTGGCCTGCTATATGGTGCAGACTGGCGGAGACTCGCTGCCCCGTCGGCCTGCGGCGCCTTGTCGACAGCTATTTTAGCGATCGCAAGGTGGCCGTAAGGTACGCGGGGGCGGAGTGCGCCAGAGAGACCACCAAGGGGTGCGTGCAGGGATCCGTGGGCGGCCCAACCTTCTGGACCCTCCTCCTCAATCGACTCCTCGAGGAGGTGGCCAAGAGCGGGACACACTGCCAGGCGTTTGCAGACGACGTCGTTCTGATCTTCTCGGGGCAAGAGACCGGGAACATCACGAGAAAGGCACATGCGGTACTCGCCGATATTCACGATTGGGGGGTCCGAAACAAGCTTAGGTTCGCACCACACAAAACTAATGTAATGGTGCTAACCAATAAGCTGAAGTACGACAACCCAATATTGAATATGGGTGGAGAGCCCCTTTGTCGAACTCGTGAGGTTCGGATACTAGGCCTCACAGTTGACGATAGGCTCACGTTCAACACGCACGTGAAGAACGTGAGCAAGAAGGCCCAAGGGCTCTATCGTCAACTGTGCAGAGCCGCAAAAGTATCATGGGGGTTGAACTCGGAGGTGATCAGAACGATGTATCTGGCGGTGTTGGAGCCGATAATTCTGTATGCAGCGAGTGCATGGGCGCCGGCGGCTAAGAAGCTGCTGGTCCGAAAGCAGCTCGATGCGGTTCAGCGTGGCTTCGCGCAGAAAATTGCGCGCACTCACCGAACCGCGTCGTTGCACTCGGCCCTAGTACTTGCCAGGCTACTTCCTCTGGACCTTCGGGTCCAAGAAGCGGCCACTTTATTTGAGGTAAAGCGCGGCCACTCCCGGGAAGTGCTGGGCGACCGAGAGCTGGAGGTTCCAGTCAGCCACTTGAGACTACCACACCCGTCTGAACAGGTTGGTGTGGAGTTCTCCTGCTTGGGGGAAAGTGCGGAGGAGGTCCAACTTGCCACCTCGGCTGCCGATTCGGCTATTTATACCGACGGCAGCCGCATCGACGACAAGGTGGGTGCGGCGTTCAGCGTTCTGCGGAACGCCGCAGAGGTTACCAGTAAGAAACTCAAGTTGGGCAACTTCTGCACAGTATACCAGGCAGAGCTTCTGGCATTAGTGGAAGCGACGGGGTACGCGGCCAGCGGGTCGGCGCAGTCATGCGCCGTACTAAGCGACTCGAGGTCCGCCCTAGAAACAGTCGCACGACCTAACACCCTCCACCCCCTGGCGCTTCGGGTAAAAGAAAACATCATGAAAGCCCGGGCAAAAGGGACGAATGTAAAATTGTTTTGGGTGAAGGCGCACGTGGGGATGGAGGAAAATGAAGGGGCGGACCAACTGGCCAAGGAAGCGGCCCTGGAGAGTAAAGGAAGACCGGAATACGAGGATTGCCCCGTTTCCTTCGTCAAGCGTCAGCTCAGGCTGAGGACGCTTGACGAATGGAACAGGAGGTGTGTGGAAAGTACTACGGTGTCAACAACGAGGATTTTCTTCCCAGACGTCGCGTCAGTATACCGGACCCTTCGCCGATTGGAGCTCGAGTCGGTCCTGGTCACTGGGCACGAGGGATTCTCCGAGTACCTTCACAAGGTTAAGCTCAAGGAGAGTCCCGCGTGCCTTTGTGACCCAGCGGTAGACCAGACCGTGGTGCACATCCTCGCTTCCTGTCCCTCATTTGGAAGGGAAAGGTATGAGTGTGAAGTGGAGATTGGGAAGAAGATAGAAGCTGAAGCCATCGCCTCTCTGATGGGTGAAGACGGAAGTTGTGCCATATTTCTGGAGTATTGCAGGGGAGTTATTGGAAAAACAATAAACCGGAACAAGATAGTAATATTAAATAGTAGTAATGTAAGGTAGTTTAAGCAATAAAACTATGATAAAGTAAATTTAATTGTAAGAAAAATGTAAACCTAATTTTATCTAATATAATGTAAATTTTATAGGAAGTAGCAAGAATAATGAAGACCATCGAGAACTATGCTACAGTGAATGATTGTTTCAGGTTCTCCCTCCCCTCCAGGAATAGTAAAGAGGCAGTCACCACTTTAATCAGAGGATGCATGGAAGAAGGAATTAGGATGGAGAATGTAAGGAGAAAAAAGGAATGGTATGATAAATAAATAAAGGATGGAAGAAAAGAAAGCATGAAAGAGGGAATGAGAAAGGAAACAATAAAAATGATGTTAAGTGAAAAGGTAAACAAAGGCCCTGATCCACAATACACAGGAGAAAAAAAAAAAAAAAAAAACAGGAACCCTACCGTCTCAGTTATTGAGCGAAATCGTGAACACATTGTTTCCACAATCTGCGGAGCAGTCACCTACAGCTCTAACGTCAGTTGAGGTCTCGGAACGTCGATTTGATACCGAGGTACCTCGCATATCTGAAATTGAACTTGAAGCAGTTTTATTGAAAATTAGGTTAAAGAAAAGAGCACCTGGTCCTGACGGTATTCCCGGCTGCGCCTGGGTCTTAGCTCTTAAGGCGTTAGGAAACCGACTTCGTAAGCTATTTGATGCCTGTCTGGAATCGGGTCGATTCCCAAATCAATGGAAGACAGGCAATATGATACTTCTTATGAAAGATGGTCGCTCCGCAGATTCGCCGTCCGCCTACCGGCCGATAGTACTGCTTGATGAGGTTGACAAGATGTTTGAACGGATAATCGCTAGGCGCATTACTGATCTGGACAATGTTGGGCCAAACCTGTCGGATGCACAATACGGATTTCAAGCATGTCGTTCAACAATCGACGCCATCAAGTGCGTCAGGGGCTACTCGGATGAAGCTTTGACCCAGAAAAAGTGTTGTTGGCCGTTTCAATTGACATAGCCAATGCCTTCAACACGCTACCCTTGGACATGCATAAAAGAGGCACTTGCGTTCCATCGTGTACCTTACTACCTTTGCCGAATTGTCAGTGACTATCTCTCTGAACGGTACATCACATACCGTGGACAGAAGGGCGAAGTTTTGCGCAAAAAAATTGCGTACGGTGTTCCACAGGGCTCTGTATTAGGGCCTCTTCTGTGGAACATAGGGTACGATTGGGTACTGCGAGGTAATCTTGTTCCGGGCGTGAATATAGTTTGTTATGCCGACGATACCCTTATCACAGCTCACGGGATCACGTTCACGGTTGCTGCTCGTCTTGCCACTGAGGCGGTGGCACAAGTTATTGAAAGAATACGTATGCTAAGACTAAAAGTAGCATTAAACAAGACTGAGGCTATATGTTTTCATGGGCCTTGGAAAGCGCCACCGCGAGGTTCCTGCAGCACAGTAGGTGACGCCCTTATCTAGGTTGGATTCAATATGAGATATCTAGGACTCGTCCTCGATAGCCGATGGAAATTTCGAGAGCATTTCCAACAATTGGCTCCCCGGCTTATGGGGGTAATTGCTAGCCTAAAGCGTCTGTTACCCAATATCGGTGGACCCGAAGCCAGCTACCGCCGGCTCTATCTAGGAGTAGTGCGGTCAATGGCTTTGTACGGAGCACCTGTATGGGCGAAATCTCTAACGGAGCACACTGTCACATATTTAAGGAGGCCCCAGAGAGCGATGACTATTGGTGTAATTCGGGGTTACCGCAATGTTTCTTTTGAGGCGGCGTGTATTTTAGCGGGGTCCCCTCCATGGGACTTGGAGGCGGAGTTTTTAGCGTCGACTTATGTGTGGCGCTCGGAACGTCGAACGCAAGGACAACAGCTCTCCATAAAAGAACTGGCTCTCCAGAGGTTACACGCTCTACAGTCTGTTATTGAACGGTGGAAGGACAGACTTGCACATACCCGAGCTGGCCACAGAACTATAGATGCTGTGTTCCCAGTTTTAAATGACTGGTTGAACAGACCACATGGCGCGCTGACCTTCCAATTGTGGTACAGGTGCTGACCGGGCACGGATGTTTCGGTAAGTACCTGTGCCGCATTGGTAGAGAGCCAACAGCTATGTGCCATCATTGTGGCAGCGATGAGCACTCGGCGCAGCATACGTTGGAGGATTGTCTCAGTTGGACAAATTTGCATCTAGATCTCATCGCTGAAATAGGGACAGACCTCTCTCTTCAAGCTTTTATGAAGGCTATGACAGGAAGCGAGAAGGCGTGGAGTGCTGGCGTCGCCTTTTGCGAACAAGTGATGTGGCAAAAGGAGGCTGCGGAGAGGGAGAGAGAAAGAACTTTTCTTCTCCCTATTCGTAGCCAGAGACCTGGGCGACGGAGGAGAATGAATAATAGCCTCCAACCCCCATAAGAGAGGTTACGGCAGCGAGTTCGGGGGTCGCTTGTTGCCGTATATCAAAGGCCTCGAGGTGGCGCGTACAGATGCGTTTGTACGTTAGTGAAAGGTGGGGAGTGGCAGCTCAACTCTGAGACGAGATCTTATAATCGATCAATGCCGTTGGAACCGCGGAAGTATGCGCAAGCGTTCCCGTAGTTCCGACCAAGGGTCTTGAGAAGGATACCGTGGGGTTTTAACCGGTAAGAGTCCGGCATAACTCTTATGCTGACCCGGCAGCAGAAGAGTATCCGATGTAGGATTTCTCTACGAGAGAAAAAAAAAAGGCAGGTGTATCACTTACTATCAGGTGAACGTCTCGCTTGTCTCGTCGCTTAAATGTGTTAAAAAAAATTAATAAGCTCAATTCACTTTTATTCACACAACCATAAAGTCTTAGTAGATACCGTATTCATTCAAGATAACCAAATTAATGATAGAGACAAAAAATCATGAGCATATTCCAAAAACGACTAATAGCACCTTTTTCCAAGTGTTTCATAGTTTTTTTCTTTTTTACTTAAGTGATCAGACGAGTGGACATTCAAATGGTGGTAAGTAATACGCCTGTTCATAATAACGAGACGTTATATAGCATGCTATAAAGAGTATCACATTGCGTTGTCTGAGAGATAAGATGTTGAATCTCATTACCCCATTATTACACTAGCTACAGCGCCCTTCAAACCGGAACACAGTAATGTTACAGAAAAATAAGAAAATAGTACTCCATATATATAAAAAAAAAATCTGAAATTACTTTCCAACTAGTTCAGTAGTTTGTCTTCATTCCCGGCACTGATTTCTCAGTGTTGCGCTAATTGTTTTTCTTTTAATGAAGAAAGTAAACAAAGTGAACTTAGTTGCTTTCTTGCGATGGACGAGTGTTCTTGATTTTAAAATAATGAACTCTTGCTTAATATATTATATCCGGTCTCCCTCTTAACAGTTACCACCGCAGCGGGAGAACAGCAGTGTGCAAATGTTACTGGTCTATACTCGCGATTGAGAGAAGTCTCAATGCGAGGTAGTAATAGTAGTCTATAAATATCGAACTAATACTAATTTTACCAGTCCCCAGATTTATATTTATAGATAGACGTCCACTGCTGGACGTAGGCCTCCCCCAAAGATTTCCACGTTTGTAAACGTTCGTTTGAAGGGATCTGGACAATTTTTCACCACTTTGGCACAATGCGAATTGGTGCGAGCTACAGCCACGTTTGTTGATTATCAGGGTACACCATGAGCACTTGATGTTGGCTCGTGTCCCGTGGGTTCCGCGGTTGTGTCGTACGGAGATCCCCTGACCTGTCCAAACGCCGAAGTTGACCACCGAGGTGGTTTTAGTGGATAAAAATCTCCAAATAACTCTAACTTACCTCTAAAAGACAGAGTATCTTTTCAAAGATTGCCCCCCCCAAAGCAAAAAAAAAAAAGTCCCGTGTGTTGTTGTACGATACCCTTTACACCCCAGATTTTCTATAATGTTGATTAATAAATTAAATTATTTTTATTTTTCCATTTTATTTTTCATTACAGCTCCCAGTTGTACAACACCAGTCATTTTCTTTATAGAACTCTTGCTCCTTGCAGAGCTGGAACCATGCGGAGATATTGGGGTATCTGAAAATAATACACTACTACTACTACTATTACTATTAATTCTATTCTAATCTTCTAATATCAATGCGGAATCCATTTAATTTGGAATCGGCATAAAGAACCGAATAAAACCGGCATAAAAAGGCTAAAAACCTAAAGTATCTATATATCTATCTAAAGGCTAATATATTTCATTTATAGCACATATAAACAAGTATTTGCCATTCCCCGTCCCTTTTGCTGTTACACCCTCGCAACTCGCTTTAAGGGAAGAATTTTGTAAAATCCAATGTTAGTTGACTTCTTATTGGCAGAAGTGAAATCTGTACTAAATTTTGAAGATCTCGTGAAGAATCCATCAATCTCTGGATATCTCCTCTCATATATAAATGAATACTATCAGAACTAAAATACATTTAAAAGTATTTTGTATATATAGGATTTTGTAACGTATTTTTACGTAATGAGAAATATATATGTATATATATATATATACATATATATATATATATAAACCAAAACAAGATCAGTAGAGGTAGTGGTACTTAAATTATTATTTTTTAATTAAGAATAGACGTAACTAAAAGAAAACAATTTCAGTAAAATCTCACCCCTTTCTATATATTTATATATGAATAAAAAATATTGTATTAAAACGGTCCACCAAAATTACATACAATATACCCTTTCATATTTCACAACAGACTAAGCTAGGTTTTACTTAGTCTAGAAAATTGCGTAGGTTGCTTGGAGGTTGTTTGTAAAATATTAAGGCTTTTCATGTGTACCTTGACGTTCTGGGCTAGTTACGAAGTAGGGCGTTTAATAAAAGCTTCCCTTTTAAAAATTTTTTCACGGGCTTAAAATAAGGATACTTTATTTGTTATATATTTTTATAATCACTATACTTGAGATTAAATCTGGTCTAATGATATATAGGTAATTCGGAAATGCCTGGTTTGATACTGCCTGGCTATGTACCTTGTTCTTTGGATTGTATATATATATTATAAACTTAAGCAAACTTACGTTTTTGGGTCCACCAGAAGCAGCTCATTCAATGAACTGATTGTGGCAACGCAACAAATATCAGCCAAACTTATTTCATCTCCAGTTATCCACGGCTTCGTCAGAATCTTCTCCAATAAATCATTACCTAATCGTATCTTTTTCAAAATTTCCGATGATATAGATCGCCCGCCTTGGTATACGAAGTTGGACTATTAAAAGTAATATTAAGATGATATGATCACAAATATATCCAAAGGTTCCGAAGTATATAACAAAAAAACAACGCGTTGAAAGTAAGTTACTTTTCATAGTAAACAAAACTCTATTTTCTAGACGTTGATCGTTCATCTAACACACAGAATATCCTAGTACAGGATCTGATCTTCCACAATGGCTTGATACTAAATAGTTTCTCTTATATCCAATTGTATAATATCCAGCGAACTGTCGACTCCTTCATTTACCTCGAATCTCGAAATATTTCTTTGTACCATAATAAATTGTCTAATTAAGTAATTTTAAGTATGTACTGTTAACGTTTTAAGAAAGTAATGCGCTCAGATGTAATGATCAATCTTAGCTGCTATAAAATTTCTAATTTCATAAAGTTTCGAACAGCATACAACAAAAAAAAAGGTGACCGTTCAGCTCGAGAGCTCAGAGAGAGGAACATGAGTAACCGTTTTTGCTTTGAGCAAGGTATATAAGGTCGAATGATGATAATCGAACATGTATACCAGTTTAAGTAAGTCTACTCCCCGCTGCTTCGTACAAGCAAGGGAACAGTATGCCGCTATCGAAATGCAATCTCTGATCAATTGTAGTTCTCCTCTTCGGATCAGTTGGGTAAAGGGTTTTATTATTGCTGTACTTCGTTAACAAATATACAGCTATCGCGTGACTAGGAACAATCAAAATAAATAATAATAATAATAATAGACGTTAGTCATAGCGCTACATAAACACTTGATTGTTAATAGAATATAATAGGAATTACTTTATTCTTGAGATTGCCTTTGTTGTAGTAGAATTGGATTTCTTAATAAAATTTTTTTTTTTTTTATATTATCACGCCTTTTTGCCCAGTAGGAGCAGGCAGAGGCGAAGAAACACCCACCTTTCGCTAGATGTGGTCATATTAGATCCTCTATAACAGGAGGCGAGCATGTTGCCACTTTATTGAGGCTACCACACACATAAAGATAATTTCAGTGTGCGGGTTTCCTCGTGATGTTTTCCCTTCACCGTCTGTATTCCGCTGTTGTTACTAAAGTTCACAAATGTGCATAATTTAAATATTAAAGTCATAGGTTCACGCCGAGATTCGAACCCGCGACCTTTCGAATGAAAGCCGCACGCTCTAACCGTTAGGCAAGCGAGCTACAAAAAATTAGCTTAAGAATAATATCAGAAGACTTTCCCTTCAGAAGTCAGCGATGGAATTAAACGATATTAATCCTCCATCCTCTTTTCACCATCGGACGACCATACGCATGGCGAATCACAATTCTCATGTTGTGGACCTCCCCACTTTACGATTAAAGAGATTCAGCTCCTCGTTCGTGAGAACAGAGTGAAACTTGCCGGCATAGGTGTCCAAATACAACGAAGGTGTTTTCAAGAAAACATGTACACACCGTTACTAGGTTACAGCGCCTTACCGCCACAGATCACATCACCACTTAACATCAGTGTGGACTCTGGTAAAGCACTGGCTTTGTAAATATAGAAGTAGAAATGTGTAGTAATTATAAAGTTGTAACGAATGAGTTAAATATTTTACACAGGATTATGTAAATACAGGGAACAAAGAATCTTCATCATCATCAAATGATCTTGAAGTTGTTAAAGAATTTAGAATCGTGTACCTGTCCCATACATAAAAGTCGTCGTCTCTCAGCATAGGAATGGTGTGTTGGGGATTCATCTGTAAGTTGTGTATACTTTTGAACATATATTTCTAACACTTAGCAGCAGTGTGCAAACATTTCATACAAGTTTTAATTTTTTATTTGTTTTAAACATTTTTATTAGTAAAAGATTACTTTTGCTGAACAAAAGGTTTAAAACACATAGATAAGAATATAATATAACAAGTATACTTCAATAGGGCTAGAAATCAGCAGCTGGAGACCGTCTAAGTACGCACCACTGCAACTATATCTATCGCCGCACAGCAGTGCGCAAACATTAATGTGTTCCGGTTTTAAGGGGGCTGTAGCTAATGAAACTACTGAAGTACTAGTAACAAGAAGACATCTTATATCTCAAGGCGAGGACATAATGTGGTGTAATGTATACCATCCCAACTAGCACCACATTGTTATAGACAAGAGTATAACTTACCATCAGGTAAACATCTTGTTCGTCTCATCGTTGGATAGTATAAAAAAAAACCTAACATCCCAAATCCTTTTGCTGCTTACATTGACTGAAAGGATTAAAGTTACACCGTATATATATTCACAGGCATGGTATCTCACTTTCAAGTTGTCATCATATGGTGATCAGATTTACTAACCTTCAGATCATCGTTTTTACGGTGACCACCGGTTAACAATTCAACCTCGACGTATTCAACATTTGGAATATTCGCCGCCTTCATGACCATTAGAACAGCGTGTGCTGGTGCGCAGCCGTCCGTCTTGTACAATGTTAGGACCATGATTGAGCTTCTGAAAAATATTATTATTTATATACTTTTTCACTTTTACTGTTACTTTTACTGATTAATATTAATACTAAGTATTGGTGTCATGGTTATCATTGAGTCCTTAAGCATTTTCCTTATTGATTACTGTGATATCAGGACATCTGTAACCTTGATTAACTCACGAGAATTTTTACTGCGAATCATTCGATATATCGAGTACTAAATAAACTTAGTTGATATACTATATATACAATACTCAGCTATAATATAACAAAAATCTGTTGAGGCGCTATAAACTATTGTAATGTTTAAATTATTAGGATAACTATATTTTAATAAATCAAATATTTTATTAAGCTTGCAAATTGTGGTGAACGGTTGTAAATTATCTCCAGGGGTAACTTACATCCAGCTCAGTTTGCGTTAAGATGGTAACGACACCATTGTATAAATATCACTTGGCGTTAGTTTGTATGCGCACAAACAAACATGTTCGTTGCAGTTCTGTGGTAATTAGGGTGCTCCAGGTCGTAATATAATGAACATGTCGCTTTTACACAGTATATTATCTGTATATACAAGGATTTGTTATAAAGTTACAGGAAATGAATAACGAAACCTGTTTTATTCTCCATTTGAATCTAATTGATTATTGATCTATAAATTTAAGCATAATCGTCGTAATTTCAACCTATAAATATATCATTATTTAATAAAAACAAATATGAGATTAACTAGTGATTATTTTATGATTAATAACACAAAAGAAAATAATAATTAATACGATTGTATCGAAACTATATGTTAATATTAGTTGATTTGGTATATTCATCATCATCATTATTTCAGACCATTTTGGTCCTCTGATTGACATAGATTAACAAAAAATAATAGAAACCGATACCGATACATATTTATATATATATATATATATATATATATATATATATATTTATATTAACGCTATTTTATATAAAAAATATATATAGCTAAAATTAATATACAACGAATATCCTTGTCGCTTTAAGCGACCTCAACTAGGCCGAATACATTGTGAAGACACTAGGACTAATACTTAACAATATAACTACAACTTAAATCCATATATGCATTTGTCTTTATAATAAGTAATATATTTATATCAATGCGTTATCACAAATAATTTTATTTAAAGTTAAGTAGCTTAAATAATTGAAACTAACGCTATTAAGAGACTTCTCTTCCTGCAAAAGAAGGCACCGAGCCCAAACAGTAAGAACTTCGTGGGTGTTAATATTATTTTAATGATGATACGTGGTCGTACCTTAGATTACTTACTTGAGCTTAGAGTAAATCTTGGACACGTGTGTTCGCACCTGGTTCTACTGGACAAGTGTCGCAGATATGACTCTGCCTTATAAATCTATCAAGATATACCTATACACGCAAATATAAAAACCTCGCTGAGTAATTGATGATTAATAAACATCTACAAACATTATAGATGTGGCAGATGTTCTTCTACATTTGTGATCTACACACACGTAGTCCACTGCTGGACATAGTAAGAATATTTAAGATAAATAGTTGGAAATTTCGGATGTTTAGAAGTAATTTTGTATGCTATAAATGAGACGTCCGTAGGGCACTGTTGGAAGGTCTGTTTCCGTAGATCGTTTAGGATTACTGGTGGTAGCTTTTCAATGCCGGAGACGGTCTAGGTAGTACGACCAAGTTTCAAGGTGACAAGCACGATGTTGTATTGAGTATATCATCCTAACTAGCGGCACGTTGTTATAGCCAGGCGTATCACTTACCATCATGTAAACGTCTGGCTGTTCTCCTTACTTTAATAACAAAATATATGTATATTTCTTTCAGCGCATTTTGTGTACATGTTCAAGGTGGCTTAGTGTAACTGTGGCACTACTTCAACGGGAGTATCACTTACCACCCCCCATACTCAGCTCGTCGATTACTGGGTGATAACAAAAATACTTTAATTTCCTACCAAATAACTTTTATATAACTCTACTCGCAATTACATTTGAAATACGATTTGTAATTTTTTGTTTGATATATTTAAATTAAAACACAATACAAATCATCATGGGGTGTAAGGGTAACAACTCACGGGGACCCAAGCCATCCTCACCTGCTCGTGTTGGAGGTGACGCTGAGTAAGGGCGAGGAGTTATGCTTCCACGGTGCTCGTAACGCGCTCCCGCCATTCAGGAGTTAGCTAAGAATGGATTTAAAAAAAAACCTTTCCCAAAGAAAGTTGAAGGGGAGTTCCGGCCAGGAAAGCGGACGGTTAAAGCTAGTTTACTTATAAATCAAATAGTTCGTTGCTTGTATTTTCTTATGAAAATATAATATCATGTGCATTTTGAAGGATTAATTTTAGTTTTTTAAAGTTTTTAAATATCATCACTAGTATTTAAGCGTCATAATACCATCAGATGAATTGTGGCTTCTATATTCAACCACACTTCGGATAACACAACCTTTTATCATCTACAATAGGTTATCGCTATACTATATAGGCTTAACAACATAAAGATCTCGTGAACTCTCACTCTTTATGACTTCAGAAAATTTTATCTAAAATTAAGTACATATAAATTATATTATCTAAATAGCTATAAGATAATAATAAACAACTTCCTAAATATTCGAAATACATTAATTAAAGAACGCATGAGTTAATGAGTACTAGGACACAGATTATGCAATAATAGCGAAGGACCATTTGAAGGCTACAGCTAATCTCTTTGAAAAAAGTATACTGCCATCCAAACCATCCAATCCAAACGCCAATTATAGCGCTTGCACCTTTGTAAATTGGAATAAAAAAATCGTTCAGGGTGAACGAACGAATTTTGAAAGCTTCACTAAAAGCCTTTTTGAAGTATCCAAAAATTTCATAATTGCATTGGGATAGATCACTTCCGCTGCCACGCTCTTACCCTTTAGCTTTCAGCGAAAGTCTAAAATATTATAAAAACCTTAAATATTTGAAAATAAAGCAATTTTAAACAAAAATCAATATTAGTATAATATAAAAACATAGATACATAATCATAAAGTGATCATAGACTATATAAATATATAATTTTTTTTAATCTACAAGGTGACTACGATCCCACGTGATGTTAGTGATATGGTCTGTGGTAGACTGTGTAGTACTAACCTAGTAACAGCCTATTTACTCTTTTCTTGATAACACCCACGTCGTATTTGTTATGAAGAACCAGGAGCTGAACCTCTGTTCACAAACTGGGTATGTCCACAATATAAAGATGGTAACTTGCCGTACGTCTGGTCGTCCGGCGGTGAAAAGGGGATGGTACTTTAAAATAGAACGGTCTTTCTTATATAGTAGTGCATTGTAGAAAGAATTGAAAAATTGTAGAAAGAAATGGATAGATATATTTATATGATAGGAATTAAAAAATAAAGAGATAAATAGAATCGGATGAATAAAATAAATTATTGAATAGTTACAGACTGTACATCAAATATTGCGATTAATTTTTAATTTTAGCAAAATTAAGAAAGAAAAACCAACATATATTCTGTACTAAAACAATTTAACACATACATGCGTAATAACTAATGACTACTGTCACATCTAGTTATTTAGTTAAAAAGTTTAAATATTTTATTAATCAAATATACAATAACAAACGCGTCCGCTCTCCACGACCGACAGAATATAACTGCGCTCTTGAAGCGAATTATTGATTTATCACACTACCCACATTATTTCGTGAATTCTACAACTACCAAATTTATATAAAATAATAAAGTGATTTATGAACACTTAATTGAGATAATCATACAACCGTACACATACACACAAAGATTACTTAATAAAAAAATTACTCGTGTAATGAGAGGATAAACATTTTGTGTATTTTTTATGGGAAGACGTATCATTTAAATTCTGAAAAGATTCCCGTACAACACTTTTAATAAAAAAAAAATTAACGTAGTTTAAAGTCAGTAAAGGATTCATTAAAAAGGTGAGTAAATTATAACTTTTTAATTGCTTTTACATTATTTGTTTTATCCACAAACGTTTTCCTACATAATTTTAACATTTTACAAAACGATTTTACACAAAGGGAAATTTCGTTTAATAATTCGCTTGAAAATTCTCTTAGCAGCAATTATCACATTGCCGTTGTTTAACGAATTATGTCGTTTCCGCATTCAATGTGAGGGACATAATTCATTTTCTTTTGTGTCGGTTAATTCGTTTCGCCGAAATCGATTCAATTTTAAAGCAGCCATTAATAGTAAATTTTCAATCGGATCCACTCCGAACATACACAAAGTATATTGTCATATATGATATACACATTATATCAACAACTCGAAAATTATGCGATGAGACGAGCAAGATTTTTCACCTGGTGAGAGATACGTATGCTGATAACAAAGTGGTTTCAATTACGATGTTTACTCAAGAACATATCCCTACAACGTCCTTGAAACGTTTTGCTGGTGGTAGCTGTCTATGGCCAGAGACGGACTAGGTAGGTAACACCGCAGCACCTATTTCTACTGTCAAACAGTAGTGTGCAAACAGCTGTGTTCCAGTTTCGAAGGGCTCTGTAGCTAGTTTATTTACATCTTTGATCTCAGGAGACGAGCGTAATGTGGTGCAGTGTATACTATTGTAACAAACGCCACGTTGTTATGGACTGGCGTATTATTTACTCTCAGATGAACATCCCGCAGGTTCCGTCTCTTCGTAAAATAGGCCTCACCACTAGTAAAGGACAGTGCACCGATATAATTATTAAATAATTTACTCTAATTTAGTTTAATGCCTTCATTAGTTTTTAAATCCGTGGTGACTACCACGTCTCGCTTCTATAGTCAAGTTTCATTAGTAGTGCAACATTTTTATATGACCATTTAAATACTTTAGTGAAGATACTCCTTAGATCCCAATCTGGGATGTAAGGGGTTCCGCCCAACACTTACGTAGCCCGAGTCAACCTCAGTAGCCCGAGTCAACCTCAACCTGCTGAATAACAGACGAAGCTTTGACCATTGACCAACTCGCATTGGACCAGCGTGGTGGGTTACGACCCAATTCCTCGCATTGAACGATCTGGTGAAAGTTGTGGATGCGAGCAGCGAAAGATCGATCGATATGGAGATCATTAGAAGAGGCCTATGTACAGCACTAGACGTCTGTCGTCTGATAAAGATGACTGCACAATCTAGACCTTTTAAAAATCTTTTCATATATGGTGAGTTTTTCTATTTTAAAAATAATATCATCAGTTCACCAAGCGGAAGCTGATTTCGCCAATTTGAACCGTTTTTTTTTAATTATTTTATTCTATACTAGCGCTTGACTACGATCCTACCTGATAGTAAGTGGCGTTGTAGTCTGTCGCAGTAAACCGAACAAGTCTAGAAGTAGCTTAAAAAAGTCTGTACTTCACCCTTTTCCTATATATGTAGATATCATCGTCATCGTTAATACTTATGGTGGTCGGCAGCTGAATGAAGCCTCTCCGATAGATTTGTTCACCAGGTCGATGATTCACCAGGCGGTCATTCCATACAGCGATAACCACATATCATCATCATTTCAACAGATGAACATCCTCTGCTGGAGATAGACCTCTTATGATCCAACCATCACCACACCACATATATATGCTATTTATTCATATATGTTGTCTTAACATGGAGTTTATTGACCTCGTATTTTTATATGCTGCAGTGCTGTCTGTTTACCAAATAAAAAAATTTATTAACTTGAATGTTTTTTTTTAATTTTTAGACAAAATTCCCGTTTTATTAAAGTAGATCAATAAAACAACTAAATAATAATGAATTCGCAAATTTGATTCGCGTTTAAATAACTTTTGGTTTAAATAAAAACTACATAGACATCGTATTACTTGCGTGCAACTTTATTTTTAACTTAACCTCGTATTGTATTATTATAAATATAGTAAATGGTTATAATTTCTTTTTTTGCATTCTCAATTCTTTTGTTCCTCTTTTTCTTACAAGTACACTTTTAAATAAAATAATTATTCTTTGATAATACTCTGCGAACGTCGCTATGTCCGGACTAAACATCGATAAGCGTATTAAAAATATTTTCCATAAGTTTATGTACTTACACCACAAATCATTTGAAAGAACTTTTGACGATATTTCTGCTCGCAACGAGAAGTTTACAAAAATTATAGTAAATGAAACTAAACGTAGATGTTTATATTTTTTCAAAATCAATAATGTTATTAATATTTCAATTATTAAAAGAAACTAGATAACCTTAAGATTCCGTAAAATTTTTAGAAAGGTTGATAGAATCATCATCATCATCAGCTGGCAGACGTCCACTGATGGACAGGCTTCCTCCAAAAATCTCCACATCGATCGATCCTGCGCTGCCCGCATCCATCTGCTTCCCGCAACCTTCACCAGAGCGTCGGACCAGCTAGTGGGAGGCCTGCCAACACTGCGTCGTCCGGACCGCGGTCGCCATTTGAGGACTTTGGTGCCACATGGGCTGTCAGTTCTTCGAGTGATGTGTCCTGCCCCTTTGCCACTTGAGACTAGCTATCTTTTGGACTATGTCGATGATCTTAGTTCTCCAGCGAAACACCGAGCATAGCCCTTTCCATTTTATAGAATCATACTTCTATTGAATATAAATAGCACATTACTATCATGTCACGGGACAGATAAGCTTGTAAAGCGAGTATAAGTTCTCGAAGAAACACCGGTTGGATTCCTATTGTGCTTGAGCTTCCGGCGAAGAAAAACATCGTCATTAAACTGCTATGTCCCAAGAAATATAGCTTGCCTGGGTATGTGACATCAACCAATCTGTACTTGGCCTGTTGATAAATCGCAATTGGAACATAAAGATTGTTGTTTACTACTGAGAGGCATATTCATTTTGTGATTATTACTAGCTGTTCATCGCCGGCTTTGATTGCCATAACATAGATTTATATTTGAAACTTAAACTTGAAATTAGACAGAAATATTTCTGCCTCTAGCCAAGCCGTCGTCGACCGGACCCAACTCCCTTTAACATAAGGATTTTGTAAAATCTATTCTTAGCTCTAAATAGCAAAATTAATATCTACCAAATTGTTTACGTCAAATAATTTCGGAGATCTCATGATCAGTCAATGAATCTCTGGATATCTACTATATATTTGTTAATCATTACTTACTTTAGGTTATTACTTTTAAAAATAGTTACAAGTATCAAAAAATCAAAGGCATTACTTGGGACGGATCACAAATCTACAAACCTTACTCCAATATCAAAATGTAGTCTTTGATCAATCAACGTTCTCTTTTTACGATCAAAAGTATAAAGTTTGTCGTCATCAGAGCTCTTCGTCAATAAGTACACAGAGATCGCGTGGCAGGCGGGGTTCACACAACTGTTTTATATTTGCAAGTCAAAGAACATTTACATAAACATAAGGACTGATAGAAAAAGGCTCGTAAGTTCTGATTGTCTTTGGGAAATAGGAATAAAAATAGTGAGAAATTGAAATAAGCTATAACAAATTACATTACTTTATTATTTACTTCTAAAATTATAAAATGTTTACTTTCAAGAACATAAGAAGATACAGTCAAGTCGAGTAAACTCATATAATATCAAAATAAAATTAACACAAGATGTTGCGGATTGTTCAAAGGTAATATAGATTAACCTAGAAGTAGACGTTTATTTAATAATGATGATTACTGTACAGGGTCAAAGGTAATAGGTGTAAAAGATCTAGTAGGGGCTAAAGTATAGCTCGTGTCCTATCTATCTCTATCTATCTATCTATGCAATACCCCATCTAAAAACAATGGTTCTGGAGTTATTAATTTTTTAAATATTTTTCAAAAAATTCGCGATTTTCTAGGAAAAAATTCGATGATTTTATTTCTTACTTATTTGTACACAAAATTTAATGTAATAGTTATTGTTTAATCATCCTTTTATTAAATTAAATTAATAATCATCACTTAGAGGCTAAAACTTTTAAATGAGGTTCTTTGAAAGTCGTGACAGTAAAAAATGAGTCATACTTTTATTTTTATTTAATCTTGAAATAAAATTTTATTTATAAAAAATATGTATGAAGCACATAAATAAGTAGCTGACTTCAATACCTATCCAACAAGGTATAAAAAAGTACATAAAGTTTCTAAAATTTAGAAAGAAAACCACTTGTAATAAAACCAAGTACCATGAAATATCAAACTGTAGAGATTCATAAAAGTAGACGCCGCGCCGGCCCTTAATTTGGCCCTATTGTTTTTGTTGTAACACGTGCGAGCTTATTGTTGTCGTTTTAGATATTGAGTTCGGAGTAAAAGTTTAAAGTAGCAATTAATTTAAATTTTGCTCAAACTGACGGCCACGGATCCTGATACAAGCGCGAAGCCTTTTTCTTAAGTCTGATCGAGTGACTAGCCCTGTGAGCTGTTCTCTTATTATGTCAGTAGCGACGACGATGCGTGACTTTAAATATATATTTTAATGACATATTTAAAATATAAATTTGGTCCTAGCTTGGCACAAAATGTGAGCCCAAAAATCTAGGGCTCTCTATACTTCTAAGCACGCATTTAGCCAATGCTCTCTGAAGGCAGTAAAAATCATAGTAATAGAAAACAACTGTGAATATAATATGAATCTCCTGATGACAAATGTGGGACATTATCTGTGGTAATTTTTTTTATTAACGAGCTTACAGACCGATTTTATTAATTCAATGTATAGACCGTTCACCTACCGAGGTGATTAAGCCGGCTACTCTATTATTATACTAGCTGATCCCCAACCGCTTTGCTGGCTGTAACAGACCCGCAATTCCCTAGTTGCGGGAATGTTACAGCCAGTCCGCGAGGACTTGGGGAAGGTATTTTATAAAATCCATTTACAACTGACCTCTAATTGGCAGAAGCAATATCTCTACCAAATTTTGAATATTTACGTCTCAAAAATTTCGAAGATCTCGTGATAAGGCAATGAATCTCCTATATCGTATATTTATAGATTATTTATAAGTTATTATAGGAGAAGAATTGCAACCAGTGAACTAAATTAATCATATGTTAAGACTTTCTTAGTATTAGGAAATTTAAGAAAACCGGAACTTTGTCAGAAAAATAGTATCAAAAATTTTTAGGTCTCAATGGAGAATATCCCACCATTTCTTATGTAGATGCTTTATGATGTTGATAAGATTTGTTCTAAAAGTTGTTAGGTTTTTTAAAAAAATAACCTGTTTTTCCATGGTAGGAAACAATGATTACGAATGGTACTTAAGTTATGAATAAAGCTTACTTAAGCAATATATAATATATTGCTTTAGTTGCTATGTTATTTAGTAGCTAGTGTAATTTCTAGGGTAAGGAGACTCAACATCTTATGTCTCAGGCGACGAGCGCAAAGTGGTGCAGTGCATACCGTCTTAAATAACGCCATGTTGTTATAGGTACGCGTATCACTTACCATCAGGTGAACATCCTGTTCCTCTCGTCGCTTAATTACATAAAAAAGTAGCAGTGTCTGTTAAAAAATATGTTACAAGAGTAAAGAGATCACTGCGACAAGAGTATTGTATTCGTATATTCAAAATCATAGTGATCATTGTAATATATATTGCTCGTTTAATTATTGGGACGTTATTCTGCTGACAGGAAGTTTCCTCGCGGAAGTTACACCACCACCATTTTTCGCTAACTTGCAGGTGATACATTACTCTCCGTGACGCTTCCATGCGGGGAATAATTTCGAGACTTATCGGCGAATCTGACAACGGGAAAGATTTGTGGACGCGCGAAGTATTACAAATGTAAATTTTAAGTTTAACCGTTGCTTTTAAGTTATTTGAAGTTTCATTTCACTATATTCGAATACAGTATGTGTTTAAAATGTTGTGATCATAAAATATGACCTTCTAGTCTAGATACATAAGATACATTTGGCTATCAAAGAAACTACTGATGGTAGGTCTTAATTGCTGAAGGATCTCCAGATGTATTTTACGGCAATATTACAGGATGTTTGTGAAGGGTGCTTCACATCTCTCCCCGAGGCGGGCCCGTTCGATCCGGGCGCCGATCGGGGGCTGCGGAAGAACTGTTCCGCGTTATCCCGTGACCCCCGTGCATTCTTTTGGAAGTGATGGAATACCGTGTGAAGCTTTTTAGCCGGTTGGAGTCCGACACTATCCCGCTACCGGCCCTCTTGGTACGGGGTGTGCGTTCCGTTAGCATTTTATTACACACGTTAATAAAAAATAAAAAAAAAACATCACAGGATGTTTGTGTATTTTTATAAAAAATTTATTTATCAACAGTGTGATAATATTTAAGCTTATGTTACAATTATATTAAGGTTATCGATGGTAATGCGAGCACGCGTTTAATACCAAAGCTCTCATACGTTGTCAGGCAGAGAAAAGCGATGGTGATGGCTATGATACCAGATTTACACTATCAGAGTGGTAATTTAAAAAACTCCTACCTACCCCCGCATACATTTTAATTTTAATAAACTTCTATTGTTTTATTATTATGAACGATTATAATTGGATTCATTTCACGTTACCAAATGCAATAAATTTAAATTACATATCAGATAAACATGTTCAATGGCTCGCGATAGAATCCTGATGCTGTTAAATTTCGTGTACAGCGTGTCCGATAGCAACGAATATTATTTTCATACAACGTGTAAAATTTTGTCGAAATAGTACAATACAAACTGTACTAAAACATTGTTTTTACGACATTGCTTTCTGCTGTCGATATATTAAAATGTCTTGTATCTTTTAAGCTAAATCTTCCTGTACGTGATATTGTAAAATCTTGGTAATTAACTATAATAAATAATTGCCAGGAGCTAAGTCAAACGCTACAGTATTATTATATAAATTCAATAAATCGGTTGAGACGTTTCAAAGATTATTTGTAATTAACATGTTGATTAAAGATGCTTAAAGAGGTAATATTTGATCTGCATTCTGTGGCGCTGCGGCTAAACGCTTTCCTTGTAACACTTGTTGGTTCCTGGTTCCGTTGCCAATTGTAGTAATATCGATCGTACAGTTGACTGGACAATTCTGAACAGAAACCTCACTATGCGAAATTGAGATAAATTATATAAATTGAGTTAGACTATGTGAAAGTAAATACTCATTGAAAGTTACTTCTTCAAATTTTTGTCTCAAATATTTTTTTTTGCCATCTATCGTTGAAAAAAAAAATCATTACGTTTAAATCAAGTTTCCCAAATTATATTGTGTGAATACTGCTGAAGATTTGGCTTTTTAAACCTAGATGGAGTTAAACTAATTTCTTAGAAAGTATCGTTAAAATATCTTTAATCTATATATATATCGATTATAATATAGAAACATTTCTAACATTGTTTAGCCTAGTACATATATTGTGACTTATTTTCATCATTCATTAGTTTCACCCTCAGCCGATAGACTTCCATAGCTGGACATAGGCCTCCTCCAAAGATCTCCATATCGATCGGTCCCGCGTTGCTCGCATCCAATGTGTTCCCGTGATTCTCATCAGATCATTGGTCCACCTTGTGGGAGGAATCCCAACACTACGTCGGCCGATACGCGGGCGCCACTCAGGCCCCTACTGCCCCATTGGCTGTCGGTCCTTAAAGCTATGTGCTCTGTCCACTGCCACATAAGTCTAGCATCTTTTGGGCTATGTGGGTGACCTTAGTTCTTCTGCGAATCTTCTTATTTCTAATTCAATCGCACAGAGAAAGTCCGAGCATAGCCCTCTCCATTGCCCTTTAGGCGACTTGGAGCCTTTGTACAAGGCCGATAGTAAGGAGTTCCGTATAACAACATTGATCTATATGTGATTACTTTATTCTATGGTAATCGCTTTATTCTCTTATTAATTATGTATTAAGCAAAAAAATATATCTTTTAAAAGATCATTTAGGTAAAACTGTTTTTATCGTACACTGTAATTTTAAACGGTACCATCAATTATATGAAAACATTCTCAATATCGCATTAAGGCAAAAACGTCCCGTGTAATTTTGTTTGCTGAACCTGTTATTAGATAACAGTATTCAGACTACTGTCCGCCCATCTTACGCCCTTGTATCAGTCAAACAAATATTCTTCATACATACTTTCTAAAACTATGTAGGGGTGTAACGGGGCCCGCACAACTACTCATGGGACCTAAGCCAACCTCACCTGCTCCCCCCAATAGATTCCCGCCTTGTCGTAGCGGAGGGGCTCAGTAGCCGTGGCCTGGTCCCCCACGGTATAGCGAAGAGGAACCTGGCCGCCCCGATGCGGCCGCTCCAGGTTAGAGCTCCGGGGCTCCGTGAGCTCACCTCGGACGCGTGCCGGTGGGCTGCAGGGGCGGCTTTATGCTCCTTTTGTATCCGAGGTGGAGTACCCTCCGCGACTAAGCTGTGCCGCACGGCTGATGCGACAGCGGTGGGGCTGCGGGGGGAGAGGAGTGTCGATATTGCGTTTCGCCGCTCTCCCTATCCTCCGCGGCCGTATAAGGGGTAGCGGCGGAACCCAAGATCGGATGCACCGCAAGGAGTCGAAAGGTTTCCGGCGCTAGCGGAGTCGCGGATGTGTGCGAGAGCGTTCCCGTGACCCTGCTATAAAGCGACGAGGTGGAACATCGTGGGGGTTTTAGTCGGTGCAAGTCCGACTTAACTTATTCTTGCCCCCGCGAGGACGGGTATGCGCAGGCTTTTTCCCCGCGTTAAAAAAAAAACTTCACATGCTCGTAGTGCACCCTGCTAAATAACAAATGGGGCTCTGGCTCCCACCAACCCGCATTAGGCCAGCGTGGTGGAAAATAGCCCAAATTCCTCCATATGTATCCTTACAAACGACGGCCCCATATGCTCGAAAGGTCGCGGGAAGCCGCTGGATGCGGGTAACCCAGGACCGATATATGTGGGGATCTTTGAGGAAGGCCTATTTCCAGCAGTGGATGTGTATCGGCTGATGATGATGATGATATTTATTTCTACAATTGTCTAACATTTGACTTGAATTTTACACGATGTTGAATGACAATAAGATCTAAAAACATCCCAAAATGTCCACTACACCCAAATGGATTTCAAGACACTATGTCATTTAAACTCCACCATAATCGAATTCGGGACCAGTAAGCAGATAACCTCTACGCCATGGAGACAAGTATCAATTTTTGATAAACAATTTAGTGAACCGTACCAGTATAAGTAGAGAATAAATACTGAGTTATTTGACTATTTCATTTCATTTTGTTTTTAAAATACGATCTTCTCTCACGGATCTATATCAGACTTCCGCTATTAATAGATGTACAGTAGCTTTTAAAGCGATACTTTGAATTTCTTATTCCTTTACCTAAGAAACCAGTCAGGAGTTGCACAGGGCATTCTAGTTTAGACCCTTGTTTTCCAAATTAAAAGTATAAATTATACTTCGATATCCAAAAACATACATAACTTTGCTTTTTTTTGGTGGGAGAAAACCAAGTAAAAACATTTTCAATTTGATTCTTTAAATAATGGTTTGGGACATTTTTAAAACGCTAGAAGATCCTGGTCATCCATCACTTGGCCCTACCATTAATGGTTTAACGTTATGGGGAATGTGGCAACCAAAGAGCGGATTGACCAAAACAGTTTATAACCTGATCCATCTATTTGCTATATTATTTGTTATGAGCCAGTACGTAGAGTTATGGTTGATAAGATTTAACCTCGAAGCGGCACTCAGAAACCTATCGGTCACTATGCTTAGTACCGTTTGTGTGGTGAAGGCTGGTACTTTCGTATTTTGGCAGAAGCATTGGAAGTACATCTTCAACTACGTATCAAATTTAGAAAAGGAGCAAATGTCCAAAAACGACAACATAACCAACTGTATAATAAAAGAGTATATTGCTTATGCTAGAAGAGTTACATACATATACTGGTGCTTGGTTACCGCTACTGTGTTCAGTGTGATTTTAGCACCATTGGCTACCCTCGTCTCCTCGCCTACGGGAATAGGATCTATGAAAAATGGATCTAGAGATTATCCAGAAATAATGAGTTCTTGGGTACCCTTCAATAAGTCTGCCGGTGCGGGATATTGGGCACTGATTTTAGAACAATCGATCATCTGTTTCTATGGTGGCGGCATTGTTGCCAATTACGATTCCAATGCTGTGGTGCTGATGTCCTTTTTCGTGGGTCAACTGAAGCTTTTAAAAGTGAACTGCGAGAGGCTATTTGAGGAGAAAAATATACATGGTCCGATTGAGGAATCTTTAGGTAGAATTCGAGAGTGTCACCTTCAACATATCACCTTAGTTAAGTAAGTTTCTATTAAAATTACACTTGGATATGTTCTTATGATCCAAATATGAATGTTTATAATTAATTTCCAGATATTGCAGAATTTTAAATACATTATTATCTCCTGTAATGTTTTTGTACGTGATTATTTGTTCGCTAATGATATGCGCCAGCGCTGTGCAACTAACTACAGTAAGTTGATTTTTATTCATCTGTATATATAGAAGATATTCAGAGATCTATTGACGCATCACGAGATCTCCAAAACTATTAGATGTAAACATTCAAAAGTTGGTAGAGACTGCTTCTGCCTTTTGAGGTCAGCTAATAATGGATATTAAAAAATTACCTCCCCAAGGGGAGTTGCAGGGGTATTACGACCAGCAAAGCGGGAGGCGAACACTAAGTTAATTTATATAAAAAAAATATATTTCAGAATGGCACTGCAAGGATGCAACAGATATGGATTGCAGAGTATCTGCTTGCCTTAATAGCTCAACTTTTCTTCTATTGTTGGCATAGTAACGAAGTATATTTAATGGTGACTATTCTTAGCATTTTTGATAATAATTTTTTTCATATGTAAGAGACAGGGGTTATCTTACATTATTCAATAATAATAGTCCATATCTTGTTCTTCATGTGTAGAGTCTTGGTGTGGACGACGGTGTGTGGGCAAGCGCGTGGTGGTCCCAAAACGTTCCAACCCGTCGCAGTGTATCACTTCTGATGGGAAACGTCAGAAAGAAAATCATCTTCACAGCCGGCCCGTTCACAACCCTGTCGGTCTCTACATTTGTTGCTGTAGGTAATATGTATACATTTTTGTTTCTATCACATCGTCTACCATTTTAATTGTCAACGATTTAGAAGATATTTAATGATATCTTAACATGTTTGTTTATTTTCAGATATTGAAAGGATCTTACAGTTATTACACTTTACTGAGTAAACGAGAAGATTAAAGATAGACAAAAGAGATAAACAACTGTAATTCGTGTTTATTAGTACTTTACTCATATTCTATTTTAGTGAGAACACTAGTGGTATTAGATTACCGTTAAATATCAATGATGCACTATGCACTCTTGTAATCATAATTTTTTTGAAGCATTTGCATGTATTCGCTTGACTAACAGATTCGTTAATTCTCATCTCTACAAGCTTTGTGAATTTCATCGCTCTAAATATTTATAATTGAATCTCTTTTAATTCTTGACAAGCAACTTATATCGCAATAATAAGGATCCGTGACTGCAGTTCTGATTAAAGCGAAGACCAAAGAGACCTGGACCTGTAAAAACAACTTACATTTACAATGAAATAAATTAACGACGATAAATACTAACAAAATTAGAGATCTCATAAAACATATAATTTACCATGTTTTTGATAAAATAGTATAAACCTATATATATATATATATATAATATCAAATTATACGATTTCTGTAATTATCTTCAGTAAAGCAATCAATTTATTGGTAACAAAATAAATTCTTTTGAACAAAATGAAAATTTTTCTTCTCTCTATAAAGTAAGTAAAAAAGAAAATATATCTTTTTTTTTACTGAAGATAAATCTTCGTTATTATTTGGGGTTCTTTCCCTCAGGCACCGAGTTAACAAGATCGTAAGTTTTATTCCCTCTTATATTAATGACTGTGAGGGAATCAAGAATAAAATTATTATAAAAAAGGCCCAATTATGATGGCGATGTTTAATAAGAAATAACATTGTCTATTAAAAATATATAGATTATTTTTTTTATTTACAAACAGATCGATATGTATTTTTTATATTTATGTTTGATTATTAAATGTGGATGTTTAAGTTAGACGAAGCAAAGCGAACTGTTGATGAGGAAGCTGCATCAAAATCGGACCAGCAGTTTTATAATACAATGGGAATAAAGAAGCACAAATTCTTTTAAATCTTGCCTAAGTTTTTTTAAGTTACAAACTTAAAGATTCTGGAGCTAATTAATTTGATCCGACACAAACTTTATTTACACAAACACACTACCTAGAGTTCGACGGATTTGAAGTCAAACTGAAATAACTTTATGGCCGTTTTTCCTGCATCTGAGTGAATAGTGTGTAGAAGCTGTATGTACCTTTCATTATCTGTGAAAAAAAAGTATTTTTTTTTTGTTATTATATTTATTTAACAAACGTAACACCCCATTGGATTCTCTACCGCTGGATACGATGTAAATAAAAAAGACATATTTGAATTATTCGTGAAAAGTCCTGACAGAAAAACCATATGATAGACATTGGTGGTACAACATTATTATGTTCCGGTTTGAAGGACGCTGTTGCTAGTGAAATTACTAGGATAAATAGACTTAACATTTCATGTCAACTAGCGCCACGTTGTTATGAGCCAGGGGTATCATTTACCATCACGTGGACGTCCCGCTCGTCTCTAAGTAGAACAAAAGAAAATAAACGATCCGGATGTGCTACTTACGTCTATAAAAGTTGGAATAGATAGGTCTCTAAATGGACCAGCGGTTATTATGAACCGACTTGTCAGTTTTCCCGCCAGCAGGGCGATCATCTTCCGCTCGCGGGGATCAGCTTTCCACCATTTACTTTCGTACACACCAAGAACCACCTCTTGGCTCTTAAATTAAATTTTTTCTTCTTATTAAAAAATTTACAATTTAGTTTTTTTTTTTAAAATATGATAATAAAATAACTTACTACGACTGAGATTTCATTGCTGTGCCAACAGTAGAAAAAAAGTTGCACAGCCAAAGCGGTGACGTACTCTAAGACGCGAAACTTTTCGGATGCGAGTATGTTATCCTGAAAAATATTTAAGTAAGCCCCAAAGTCCAATCTCATCGAGTTTATTGACACTTCTTCTCAAGGAAAGTCTTGATGTGAATATATGAAGTTATACGCGTAATAAAAATGATAATACAAAATATTCTTATAATTTTTTTTATTTATCTATGAACCAACGTAACGTAAAGGACGATCACCTGATGATATGTAATCTTTCCGTCCATAACAATGTGGGGCTAGAATGTCTGGTGGTAGGTCTCTGTTGCCGTCTAGATAGATACCACTGCATAGCCCTGTAGTCTCGGGCTATTAAGAATAGGACTAAAGTAAGCCCTGCCTGTCGTCGCAAACCATGGGGGTGGGGGCCTTTATCGGTCAATAAGTGAAGCCGCGTGGCACAGCGAATAAAACCTGGTTCAGCACTTTCTGTACTCACGGACAGTGCTAAGGAGGGTTTGGCCCTTCCTTGAGACTTACTAAGTCGAAGTGTAGAGGGACACCGGTGCGTTCCATAGAAGATCTTGGACCTCTTCCCAATCCACTGGAGGACACCCCCTAAAGGGTTTTAGTGAGTAAAAATCTCACATTTCACTTCCGCCAGAAGCAGAGTATTTTTGGAAGATTATTAATGATAAAACAAAATCTAAAAGTTTTTTTTATAATCTATTTGTTTCAACTGTTGTTACACCTTGGTAGGTAAGAAATGGATTAAGCATTGTTAACTTACCAAATTCAGCTGCACTATGCTACAGCAAATGGTAATCGAACAAGAGATCACATAAACAAACATGACGGGCGATGTTGTAGAGTCGTACATTTTATATTGTCTGGAGAAAAAGATTTGATATTAGTTACAACAACCCTAACATTATTAAGATAAGAAAGGATTGGACTACTAAGGTCAGAAGGCAGGTTCTAAATATTATGTTTTTATTTTAATTCCAATAATACATGCACTGATATACTCAAAATACAACTTTTTGCAACAACTAGAAAAGTGAAGAAGACCGTAACATTCTCTTGGGACACAAATTCATAATGTGATATAGTCAAATTTGATGTAATCTATATATTTATATATATACGTAAGAGATTTCCGCTTATGTAAAGACTAATCCAAACCCTGTGCCTCAATAGTCGGGACGCAAATTGGCTGTTGAGAGACTGATCACGACATATATGGAACCATAAGGCCTGGAGATTGAAGTTTGATAGGAATATTCCTTTTACCGAATATAGGTGAGCTAAGAACGAATTTAACAAAATTCATTCTCAGAGGGAGTTGCGGAGGTGTTAATAACAGGCAGGGAGCTAGGGGGTTGGAATTATATCTGACTAATTTCAAGTTTCTATCCCTTATGGTTCCAGAAATATACTGATGATTCTCTATATAGACTATATGATATATATATAGATGACGCAAAAGCTGAGTCCATCACATTTTGAATTTAAATCTAACTCTTTATCATTAGATTCTTCCGTAGATCAGTTTAAAACTTACTCTTAAAGATTACGGGAGTTACTTACGTCAATAGAAGATTGTGATGTCTGTGACATTCTTTTATCTCGTCTGCAACTTTTTCTGTAGATAACGTTTGTGCTTCGAAAATTCGTCGACATTTTTCTCTCAGAATCATAGATTGTCCTTTTAAGTAAGTCATCACCGCTATTCCGTATGCGTCGTACGATGCAAGCGCGCCTGCTCCTTGCGTTGTCATACAAATATGGGTCAAAAGCGAAAATAAATATCCTGGAAACTTTGTATCGTCGAAAGGAAACCATGAACTCAGAATATGTGGGTGTGGTTCTATACCATTTTTCATTTCTTCGCAATGAGATGTGGTCGCGGCGTATTTTCCAAATGGTGACAGAATAATAACAATGTGCGTCAGTAGAATCATGAGCCAGTACATATTCGTAACGACCCTTACATATAGGGTATATTTTTTTATTATTTTTATTTCGAAATCCCTCTTAGTTTGGAATGCCATAATTTCTGCTTCCGAAACGGATTTAATCATTTTATTTATACGCGATTGAAATATTTGGAAGGAGATGGTTTTAGAGCACGCAACAAAACTTAAACCCGTAGTGGATACGTTCAGCAGAATTTTCTTATAGTCCTCTCTAATGATATACAAATCAATAAATTGAGTGAAAACAAAGATGACGGAAACGACATGGACGAAATAAAAAAAATATCTGATATATCTATTATCATTTTGTAACAGCCCGAACATGTACAGCCCTTTTAAATTGGGTCCCAAAAGTGGATATTTGGAATCTTCATGTTTCTTAGTGAAAATCAAAAGCTTCTTTATGTTCATTTCTGCTGCAGTTGGTCAGATGTTGTCAACAAATAAAGTGAAGAACGATTGATCGTGCACAATAAGCGTAAAGAAGTAAATGATTTCTTTAAAAGCTGAATGATATTATGCAGGGATAACGTAGGACAATTCATTAAATAAAATTGCTCACCGAGTACTAAATCTTTGTGTACGTATTCAGAATGATTAGGCAATTAGACGTGTCATAATTATGATGATGATTAAGCTTGGATCTGTTTATTGCTAGATATAAGCCGCACCTACTCAGCTTGCTCTTCGGCTATTGCCTACTAACGCGTTATCCGAAGACGTGATTACTCTACCGGCAATCATATCTGCGACTGACCGACTCATTGCCCTCCAGATTGCAAACTTGAAAGGTTATACAGGTTATCTTGGATCTTTGGTGCATTATTTAATTGCGAATATTATCCACCTTAGAAACTCCATAGTTTCTCATTTCTCTCTAAGCGATGCTAATAGATTGTGTCTGTGTCCATACATCAGTGCAGATGCAGATGATATGGACTTTCCACCTTAGGCCTTTAGGCATGTTAACCTGCAGATTCTTCTAATTGCTTATCACATGTACTAGCCATGTTAGAAGTTTAATGATTGAACGATCTAATGCTTTTTTCTTTAACTACTATCGTGCTTGTTACTTGACGAATATTGCTTAACACGGTTCAAGTAAAGTAATTGCGCACTGCAAATTGCCTAGATTAATTCAAGTTAATAGATACCGTAGAAAATTATCACTAATCACATTTTATACGCCTTATCGATTTCAGTTTATTGCAAACGTATAATTCCGTAAAGCGTATAAATATAGTGCATATGTTTAACCATACAATAACTCTCATAGTTTTTTTCGTACAGAATACATTTAACTAATTCATCAGAAATAGTGACCAGTTAACAAGTTGATTAAATAGGAAAATTATTTATTAGGAAGTCCGTTGTCTGATTAGTAATACTCGATTCAGTTCTACTCGAAAATAACCTTGATTTCAGATTTTTTTATTAATAAAAAATCGAGGAAATAATTTAGTGTAGACATCTAGTTGATATGGTTTTGTTCCCTTTATCGTAGATACTATGTGGTATCTAAATTTTCATTGAAATATAAGGCATAATAAGTAACTCTATTTTAATGATGATTTCTTATATACACGCTAATATAATATTACACGCGCTATTCGTAAAAGTTATCTTTATAAAATTGTATCTTATATTACAAGAATAGGTATACATCGCGTAATATTGTTTTGTTTGTGTGAGGATAGGATGCTGGATTGCGAGATACCTGAAAAACCTTTGTAAAGATTTAGAAATAAATTTGTGTCATTTTTATAGCTTGAACCGTGTTATTCCTGCACAGCTTCATCTTGTTTCGAAGCTCTTCGTTGGTTTTTAGTAGCTCGTTGATCTTCTGATTTAGTAGCCCTTGAGCGCTATCTTATATGCTATTGGCGGGTCGCCTTGGCTAGTATTAGTGGGCGTTGAGCGACCACTGTCTTCTAATAAAACAAAAATTGTTCATTTATTATTTTCACTTAATTATTTAAAATCGACAATATCCTGGTAAGATTCTAATAAACTATCATTATCAAGGTAAATCCGTTACTTCTCTTTTTAATTACTATTAACCATTATTCTGCACACTACGATTGATAAGATCTCATTGTCTGATGACTATAGTCTTTTCATCGACATATACAGCAAAATTTTTCTGTACTAGTTCTGGTAGTTTAACAGGCAGCGGATGATCCCAGTTGTGCATCGTTTTTTTTTTTTTGTTGCAACGGCGAATTTATTCATTTATTCCCAGGTTAGTTATCCGACTACTTATGCCTGTGTCGAAAACTTATTTTTTTTTATTTTTCGTGAACGTATCATATTATATCTATTCAATTATGCATGTTAAAAGATATATATATATATAAGGTAAGATAAATATGTAAGAGTATGGCTATAATTTACTCAATACTACTACACTCTCTACATGCCATAAAAGACGACAAATTGATGGACTCCCGGAAGCGGCCAACAACTTCTTTGACTTTTACTTGCAGTATCCGCTTACCAAATCGCAATCAATCTCGCGTGCATATCGTCGGAAGTGATTGGAATACCGTGTGAAGCTTTTCAGTCGGTTGAAGTCCGACACTACCCCGTTACCGGCCCTTGATTCCGGGGGGTGCGCTCCATTAGTATTTTGTTACACACGTAAATTAAATAAAATTACGGATCCTAATTATATTATTAAAGGGCCGTTATTTATGAAATCCAAGTAATTATTACAATTATTAAAGTGTCAGAAGCGCCATGAAATGGGTATGAAAATTTTAATTACAAGTATATATACAGTTAAAGTTAGGATTGTGATTTGAATTTTAATATTTAAAACAGACGTTCTACGATAATTGTATCATTATCATCATCATCAGCCTGTAGACGTCAACTGCTGGACATAGGCCTGTTGTATAAAAAGAATTAAATCTACCTAGATGAAATTATTATAATTTAAGTCTCTTACCATTGTCTATTGTTTAAGATTGTATTCAGTAAATTTAACTTCTAGAAATATTTTCCGTTTAGACGAGAGACAAGAGATCCAACTATAAATCGCGATTTGAAATATAAGCCAATAAGATGAAAATGAAATTGTGTATCCAATAGCAAAAGGCTAGAATAAATAAAATAACACGTTACACTATATATTTTGTGAATTGGGTTGCAGGAAATGTACTACTGCCGGATCTGATATGAATGCTCGAAAGGTACCATCTGCTCGAGAATTTATACACCCCGCGTGAACGGTTTATCTCCAGCACATATTTACTTAAGTTATACAATAATCCTTCAGTTTTAATTAAATCCTCTTAATATTCGATAAAATTATTTGGCAAGGATAAGTTGTAAACAAATTTAATATAATAGGTTCCAAACTCATTACGCAGTTCTGATTAACTCGGTTTACTTAATGTAGGGGGAAGTTCCTAACGGCGGTTAAGTTGGGAAATTCATGTTTTTATGTGAAACAAAAATTATAGTAATATAAAATTTGTTTTCTTTTTAATTATATTTGCAACTACTACAATATACCCCAATGTCTCAAGACGTAAGTCTTTAACCAGTTCGTCCTCCCCACCATTACTTACCGCGCAGAGACATGGCATCTGATTGTCGGGCTGGTCCACCGATTCAAAGTAACACCGCGGGCGATGGAGAGAGCTATGCTTGGCATTTCTCAAAGGGACAAAATCCTGAACGAAAATATTCGATGGAGAACTGAAGTTGTCGACGTAGCACTCAAGATCTGCAAGCTGACGTGTCAGTGACGACTGATGGGGAAGAAAAGTCTTGGAGTGGAGGCCGCATACAGGTCGTAGAAGTGTAGGACGCCCGCCCTCCAGATGCACCGACGACATCATTAGGGCGGTCGGAAGTGGATAGATGTGAGGAGCTGGGGATCGCATTTCGTAGAAGACATTGTGGAAGGCCTAAATCCATCAGTGGATAAACAAAGGCTGATACTGATGATGATGACAACTACAATTAAACGCCGAGAACTATCACTGGAATTTTAGTGGATATAAATCGACATGAACCTGGTTTCCACAAGCTAAAGTGTCTATTGAAACATTTGGTCCATGATACAATAAGATACAATCGCAGCGCTTTTTTCTACTGTTTTTTTTTTTATAAATATAAGCGACGAGATGAGTATGACGTTCACCTTATGTTAAGTGACATGCCTGCTCATAACAATATAGCACTGCTTGGACACTTACCACCATTATACTGTGTACTGTCCAGTACAGTGTCCACAGCACTCTGTAGAGACATAAAATTTTAAGTCTCATTCTTCATTATTTTTACTATGTATAACGTCCTTTAAGCCAGAACAAAGTAATGCTTTCACACTATTGTCTAGTGGTGGAAATAGGAGCCGTGGTGGTACCTACGCATCCGGTCTCCGGTAACAGCGACCCACCAGCAGTAGGTCTGCGCTTTATCCTTTTCATGTTCTGTTACTCAAGTAGGTCAAGTATTAAATTTTCATATTAATCCTTCACACAGATATTTAAGTGACAGCAATCCATTAAAAAAACAACTAATTAATACTAACTGCAACTTTTTTTTCTATGAAAAACTTTAAATAGGAATTAATCACTATAAGAAAGGTTCTTTTTCATTATCAAATTATACACATCTCTTTGTATAACAAGAGGAGCAGGTTCTTTCTTCCTTTTATTATTATATTATAGTAGCGCCACGTTGTTATGGGCAGGCGTATCACTTACCATCATGTGAACGTAGTGAACGTTGTTTAATTGAATAAAAAAAATAATTCAAGCGTTTGTTATTAAGTGCTATAAAATTAGTTCACATTCATTGAAATTCTTTCACTTGATAAAATTTCTAAGTGAAGTTAAATTCTAAAGTTACTTCGTTAGCCTTAATGCCATTTGAGATATTTCAGTAACTATTCCAGTTTCAGTAGATGACAAAGTGACATGGGCTTCGTAATTTCAAGTAACGTCAATTTTAAGACACTGAAAGTTATGAAGTATATTCCAAATTAACTGAATCCATTTGAACCGTTATAAAATGAACCTCTTACTGGCTTTCTCTTGCCGAACACCGTCTAGGTAGATACAGCCGCAGTACCTATTTCTGCCGCCAAACTCATTGTGTTCTTATAGTGATTGAATCCTTTTTAAAGTTTTTAAAAAAAAAATTGCAGTTGTTATTTACTGGTTGTTCTTTTAATGGATTGCTGTCACTTAAATCTCCGTGTGAAGGATTAATCTAAAACTTTAATACTTGCATTTTGACTTGACTTTGAGTAACAGAACATGAAAAGGATAAAGCGTAGACCTTGTTCTACTGCTGGTAGGTCTCTGTTGTCTGAACTAAGATCTGACAGTTGGGACAATCTGCTTTGCGACTTGGAGCCTCCGAACGTCAAGGTTTGGCATCTGGCCCGCAGTCTCAAAGCGGAGTACGCGCGTTCGGATTTAAGAGTAGCCACTTTTGCGTCCAACAAGTCCACAGGCTGACTAAACACATATTGGCCGCCTTCGCGCACAAGTGACCGATCAACACCTACGCCGTTCCATTCGAAGTAGCGAAGGCGTTCGACAAAGTGTGGCACGAAAGCTTGATAAAATCTTTACACTCACAAAGTACCAGACCGAATCATCACCATCATTCGAGCCTACCTCTCGAACTGCTCCTTCCGCTTCCGCGCCAAGCATACTCTCTCTTCGATTCGGCCGATCAAAGTCGGCGTCCCTCTAGGCTCTTGCCTCTCTCCGCTACTCTTTTCGCTCTACACGAGCGACAAGTCCAAACACCGCTCTCTACCACTCCGGCAGAGCTCCGGGTATTATATCGAGTCGCTTACAAATGAATACCCACTCGTCTAGGCGAGTGATTCCGGAAGTAGCGAATCGACGTAAACCCGGAAAAAAGTGAAGCCATTCACTCTAACTATAGAAAGCCCTCAACTCTTTACATAAAGGCGCTCTATCGCGGCCGTAAACGCGGCTAGATCTCCCTCTTCGGCCAGTCCATCCCATGGAGACACTCGGTCAAATACTTCGGCGTCACACTCGACGTCAAGCTCAATTTCATCGCCCACATTCGCAAGGCGAGAAACAAAGCAGCCCAAGTACTGGGCAAGCTTTACCCCCTGTTGTGCAGAAAGAGCAAGCTCTCTCTCTTAGACACAGGCTTCAGCTCTATAAGGTATGCGTAAGACCTATAATGTCTTACGCCAGCGTAGTCTTCGCCCATTCGTCTAAAGCATACCTCAAACCCTTGCAGGTTCTCCAAAACCGGTCCACACGCATCGCCACCGGTGCTGAATGGTACTAGCGCAATGTGGACCTCCACAGCGACCTCAAACTCCCAACCATAACGGAGCACTTCACAGAGTTCTCCGAAACATACTTCGCCAAGGCGTCATCTCACCCCAACCTTCTGGTGGCCAAAGCGGCCAACTACGAGCCGCCTCCGAATCTCAAGACCAATCAACGCAGGCCATGGCACGCGCTAATTCCGTCTTCCTCAGGAGTCTCGCACACTATACACGAACCAACACCCACGTCACCACATATACTTCGGACACCACCAACACGCTCCGAATCTCAACATCACGCCGGCCTCGCTTTAGAACACGGCGCCACAGCTACACACACACCGCGTACACGAAGTGCACCCGCGGACAGAGGCGGTCGTCACCGCCCAGAGATTCCTATGCAGATAAATATAGTCGGGGCACGTGTCCGCGCCCACCCTCAATAACTGAGTAGATTCACCAAAAAAACCAAAGAACCAGACACATAATGTGAAAATCCACCGTCAGATAACTACTCTTCACGTTGTACCTTTTTTTTGTAAACAGGCCGTGAATCCGGCTCCACGAGTCCAGTATCAAATAAGCTGTAAGGGTCGATTTGATTTGCACCGTTAACATCATCACGAATCTAGTTCAGAACTGCGTAATGAGTTTGGAACCTATTATATTAAATTTGTGTACAACTTATCCTTGCCAAATATTTTTATCGAATATTAAGAGGATTTAATTAAAATTGAGGGATTATTGTTAATTTAAGTAAATATTTGCTAAAGATTAACATTTCAGGCGAGGTGTAGAGTAGGTAGAGTTAGATCGCGACGCCTTGAGACATAGATGTTGAGTCTCGTTGACCCAGTAATTGCACTAGCTACAGCGCTACTGTCCAGCTTGTATTTTGTAAACACCCTAACTTGCGTGACAATATTATAGACGGACGCCTCTATTCGCGCCGCACTTTACACACGCCTTTGCTACATCTACCAGGTCGGTCGACAAATTTCGCAAAACTCACCGTTAATAAGAATACCACGAGTATATAACTTGGAATTTGCTGGTGCAAATTTAATCTTTTTTTAAAAAAAAATTTTGTTCAAGAAACACGTCGCCGGAACTTTCCGACAAGACTGAACAACAATTAATATTTCATGTTGCTCTACGCCAACTTATCCATTAAATTAAGATATATGTTTGTGTATTGTTACTTGTCTTCTTTACCAAGATATTTTTACTGGCATTAATTTTCCACATTTACTGTCGTAGCCTTGATCACCTTATTTTTTTTTTCTTTTATTCTAACATTTCCTTCCTTTTATTTTAACTATCTAACTGCGCGTATCAGCGTACTAGTTAGATGTACAAAAAAAAATTTTATTATGCATAATCTTTAAATACTTGTAAAAATATGTTAAATAATAACGCCGTTGTTTTCTTAATAATAAATAACATCATCTCGTGGCCAGTCATATAGATGATGGATTATCTCCCGTATCTGCCATATAGCCTTGGTTATATGAGGCGAAAGTGAGCAGAGTACATCTTCCTATGACGCCCGGTTTTCTGGCTACATATAGAGAGATGTATAGTCCTTCTAATTCTGCAGCCTACTTTGGGGATATCACTTATTCGCTGAAGTAAATACCAGCACTCCATGACCTTCCACTGTCAACCATAATTTTATCTAAGGCTCGTCGAATTAACGCCATCACCATCAAGTAAACTATCTGGTCGATGCTACTAATCTAACCTCTGGCTACAGCCTGCAGACAACAAATAACAGATACAGATTAACGCAAAATTGATACATCAGCTTAGGGATATCAGATCAATCCATCAGAGTAAAAATTATTTAGAGTTAAATTTTAGACTGAGGGCTGCAATAACACCCTATCTGTTAGGTCGAATAACGTAAAGGCTTTACTTTACTTTGAAACAATTTTGGTTTAACTGATTAAAACTTGGTAGACCGTTCCTCATTGAAAATCATAAGGTCATTTAAACTATTATTATCAATATTATCTTCTTCGTCTTCTTAAAATTTCCTCTGTTTTATGACAGGGTCTACTTTTTTACTTCTTTCGGTACACCTTGCTTTATCTGAGACATCGCTTTCTTTGAGATCACAGCTAATCATATCTTTTGTCACGACACTCAGCCATCGCATTCATGAGCTATAGATTCCTCCCAATCTGACTACTACTGAATTAATATATAGATAAGAGGAGATAAAGTCTATCTGTGACAGCTGTAGCTGTTATTAACTAACACAATGGAATTATTCGTTAACTAATATTTTATTTAAGTATTTTTTAACGACTTCCAACATTTGCTGATGGAGTATAAGTGGAAGTAGTTAAAAAAGTTAACCTTTTTTCGATATAAGTAAAGATCATGAATGTTGGTGAATTCAAAACGCACTAGCGGACACAAAATCCAAATTCTCGTTACCTGATGTCTAGCGAAACTGATGGGCATTTTTATCTAATAACTTTTAGCTTAGAATAATGCGTAGCTTAGAATTAGTTGCCATGGGATTAATACTTTACCGGTGGTAGGTCTCTGTTGCCGGAGACCGTCTAGGTACCTACCACCGCAGCTACTGTTGCTGTCATCAAACAGCAGTAAGTAATCATTACTATATCCCGGTTTAAAGTGAGCCATAGCTAGTGAAATTACTAGGGTAGTTTTAACTAGCGCCACGTTGTTATGGGCGGGCGTACCACTAACCATCATGTGAACGTCTCGCTCGTTTCATCGCTTCGTTGAATAAAAAAAAACCCGTTAGGAACAAAAGCAGTAAATAAAAAAAATAGACCATAGACAAATAATATTAAACAAGTTCAAAATTATAGAGACAACAGAAAATATTAATCTATCCATTGTGCATAATCTGTGTTAATCTTAGTGTTAGTGTCTCTCTCTCTTTAGGCCGGTTTCTCAACGCTGAGGGTCGTGACTCCTTATCGACAACCTGTTCTTAATGATGTAACGTCAGTTACTCCTACATCATGCTTTAGTCTCACATAGTTAAAGATATAAAAAGTCATCAGTTAAAATTGTTTCATAAGATGCTTATCTAAATAAAACTTCTACTCTCTGGTTGTATAAAAAAAAATCTGTTTATGCACAACGCATTGTCTTTAAGAGGTTATATTTTGCTAGTTTAAGATTTAGTTAAAATACGATCGGCGAAGGACTAACCGGTTCAGTTTAAGGTTATCCGGTATCATAAAACCTGTTCACTATATACGTAAGAAATATGTTTCGGACCAGTCAAATGCTAATAAACGCAAAGTAAACAAACCTCTTTAATTCTCTAAAATAAATAAATAAATAAACAAAAATAATAAAAATGTTGTATGTTATTAATATATATTACTCTCTCTCTCTCTCCGTGGCATTTATTATTCCCATCTGATGATGGGGTCTGCCTTTCTGGTCTTTCTCTTCCACTTCGCGCTGTCGGATGCGTCCTCTTCGGTAACCTTGCAGAACTTTAGATCTTTTTTGACCACATCTGTCCATCTTGTCTTTGGCCGCCCTCTGGGTGTGGACCCCGTGATGTTCAGATTGGCCATAACATTTCCAACATAGTCAGGAGGTCTTCTTTTTATGTGCCCATACCAACGAAGTCTGCTCTCTTGCAGCTTGTGGGCGATGTTGCGTACACCGAGACTGCCGCGGACGTACTCGTTGCGGATTTTGTCGAGTCTCGTCACTCCGCACATCCACCGAAGCATTTTCATTTCGGCGACTTGGATTTCGTTGGTTTGGCGCTGAGTTATGGCCCAAGTCTCGCTGCCGTATGTTAGGACCGGCCTGATTATGGTCTTGTATACTAAGCTCTTGATTTTTACTGGCATTCGTCTGTCACAGGTTACGCCAGTCACTTCCCGCCATTTAAGCCAGGCCGCTGCTATACGATGCTGAATATTTGTGTCCAAATTTCCAGAAGAGTGTAATATGGATCCCAAATATTTGTATTCGTCACATTTTGTGACTCGTTGTCCATCGATGATAAGAGGTACCTCTTCTGAAACTGGATCGTTGCAAACCATGTACTGGGTCTTCGCAATATTCAGTAGCAAGCCACCTTTCTGTAATTGACGCTTCCATTTTTCCAGAGCCTGCTTGAGTTCATCAAGGGTGGTCGAGAACATTACCACGTCGTCGGCATATATAAATGTCCAAGGTGCCAGGGACTGCGCATTTTCAGTGAGGGCATCCATCAACAAACAGAACAGATATGGGCTCAGTACTGATCCCTGATGTACCCCCTCCGTAACTATTATCGCTTTGGTCTACCCTACTTTTGTCCTGATAACCGATCTTACGTCCTTGTACATGTCGGCTATAATATCAATATACCTTTCTGGGATATTTTTCTTACGAAGACTCCACCAGATTGTTGCTCGAGGTACACGATCGAATGCCTTTTCCATGTCCAAGAACGCAAGGTATTAATATATATATATAAAAATAATTATTAATATATATATAATACAAGTATTAATATATATTACTACATTTATTAATTTATTTATATTATATATTTAATTATGTTATATATATATAAGTAATAAACTGATGGTAGAACTCTGTTGCCGGAGACCTATAGGCAGGTACGACCGTAGCTCATATTTCTGTCGCCAAACAGCAGTGTGCAAACATAACTGTGTTCCGGTTTGAAGGGCGCTGTTGCTAGTATAATTACTGGGGTAACGAGACTTAACATCATGTCTCAAAGCGACGAGCGCAATGAGGTGTTGTGTATATAATCCTAACCAGCGCCAGGTTTTTATGGGCAGGTATCACATACCATCAGGTGAACGTCGCTCTCTTCTCGTCACTTGATTTTGTAATACGTTTGGTAATTGTACTGTTATTTTATTCAGTGTGTGTATACTATAGTAATGAAGTTAATCCATAAATATAGTATTATAATATCTTGTGCTGGAGTGCGGGCTTTACTAGCTACAAATAACTGTGTAGTGTCATCATCAGATCAGTTGTAATGTGTCTGTCAACACTACACGTCGTTTCATTAAACTAAGTTTAAGTATTAACTAATTAAAATGATTTTTATATACATTAAAACGTTATCATTTGTTACTTACTTTAGTCTATTTGGTAAGTAACAAATTTTCATAAATCCTTTGTTATTTCGAGGATATTATTATGGTGTTTCATCATCATCACCATCATAAGCCGATAGATGTCCAATGCTGGACATCGATCGTAAATATTTGAGTATAATAATAATATATGTAGTAAAAAACATTTATGTTTTAGCTTTTTTCCATTTGAATGCTGAAGCCGTTTCTGAAAATTTGGAAAGTACTAAACGTATCCGAAGATTAACAAAATTTGACTTCATCCGTCAGGTAAAGTTATTTTTATATTTTGTTATAAACAATACAAATAAATTACAGAATTTCTTTTTAAGACTTTTGATGGTGGTCAGGCGCTGTAGCTAGTGTAATTACCGAGGTAACCAGACTCGACAATCAATGTATCAAGACAGCGAGGGCAATGTGTTTCAGAGCATACCATCTTAACTACTGCCACTTTATTATGAGCAGCCGTATCACTCACTACCAAGTGAACGTCCCGTTCCTCCAATCGGTTAATTAAATAAAAAAATATGAGTATATATGATTTTATTACAATTAAATATAGTTTTTGATCAATTCTACGTAACCGGAAATACAGTTTGAATTTTTATAAAGATACTACTACTACTAAACTTAAATGTAAACTATTTGTACTTACTGCGTAATAGTTATTATAACTATATATTCTCCGTGTGGGAGACGAGTGGAAAATCACCACCACCTTTCTAACCTCAGCGTTTCGATAATGGTAACTAAAGAGAGAATAATTTTAGGGAAAGAGCAGCTGCTATGTCTTTTAATCAATCAAGCGGTGCGACGAGCGAGAAGTTCACCTGATGGTAAGTGATACGCGTGCCCATAACAACGTGGCGCTAGTTAGGATTATATACTATATTAGTTACTGCACCGTATTGCGCTCTTCGCCTGAGACATAAGATGTTCAGTCTCGTTATCCCAGAAATTACAATCGCTACAGAGCCGTTCTAACCGGAACAGTGCTGTTTGTCGGCTGCTATAGATGCTCTGATGATACCTACCTAGACGGTCTCCGGCAACAGATACCTACCACCAGTAAAGTATCTGTAATCGTTATTAACATACCGGACAACGTAGACGAACAACGCCTTGTAGAGAAATCTATGATCAGCAGTGGAGGTAAATAGGGCCAAGCGTGATGATGATGAAATCCCGAAACATATTTCACATAAATATAATGCATTCAACTATGATTATTTTCAGGATCCGCTAATAGGAGAGCAGGCGAAACGAATGTGGAATATAACCAATGGCGATGTCGAAATGTTAACAAAAAAATTCGAAAAATATTGCGACGCTACCGAGTACTTCACTCCCGACTTCCGGGCAGAGGGTAGACGTATCAGTGAAGTCAGTGAGTAACGAGCACGTTACATATAATATTATTTCTATATCGGATGAACCAACCCTTCAAAGAATCCATCGTGGTCTACTGTCATACTACACAGTACTTTAATAAATATAGGAGAGCTGATAAGATTAGGAATATTATTCATATTACTTATGTATGTTGGTTTTCTTTAAATTAATTTTATTTTATTTTCTTTTTTTTTTTTTTTTTGTTTAGTTCGGGGATACCAAATCCGTCGGCCCTGATTCCGATGAAGCTGCTATGGTTATCTAACTAGCGGTGCAAATTTCATTATAAAAAAAAAACTTATGTATGATGATTTTACTTTTTTCCAGAATGTCTGGAATATATCTGGCGGGTACGTTACGATATCGCGAAACCGATAAAAGGTTTTGTATGTGAGTATAAAGCATGTTCAAAGTTTAACTTACTGACCTGCACAGAATATTTTATGTATTGAAAACTTAATTAAAAATATTGTTACAGGTTTAGAATATGTTCCCATCGTTTTAGGAGGCAACGACGCCGAAATCGGGGAGCTTCCACATATGGTAAAATTTTTCATTATATATTACCGTTTCCCACCCGCTTTGCTGACTGTGACACCACTGCAACTCCTTTCGGGAAAGGAATTTTTGAAAATCCATTATAAGCTGAGCTCTAAAGGGTAGAAACAATATCTCTACTAAATTTTGGATATTTACGTCTAATAGTTTCGGAGATCATGTGATGAGTCAACGAATCTCTATATATCTTTTATATTTATGTAGATTTCATTTTCAAAATTGAATAAGAAATTAGTCTCTTCGGTATTAATAAGGACAAATAATATATTTTTTTTGAACATCAATTCTATGTGGTTAACTATTTTTTTTTAACTCTTATTCATAGAGAAATAGGATAGGGTATTCGTTATAGAATTAATTCATGTTGATGTTACAATATTTGTTTATAGTTTTAAGTATATGGCCTACTAACAAACCCAACCCGCTTCGCCGGCTTTATGCTTAAATAAATTAATACATAAGGTAAATAAGTAATTACATAACTAAATAATAAATTAAATACAATAAATGTAGGAACGACACCACTGCAATTTAAATCATCATCCCATTAATTTCACTTTCTACTTTTTTTTCTAGCGGGTGAAGATTGTCACTCATACCTATAAACATGTTCATTATCGTATTATCTTCTTTGTGATTGATACAAAAACAAATTGGACCCACTCGAAAGTTAGTGATATAACATCGAAAAAAAATGATTGCTCCGACCACCACCAAAATTTACAGGATAAACCGCCAGATCAATCTTAAGATTATTTGAAAAATGTAAAATTGGTTCAGACGTCAAGTCCACGAGGAACATACATATACTTTTTATTTATATATCTAGATTATCAGAAAATAAAATGTTTTTCTTAAATTAAAAAGAATTATCAGCTCTCTTAACACTAATGTCTTTAAAGTAACTTACAAAGCCATTTGTGATTACAGGGAGCCATCGGTTGGAGTGGGATTTCGCCGGGGACGTGGATATTTAAATGTGGAGGTGTTCTTATAAGCAGCAAATACGTGCTCACTGTAGCTCATTGCTCCAGAGTATCCAGGACCGACGTTACGGTGTCGGACCCGTTCCCGAAAATTGTACGATTCGGCGCAGTAAATATTTTAGGCCAGGTGAGTGTCTGAATATTTTCTCAAATTGAACCTGGAAAGGAAATTCTATAATTTCGTTATTTTGTTATTTCTCTTTTAAGGATTTGTTCGGTGTACCTCCGAAAGAAGTAAAAATTTCCAAATTTATTGTACATGACAAGTACAAATCTCCTAAAACATATTATGATATAGCTTTGATAGAATTAGAAGCACATCTTGATTTTAGTCAAAGAATACATCCGGCATGTGTTTGGACAAGCGACAGCGACATAACCGGCAAGGCAACTCTTTCCGGTTGGGGTGTTGTTGATACAGGTAATGACGATAATACTCGTACTAGAGTATCGATTGTTCATAGTCAATATATCTAAGTGCACTAAGAGATCTATGACTATCAGTACATAGATATAGGCTTGTTATATTTATCTGACAATTAATTGACTATTGCAATTTATAGCGACTCGTGAAAGCTCAGCGACTTTACAAATAGCTGCTGTTGATATGATACCATCGGAAGAGTGCAATGACACACTGAAGACGAAATGGAACAGAAACTGGAGTAAAGGTCTCGTTTCGCATCAGCTTTGTGCGGGTCACGCAGAAGGTGGCATAGACTCTTGTCAGGTTAGTCAATTTCTTGTATCTAGACATTCACGTGGTTATGTCACGTCTGCAGGTGGACTGTTCTACTGCATATTCTTTTTGCTTTGATACATAATAGGCTATGTTAAGAGTAAAGAGGATTGGAGACTCATTGATGTTTGTTTATTTTTTAATGAGCAATATCAAAAATCATCAGTCCTACTGTTTTCACCAGATTTGATAGGTATATGTCTATATTGTCACCAAACTTTTGCTTGTACCAAGTCTAGATTTGTAGCCTTCCTAGCATTCACAACTATACGCTATGTGGCTGTATTAGTTACTCCTAGTGAATTAACTTTGTTTAAAGGGGGACTCTGGAGGACCATTGCAAGTAAATATTAAAATGCCCATCGACGAAGAGGCAGAATGGCGATTGCATTACGTTATCGGCTTGACGTCTTTTGGTTTCGGATGCGCACAAGCCAAAACACCCAGTGTGTATACCAGAGTAGCGAGCTTCATCGATTGGATTGAGGATATTGTATGGAAGAAGAAAATTAATTCAACATTGCAGTAATTGCCCAGCATAAAGAAATAAAATGAACGCTTACAATATTTCAATTTTATCTATAGTTATGCTGTGCAACCAATAAAGAAGCATTTAAAAAAAACTATTTATTTTTATCAGACAGGCAGACAACCGCTTTATTGTACAGTAGCAAGCGGACTCGATTTCATATCTTAACTTATGTCTATACTAAGAAATACAATAAAAGCTTTATGTTACAGACTCAACGTTATCAGCAGGAATGCAGTACTTAAGATAAACTTATTCTATGCTGTGGTTACGTAACACTAACAAATTTTTCTTTATATCTATTTTTTTAGTCCACTATTACATTTCGTTATGGTATACATTTAAAATGACCCTAAAAGATTAATCAATAAATTTCTTCTTTATATAAAGTTTGATACTTTGCGGTAGCGGAATAGATTAAAATTTCATTTTAAAGACTGAAACTAACCGAAAACTGTCTGTGGTGATAGTGCTAATGAAATTGTTGAAAAGATTTTAAGCTTAATTTAAGAAGAAGAAAATATAAATAAAGCCAAAGATAACAACAAAGTTAAAAAGTAAAAGTTAATGAAAAATGTCATTCGTAATGTCCCGGCATTCTCGCAAAATTACTATTGACTTAACATTCCCCCGTTTACATACGCCTTAGCTTATTACTATAAGTAATTCACGTCTACTTTGCTTGTAACAATTACTTGTCAAGGTTGTTTACCAACAAAATAACCCGTAAAGTTGAAGCAGTACACAACAAATATATTCCTTATCAGATAAAGCAACAAGGCTAAACAGAGCGTTTACTTTGTGGTAATTGAGATATTAAGTCCCTTTACCAAGTAATTTTACTTAAAACGTACTACATATTAATTGCAGTCATGAATATACTTAAGGTGGAAAATAAAAACTTTGTTTTATATATAATTCGATTAAAATGTAGAATTTTATATAGTTACATTAATTCACTTCATTAAACATCAATAGATTATCTCGTTCCTTCTTAACAAACACGGGTCTTTGTGAATTTCTTATTAATATAAGAGAATATTAAAAGTTATGAAACGGATTTCGTTTCAATTATTTTAATGGTTTCTGAGGTATACATTTTATCCATCACCAGATTCGATTTATTTTAACGAAATTAGGATTACTTTTCATCATTATTTGCCATGTTGACTTATCTTTTCTCCATTACTTTCAGTAACGAATACTTCATTAAATAGTTTAGTTTTATATAATACTAGCGACCCTCCCGGCTTCGCACGAGTGCAATGCTGACACTAAATATACTACATTCACATGGCATCACAGACCATGTGAAAAACATTCAACCCTCAAATCTAAACCTGCAACGTTAAAACTTAGACCCTACGATTTATTAATGGTCATTGCAAAAGATATCTTTACGGAACGGTAAATCCGATGGTAGAAGAGGAATTCGGGGAATCAATACATCTTCTCCGGTACCACGTACGGTCAGTATTGTGCACTCTTTTATGAAAGTTTTTAGTGAATTCATCAACAAACGCATGCCATCGCAAAGTTTACGTAGATTCAGCTTTATTAATAAAATAACAGGATAACCTACTTTCGGGAACGAGACGGGTTCAAAGAATTAAGAATTTCTGTAGGAAAATGAACAGCTTCTTCCAAGTGGAGAACAGTATCGACCGCATGGTATATTTGCGTCGGCGCATCAATTTTTGAAAAAATCAAGTTACTTATATATTTACTTGTTCGTTAGTTCGTGACAGAATCGCTCTTTCTTTAAACCAAGATATAGTCTTACAACTTATGTTATCAATGTCGGGACAGATAGTATTGACTAACTCTTAGATGTTGACTATCATATTACAAAGGTTTTCTAGATTAATCCTTCCATTACTTTGTGTTAAATCTCCATTGCCAACTTTTAGCAGAATCTTTGAAAAAAGCCTGATCTCACGTGAAGACAATGAAACCCTCATGTTACTTTTTAAGGTCTAATTTATTGACGTATAGCCAAAGATTGGCTCTTTTTAGGGAAGCATTTATTTCGTCAGCACGTGTTCATCGAGTCACATCTGGTAGGATATGACGAAAGTCTTCTAAGAACATAGATGAATTTTTCCAATCCAGTGCTTCCACAGATGTCTTGTTTGACATGGTGGCTTCGTCCCAGACTATTAATGAGCAATCACGCATCAATTTTTCTGTATTACCACGCTTAGAATCACTACATACGCTGTTATTATCATCAGTGACGATTTCAGCTTCCATGTACTGAGTGGGGTCGACCTCCTTCTAAAAGCGTAGCGGCAATGCCGATTGACGCGACAGCTCAGGCAATTTTTCTGGTAGATTTCACGTTTTTAAAAAGCAAATTGATTAAAAATGTTTTTTCTGTACCTCCTGGGACATAAAGGTAAAATATGTTACCTTCATTATTATCAATTGATAATATTAGGTCCTCATACTCGTAAATATGTCGATATTTCATGTTTTCCGAACGCCAAAGCAAAAAAATAATGAGAAAAAACAAATGAACGACTGTTTTCAAAACTCAAATGTACGAGCTAAATGAATTTATAAATTTGAATTTGGAATTCTTAACCAAAGAGGAGATATTTCAGATCAAAGTGGTCAGTACGACAAAACGATAATTTCATATGTAAGGACCTAATAGTAATGTAATGAGAATTTTTTCTGCTCGATATTCAATCGTGGCTCATCTTGAGCTATATTTTGTAAAAATCTTGATTGATCGTATGACGTCTCTCTTGTATGTTCGGCACTATTCATTAAATCTGAGTTAGTAGTATTAGCTGGCATCGTCAACCCAAAATCTTTTATCGAGTTACCCGAAAGTAATTGCACTACTTTGTTCAACTCAAATAATGCTACGTCAAATATGTTTTGATCATATTAGCTCTGTAGTCTTGGGCTAGTAAGAATAGCTAAGGTAAGCTCTCCGTGTCGTACAAGGGACTAAAAGGGTCTAGAAGTTTCGCGTGCCTTGAGGGTGGGGGCCCTTATCGCTCAAGAAGCAAACCTGCATGCGACAGCATATGGCTCAGCGATGGTGCCTAGAAAGGTTAGACTCCTCATCAAAGACGTGCTAACACAAAGTGAGAGGAGCATCGGTGCGTTCTATACGATACCCCGGGGCCTCTCTGAATACACTGATGCAAACCGCCGAGGTTTTAGTGCGTAAGAGTCTCACATAACCCTGACTTCCCATAGAAGCAGTGCATCTTTCGAAGATTTCTCCCGAAACAAAAAAAAAGTATCACCGCTGCTCATATTACTACCGCCAAAGTTATCTTCATCATTAAGTATCCTCTTCAAACTGAAATTTGGCGATCAGATTGAAAAAACCAATTCGGTTATCAGCTATTCTTTCTTTTTAACTGTTGGTATTTAACCCTGTTCCACTCCTTTATGCAAACAGTGTGCAAAGATTACCGTGTTCCGGCTTGAAGGGAGTTATAGTTGTAGTTAATTCAATTACTGGACTAACGGGAGTTATCACTTTTTATCACAAGGCGACGAGCGCAATGTGGTGCTGTGTATATTATTCGAACTGGCACTTCGTTATGGGCGGGCGTATCACCTACCATCAGCTGAACGAAAATTTCGTTTAACCAACAAGTACAACCTGTAAAGTTTTTCATCTAAAACAAGATTTAATTAAGATGATTGATGCTGCGGAGTTTTATTATCCGTTTGGAACGATTGTTATATATTTTTTACTCTGAAAAGAAGAAGAAAAGTGTAGAAAGGAGAGAAAGCCCCAATCCGACATTAAAATATATTACACTTGTTTAATAAAAACCTTTTTTTATAGGAAGGATAGGCAAATGATCGAACAGTTCTGGTGGTAAATGATCACTGATGCCCATGGACAGTCGCAACACCAGACGGGTCGCGGCTGCGTTGCCGACCTTTGAGGGAATAATATACTCTTTTCTTGAAGGCTCCCATGTCGTATTGGTTCAGAAGTACCCCTGGCGGCTACCGATTTCACAAAGTGGTAATGTGTGGTAAAAAGTTACGCTTCCAATGCACTGTGATCGCCAGTCATCCAGATGGTGAGGATAGAACTTGACGTTGCGTCACATCGATATTCAGATTGATCGTATGTTTATAATAAAACAAAAACGCTAGAGATTTTAAAGTTTATATTTTCTAAAACGTTTTCAAAACATTCATAGTTTTATTTAAAACACAATTCATACCATCTAAGATCACAATAAAGTTACGTTTAGTGCCGTAGTATTTACAATAAATAAATGCTTATACAACTACTATTTACAAACTAGTCTCACCATTTTTGTAAACAATAATTAGCTGTGTCTGTTAAAGTGTAGACGAATTTTTTGACTAACTGACAACAATAACAACACCAACAACAAAACTATAAAGAATCATCAACGTCATCATCAGCCGATAGACGTCCTCTGCCGGACATAGGCCTCCTCCGAAGATGTCCACATCGATCTGTCCCGCGTTGCTCGCATCCAGTGGGTCCCCGCAACTCTCACCGATTGTCGATCCATCTTGTGGGAAGCCTCCGAACACTACGTCTACCGTTTATAAGGAATGTTTTTAATAAATCGTAACATTTATATTCAAAACATCTACAAACAGACACACACGGAATTCACTGTAACAATTCTCTCATTGATTAAATTTTAAGCAGAACACCTTCATTTGACGTAGACGTCTTTAGATCCACGGGGAACTACAGATACCATCTCCTCCTCCATATTTTAATAATAAAATACAGTATTGCTTGCTACACGGGGGAAATGAATATCCAAAATATCTCTCTGGTTTAAAGGTCCTGGTCCAAAGGTTCTTCTGTGTTCACTTTCCTCTCCTGACTTTAATTCGGGATCCGTCTTCTGTAAATTCTAATTTAAACTATAGAATCGTTAGGTGTTTCAGCCTTTGACAGTAGCGGTACACTACTATAATCTTTTAAACATTCAGCCCCCTTTTTAGTGCCATTATCAAAGGAGCTCGCTGTGGGCATCTTCGAAATCCAATTATTGTTTCCCACCTTACTCGACTTGTGATTCCCAATGGAATTCATTTGGCAGTCCTTAAGTTTCACTTTGGGCTGCCCACTCTGACTGACTGAATTATGATTGAGTGCGTTGACGTTGAGTGCTATCGAATTCGACGCTTTCAATTTGTCAACGTCTGCCGTGTGGTCGGTCACACCGTTCGCCACGGGTTTCTCCGGATCTGAATACTGCCTTTGCATTTTAAGTACTTGCAGAAACGGTTGAACTTCTTTATCCAATTTACTCACATCATTCGACTTATGTTGGAATACGCCCGAGCCTCGTCTGCTAGACGACCTCGATCCGTGGTCTAACCTTTGTTTGAATGGTGTAAGATGCGATAGAGATCCGCTAACGTTAGATTGTATTTGTAATTTTGCTAATGGTTTCTCTTTAGGGGCGTTGGGATCGACGATTTCTCCTAACAACCAGTAAGTGACTAGAATACCTTTACCCTGTAAATATAAAAGTATTGTTAATAACCGCTACAATATTAAATTATTGATTTGACTGTTGAATGTTTAGCACCTTCATAGCAACTTCTCCTCTACACTCCAGGTGGAATGTTCCGAACGAATCCAACAAAGCTTTTGTTGTCGGTGATACGTGAATCTTGAGAGCTTCACCGTTTGATTCCATTCGGGACGCTGTATTAACCGTATCGCCGAATAAGCAATATCTTGGCATCTTCAAACCGACAACTCCTGCGACGCACGGGCCTGATGTAGAAAGAAAGGATAATTTTAAGAATTTCCTTTTATCTACGCCGAAGATATAATGCTATAAGTTACTAGCGTATTTGATCTGTGGAAACGTACCTATAATTCCTGAACCGATATTATTTTTTTTAGAGAACTTATTAAGTAAGCTTTTTAAGGGCAGTTAAATATGAAAGTTCTTTATTTTAAAAGTATTAACTGTCGTCTTTTATTTGCTGGGTTTTACTTCCAAGACGTTTAAATTATTTCATTCCTATAATTTTAAATTGGGTACATTTAACATATTGGTTGTCACTTAGTGAAATTGCCTAGGATTTACAAGTGCTTAAAATTATGTGCTTCATGTTACTGTTAGGCACCTGAATGTAATCCAATCCTTAGTTTCAGCTGATCTTGAGGACGATGCCTGATACGGAACCTTCTGACGGCATCGAGGAGCGCCAGCGCCATGCGGGCCACCTCGCGAGCGTGGCGAGTGCCATTGCGCTCCGGCAGCCCTGACACCACCATGTACGCGTCACCAATCGTTTCAACCTTAACGAAATAGTTAATGTGGATAAAGTTATTCAGTCCAATCAATAATCAGCCGATAGACGTCCGCGGGACATAGGCCTCTCCCAAAGATCTCCACTTCGATTGCTTCTAGTGCGGCTCACGCCCAGCGGACTCTCACGACCTTCAGACAGTCAGCATGGGTTCAGATACCGTCAGGCACTAGGAGTCATCGTTTGTAAGAGGTTCATTTGAGGAGATTTGGGCTATTTTCCACCACTGACCGAATGCGGATTGGTGGGAGCCTGAGCCCTGTTTGTTGATTAGCAGGATACACCACGAGCAGCTGAGGTTGGCTTTGATCCCGTTAGTTTTTGTGCGGAACCCTTTACATCCATATTATTTTGCAATATACTTGGAAGAACTTTCCGATCGATGACACTGATTAACTTCTATTTATATTACAAAGAGAAAAAAAGAAAGAGATAATTTTTATCTACAAATACAGGAAGGGGACAAAGATATCAATTTATCGTCTATGTATAAAATAGTATTGTGCAAATACTACTGTGTTCCGTTTTGAAGGGCGTTGTAGCTAGTGAAATTACTGGGTAACGAAGCTGCGTTGTGTCTCAAGGCGACAAGTGAAATATAGTGTCCTACTTAGCGAAATATTATTATAAGCAAGTATATCATTTATCATCAAGTGAACGCCTCGATCGTCTCGCCCACCTCGTCACTTAGAGGAATGAAAAAAATATATATAATAAAGTTACCTTATATACGTCGTAATTTTCAACGATTGAGTCGAAACACGTGTAAAGGTCGTTGAGGAGATCAACGACTTGCATCGGAGTGGATGAGGCCGACAGCGCCGTGAACCCGACAATGTCGGAGAAGTATATAGTGACACTTTCGAATGTCTCAGCGACTACTGATTGCCCATTTATAAGCTGTGAAGCGACCGACCTAGAAATAACGTCGCTCGTAAAAAAGTGATAATGGCACACGTCTTCCCATGAAAATCTTACACACACACATAGAATATGATGCTTAATAATCTCTATAAGAATAAATTGAATGACATTTGAAGTTTTATAACAAGTACATATGTAACGAAGGTTGCAACGATTGTTTATTAAATCTAAAGTCACTAGGAGGGTGGTAACACTTGACTTAAATTTAACACGGTGTTGTGATAAACAGAATGTTAACGAGGAAGCTTGATCACCTAGAACACTCTGCCTCTCATACGTTTACTACCAAGATACAGCAATTCCAGCAAGATGCCAGAGAATCATCCTTAACATTGGACCGTTCAGATACTGAATGCCAAAATATTAGTGTATATTTAGACTAAACTTTAACTTAGCTTTATTAATAAACAGCCAACTTACTTAGGTAATAACTGATAAAGTAGCTCTTCGCATTTTTTCTTCTCCTCCAAATAATCCTGGGTCCTCTCGCTAACTAGCGCCTCCAAGTTGTTAGCGTATTGTTCCATACGCGATAATAGATTATCCAATATGTTGCTACTCTCCTGAGATCTGTCAGGGAAGAGAATTCTATATAACTATAGATTCGATGAGATATTCTGGGATCTATCTAATTGGAATGGGTTACTGATGTACTGGATTAGATATACTATGCTATTTAACCTGGTGTGCTAACAAAGAATGAAAAAAAAAAGACAAAGAATGAGGATGAACTCTTCATTTTGACCATTACTACATTGCCAACCCGCAATACAGCAAATGAGGGGTGATTTGCCTTACATGTCTCACTTGTCAGATAAAAGATTACGATATTTTGGGAAGACTGAAATTGAAGCGTGAAAACCAATGGAAAGAAATAATGATGATGACTGTGACAACAGTGAGTTGCAGTGTGAACATCTTAAATAGTGTCCAATCGTTACAAGTTGAAAAATCACGTACAATCAGGTTAGGTTCTGACTAATGTAACATGAAAAGTAAATATTACTTGAGAAAACTCGTCGCGGCATTTGCGCGAGGCAGTCGTCGTTTTTCTTATACTGTGCAATTTTTTTTTTCCTTGAGATTTTCACCTGTACAACAAACAGACCAGGGCGTCTATGGCGCGGCTCCTTGATTGTATATATTTAAAAAATACTTTCATCTAATAATTATTTTTATAGCTGTTAATCCGCTGCAGTTAATAAAACGAAATGAGCGAATCTTATCAAGCGAGGAAAGAAGAGCAGGGTGTGAAAGACAGAAAGAATAAAGGTGATGAACCAAGAACAGAACATGTAAACCTTGAATTTGACAGCTGGGACGAAGGTAACGGAATGATTTTGGGTCAGGAAATAACTGGTACACCTTGTACTACACCTGACATATAAGAGACAATAAAAAAACGATTAGCTAAAGAACAAGAGACGAAGATTCCGACGAAAACGATTTTGAGATAGTTACAAGGAAAAAAAAAAGCTGAAACCACAGCATCCCATAGAAATATATGTTTACTGCAAAAGCAAAATGCCTAAATAATTTGCTTTAGCTAAAATATTCAAAGACGCGGGTATTTCAGGAATTAAAACTATTAAATATTTAAATGCGTACAAAATTCGAATCGAAACTAATGAAGAAGTAACTGCAAGACAAATAATGGACTGTGAAAGTTTTAAGGAAAAAGAGTGGTCCTTCCAGAGATTAAAAGTATGTTATGGAGTAATAAGAAACGTGAATGTTGAGTTGACTGATTGAAGAGATTTTAAAAAACATTAAGTGTTTGTCACCTGCTTATATAGTCTGAGATAAACGACTTCAAAGACGGAGTGAGAATGAAAGTTGGATTCCAAGTTAAATGGTTAGGATCAATCATGCCAGTTTATGTATATGTCGACCTACTTAGATAGCGGTTTCACCATTTGTGTTCCCTTTAACCCAGTGTTCAAAATGTTGAAAAATAGGTCATACACTTAAGAGATGTTCAGCAAAAACTATTATTTGCCCTAAGTGTAGCGGCAATCACGAAAATTGTAATGGTACTACATTTAAGTGCGCGAATTGTTTGCAGAATCATATGGCTCTTGAAAAACTTAAATATCCCGTATTCTTTAGAGAGAAAAAGTTGTGAGAACTCATGTCAAAGTTTAGATGTACTTACAAAACTGTTATTAAAATGTTTTTCAACCCAGAGAATTCGATAGACAATAATCGGGAGATTGAATCCGTTTTTATTACTGTTCCATACTACTGCTAAAGCTTCAATAGATACTACACGTATACCTGAAAAAGGCACTGAAAAATTTACCGTACAGCAATCCAAAGAAGAAAATAGCAGCAACGAACAGAAGCCGCAAAAAAAGAAAGATACAGAAGGATTGGTGCAATCGAACAACAATAGAGGAGGAGATAATAGTAAACTTAAGATTGTTCAATGGAACTGTCAGAGTTTTAAACCTAATGTATTGGCATTGAAAAACTTATTATTACAAGATAAGATCCACATTGTAGCCTTCTGTGAAAAATGGTTAGTAACCGGTACTTTTTTTAAATTTTCAAATTACAATGTCTATAGGCGCAATCGCAATGACCATTATGGAGGTGTAGCAATTATAGTGCACAATTCCATTAAATCTCATTTGGTTCCTGGAATTGATATTGGTTCGCATTTAGAAGTTTTACAGGTCTTGAATTGCCTGTTAATAGAAAACGTGATGTCAGTTTACTGACTCACCCTCGACTCGTACTTCGACACAAGATTGATATAAACTATTCACATGCGTTAATTATAAAACAATTGTCTTAGGCGATTTCAATGGTCATCATACTAGTTGGCCCATGGAAAGTAATCACAGAGGATACCAGACATTCGATGCCTTAGTTAACAGTCCGTTTATTACTGTTATAGATAGATAACAGACCTACTCGTGTAAAATTTGTCAGCGGACAATTACAGCAGTCCTCTCCAGATATCTCATTTGCAACAACAGACATAGCATTAGAAATCAATTGGTCAGTATCAAATGAGATATTAGGAAGCAACCATAGGATAATTATTTTGTCAACATTTGTACAAATTGACAAGCCAACTCTTTTAAAAAGAAATTTCAAAAAGGTTGATTGAAATTCATTTAGTAACACCTTAGAGAAATTATTTAAAAATTTAACTGGTTTCCCTGGTAACTTACAGACCGCTTATAATATTTTTGTTGACTATTTGAACATACGAAAAAGGTATACAAGGTAAGAGTGATTGGACAAATCGATGCAGGTCGACCTAGGTGGACATATTCCGATCAAATGGAAGATTTCCTAAAGAACGACCGGGTCAAGTATACTCGCAACCGACGAGCATGCATGAAGACGCTCATGAAAGTGGAGGAAGCGAAAGAGGTGTGCCAGGATCGTAGCAAGTGGAAAGAGGTGGTCTCTGCCTACCCCATTGGGAACGAGGCGTGCTATATATGTATGTATTTAAACATAGCCGCAGGGCTATTTATACCCTACGTTAAGTTAAATCAAAACAACTGCAATAACTTCACGACTAAACGGACTTCAGTCCTTTCGGAAGTCGTAGCTCAACGAAGATTAGTTTTAGCAAAGTTTCATCCGGGTAATTACGAAATATTAAAAAATAAGATTAAAATTGCTCAACGTTGTATACGAAAGGAAAAAATAATCATTGGCAGGGATTCTGTTCGTCTCTTGACCAGACAGTATCATCCAAAGATATGTGGAAACGTATGAGGTGGGTAAAAGGATATCAGGTAGGTAAAAATACCGTACCCGACCAATTAGTTAAGGACTTACTGCAGAGTCTAACACCTTATTACGTATCTCCAAACCAGCGGTCAATAAATTCCATAAAAAGTGTTTTAGATACGTCTTTTACCATAGCTGAATTAAAAATAAGTATCGGGGAAAGAAGTGACATATCACCAAGTTGCGACGCAATTACTTACTCCATGACCAAACATATCCCTGACAATGGTAAACTTGCGATATTATATTTATTTAATCGGTTTTATATGACAGGATTTGTTCCAAGTCAATGGAGAGAAATAAAAATTGTACCAACTCCTAAGCCAGGAAGGGATCCCATTTGTTTATTATCAATTCGTCCGATAGCTTTAACGTCATGTTTATGTAAAATTTATCACATTCTGATTAATAAAAGATTAGAGTGGTACTGTGAACGTAATAATTTTTTTCCTAAAAACTTAACAGGATTTCGAAAGGGACACTCAACATTGAATAACTTGATAAATCTGACAACTAACATTCAACTAGGCTTTTAAAAATAAAGACATTACAATAGCATGTTTTATAGATATTAAAAATGTCTATGATAATGTGTGTCTAATAAAAATAATCAATGATGATGATTATTGGAATTTCTTGAAAGAGGGATATCTTAACATCGAGATCAATAATCTATATATTTGTCGTAATACTGGAAGAGGTTCGACACAGGGAGACCCGTGTTCTCTCTTTCTTTACAATTTAGCTACCATAAATATTTGTGAATTATCTAAAAATGTGTTTATACCTAGCGCCGATAGCCTCCGGTATTATCAAGTCTTTATATGAACTAAGTGTTGAAGAAAAGAAAATGATGCTACAATGGATTCCTTCTCGTATCGTTATCACAGGGCGGCATACGGCAGATACTTTGGCCAAAATTGCTATTTCTGATGGAGAAGAGACAATTTGTCGACCATACAGCATAGTATTAGTGGAGTTATCTAGAAACAGCTGCAGAGAATATTTCGATGAAAGATCTTTAAGTAAAGGTATAACAGTTTGTCGCGCAACCCATGGTTCATTGATACCAGCCTGGGCAGGGACGTAGTGATCATTGCTCACAGGCTTTGTTCCGGACACTTTCCACTAAACAGCTTTACTTGTTTAATAAAAAAAAATATTCTTCCGACTGTACAGTGTGGAACTGTAGATGTGTACCAGGCGTTAGTGCAGTGTGTACGGATAAAATATGAATGATGGCAATTTTTTAGCTTATCCCAAATCGAATCAAATCAGAACACTGTGTGAGAATATAGCATATAAGAACTATTGGGGTAACATGGGTACTGTGTGACAAAACCCCATTAATAAAGATAAAGAGAGAAAAAAAAATTACTTGTTGAGTCGTCGTATTGCTCCTTTGAGGTGTCCGAAGTCAGGCCTTTCAGTGGCTTCCTCAGCCCAGCAGCGACGCATCAGCTCGGTCGCTTCGTCAGCTTCGCAGGAGCGGTGATGGGTCGTGTTCGGACGGAGACCGCTCGCAATCACTGTTTCTATTATTTCTGTGAAGTAATGCACTCCTTGTTACAACAACCTACACGCTGTGAAACTTGATCTGCTGTTATTGATACTTTATCTCGATTTCTTATGGTGCTACGAGACAATGAGGCTGATAATAACAATGGAAACATTCCTTCATAGAATGATATAGCTCGTTTATATACGATAATAAGAGAGTATTACTTAACCAGGTATAAGAAAGTCTGAACACAAAACTCTTCCAAATATCTACGAGTATATATAGTATGACAAGTCGTACTAAGACAGATGTTTATGAAATGAAAAAAAAAAAATCTTTTTTTTTTTTAATTTTTCGTAGTTATAATCATTGCTTTATTCTATACTTATTCTTCTACATAAATTTAGTTAAATAATACTGTTTTTTAGATAAATAAAGTGACGATAAGAAATATTACAGAATCGAATAAACGTGGAGCTTGTGTATCGTATTTCCTCGAAATCTATACAAAATGAAAGAATTATTTTCAAATAATACCATAAGGAAAAGAAACAATGCGCAAATATTACATTGAGAAGGATGCGAGTGAATCCTGTTTTAACGTTCTTTAATAAAATAAATGTTATATATGACAATAAAGCGACATTCTTGATACTTTTACAACGTCCGCGTGCCGCTATAAAAAGGTCTATTAATGGATCACGCAACGTACAGATATTCACCGAATGAAATACGAGGAAAGAAATTTAAAAATATGTACCTATTGTATGTATGTATGTATGTGCTATAATAAATTTGCCCTCTACTTTTTTTATAACGTGAATAAATACATAAATTCATATCCTTACCTCTAGGAGCCATGTCTATCCCCGGCCCCAGCCAGAAAGCGCCCTGTCTGTTAACTATCTCATGCATAATAATTCCAAAGGAATACACGTCGCCCTTCTGAGTGCCCTCCGGCGGGGGCTCCGACATCCGAAGTAATTCAGGAGCGGTCCACAACAAACCTTATACAAAATGATAACTTTATTTTTCAATGGCAAATATAAGAACTTAAGGATATGATTTTTATAAAGCACAAAGAGAAACATGAAAACTTAAGATAAGGAATATGTAAGTAGTGAATGTGATTGATTAAAACAATACCTTACTGTAGACACATAAAACCTTTATATATTTTATGATATATATATATAGGGTGGCGCAAAAGTAATCCTCCTATCAGAAAATGCTATAAATTTTGCCTTGATGTAAAAAAATTAAAAGACCAAATAAAAATAATCCACAAGAAGAATCAAAGTTTTTCATATTTTTTTTTTAAATTACAGCCAAAAAACATCGAACGGTTATTTTTGCGCCACCTTGTATACCTTGTATAGTATATTTTCTGATAGGAGGATTACTTTTGCGCCACCCTATATATAAGACGTAGTGCTATATGCTACAAGAAGTATAGTATTCTGCTGTATTATCTTTTCAGTTCCTGTTATACATATAAGGTGGCGGGAGTTACAAGAATAATTTTATAGGAAATGCATGGCGGTGGACGGTGCATAAATTAGTGTTGATGTAATATTTTTATATCAGTCTACTATAGTGAAATAATAAAATAGTTCACTAAAGTGTTAATTTACAATAGAACATGCAAGACCGCCTGCAGAGCTGACTCTTGGCGGACCAGCCAGTCGAACGGAAGCGTGGCGTAAATAGCGACAGAAGTTTACATTATTCCTTAAGGCATCGGAGGTTCACAAGGAATCTGAAGTTCAAGCCAGTTCATTAGTGAACCTGATTGGACTGGAAGGATACGACTTTTATTCCCTGTCCACCGCCATACATTTCTTATTACACTATTCTCATAACTACCACCACCTTACGTATATAATAGTTATAATTTTTTTTTGGATCTCATTAGATATAAACTTGTTAATTTTTTCTAGTTACTATAATATTAGCTTTTTGATGTTTTTTGATAGCAGATCTTGTAAAAAAAATTAACAAAAGCTTAAATTTCACGAGACTACGTTAAAAAGCAAAAATTGTTGTACATTGTTTAAGATGTTATCAAACGAATAAGATATTCAAAAGCTGACAGAAAGTATAATGAGGGTACAAAAAAATCCGTCTTAAGAGGATGAAATTAAAAATAACTTTACTTACGGGTCCAATAGCTGTGAGCTTTGGAGTCTTTCTCGCCAGTCCTCAACGCGTGAAGGCCAAAGTCTGTGATTTTCAGAACGAAACGGGAATCCACGACACAATTGCTAGACTTCAATGCGCCGTGAGATCTTATATCCGATCCGTGAAGATAATGCATGCCCTGCAAACAATTCAAAAATAAGTGACATGATACAGAAATGAAAAAAGGGTCTTTTGCAGTAATCCCCAAGTATGGAATGGGGGTTGGCAAATTAATATGTTAATAAAGATCACGAATAAAAGCTCCTGCTTTTTTGCTAAAATCGATACCTTTTGTTATTGCAACAGAAATATAAACAAGTAGAGAATGATACGGAGTTCAAAGAATGAAAAAAAAAAATACAGTTAAAAGAGATACGTCTAAACAATTTCGTTTGTTTAATGAATCCATTTATCTTCATTATAATATGATATCTGAAGGCAGCTTTCGATAATACGTTATTAGGAAGTACTGTTACAAATAAAACCATACACACCCGAACAATATCGTGCATCAGGCTGACTTTGAACATCCAATCTAACTTTATCGTGTCGTTCTCCAGGATATCTTGTAGTGATCCCTTCGGGCAGTATTCCGTGAGCATGCAGCAATGCGGTGGGTCTACGCAGGCGCCGTAAAACCTCGCCAAATGATCGTGTTCGAGATCCTTCATCTTCTTGAGCTCAAGTAGAAGTGGTCGGGTTAGATCGATGCGTTGTTTGTCGACGTTCTTTATGGCGACACGACAGCCCTTGTAAAAGCCGCACGGGGCGTACACCTGCCTGTCGCCGGCCAACGACGTCGCTTCGTCGGAGTAGGCCGTCTAACCACACAAATAAAGAAAACCAATTAGTTACGAGAGCAAACACTAGACTATTTAGATGTCCACCTATTGAAATTTAAATTATATCTTAGAAAATAAAGCAAACAGTTCAAAATTGTTCAAATCTTTGAAATCCCTTCAACAGATAACAAACACAAAACAAAACTCAAACTTGAGTAAAGAAGTAATTAAGTTTATCATGAATGAAATAAACTTAAACTTAAACTTAAGATTACTTCATTAAAATACATACGTGAAGACATTCTCCGGTGGTTTTACACGCAAGGGATTGTGAAATATATATATATACATAATTTTGAACGAATACATGATATTTAAGGGTAAGTATGTTCAGATGTTATCATCAGCCTTTATTTATCCACTGCTTAATATACTCGTATCTTCCCTAAAGCCATCCCCGAATCAATTCGCAGCCTTTTGTCATTTCTTACTATTTACAGAAGCAATCTATCAATGTCAAACAATTTGTAAATGTATCTCTTGGCAAAAATTCTACTTCGGATGAATCAATAATATTGAGATACAGGGTTGTGAATCTAAATATACAGTTGCTCTGTATTACAAAGATCTCTAATTCAATTCCGATGCCACAAGTTACGGAATATGGATGGTGGTAGAGTATTTTAAAAATGGTTTGGTTAGCTGCTGTCTTTCAACACATGAGGACCAGAGTATTCCGTGCGAGCACGTTTCTCTATATCTGACCGTGGCCAAGTTTTAGCTCATTGTAATTAAAGAAAATACAATTTTCTTATCTACGGACAATGATTTATATTGTCGGTTGTGTAAACACTCGTATTTTGTCGGAGAATCGCTGTGCTATCAATATATGACCCTCGTAAAACTCGTCTGTTCTTTTACGGCACGTCATTACTTTCCCAAAACTGTAAGTAATTACACTAACTTGTTTCCTTACTCTGTTTGTTTATCCAAAATTGTTGCAATTAAATTACTATTAATCATTGTTAATTAAGCCTTTATTATACGTCAAGTTTTATCAATGAACTAAGATTCTAAGTTAAGAGCGAGACTTTTAATAGTAGTAACCTTCTTAATAAGACAATCTTAAATTTTAAGCAATGAAGGACAGACTTGGAAGATATAAAATTAGTTAAATGTAGGGATTTCGCAATTCCAAAATAAAAAATGTTTTGTTTGTCTGAACAGTAAATTTAAAAAAAAACCTTAAATTCAGTAATTTGTTAATATTAACGTATATAAAAGTAAGCTTTATTATAACTGATACATATCCAGTGAAAGTTTCAGGATACTTTCTCGATATTGATATAAAAAAAGTTAAAGTTAATAAAATCTTCGTATTTATTTAAAAGGTAATAATCTCCTTTACATTTTAATCAAATGTTATATTCAAATAATTTTTTTTTTCGACTTTAATATAGTCATCTTCGTAAAAAGTAAGTCTGTTATTGAAGGCTACGAAAAGCAGACATACAAAAGCTTTGAGGTGTTAGCTTTTTTTATTCGTTGAAGCGACGAGACGAGCAAGACGTTCACCTGATGGTAGGTGATACGCCCGGACGTAATAATGCAATTCACTGTTAGTATAGTATGATCAATTACACTTGTGGTAGGTCTCTGTTGCTGAACACCATGTAGGTACAACCGCAGCTCCTATTTCTGTCGCCTAACAGTAGCGTGCAAATATTACTGCGTTCTGGTTTAAAAGGCGATGTGGCTAATGAAATTGCTGAGGTAACTAAATTTAATGTCTTATGTCTCATGGCGACGAACACAATGTAGTATTGTGTATATCATCCCAACCAGTGCTATGTTATTATGGGCAAACATTTCACTTATCACCAGATGAACGTCTCACTCATCTCGTCGCTTCGTAGAATAAACGTAGAAACAACATTTCGTGATAGACAATGTGGTCATCAATTTCAGAATTAAGTTGTCTTCCTTTATTCGTTACTCTATATATTCTAAGGCTTTGAAGTATACTTCATGATATGAAGATGTATATAGTACAACTCACCCCCGAGCTGTACCTTCGTGCTAGGGAGTGAAGGCTACCACGAAGTCTGCCACCTGGTAGTAGAACATCGCTCCAGCTGACACGCCATGTCATCATTGCTATCTCCGCTTCCAGCTTGTAGTGTCTATGACAAAATTATTAAGTTTATTTAATTTTTGATCAGCACTTCAACATGATCAAAATATTGCCTTTATATAACTAGCAGGCGCTATAATTTAATATTTTAGGGACTCATTTCGGAAGTTCTCAATTATATGTATATCCTAGATATCAATCTATAACATTTAAAAAAAATCCGATTAAATAATCTTACCTATAAATGAAAACTGATAAAATTGCCAACACAACCACAACCGAACTGAGTACAATACTCAATATAGCGTATACAGGAACAGCTGCAAAAAAAAAAACAAAATTAGTTACTATGTTACATGTTTTTATTTTTATTAATCGAAACGACGAAACTACTGGGACGAACTTTTGATATTATGTCCCTGCCCATACAACATGGCGCTACTTAGGATGTTATACACAGCACCACTCACCTTGAGACATAAGATGTTGAGTCTCATTATCGCAGTAATTGCACAAGATGTAGCGGTGGTACCTACTTAGACGGTCTCCGGCAACAGGGATCTACCACCAGTTATTTTTTAGGTTATAAGAATATATACAAAAACGATATTTTTCCTTCTGTACACTTTTTGGTAGGTGGCTTAATTTTCTAACTATCTCTGCATTTATTAGAACCATTAATCTTGTGATGTAAGCTTTATTTTTATACAGTATTATAAATAATAGTTCTTAATCTCATTGAAGTAGATATAAAACTTACAGACTTTCTAATTTTTTTTAATAAATTCTGAGCACAAAGCATCTATGTAAAACAAAACTATTTAATGAAGCATTCGGTATTGAAAGTATTGAATAAAAGGTGAGTCAACATGGAAGAGAAAGAATGATGAAAAGTCAACTTAATTTCATTATAATAAATCGAATCTCGTGATGAATACCTTAGAAACCATTAAAATAATTGAAACGAAAGCCGTTTCATGGCTTTTAATATTCTCTTATATTAATTAGAAATTCACAAAGACCCGTGTTTGTTAAGAAGGAACGAGATAATCTATTGATGTTTAATGAAGTGAATTAATGTATATAAAATTCAATATTTTAACAAAATTGTAAATAAAACGCAAAGTTTTTATTGTCGACTTTAAATATATTCATGATTGAAACGAATATAACCTTGTTAAGTTATTTTTCCCACAATAATATAGCAAGAGATGGAAGTAATATATATTTTAAAAATCAAACTCCTACCCTTATTACACATAAGGTATTTATCTGATCTATGTCGTTGAGGACCGGTGGATACCATCGGTAGTGTGTACATTATTGACTTCCGGTTTTAAAGACGCCATTGCAAGTAAAATTACGTGTTAAAGGGACTTAATACCTCAATTACCACGAAGTAAACGCTCTGTTTAGCCTTGTTGCTTTATCTGATAAGGAATATACTTGTTGTGTACTGCTTCAACTTTACGGGTTATTTTGTTAGTAAACAACCTTGACAAGTAATTGTTACAAGCAAAGTAGACGTGAATTACTTATAGTAATAAGCTAAGGCGTATGTAAACGGGGGAATGTTAAGTCAATAGTAATTTTGCGAGAATGCCGGGACATTTTAATCTCGGTATTTATCAGCGATGTACGTCAAAGCGTAAGGCGCTTCATGTTCTATCGCTGCCATCGGTTGTTGGATCATTGCCATTGTTGTTAAAGAATCCCGAGCGAAAATTAATTTCAAGGGAATGTTCCCCATTGTTACTTTGATATTAAAAATAAACAAACGGCGTTTATGTTTCATTTAATAGGGATTTTTAAGAGGAAAAACACCTACAGGCGGACCGACGTACCCATATCCACGTCCCTTCAACCTATAGATGAATACATAAATATACATAACAAAAATTGCGCTCTTATGCCAAAAGATTTCATGAATAACTTTTTCATAACTTAATATTAATTTCATAGATCCTTAAGCATACTTAAGAGAGATCCGTGCTCTGGTGTTTTAGCCGTTCATGATAATAATAATGGTAATTTCACTTACAGTTGTCAGGGCAAAGGGACCCGTCAAAACCACACTCGGGAGTGTCGGGCGGGGGTGAGGTGCGACCCCCGGCCCAATGGATGGGCCGATTAGCGATGAACTGGAGAGACGAATTTGCTGCTATATAAGTTGCCACGACCTGAGGAGTAATGTTATAATTAATATAATAAACTGGCTAATTTCCAAGCGATGAACATATATAGCCTGACCTATTCAGAATTGTTATTCCCCTGAACTATAAACCCATTACTATCGTCGGACTAACGCAATAACTGCAGTGGGAAGCAAAACCACAATATTTGATCGGGTTTCAATTCAATTTCGACTGCGATATTTGCGTCTGCTTCCATGAAATTTCCCAACATTCGTGATTGCTAATTTTATTCGAAAACACAACAAACGGACACATCGCAACAAATTCTAACAAATTCAGCTTTCTTATGATCTCAATTTAAACAGTTTATTTTAAGAGGCCCTAATGAAAAGAGATTAAGTTTTAAATCATTACTAATTTATAAACCATAATCTAACAGATGACTTAAAATTCACATGATATTAAGTGACAATGAGATCAAAGTTGAAGCTTGTCCGGCTACAACGCACTACAATGCGATTATAGTGGCAGATTGACAATATGAATATGATAACTAACCAGGTGGATACGAATAACCCTGGTGATATACCAGAACTCGAATTATGAGGAGAGCCGTTAGCTGCACTACATACGGAGTTATTCAAGATTCCTTGAAAACTAAGGATAGTAATAGTTGCAATACCTACTAAGGTACTACCGTAGCACTTGGTTCTGCCGCCAATCGGTACTGTACAGACATCACTGTGTTCTGGTTTGAAAGGCGTTGTAGCTAGTGAAGTTACTGTGATAACGCGACAACATTTCATGTCTCAAAGCGCAAGTACAATATGATGCTATGTATATACTCTAACTAGCGCTAGGTTGTTATGGGCAGGCGTATGATTTACCATAAGGGTAACATCTCGCTCGGTTCATCGTTACGTCGAATAAAATAGTTATAGGATGTCAGCTTTCAATAAGTTTATAAATTCAGAATGAAGAAGAAGACAGTATATATATCAGAAACTCTACCAGACATATATCTGATAATACTGATTTATCTTTTCTCGGTGATTCCAAAGCGACCGTAATCTGAACCGTAGGCACTATGTTGTCGCTATTGTTGCTTAATCCTTTCTCCGGCAACTCGTGGGAAAACTGATGCTGTTATCACAAAACCAGCAAACCATGTTCAAACCAATTTTACTTTAGCTTCAGTTCACTCGTAATCCATTAATAAAAAGGGACCACTTTTCACTTAAATCCTTTGAAATGGATTATCGAATGATGAAAGCTGTGACCGCCATCTCACTAAAATGAAATTATTCGATTCATATCACAATTAAATTAAAATCAACTCATTTTATAAAGGAACATGAATAAGCTTTTATATCCAGAAATATTGGGTACACTAACAGCATCTTTATTTCTGCTGTTAAGCTGTAATCTCTAAATGTTACTATATTTACTATCAACTGCTATAGTGAATTTCCCACAAGGATAGATAAGCAGCATTCCCTTTTCCAAGTCCGATCGGTGTGGAGATATTTGGAGGTGACATTGGTCCAGCAGTGGACGTTATTTGGCAGATGATGATAATCTAAAATCATGTTTTGAAACCCATTACATTACGATTTAAAAAATTTTTATGGCCAGGTGTATCATTTTCCATCAGATGAACACGCTGCTCGTATTATCGTTTTCTCGAGTATAAAATTCCAAGATCGAAAAAAAAAATTAACCTCATTTTTTAATATTCAACGAAGTGACGAGACGAGCTTGATCACCTGATAATAATTTCTCGTTATCCCAGTAATTTCATTAGCTACGACTCTCTTTAATCCGAAGACAGTAATGTCCGCATATTACTGTTTGGTGGCAGAAATAAGAGCTGCAGTAGTACCTACCTAGACAGTCAACGATATATTCCACTAATCTGGTTTGTTGTGGGTTTACAAAGATCACATACTATAGAATGTTATTGATCTTTGAAATATTTCAGTTTGTTATTTTTTACACCTCAAACTGAAAGCTGAAGGTGGGAGCTGAAATTTCCCTTTCAATACGACCGCATTTACAAACTAAGCTATCAACCATTACAAATCATTATCGATAAAGTGATTTTTTTTATTCGCAGAAGTGACGTAACTACCAACACGTTCACTTGATGGCGAGTGCTACCCTGGCCCATAATAATGTGGCGCTAGTTAGGGTGATATACTGCATCACATTGCGCACGTCGCCTTTTGCATACGATATTGTCTTATTACCCCAGTAGTATCACCAAGTCCGGCAACCTCCAAACGGAAAACAGTAAAGTTTGCACATTAATGTTTTCCGGTAAAAATAGAAACAGTCATTGTATCCACCTACGGTCTACGACAACAGGAACCTAGCACCAGTAAGTTTATTTAGTTTGTTATATATAATGTATGTATATATATAGTATTACATAAAATTTTAGATATACGAACGCAATTGCAACGAAAAGGTCTCTTCATAATAAATCCTGAAATTATGACTTGAATTTACTGCAGAAGCACTGAAGCAGGTGCTGAAGGATTTCCAATGAGAGTGCCGCGCGTGAAATTACAGTCGGAGATTTTCATTTTAACATCAGTACGTGTAAGTATGTGTTTATGACTGCACCCACGCCGCTCGATGTTTATGATACGATGCACATCATTATCTATACAAACCCACAAACACACACATACACATACATAAATTTAAAAGTTTATAGATCGGTGCGTAACTTGACGATAACAAAATAACTTAATTTGGCACTAAACTGAGTAACAATAACATTAGAAATTGGAACACGCAAATATTTAACTAATAGTCTTCGTTCTATAATAGTTAAAAAATATTCTAAACAAAAGGAGTTTTTAATGATCATGCAAAAAAAAAATTAATATTGCTAATATATGTCTTCTAATATTTTATACTGATTATTTAATATGCTGTCACCAGATCTTTGGTTAAATATACAATAACATCATCATCGCTGAAGCAGTGCCTTTCTTTTTGTTTGGATAGGGAACTCGAAATATACCTTGCTTCTGAGAGGTCAGGGTTATGTGAGATTCTTACTCACTAAAATACCGCGGTCTGCATCAATGCATTCGGCGAAGCCCTGGAATCTCTTACAGAACGCACCGATACCCCTCAACTGTTTGTGTTAGCACATCTCTAAGGAAGGGTCAACCCCTCCTAGGCACCATACAAATGTTCGCTTGTTGAGCGATAAGGGTCCCCACCTTCAAGGCCCGCGAAATTCCTAGACTCTTCTATTTGCCTTATACAACAGTCAGGGCTTATCTTAGTCCTATTCTTACTATCCCGAGATTATAGGGCTGCGCTGAAGCCCTAGTGGACATAGATATTATTTAATCCAGCAAAACGATGAGACGAGCCGGACGTAGACCTGATGGTAAATGCTACACCTGCCCATACCAACGTGATGCTAGTTAGTATACTTGCATTGCACCAGATTGCGCTCGTCTCCATAGACATAGGTTGTTAGGTTTCGTTACCCAAGTAATTGCACTAGCTACAGCACCCCTCAAATTTGACCACAATAATGTTAGCACAATACTGTTTGTCGGTTGTAATAGGAGCTGCTGTAGTACCTACCTAGACGGTCTCCAGCATCTGAGATCTACCATCAATGAATACAGCCTTCATAATAACACATAAATATTAAACCTGTTAAGTTATAAATGTTTTAAACTTACCTCAAACTTGCTTGTGTTTGGGTTCATATCCAAAAGTGAGTATGAGGCCACGCGGTCGCCATTCGCGTCAATTATTACTTCCCCCGTTATGCCTATGAACAAATAAAAATATTTTATGCATCCGTTAACATTTCTTAATAACGTATCTGACTGGATGCTTATCATCAGAATAGTCTTAGAGTTCAAGGAATTCAGCCTTGAACCCAGGTGTCGTATAGCTATTCTCGTAGTTTCTATAGAAAACATTTTTGAGAGTGAACGATGGACATTACATAATTCCCTCATCCCCTTTTCACCATCAGACGAACATACGCACGGCGAGTCACCGTTCTTATGTTGGAAACATCCCCAGTTTCCCCGGGAGTGGAAGAACTTGCCGGCGTCGGTGTTCCCTTCTATATATCTCGGAGGTCTCATCAAAAAAAGAGTAAATAGGCAACACCAGGTGGGATCGTGACCAACCTGATCAATTTTAAAAAAAATATTTTATGGATGCTGCATGATTAAAAAGGATCTTCATCCACTCTTAATTCTAGTCACTCATAGTTTACTCTATTCAAGTTTGAAAAACTCTGTTACTGGTAATATTATGACATACTGTCCTGTGAATATAGTATTAAGGAACATCATGTTAATCCATGAGAGACCCTCCCTAAGGTGGGCCAATAATCTAGTGAGGGTAATGAGAGCAGCCTATGTCAGGTGTGGACGTCTATCTACTGATGACGATATTAATGTATATTCATTGGTATATCTAATTACCACTTGTTTAACCTATATACCAAACAGTTAAAATACTTCCGTTAAAAATGAATACCTATTAGAGTAAGGTATAAGTCTATGCTATATAACCGTTTAAAAATAAGATGCTACAGAAACTATTCTATTTAAACTCTTCATATTTGTTAAACTCTACTTTATGGGATAGAAAGTCAAATAATAAGATAAATCATAGTTTTATATGATGTTCTTTGTGCGCTATCTTAAGGTGTTGTATGCATGAAAGTCTGAACGCGCCGAATATAAAACATGTGCATAATTTGTTCCGGCTGACCTTCGCTGCTGGAATAGTTTCCTATAACACTTGGCCTTTACTCCTAGCGTATTATTTCACAATGGTATACAAAAAAAAAATCTTATACAATGTCTCTGCTGGTTTTTATATTTCACTGCGGCACGTTGTTATAGGCAGGCGTATCACTTACCAACACGTGAACGTCCTGCCCGTCTAGCCGCTTTGTAGAATATGAAATAAAATTTGTACCCTGGAAGGTTCTGTTCCACATGTTGCGGATAACTGCCGCCCCATCCAGCTGTCCCCGGGGGTCGTTGGACTGGCTCAAAGTGTCGTTCAATGCGAGGGCGTAGAGCAGCACCGCGTCGTAGAAGGCTGCTACGAATGTCGATACCATTTCGCCCTTGCCGAACGTATAGTTGTATTTCGTAGCCGCTAGCTCTTTTACCTACGGAAAGAAATAAAATTAAAAAACTTAATTCTATGACCGACATTTATTTTATACTAAATCAAGAAAATTTTAAGAAAACCGTGCAAATTTGCATAGCTCACTCTTTATTTATATATTTATTTACTTAACTTTATATATATGCAAAGTGGATCATTCTTGAACATTTTCTAATAGGCTTAATAAATTTACTTACTATTTTATATGTTAATATTTGTATTATATAGTACCAAATATATTAAATATCATCTTTATCATCATCATCATCAGCTCATAGATGTCCACTGCTGTACACAAGCCTCATCCAAAGATTCCCACATCGATCAGTCCCGCTCTGCTCGCATCTAGCAGCTTCCCGCGTCCTTCGTTCGTAGGGGTTAATATGAGGTAATTAAGGTACTTTCCCATCACGTTGGCCAATTTAGGGTTGGTGGGAGATATTAAATATTTCAAAATATATTTCATTATGAAGATTTTTTTAAATTAATTATATTACTTACTATGACAAATTTTAACTTATAAAGAACGCTCAAAATTCAAGTACATATTTCCTTTTTATAACAAAAAAAAAAAAATTATAATAACAAAAAATTTTTCAACAGCCTATATAATGTTGTTCTATTGTTGTAACTTTTTTTAAAAAAATCTTTTTTAAAGGAAATATTTGCATTAATTACCACATAAATATTTATGAGGACGATATTGCTATTTATTTACCTTGTCGGAGAATTCAAGGTACTCTCTTTTCTCCGGAGCTGGACTGGTGACGGTGAGGACCGCGCTGTAAGCCCGTCTCGCTCTCTCATTTCTCTCCTCCGTATCACTTTCTATCTTCCACGGTTCCTTCGATGACGCAGATGCTAAGCTGTGTCGATATATACAAGATCTTATTTGCGAAATTAACTTATTAAACTGGTAAAGTGTAATATATTATAATATACATCATCATCATCATTATCAGCCTTTGTTTATCTACTGCTAGATGTATATCTTTCCCAATGTCTTCCACCAAAAGCGATCCTCAGCTTCTCGCATCTAACCACCCAACCGCCCTGATGATGTCGTCGGTCCATCTGGAGAGAGGGCGTCCTACACTTCTGCGATCTGTACCCGGCCTCCACTCCAAGACTTTTCTCTTCTTCTATTGAAGAAATATCGAAAATGAGTGATGCTTGTTATTTACATTTTATTAATCTTTATAATATTAAGAGGCGAAATTAATTAGACTTTTGTCTCATGATAAATTATTACTTAAGCAGTGGATAAGCATCAATTAGATAAGCTCGGCGATTCACTAATATCATTGAGAAGAAAGATCATCAAACGAGCTAATAAATGAATAAAAAGAAGAAAAAAAATTTCAGAAAGTACTAATTTTATAATATAACTAGTTATATCAAAAACAGGGGTGTAAGGGGTCCCGCACAATATCTTACGGAATCCAAGCGAATCACACTTGCTCGTGGTGTACTCTGCTAATCAACATACAAGGTTTGGGCTCCCACCAACCCGCATTGGGTCAGCGTGGTGGGAAATAACTCAAATCTCCTCATATGGACCCCTACAAACGACGGCCTTAAGTTGCCGGCGGTACGGGAGGAGAGGCTGTATGGTGAAGGTTGCGGGAAGCTGCTGAACGGGCAGCGTGGGACCGATCGATGTAGAGATCTTTGAAAAAGGCCTATGTCCAGCAGTGGACGTCTATCGGCTGGTAATGATATAAAACACCATATATGCTTTGAACAGTTTTGTAAAATCTACCAAACAAAATTATGACACATGGTGTATTATGTCGGAGATTTCTTTTGTCTTTCTCTCTCTCTGATGTAATTTCATTTTAGTATCTAAGTTTAGTGAAGTTATAATAAGTTAATAATAACAACTGTCGCGTCCCAGAACACATAATAATAAAAAAAACTGTTATGTCAAGTGTCGATATTTTTTGTCCATGGCATTTTTTGCTGCCAGATATTCTTTTCTTTTTTCTCGCAATAAAAAAAAGATGGCGGCCGTAAATAAAAGTGCATTTTTAATTAATAAAAGTCTAAACTCAGCTGCAATCGAACCAATACAAATCAGTTTGTTGACGACGAAGCAAGAACAACTATTATTTTAATGGCAAGAGACAGACACATGTTTCTCGACGATATAGCAACACTAATAATATGTTTACTTGTATAAATATATAAGAAAACTAATTTCATTGACTATAAAACTATTTTGAAAGGCTTTAAAGAAAGAATAAAGGTAATAGTATAAATAAGCTTTTACACTAAGCTTAGCTGCTAGTAAACTCAATGTAAGTTAATCTCGCCTGTTCTTTACTATTTCCTTATCATTGTTCGTTTTGAGCTTGTTTAAATAAATAAATATAAATAGGACTGAAGGTGTGTTCATACTTAGAAAAGAGTTCAATATTGAAGAATACGTATTCCCCGGAAGACACCATGTTGAGCTCGTCGGCCGCTAACATTATTTCCCTGACGGTGGTCGGGTTCGCGCACACAACCACAACTGCAACATACATCAGAACAAACCTTTATTAGTAATCAATCTCACTACTTCATTAACTTGAAGTTTATAAAATATAAGTTCGATTAAGTGGTGGAAGTAAACAATACATTCAACATTTTATTTATTAAAACAATAACTGACAATCTTTGTAATACATGCAACCAACATGGAAGCAAAAATATATATAAAGTTCATGATAAATTTGGTACAACCTTATCAGCTATGTGATAATAAAAATCGCCTTCAACCCTTATATATACCAAATATTCAATGAAAACGTAAACGGCTTTTAAACAAATATATAACGATGATATGTTTTCATCATCATCATCGTCATGCTTTGTTTATCCACTGCTGGATATAGGCCTTCCTCAATATCTTTCATCAAATGCGAAGTTCGGCTTCTCGCATTTACCCACTTCCGACTGCTCTGATGATGTCGTCGGTCCAACTGGAGAGAGGGCGTCCTATCTTCAGCGACTTGCGGCCTCCATTCCTAGACTTTTCTCCCCCATCGGCCGTCCCTGACTCGACTGACATGGCCGGCCCACTTACAGATGTTGAGAGCTACGTCAACAAGTTTAGTTCTCCGTCGAATTTCTTCGTTCCGGATGTTGTTCCTTACAGAAATTCCTCTCTGTTCTACTTGGAATCGGTGGACCGGCCCGATGGTCAGGTGCCATGTATCTGCGCCGTAAGTAAGGATGGGTGGTATTTTAACGATACTTAAATATCGTTATTACGTGTAAAGTTATTTCTATATGTGCCATGTGCTGTGTATACTTCTTGAACAATCAACATCATGAGCCGATAGATGTCCACTGCTGGACAATAATAACGTCTAACTGATTTTATTCATACAATGTAAAACACACAAAAATCGATTGCACCTTTTTATAGTTGAGAACAAAAATAGTAAAAACAACAATATTCATCCAGACGTACTTTCATAAAAAAAAATCTGTTATAACAATTGTTACAAAGTAATTTTGCTGCATTATTGAAAAATAAATATATAAAAAAATCCTATATTAAAATTTAAAAGAATAAATTTAAAATCTGTTTCTTTTTATTCAACGAACCGCTGAAACAAGCCGGACCTTCACCCGATGGTAAATGATACGCTTGCTCATAACAACTCAGCCCTATTTAAGGTGTGTATATCAACGCTGCACCACATTGTGCTCGTCGCCTTGAGACAGTTGTCTCGTTACGCCGGTAATTTCATTTCCGTCATACTCACTTCTCCTACTTAACGAGAGTTTCTTTAACAATTGCTTTATAACGGTGGTGTTGGTCACCGTTTCGTCGAACGGTATGTTCGGTATCGACGAACCGGTGTTCTTCTTCAGCAGTACGCTGAACACGGCGCTCAGTGTTAGGTAGCACGGGCTATTCCCTTGGCCCATTGCGGGGTTATTGTTGTGATAGAGCATGCCAAGCTTCTGCCAGTTAAATTCCTGAAACAAGAAAATTATTAATTTAGACTAAAATTTAATTTTTTTATAGGAAGAGTGGTCAAACGAGCGAACATTTCGCCTAATGGAAAGTCAATGATGACGTCCATGGACAGTCGCAACACCAGCGAGGTCGTGGCTGCGGTGCCGACCCTTAAGGGAATAATACGCTCTTTTCTTGAAGGCTCCCATGTCGTATTGATTTAAGAAGGCCCCCGTGTTGTATTGGTTCAAAAATATTAAAAGCATTGCTATTAATGGAGTATTAATTTAAAATTATAAAGGCCCAAAGAATTGTCGCCGTCAGAAACCTTTGCGTTTTAACCAATACAACAAGATTACCTTCCGGATCAAGATTAACTATAGAGATGAACAGATCACATGTTCAAAGCAATGGAGAATGATTAGATCAGTGACGATGATCCCCTTCAAAAATTCATTACTAATATATCAAAATATTTTTCTATGAAGAAGAAAATTTATTAGGATCACTTAATCATTGCAATAGAAATAATTGATACAAATTAGTTTAGGAGTCATATCAATGATGAAATAAAGAATTTGGATGATCAAATTATGTTCATATCTGGTGTTGATGATGAAAGCAGCGATGATATTAGGAATGATTAAATAGCAGCCACATACTCATCGATATTGAAATACGCAAGCAAAGCAAGAACAGCATCCGCACAACATAACCATGAATTCTTACGGATTGGATAAGAGTTCAATTCGAGTAATAATTTTGATGATAACACAATGATCTGTAAAAATAAAAGTCATAAAACATTTCTACAAATCTACATACACTTAAAGGAAACAAAAATGGTAAAAACATAAACAAAAAGCTTTTGTGTATATCTAAGTTAAATATTTAGTTATTATTATATTTAATTAGCTCTCCATGCAAAGATTTATAACAGTTTCTTATGTAGAGGTAATATGATTATGCTTTGTTAAAACTTGTCTAGAATCTAATTTTAGCAAGAGTATCCTTAACCAGTGGATCTACTTAACTAGTGACTAGATCCTTCGTCAATATTTCCGGTTCTTCAAATTTGAAAGAATGTTTTAACATATACTAATAAACACTACTGCCATATCAAATTTAATTAGCAATTAAAATATGTTTACTTATCGTGTAGACTTAACGACGTTCATATTGTTATACATAGTAATAAAGTAAACGAAAAAACATGAAGACTAACAGATACAATATGTTTATTGGCATGGATCATATAATTTGAAATGACTTTTGGAGAGTGTGCCCAGGAACTATATGATTTGATTCTGTCATCGCCATTTTACCACCGGAAGTATAGACACATCACAGGCATTCATCCCTTTGCTGTCGATATCCTACGCATTAAGACAAAGGATTTTACTTGGACCTTCTTAATGTGAACAGAGAATTGAAAGTCTTCCGTGTATGATGTTGGAATCTTTAAGAGAAGAGTGAATAGGCTACTTCTAGACTAGTGCTCATTACCATCAAAGTCTACATCACCGCTATCCATCAGCTGGTATCACATATTTATGTGTCAGAAATAGAGGTGATGTTCATCAATATCTACTCTTAAGTAAAAAAAAAAAACGTTTATTTATAGTTTACCAAATGGTGTAAAAAGCGTATTGATATAATGATGCATAAATATAAAGCAAAATAATTATAAAACCCATTATACATCATAAACATGGTACCGCAAGCAGACCATAAACCAGAACGGAGATAAAAAAAAAAACATAAAACGAAAAAACTTATTATGAACAACTGTATTACAAATCAGCACAATACAACATCTATTACACATTGTTTGAGAAATTTGTATGTTAATTACCTCAAAAATTTTACGAATGGCTACCCCCGCTTGTGTATAGCTCCCCATCATTCTTGTTAGAGTCTGGTAACCAGGGTTTTTATAACCGAACGCTTCGGCTTGAGCTCCGGCGGTTAGAACTGGTATACGCCATTGGCTGGCGTACCTCGCCACCGGCGCTATAACGTACTCACAACCGGGCCCAATGAATGCATCTAAAAAAATTGTTATCATCAAAATAGACTTATCAAACGGATACTAGGTTTATCATGTAATATACTTGATCTCATTATATACCGAAACTTACCAGCTGATTCATTAATGTAAAACTCAAAAGCCGCCAGAGGCCCGTCTATAGAGGAACACCTCGTGTCTCTGTAGTCGACCAAAATTTTCCAGCCCGGCAACGGGCCGTCGTGTCTGGTGACAGCGGCTGTGGCCATTTCCACAATGGGTAGGACTTTAGCCAACGAGAACACCTGCGTGAGGTCCACCGACAAGAGCACTCCAAATTTGACAATTTTTTCTTTAAACTGATGCCGCTCTGGTTTTAAGTTGAAATTTGTGCTTTTCACATAGTAGGGATTCTTTGCCAAATCGTGCGGGTATCCAAGAGCGCGGACATCGCCGTATATCTTATTTAACGCTAATAAATTTTTAGGATATTCGGTGGCATTGATGAGCTCCTCCATATTTTTGTAATAATTGTAATATTTAGTGATGTATTGACCGCGACGTTGAAAATACTTTTCTGGTTTCTCTTCGTCCGTTTCTTCATGTAAAGGAGTTCGGCCTCGTCGTGAATTTTTGCTGTCGATTTTGAGTTTTGTAAAGTTGTTATTCATTTTAAACATTTCACTTTTATACGAATTACTTGTTGGTGTTTCGTGAATGTCCTTTTTAATTTTTACATTTACGTCATTGACACTAATGTCGCACGAAATTATCACATTGATAACACACAGATAGAAAATAAGGAATGAGACTAAACGGGGAAGTTTTATTTTCTTCACAGTGACACTTAAATGACTTTTAACTTTGTGTGCTTGTGTATTGTCCAAAACTTCATCACAACGCGTACTTTTTTCATTATCACCATGGAGAGTATCCTTACTCCGTCGTTTCTTAAAGTTCGCACGATTCAAATATGGTCTTCTAGGAGTTCCGAAGGTCTTGTTAGTTTTGTTTGGGAATATCGCGACCAGGATCTCCATTAACATTGTCCTTCTAGTATTTATTCCATTTTCCCAAATCACTTATTACTCACTATTTGATTTTTACACATTTTTAAACTTAGGAACATAAGTCTGTTAAATGCGACGATCGTTGTTAAAAAACAATAGTTATTAAAAATCTTAAAGTGGATCAGCAGTTTTTTTTTAAATCATCACACAAGATTAAAGCTTGATGAAAAAAATTTAGTCGAGCACTCAAAAATTATACAAATCTGACCTAAAGCTCTGTGTACAAAATAAAATTTCTCTATAAATATTAGTCGTGACTTCTTGCTATACTAGGTAATTTCAATTCTTTTTAATCTCAGATATCTTTTATCTTTCAAACTGTACTCCCATTAAATTCTAGAGAAAAATAGTATTTCCTTGGATATTTGAGGCAAAAACTCGGAAATTTTAGATGGATTAGATGAAATATGAAAGAAGACGAAGCGATAGTACTGACAAATAAAAAAATCTTCACCTACTAGACATTAGACTAGATTTAGAGAGGAATTTTCAATTTATTGTAGACAAGTAGTGAACGCCAATCGCTTCTAGCATAAACTGTTTCGGTTCCTACACCTAAGCATACTGGTTATTAATAACGCGATAAATCCGAATGACCTCGACGTTTCAAGTTTATCGTGTTTAAGATTAGACGATTTAAAGACGTTATTGCTTACTAGTGTACTAAGCTAAAAATAACTTGGAGGTCGAATAATAAATGAAGTTCAATCAGTTAAGTAGCTATTAAATTTTATTTGTTAATATTTATTACAATGAATTTAATCTTCCGCGGTTTTTGTAAGTTTTCAAATATAAATCAAGTTTATTTCCCGTCGACATGTGCTTAAGATATCGTTGTGAACGTCTTTGTCAAGTGATTGCTTTTGCTTGATCTCTATTATTTTGTAATAACGTTGCTGACCGTACTTCAGTAATTATAATTTTAATGTTGATATAATAAACGTCTAGACATCGTTACGTTTCAGAGATATAGTACAGCTCATAAGGCGGATGTATGTGCATACTGAAAAAGATGTAAAGGTTATGTTAATTACAGCCTATTCACATCGATTCTATACTTTTGAAGGTTAATCACAGAAAAATACAAAAAAAAAACTGTTAGAGATATATTTGGATTTTTTTTTTAATTCAGTTAAGCGAAGAGACAAACGGGAGGTTCATCTAATAAAGTGACACGCTTGCCCATAACAACGTGGTGGTAGTTAAGATGGTATTCATTTCACTACATTGCGCTCGTCGCCATGAGGCATCAGATCTTGTCTCGTTATCCCAGTAATTATACTAGCTACGGCTCCCTTCAAACCGGATTACAGTAATGTTTGCAGACTACTGTTTAGCGGCAGCTACTAGCTGCGATGGTACCTACCTAAGCGGTCTCCGGCAACAGAGACCTACCACCTTTATTTAATGTACATTATTTCTTATGTTAACTTAAGTCTATTCAAGTATTAAGTAGTATATTTTCTAATTATAATGAAACGAAGCACTCATATGTTATTTCCGGAGAGGTTTGTGATCAATTAATTACAGGTCCGAGTCCAATTAATGTTGTAATTAATATCATTATAATGTGCACAGAAATAGAATACATTTGTGATGTGGCGTAATTTAGCCATAACTAGGTATATTCTATCATTAAGCTTGGACTAATAATAGAATCTACTGGTGATGGAGCTCTGATGCTGGTGACCGTCTACGTAAGTACTAGCTGCGCTGTAGTCTCGGGCTTTTAGGAATAGGACTAAGGTAATGCCTGCCTGTCGTAGGAGGCGACTGAAAGAGTTTCGTGTTCGTCGGTGCTGAAGGTGAGCGCCCTGATTGTTCACTAAGCGAGCCCAGGATGACGACAAGTATGAGGAAATCTAGTTCTTGTCGTATTTAAGCGAGGATGTCGAGGAAGGCTACAGTCGCGCCTGGGACGTGCTTTAGGCGTGGTGCCGGAAGGCATCGGTGCGTAGAGTAGTAGATCCCGGAGCCTCTCGCAACGCACTGAAGATGACCACCGAAGGGGTGTAAGCTAGTAGGTAAAAATCTCCCTTAAACTAGGGTATATTTTTTAAATTTCCCACTGATAACATAAAAATATTGGCTGCGGTGTCACAGCCAACAAACAGCAAACATTACTGTGTTCCGGTTTAAAGGGCGCTGTAGCTAGTGAAATTACTGGGGTAATGAGGCTTAACATCCTATGTCTCGAGGCGGCGAGTGCAGCGTATACCATCCTTGCTAGTGCCACGTTATTATAGGCAAGTGTATTACTTACCATCAGGTGATCATCCCATCCCATCTAGACATGCACTTATTCAATTTTCCTTTCTTGTCATAAATATCTTCATCGACATCAAGCTGCATTCACCGTTGTCTCAAGAGTATACTAATTGACGCTACTCCTACTTTGCTGATCGGCTAAGTCTTAACGTCATATACTCCACTAGTCCCAGGAAGGACAATAGTGATAATAATATGTATACTGCAGTACTCTTTCAAACGATATATCTTTTTTTATTATCACGGGGAAATCTTAAAAGATACCCTGCTTCCGGGGGAAGAAGACAAGGTTATGTGGGTCTTTTACTCACTAAAACCCTTTCGGTGGTCACCGTCAGTGCATTAGGAGAGGCTCCGAGATCTCCTACGGAATGCACCGGCGCCCCTCAAACGATACACCTACAGGGTGGCGCAAAAGTAATCCTCCTATAAGAAAATGCTATAAATTTTGCGATTGGCCCCTAATGTCAGCTGTCAACTGTGGCGGTGGCCATTTACATGACATCATATTCTCGACTTGATGTAAAAAAATTAAAAAACCAAATAAAAATAATCCACAAGAAGAATCAAAGTTTTTCATTTTTTTTTTAATTACAGCCAAAAAACATCGGAAGGTTATTTTTGCGCCACCTTGTACAATTTGCAGTATGTCTATATTCTGTTTATATAAGGCTATATAATATACTACCTGTTCCCCACCCTCTTTGCGGGGCGTAATACCCTCGCAACTCCCTTTGTGTGAGAAATTTTGTTTACTTCATTCTTAGATGACCTCTAAATAGTAGAAATACCTCATAAAATTTTAAGTCTTTACGCCCAATAGCATATATATACTTAGATAACTATGTAAATAGTTCTCTAAATACTTAATTCAAACATTACTTTAAAAATAAATAAAACGTAAAATTCGTTGTAGCTTATCGTTCGACTTCTTTCATCCCTCTCTTAATAAATATTATTTATTTTATACACATGACACATGTACGTGTCTGTCTTGTTATCCAACGTGAAATTTTCTCACGGAGATGAAATTAATTTTCTTAAAAGCCCTTCCATCCAATTCAACCCCTACAATAAAATTAAATTTGCTCGCTCTTCGCGAAGATTTGTTTTCGAAAAATATCATAGCGTCTCTATGAAAACAAATTTAACATTTCTCTTAGTGACAACTCCGACGAAAGTTAAACTAAACTATGTGATATTTTTTTTTACTTAATAGTAAAAAAAATAAGCTTAAAATATAGTATAGTTTTTAAATATACCCGTTTTTGATTTTTTTTTCCGATCTGATGACATATGACACAACTATCCATAAAAACGTAGTCACTAACTAAGATGACACACAACACCTCATTATGTTTGGCGCTTCAAGACATGAGATATTCAGTATAGTTACCTCAGTAACTTCCCTACATACAGCGCCTTTCAAACCGGAATATAATAATCTTTGCTCAGTACTGTTTGGCGGTAGAAAAAGGGCTGCTGTTGTAGCTATCTATACGATTTCCGGCAGCAGAGATCTATCAGTAGAGTAACATGTACTTTTGTTAGATCATAATTTTTTTTATCTATTTCATAAAAAATTTCGTCACTGACCTCGACGAGTTAACATTACTCGTATTCAGTAAAATATATAACAGTAATCATATATAAATAGCTATACACGATAAGTATAATGATGATGATACTATAGCAAATGATTTTTATTTATATATAGAGAATAGTTGAATCAGTCGGGGTTTACTGATAAAAAAAAATATTTTTTATACAAACAAAAATATTTACATAATGTATGCAACTTCCTACATTCCACAGTAGTAGATTACTATTCTACTAAAGCGCAGTAATGATAAATTGTACTGGTTAGATATGATAATTGATATTTACTACGAGAACGTAATTACTGCTTTGATTGTGGTATTTACAAATTATATAATTATTATATATTTAACCGACTAAACAAAAAAATATCAAAAAATAATAAAATATTTTGTTTATTATATTGGCAACACTACCTTCGTTAATGATAACTTTTTTTTTTTAGCCACCTTTACCTTATGGTACTCTTCACTCCCGCCCATAACAACGTGGCGTTGGTTAGGATATTATACACTGCGCCATATTGCGCTCGTCGCGATGAGACTTTGGATGTTAAGTCTCGTTACCACCAGTAATTTCACTAGCTACAACTCCCTTCAATCCGGAACACGGTCTCTTGAAATAAAGACCTACCGCCAGTAGAGTAATAAGCAACGAGACGAGCGAAACGTTCACCTGATTATAAGTGATACGCGTATTACAACATGGCGCTAGTTAGGACTATATATACTGCATCACATTGCGCTCGTCGCCTGAGAAGTAAAATATTGAGTCTCTTTATTTCAGTAATTACAGTAGCTACAACGCCCGTCAAACCGAAATACAGTAAAGTTTGCACAGTACTTATTGGGAATAAGAGCTGTAGTAGTTTCTAATTCTATATAACGGCCAGCAAAGCAGGTGGAGAACAGCTTCTATATTATATATTAACAAAAAAAATCCAGCTCAAAAAAATAAAACATTCATCATCATCATCAGCCGATAGACGTCCACTGCTGGACATAGGCTTCCACCAAACATATCCACAACGGGTGGGGAAATATGGATAATTTCCTACCACGCTTGCCCAATGCGGGTCGATCGGACCCAGAGCCTCGTTTGTTGATTAGCAGGCTGCACCACGAGCTGGTGAGGTAGGCTTGGATCCCGTCAGCTATGCGGGAACCATTACATCAATATGATAAAAATAAAACATCAGATTAACAATACTTTATACATCGTTTCCATACTAATAAAGGCTAACGATAAACACAAATCATCTAACTTGCTCAACACGGTGATATATGCAAAAAAAAAAAAACTGTTGATGACTGCACAAATAAAAAAAATAAGTAGTAACTTTTTTGTTACATTGATCTTTATGTGCAGACCTGTACTTGATACAAGCGAACACTTGTTCTATGAATAGAATGGTGACGTGATATATTTAGTGACATGTATTCGTCTATGTATAGACTCGTACTTATTGTAGGTCTCTGTTGCTAGGCAACGTCTGGGTGGGTACCACCGCAGCTTCTATATCATGAAAACATCAGCGTGTTTCAGTTTATATGTGTAGTAATTAATGGGGAGACTATATATGTCATAAGGGGTAAGTATATACGACGGGAAAATATATTGTGTGGTCAGTAGTTTGCATGATATTTACTGGTGGTTGGTATCTGGTGTAGGGTGCCGTTAGGGTAGATACCACCGCGGCGTCTAAATCCACCGTCAAACAGAATTGTGCAAACATTACTGCGTTCCGGTTTAAAAGACGCTATAGCTAATGAATTTACTGGGGGAACGAGTTCAACGTCTTACGTCAACGTCATCCTTACTAATACCGCGTTGTTATGGGCGGACGTATCACTTACTATCAGGTGAACGTTCCGCTTGTTTCGTCGCTTTGTGATATAAAAAAAAAAAACTCCTACAGAATAATGTTATAATTATGTTAGTTAACCATACGCCACTTTAGTACTTTATGAACCTGCTATACGTTTCTAAATTACTTAGAAATGTATAAAAAAAAAACAAGCAATGAACTCGTATACGCTGTTTGACTGCGTTCGGATAAAGAAAAAAAAACCTGAGAATCCATACTCGTTAGTATTTTTTCGGTTCCCTTTTAACTGTAACACACGTTACCGAAACTCGCGAAACTGTAATAATTACATATTAATAATATTATAATAATAGGTAACCATTTTATTATAATCCTACTTCCTGTAAAGAACATGACGCCTGATTTTATAGAGATTAGCTTTAAAATGAACCTAGATTTTATTTTTTTTTTCAAAGGGACAAGATGAGCAGGTCATTCATCCGATGGTAAGTGATACGCTTGCTCATAACATGGCGCTAGTTAGGATGATATATACTGCACCACATTGCGCACGTCGCCTTAAGACAAGACATTGAATCTTGTTACCCCAGCTATTTCACTAGCTACAACTCCCTTCAAATCGGGACACAGCAATTGCACACTGCTGTTTGATGGTGCAAATAGGAGCTGGGGTGGTACCTACCTTTTTTTTGGTTTCAGGGGTGAAATTTTCGAAAGTTACCCTGCTGCGACCCTGGGGGGAAATCAGGGTTATGTGAGATTTTTACTCATTAAAACCCCCTCAGTGCTCTGCATCAGTGCATTTGGAAAGGCACCGGGATCTCTTATAGAACGCACCGGTGCCTCTCTACAATTTCTTTGAACACGTCTCTGATGAAGGGCTTAACCCTCCCAGGCTGTCCCACACAGGTTCTCTTCATCATCAAGGCCCGCGGAACTCCGAGACCGTTTTAGTCGCCTACTACGACAGGCAGGGCTTACCTTAGTCCTATTCTTACTAACCTGCAACTACAGAGCTGACGGTAGTACCTACCTAGACGGTTTCCGGAAACGGAGACCTACCACCAGTAAAGTTTAATCTTGCATGAACCAGGATGACATTAAGTAAAAATTAAGTCGGCAATAAAAACCGCAACCATGCAACTAATCGTTAGACGTTTGCTTGTAGGTAATTGTCTTTTTTGTTGTATTACGAGTAAAAAAAACTATATGCCGCTATTCAATAATAATGTACATATAGGTATATATTGCGAATTAGCTATTTAATACTAAATATCGCGTGATATATCTCATCTATAGCTGTCAATAAACTCAGGAGTCTGTTTATCATAAACTGTTGTTAAATGGCAAAGAAAAAGTTAAAGTGAAATATCTACATTCAATGACCTTTCAGTAGATCTCCTAAACTATTAAATGTAAACACTCAAAATTTGGTAGAGATATTTCTTCTGCCATTTAGAGGTCAGTTAAGGGTGGATTTTACGTAATTCCTTCTCCAAAGGAAGTTGCGTGGGTGTTACAGCCAACAGAGCGGGCGTGGGACAGGTGATAAGGTTATATTAGCGTGAATCGGAAAACAACAGAGTCTGAGGGTCCAGTTACATATTTCCGTACAGTGTAGAAAAATTAATTAAATATTAATTTATATAATAACCTTTTTAAAAAAGTAAATCCGTTAGTGGAGGGATTAATACTTTATATCCATAACGGGTAACCTCTTATTTACAGCTTATCAAGAACTTTTTCAGTTCCATTGATTTAATATAAATTCTTTAACGGTAACCGTAGTGTTAAAATTTAAGTAGTTGTACAAACTACCACAATAATACTTGGTTTATGGAACAGTCCGTATAACTACTACATTATGTCATCAAATACATACTAAAATTAAGTATGACAAGCCTAATCTAACTTCTCCACTTAGTCTCCAAAGACAATAACATTATGAAAAATTTGCAGACAGACTTTTTCGATCACATCACTTTCCTTTTGGATTCTTGTTTCTTTATGTTTTTATATTATCTTTGTCATCTTTATACTATACTTATAATGAAATATCTTAAATTTTTAAAAGTTTCTATACAACTCGTTTGCACCTGATGAAAATCGTAAGAAATTATTAAATGCAGTTAGCCTCATTTTAGTCGCGCTGGTAAACTAACTCGAGGCTGATGATGTTTATATATTTCTCATCGATCTCTGTGATAACTACTTATCGGAAAAAATCTGGAAGAGTACCACTATAACACTTCTTCACCAGAGTAGTTCTGGCGAGTACACTTTACCATCCGATATTACTTGTCACCGAGTGACATTGAGCTAAAGTATTATCCTATCGTAGATAATTATATCTTTTTTCGAGTTACGGACACATGATGTAATTTAAGCAATGCTTACAGCAGAAACTAATTAGTAATAAATTAGCTACAAGTATGTCATAGTGAATGTTAATCAGATTTATCTTTCACGTCGCATCTCCGCTCGTCTCGTCTGACGTCAAAGGTCTCACAGGCTCGAGCGTGTCCTAATAATAGCAACGGCGTTATATATGTAATTCCATTACTTTCATACGTTCAATATGTTTATAAAAAAAAAATCGATGGTGTCTCTAACGTAATATTTAACGCTTTTCTTTTAAACCATTAAACTACTCATATAACTGTGAAATTAATATCGTTGTGTATATTCTCATTATGAAGCTTTTCAATAATTCTCTTATAACTTACCAGCGGATGTTACTTCAACATGTTGATTTCTATCATTTGGATTATACCTAAAAACTGATATATAAGAAAACATAAACATGAAGATCATATTCGTGATATTGTGCATATATTTGAATAATTATTATATCAAATCAAACGGTATTTTACTAGAATCATGAGAACAAGTTCCACTGGAGTCGTGAGACGTGTAAATGTCATCGATGCTTTACTTAAACCACTTAATATTTTACACTAATAACAATGATCCAAAAACTTATTTACATAGAGATATCCGATGAATCGATTCGTTATAATAGGCCTTAACTCTCTTCTTTATAGAGAAGCCCTTTAGTCTCAGTGGGTACATTAAGTGAACTGCTTCTTGTTATTAAATAACTTGATCAATGTATCCGTTAAAGTTTAATACCTTAAAACAAATGTTATATAAAAAATGTTGTAGTTTACGTCACAGTTAACGTCCAGAAGATTTATCTTCTAGTGTAGTTTTAAGTATAATATGTTCCAATATAAAATAAGCACTTTAAAACCAATTTAGGATTCTTCAGCAAGTTTTCCCGCCAGACGGTTTCCAGTACGGACAAAGTTTACCAACAGTTTGGACAGATGTCTCCAGTTTAGGACCTTCGACATCGGCTCCTGATATCCCTCATTATATATATATATATATATATATATATAGTGTTTATATATTCGTTATATGTATATCATTGGCGATTTGCATTCCGGTTTTCTCTCTAACTAGCTCATATATTTGCAAAATAATTTATATAACAACAATGCCTATTCATACTTATTTAACTATAAGACATATAAAGTCGCACTTAAAATTAACACTTACGTCACTAAGTATATAACAAGTACATTTATTAATTCTTCTTAATAATTTCGTACTTTTTAATTTTCTTACTCTTTAGTGAGCCACGATTGATATTATCCATTAGAAGCCAGTTTCCTAATTCGTTGTATACAATTTATAATATTTTGGAAATTAGATTGTTATAATATTACAGACAACTTCATGTTTTTACTTATTAACTTACATTATTCTAATTTAAGTATCTGCCCACACAAGACTAAAAATAACCCACTAGTCATACTTACGAAGACTACATAATAAATGATCTCAACGAAACAAGAAACTTCCTTTGATAGCAAAAAACATAGACTTGTTTTTTCTATATTACGTACCAATGAGATTATATGCGTGGTCGCAAAAAAAAAATTAAATGACGATACGAAAACCAATGCCTTCTAGTCCAATATAATTTGGCAACAATCGTTTCTCTTAAGATGGAAAAAATTCAAGCTGTAGCCGAAATTCGCTCATCATACCTTAAATTACAGACAGATTTTAAAATTCATTCCAGTCTAGAATTGCTGTCAAGGCTTGAAAGCGAGGTCAATAACCTCTATATTCATGATATCCTCATAAAACAGTATGAGACTCGTAAATCACACAGGTAAGAAAGAGGATTACGAAATGAACATGAAATATATATACAAGATTTAATTAAAAATCGTTCTGGAAATTTCGACCTTCAATACCAACCCCGTGGACGGCTGGAGACCAGAGTGGAAAATGAAAAATTAAAGGCTATTCTGGAAGTGAATCCATCACAAAGCATTTCAGATATAGCTGTAACCTTCTGAGTAAGTGAGAAAACTTAATTAATCCACTTGAAGCAAATCGGGAAAGTAAAAACACTTGAACAATAGGTACCTCATGATCTGAGTGAATCGAACACGCGCCGACTGCTGCTGCTGTGTTACTTTGCTCAACCGATACAATGATGAAGGGATTGTAAATCGAATCATTACTTGTGATGAAAAGTGGATACTGTACGATAATCGGAAGCATTCGTTACAATCGCTGAATCCTGCAGACCCAGCCAAATCCAACGCAAGACAACCACCACACGCTGCACAACAAACAACCACTAAGTTAGATGAGCTACGATTGGAATGTCTGCCCCTCCAACGGGTTCTCGCCTTGTCGTGGCGGAGGGGCTTAGTAACCGTGGCCCAGTACACGGTGAAGCCAAGTGGAACCCACCCGGCCGGCCCGCGGCGATGGGCTGGCCGAAGCGGCCGCTCCAAGTTCGAGCACCGGTTGGGGTAACTGGAGCTCACCGGAGCGGCCGGGGGCCGCAGGGGCGGCTGTGTGCTGCCCTAACGGCCGGCTGCAGGGGCGGTTTCATACTGCCCCTCGCAGCCGAGGTGGGGTCGCGAAGGGAGTACCCTCTGCGGCCAACCGGTGTCGCACCGACGATGCGGTGGCGGTGGGGCCGCGGGGGAAGAAGAGTGTCGATATTGAGATGCGCCGTTCTCTCTATCCTCCGCGGCCGTTGACGGGTAGCGGCGGGCTCAACAACTCTCCGCCGCGGGGAGCCGGGAGAGGTTGTCTCCAGTGGCTCCCATGGCCTCTGGGCGACAGGTTCGAGGAAACCGGTCGCCCGCACACGCATGAGGTCGAGGAGGGGGCGCGCTGCATGTTCCGGCGCGCCCTGGAAAGAGAGGGTCCATCCCTCCCTCCCGAGTTGGGACTGCGCAAGCAGCCAGCGTCGGCAGGGTCGCGGTTGAGTGCATGCGTTCCCGTGACCCTGCCATCATGGCGATGAGGCGGAACATTGTGAGGGTTGTAGTCGGTGCAAGTCCGACATAACCCGTCTTCGCCCCCGCCAGAACGGGTATGCGTAGGCATTTCCTCCACGTAAAACAAAAAAAAAAAAAAAAAATTGGAATATCTGCAACATCCATCGTACTCCCCGGACCTTGCCCCAACAGATTACCATTTTTCCGAAATTTGGATAACTTCTTACAAGGGACAATATTCAACTCCGATGCGTCAGTCCAAACCGCCTTCAAAGAGTTTATTGATTCTCGCCCCCATGGTTTTTTTAGTAAAGGGATCAATGAACTACCTATGAGATGGCAAAAGTGCATACTTTGATTAATTAAATATATTTTACAAAAAAATAAAATAAAATAGACTTTATATTCCTTCCGTACAAAACGCCAATTTCATATGTAAGGACCTGATATTTATGTATTCATCTACAGGTTGAAGGTACGTGGATATGGGTAAGTCGGTCCGCCTTATGTTTTTTCCTCGTAAAAAGGACCTAATATTAATATTACAATTGAATATAATGCTTGTGATAATATTGGTTCAAATAATTGTACACAACATAATCTTAAATTTCTTCTTAAACATATAAAATGACGTTACTAGAACGTAAGAGTTCCCGCACAACGACTCACGGGACCTTAGGCGACCTCACCTGCTCGTAGTGCAGCCTTCTAATCAACAAACAAGGCTCTGGCTCCCACTAATTGGGCCTGCGTGCCCCAAAACCCCCCATATGAACCCCTACAAACGACGGCTGTTAGTATGGTCCGGAAGCTGCTGCTTGTTGAAAATCGCGTGACGCCGCTGGATTCGAGCAGCGCCGGACCGATCGATGCAGAGATCTCTGGGGAGGATCATCAGTGGACGTCTATCGGCTGATGATAACGATTCGAAACAATTTCAGATGTAGGTATAGTCCATAATGTCAATATCTTGGATGGACCGTAAATTTCGTTCATTACTGTATTACAAGATCGGATAGCAATCATAACTTGAAATTATTTCCCCAGAGGTCGTTACCCGTTTTATAAAACCTCCTCTATAAACCGCCTTCCATCCAGATGGACCGACGACATCAGTCGGAAGTGGGTGGATGCCAAAAACTGAAGATCATATTTAGTGGAAGACATTAGGGAAGGCCTATATCCAGTAGTGGATAAACAAAGGCTGATAATGATAATGATTTATTAAACCTATAATCTATATCTATGTAAATAGATGATATCCAGAGAAATATTGACTCATTACAAGGTCTCCGAAACAATCAGATTTAAACCTTCAAAATTCGGTAGAGATTTTGCTTTTGCCATTTAGAGGGGTTTTTTTTATACTACTTAGTTGGCAAACAGGCTTGCGGCGCGCCTGATGTTGAGCGGTAACCGCAGGCTATGACCGCCAGTAACATCAGAGGTATCACTGGGCGTATTGCCCACCCTGTCAGCTAAGAACTGATTATACAATATCTCTCCCCCAAAGGGATTTGTGGGGTGATGCAGCCAGGAGAGCGGGCAGGGTAGTAATATACACCAACGTTTAAACATTAACGGATAGAAGAATTTATAAGAATTTAATAAATATAAAACTGAAAATTTTAATTAACGACCTTAAAGAGAATTAATGAAACATTTAATGAGTAATTATGCAACGCCTCATTGCTTAGATTATAAAAAAAAAACAACAACAATTTATAAGAGCCAGAGTAGCCTCGTAGATAGAAAATAAGCACCTTGATGGAGTTAACTTAGTATTACCACCACAAAGAGAGTGGAGATAATAAAACAAGATTTTTTTTTAACTTTAATGATTTAAAAAAAAAACATTTGTATATAATAAAACCACCTATTTACGTCCGTATAATTAAGTTAACAATGTCAGTGTTCGCAAGGTTAAATTGTAACGTTTTTGAATAATCACTCGTACCCTCCTTAATCATTGCTTTCGTTATATTTCTTTCCATATTAAATGTAAAGCAAAAACTGGTTTTACTTAAAAAAAAAAACCTTTTTTTCGTATTATTTCAACTTAAAATTACTTCATTGTTAATAAATCCTGCATTAGCAATAAGCGAGGATCTGGTGTAGGTCGTCGGAATCCGCTGAATACAACGCAGAACCGATAGACAGAGACGTTACTTGGAAACCTTTGCCCAGCGGTGGACATTTATCGGCTGAAGATGATTCACGATTAATAGTAATTTATGTTATCATCAGCAGAATACTGTATACGGTTTCTATGATTCTAAAAATATATAAAACGGCTCGTGTATGCGGAACATTTGAATATGAATGTGCGAGATAACAAACATTTCATTGCATCTGCTTGTGCATATATTTATATGATTCCTGTACTGTACATGCGGTAGTCGTTCCGACACGTTTATTTAGGTGCGGTCTATTTTTGCACTTTGAATAGATGACAGTAGATATCTAGATACGTCGCCATCACCTTGGCGCTGCTGGCAAACGTGGAGTACGGGTTTGAATACCATACGTTTTACTCCGCTACTCTGGTTATGACACTTCTATATACGTTAAGCGTTTTATTAAATAGCATCTACTTCTTTACAAAACGAAACGTCAAGATCGAGTAAGACGTTAATCTGATGGTAAGTGATACGTCACAACGGCCTGTAACAAGTATATTTACACAGCACCACGTATTAACGATTTTAATGTTTACCTAGTTTTGTGCAATTCACTTCGTTGTATTTACCACCGTATTACGTTGCAGCAGCTTCAACACCAGTTAATACAACAAGAATATTTATAAAATCTTTTGTTAATGATTCCAAAGACGTACAATCTTTCATTTGCGTAAGTAACCATATGTTTTGTTTCAACAGTCAATGCGTTGACCCCGTCAGGTCGTATTTAACTACTTTAAATTTTCAAGGCTTTAATAGTACGTCTTTAGACAACAATGGTCTATTCTATACAAATGTTTGCGGTTAAACTACCACAACCCTTATTAATTTATATTCAACTTAGTAAAACCGTCTTATAACTTCTTAAATATAAATCTCGATCTCGTGTCTATAAAATCAGGTATAACTTTAGAAGTACATCTTAGGATTTATATTAACGTCATAGTTAAACAATATATATGTACAAGGTTTATTGTATACGTTTTACTGTAGGCGTTACCATGATATTATTGTCATAGGCCTCACCCAAAGGTTCCCACATGATCGAGTAGGTATTCATATAGAGAGCCCATCACGCTGGCTTAATGCGCGTTGGTGGAAGCCAAAGCCTTGTTTGTTGGTTTGCAGGGCTCACCACGAGCAGGTGATCTTGGCTTGGATCCTGTTAGTTGTTATGCGACCCTTACACCTCACTATGATATACTCAACCAATAGTTTAATTCGATTTTCTAATCACAGTACATTTTCCGATCAGCATTATTTACTCGAGAAAAATCGAGACTAGACGTTGATGATCAACAAACACTTTGAACCTAATTGGGTTCATATGTCGACGCTCAGATAAAGCTTTTTAAGAACAATATTAGAGAACCTTCCAAAAGTAGAAAATGAAAAAGGTTGTGAATGAGACGGCCGATGGGGCAGTAAGGTTCTGGAGTTGCGTCCGCGTACCGGTAGACTTAAATCTGGTGAGAGTTGTGAGAAGCCGCTGGATGCGTGCAGCGCGGGACCGATCAATGTGGAGATCTTTGGGGGAGGCGTATGTCCAGCAGCGGACCTTTATCGGCTGATGATGATGTGATTAAGCAGAAGAGACTGTTCTTGTTATTATTAACACTGTTATCTATTATTTTATGCAACATTTAACACAAAATGAGAGAAACAATCACATGATCAAAGATGATAGTAAATAGAAAGAAAGAAATTTTTGTTTTACCAAAACCTGTGTTGTGGAACATACCCTGAGGATAGTTGGATTACAGGTAATTTTTATTGCTCCATTAAAAGTCATGATTTATATCTGGACTGAAAGCTATTAACTGTCTTTAAATCTCTAAAGGGAGGAGAGAGATTGTTCCAAAAATTCGTAGCGTTGTACTTAAAGCTGCTGCGGAAGCTGATTACTGTATTCAATAACAGAAAACACATAATTACAAATTACTTGGGAACTAATTTATAGTATAATTATACTATAGCATCGATCATAGACGCGACAAATTAAAATACCATCAACTGCAACCAGTAGGTTATAACTGACGCTCCGAAAACCAAAAGTGCATGGAGAATATAATTGTGCAAAACCGGTAACCAATTCAGCTCATCCAGCTAAACTACATTACACATCAAACTCAATTCAACGGGCGTGGCACAGTTTCAAAGTTTCCAAATTAGGTTTGCCACTATCTCCCTGGTGTGTGCCTTAATCCCGGAACTCAGCCGATAGTCCACGATATTTGCTTCCTTAAGACCTCGTAAGACCGATACCGTATGACTCGCTGTTAATACACCTGATTTTCTTTCGGTAATATTTGCACCGATGTCGATTGGTGTTTCAGATGATCGGAGAAGTACTATTATTATATCATCATCATTCCAGTCATTCAATAATCACTGCTGTGCTCGGCTTTTAAAAGAACGAGGATCATGATGCTCGCAATCTGAACACAGCATGCTGATATAAGTGATAGAATTAACTACGTCTATTTTTATAGATTTATTTGACCTATGTCCAGCTGTGGACGTCTACTATCTGATGATGATGATGACTTCTATAAAATTATTTTATTACTGTACTTCAGTACTGTTATTATTTAGTCGTAGTAATATACTGTTACTTCTGAAAGTTACTTAAAAATATACTAACCAATTTTATTCTGCACAGTCGCACCTTTTGATTGAATTAAGAGATTATAGTATATATAGATTTAAGAAGGTCGGGTATGTTTATTTGCCTATATAAAGCTCACATCTGCTTGTGTGGGGGCCGATTACACGGCGCCGTGTGAAAAACGCATGCACAAAGATTTCATTTATGGTATGAATACCGTTTCATAAAACACTGAGTTTAGCCTTATATAAAAATAAACTTATCAATTCCTATTCAGCATAGTATCCATTTGAGTGAATTGAGAGATTATCGTTTATGAAAATTTAGCGAGATATGGGTATGCAGTGCTTCCTTGCGAAACGGTTCAAAAAATCCTACCACCAACTTAACATTATTATGTTTTTAATTATATTGTAAACAATATTGTGGTTTTTATAACATAATGAATATTTTTGAGGATGTGAAACAATTGTTGATTTATTCAACTGTTGGTTATTATTAGCGTTACAGTCATTCAGACCCGTCTCAAAGGCAGAGGGGTGATGAGAATATTACTTAAAGGTGTACCTTACTAAGCTTTAGCTTGAATAAATGTCTAATTCTATTAAATAGTAACATACACAACAAGTTATAAGATTGCATATATTTTTTTTTCTTATACTCACGTAAACATAGACAATAATAAATCTTGTAACAGGGAAGTTAAAATTACTTGTTCTGTGGGAAAATTTATGATAGTATCAATATAAACATTATCCACAACTAAATCTATATCCAGCAGACTCATGTCCAGTGCATGGAGTCTATCGGTACATGATGATTATGATAACCACAAAGTTCAGATATAAACGACTTACAAAATAATCCTTCAGCTGATCATTATTCTTCACACCACCTTAGATCATATTTGAACATTTATAAACATGGTGATTGCCATTTAATGAGATCGTGTCAGATGTTGGCAGTATTCTCTCTTAATGCTTGAAGATTGGTTGTTAACTGATAATAGAGGAAGTTATGCCGTTCAAGTCCAGTCCACGACCACTACTACCACAAGTAATAGAACAGTGTCGGTACAACCACACCTATAATTTGACATCGAATTGTATGAGGCTTCAGCGACTTAGGTATGAAACAATTTCTAATATGTCTGCTGCAAAATGCAACCGGAAACCTACACTATTTCCTTTTGTAGACTTCATATATTCCGGTATTATATTATAGTAACGTGGAGCGCTTGATCTTTTGCCTACGTTTCCAAAAGCAAAATCTGTTGTAATTAATTAGCCATTGTCAAAATTTAAGCAATTGTACGCTTGTGTATTTCGCTTTATTGTAGAATATCAAGTAATATACAAAAATTTGCATCGTTTCAATGCCATTGTGTTAGACGCCACGTAACTTTACAAATTAATATCTACGAATAATAAATAACTAACAGCCGTACCACGAAAACTAATGTACTTAACTTGACGTTCAAATATATTGTTGCTTATTTTACTTTTCGGGTAACTTAACTTTTTTTTTGTTCACTCCATTAAAAATGTTTCAACTCTACGCAGACGACTTTCATTTGAGTTCTAGCTCTGATAGTAGTGGTAGGTCTTTTTTGCTGGAAACCGTGTAGGTAGGTTCCTCCGCTTCTATTTCAGACAACAAAAAGTAGTTTGCAAACATTACTATGTTCCAGTTTGGAAGAAGTAGTAGCTAGGGTAATTTCTGAAGTAAGGTGATTTAAAATCCTATCTCTAGACGACGAGCGTCATCCTCAAAAGCACTATGTTGTGATGAGCGGGAGAATTACTTATCATGCTGAATGTCCCACACGTATTATAGCTTCGAATATAAAAAACATATATATTTTACAACTTATATATAACAACATATTTTTTGTATTGTTTACTTTAATTTTTAACTCTTCAGTAACTTTTTAATCGTTTGCAAATTACGGAAAATGTATTTATTTTTGTCCATTGTCCGTCCATTTTATTGTATATATTTTTGATCTTCACCCGCTTTGCTGTCTCTAACACCTCTTGCACCACCACTTGGGGAAAGATTTTTGTAAAATCCATTCTTAGCTAACCTCTAAACGGCAGAAGCTATATCTGTACCAAAATTTGAGTGTTTGCGTCTAATAGTTTCCAGATGAGTCATTGAATCCTTGGATTTATCCTACATTCATAGACAGATTTCCTCGTGATTATTTACTAATTCGTTAATATAGATAAGAGTAATAAAAATCAAATAAAATTGTAATAATGTGTAAAATTTTATAAATTATTCATCCTCATAATCATCATCATCATTACCGGATATACATCAGATATTCTTACTTATATGTTAGACTTTAGTTAAATACATTCCGGGTCCCCGATGATTCAGTGCTGCTTCCTTTTAAGATCATACCGTTATCAAATATATAGTTATATTAAATATTAGGTCATTACATATGAAATTAGCGTTTTGTCGTACTGACCAATTTAATCTGAAATATCTCCTCTTTGGTAAAGAATTCCAAATTCAAATTTATAAATTCATTTAGTTGGTACATTTGAGTTTTGAAAACAGTCATTCATTTGTTTTTTCCGCATTATTGTTTTCTTTGGCGTCGCTTATTACCGCACAATGGAAAACATGAAATATCGGTATATTTACGAGTACGAGTTCTACCGTGGCACTAGTACCAGTGCTGCAGGAACATCTCTAAGGATTAATGATGTGTACGGCGCTGGTGTCGCAAAAGAAAGCACGGTACTTTTTTGGTTTCAACGTTTTCGTTCTCGAAATTTCGGATTGGATCTTTAGAACCGACCCCGTGGTCGGCCGGAGACCAGAGTGGAAAATGAAGAATTAAAGGCTATTGTGGAAGCGGATCTATCAGAAAGCACTTCGGAGATAACTGCAGGCTTCGGGGTAAGTGACAAAACTGTATTAATCCACTTGAAGCAAATCGGGAAAGTAAAAACACTTGAACGATGGGTACCTCATGCATTGAGTGAAGAATCGAACTTGCGAACACGCGCCGACTGCTGCTGCTGTGTTACTTTGCTCCACCGACACAATGATGAAGGAATTGTAAATCGAATCATTACTTGTGATGAAAAGTGGATACTGTACGATAATCTGAAGCGCTCGTCGCAATGGCTGAACCCTGGAGACCAGCCAAATCCTGCCCTAAACGAAAATTTACTCAGAAAAAGATACTTGTGAGTGTTTGGTGGACTAGCGCCGGTGTCGTTCACTACAGCTTTCTAAAATCTGGCCAAACGATTACGGCAGACATCTATTGTCAGCAACTGCAGACCATGAAGGAAGAACTAGCTGCTAAACAACCGAGACTGGTCAATCGCTTTAGGCCACTGCTGCTTCACGACAACGCAAGACCACCACCACACACTGCAAAACAAACAACCACTAAGTTAGATGAGCTACAATTGGAATGTCTGCGACATCCACCGTACTCGCAACACCTTGCTCTAACAGATTACCATTTTTACCGTAATTTCGACAACTTCTTACAAGGAAACAAATTCAACCCTGATGCGGCAGTCCAAACCGCCTTCAAAGAGTTTATGCTTCTCGCCCCTATGGCTTTTTTAGCAAAGGTATCAATGAACTACCTATGAGATGGCAAAAGTGCATAGATAACAACGGTGCATACTTTGATGATTTAAATATATTTTCCAAAAAAAAAAATACTTTATGTTCCTCTCGTACAAAACGCCAATTTCATATGTAAAGACCTAATATTAACTTTTGTTAACTGTTTAATATTTATAACTATTGCTTTTATTCTATTTTTTTTACCTGATGGTATTAATAAGTCCAAAAAAACATGGCTCTAGTTACGATAATGTACACAGCATCACGTTATAACCGTCGACTTGAGAGATAATATGTTTCTTAATACCCTAGTAATTAAACTAACTACATCGCCGTATAAACCGGGACACAGTAATGTTTGACAGAGATCTGCAGTGATACTTAGACAGTTTCCGGTTTAGGAGGTCGACCGCCATAGCGGTTGTGTATGACCTTTGATCGACCGAACTGTGAGATTGGGAGAGATCAGCACCAAATAATAGTTTTTTTTTTTATTTCGTTTGCAAATTAAATGACGTCATTTTGTTTAAGTGTAGGGATTGGTCGGTTTTTTTTTACCATAACATACGGTCACCATATGCTCGTGATCAAGGTTATGTGTGAGCGTTGAACATATTTCACAGCTGGTAGTAGTGGGGTACACATGGTAAGCGGTACTCCACATTAAGTTCATTATATGTTCGTAATATATCAACTTTATGAAGTATTATTAATCGTTAGCCTACCCTAATTCGTTTTTAAATCAAGGAAGCCACGAGCAGGATCTTCACCTGGTAGTAAGTGATACGCATGTCCATAAGCACGAAACGCTAGTTAGGATGATATATGCAGCACTAGATTGTGCTCGTCACCTTGAGACGTAAGATATTAAAGTCTTGTTACTCTAGTATTTTCACTAGGTACAACGCCCTTCAAACCGTAACACAGTAATGATTGGACACTACTGTTTGTCGGTAGAAATAGAGGCTGCGATGGTACCTACCTATATAGTGTCCGGCAATAGAAACCTACCCCCGGTTTCTGAATCCATACGTTAAAGATTTTTGTACTATCCAATATTATTTATATCATGGGATAGTAAATATAAAAAATTGTTGGTAAATAAAAAAAAAATTGCACATCTAATGAAAATGATCTTTTCTAAACAACGAGTAAATGGACCAGTAATTGAAGGAAACTTATATCGGGGATGTGCCAGGAAGGTCTATATATATATGAACATAAATAAAGTTGTATATGGAATGAACTTTAGGGTGAAGCCCAAGGCTGAACGTGGAGAGTTACTGCGGACGCTTTTTGCCCCATCTTGGGGCCATAGGATGTCAATAAAAATAAAATGCAACCCGTTTTGCTGAACGTGATATAGAATTGGATTTGATATATGTCAAAAAAAAAATTACTCTATGAAGCCAGACTAGCGGGACGTTTACCTGATGGTGGTAATACGCCAATTAAGATAATATACTTTTCACCACATTGTGCTCATCGCATTGAGACATAAGATATTAGATCTCGTTACACCAGTAGTTCCATTAGTTAAAACAGCCTTCAAACCGGAACACATTAATGTTTGCAAAAGTAGTAGTTACTACTTAGGTAGCACTAGGTAGTTCCTACGTAGACGGTATCCGGTAATAGAGAGCTACCATTAGTAATTTAATTCGGTAGCAACCCGCCGCGCCTGTCCCCTCCTCGTTATTAACACCCCTGCAACTCCCCTTGGGGAAGTAATTTATTAAAATCCATTGTTAATTGACCTCTACATGGCAGAAGCAATATCTCTACTAAATTTGAGTGTTCGCGACTTGTGGTTTCAGAGATATCATCATGAGTCAATGAGTCTATGGATTTCTCTTACGTATATGTGATACCATAAAATTAATGCACTGAATACTAAAATAAATACTTCACACACACATATATATATATATGTACATTAATATAAAAATACATAAATTATTGATTTACAGAGACAATGATTTTTTATAACAATTATTGATTAAGTTAATTGTTATCATTAAAAGTTGGACCGCTCAAGCAATAGTCATCTGGGACAGTGTGATGATGCTGAAGAATATTAAAACAAAGTTGTTGAGTTGACTCACGTAATAACCGTTCCTAAAGCGGTGTACGGTGTTGTTTTTTCTTTAATGCGCACGCGTCGATTATAAATGGATCTATATATAAACCGCGGCTACGAACAAGTGTCACCGGTATCGTAATAGCGTGTAGTATGTTGCCGATATATGATGTAACGTTACAAGGTCACCACGTTTCTTACGCAGCTCGATTATCATTTGCCCCCCCCCCCTTGCGATCAAGAGAAGGATATTAAGATAAAGAAGATATCAAACTGGTGGAAAGACTTTTTTCGGAGACCATCTAGGTAAGCATCACCGCAGCGCCTACTTCTACCTCCAAACAGCACTGTACAAACATTACTTTGTTCCGGATTGAACGTCGTTGTAGCTAGTAAAATTACTGCAGTAACAAGACTTAACATGTTATGTCTCAAGGCGAGCTCGACGTGGTGCAGTGTATACCATCCTGACCAACTCCACGTTGTTATGGGCGGGTATGTCATTTATCATCAGGTGAACGTCTCGCTCGTCTCTTCCCTTCGTTGAATAATAAAAAAAAGTAATAACTACTACAACACCTTCTTTGCTTACCAGTTTTAAAAGCACTATAATATATTTAATTTATTTCTTAAATCTACAAACAAATGTGTCGTGTAAACATCCTAACATGTGTATCGTTTTAATAGATGCAACTCTATCGCCAAATACAATCCTTACATTTGGTGATAACATTTGCATGGTGTTACAAGTTACCAAGTCTAGACGATTTTGTAATATATTTAGAAATGTATGATTTCAATACTATCCAATGAAATATTTAAATTATGTGTTGCCACATATATACTACATTAATAGTATTACCAAATTTTCAACATTTCTTGTTTTGTCTGACGCTTTGTATTACTAAACAAAAAAAGTAAAAGTCTAGAAGGAAAATATTTCATTTATTATTTCGACCAAACTGTCTATGGACAGAGATTGTAAAACTATGAATTCATGTTGAAACTAGCAGTTGGAGAACGGACCACGGGGGCCCGCTTTGCTGGCTGTAACGAGGGTCTTATTTCTTCCTTTGAGTATAGCATTCTTAGCTGACGTACACCCAGCAAACGGAATATTCATACCAAATTTCCAGTCTCCAGGTCACAGATGGAAAATCTCATATACAGGTATGACTAATTGTTCCCCGCCCGTTTTGCTGGCCGTAACACCACCGCAGCTCCCTGTGAGGAATTACTGCTACTACTACATCAGCCGATAAACGTTCACTGCTGAACATAGGCCTCCCCCAAAAATTGCAACGTTTGTAGGGCTCCATATGGAGGGATTTGAGTCATATCCCAACATGCTGGCTCAGTGCGAGTGGGTGGGAGTCAGAGCCTCGTTTGTTGATTAGCAGGATGCACCACGAGCGGGTGAGGTTGACTTGGGTCGCGTGAGTTGTTATGCGGAATCCCTTACACCCCTCCCCTTTGAGGAAAGAATTTTGTAAATTCCATTCATAGCTAACCTCCAAACGGCTGAAGAAATATATCTGTAGCAAAATTTTAATGTTTACATCTATTACTTCCGGAGATCTCGTGAAGTCCATAAGTAAAAATCTCTTATATTAAAGTTTGATCTTTTAATAGAAAATTTCAAAATAGGAAATTTCTGTTCAACCCTTACTTTGAAGAAAGAAGTTGGCTAGTGAATTTAAGATATTACATGGTACAGCTGCTGCTATGTCATAAAGTGACAAGCTAATTATGTGCGGGTATTAGTATTAAGTGTAAAGTGCGAGAGCAATTAGGCCATAGGGAGCCCAATATCCGATGAGCTAAGTCGGTCATATGACTAACAGCACCATAGATCATCAAAGAATAGATTGTCTGTGCATAATAGCCAAATAATAGCAGCTTCTAATTATACTTAGTTACAGATACTTAGATCGAATGGAAACATTGTTCATCTCACCGTCTAAATGACTATTTTTGCGGTTAAACGGCTTGATGGATTGCCATAAAATTTTCACAGACAAATATAACTGATGATCATCGTCATCATTTCAACCGATGAACCACCACTGCTGGATTTCGTGTAACTGATGATAGAATACTATAATTTATTCCTTCTCCGCTTCAGCAGAATACAAAAATCAATAGATCTGTTCACATCGACGTGATCGTGTAATACCTCCACGCCGGAAATCGGGAGAAATTGAGGGATGTCTCTTGAAAACTAGGGTATTGCCTCTTCAATGCAGACCCGTTCACTTAAGTACGTCATGTGTGTAGAACACTACAGAGCACTCGCTTTTCGGGGTGCGGCGTTATTTGTACGAATCTCAACTAACTTCTACCTACGTCACACATTTGTATGCTTTTACGGATTTCAATCCTCAATACTTTTAAAGTTTTTAATCATCATCATCAGCCGATAGACTTCCACTGCTGGACATAAGCTTCTCCAAATATCTCCACATCTTAGTTTCTAATCAATTGTTATTAATTACTTATAAATTGTTTATTATTAAAAAAAACACTGTTAAGAAATATTTATAATTTTTTCTTCTCAGCGAGCGAGGGTAAGCAAGCATCGAAGTACTCTAGGCTATGAAGATGATTAAGTAAACTATATATTGTAAGCCTCAATTCTGTTGTAGAATATAATAGAAAAACTAAGTTATAATTTAACATATAGCTACGAATCTAAAGACAAACATAGATCTCTGTTTCTGAAGATAGTTTAAGCGCAATCTCAGCACCCTTTCCTGTTGCCAAAGAGTAATGTCGAATATCACTGTGTTCACGTTTGAAGAATATTATTGGGGTTGGTGGAACACATTAAAAGATACCTATGTCTAACAGTGGACGTCCATAGGTTGAAATGATGATGATGTTTGAAGAGCGTTATAGGCAAGTGAAATTACTGGGGTATAAAGTTTTCGCATCTTATGTCTCAAAGCTACAAGCACTATGTAGTGTGTGTCATCTTAACGCAACCGTTACATGAACTATATGTTTGTGTCATTTGATTGATGATGTTGATGATGATGATGATTATTGGTTCACTTTCTATCGACAATTTGAGCCTCGGTGTGACTACTTTAAATCATTGATCCAAATGAAACTATTTTAGATTATAACGAAACGTTAGATAAATCTTGTAATTAAACAAGCCTATTTCCTGTTTATCAACAGAATTATTGTATGTAAAATAGCAGTAATGTACAATTAGCAAAAGAAGTTATTTACCATATACAATAGGTATAAATTGGGACACGATAACTATTCTGATAACCGATTCAATATTTGTTTCTAATGTAAAAGTTAAACTGAAATTTATTTATACATTCAAATGCGTCATGTTGATTATTCCATTAACGCTGTTATAAACCAGTCTTAATGAAGGTCAATCTGATACTAAAATTATTTTACCTCTTAATAAGCATTTTTTTGTATTTTTGTTACTAGCTTTTCCGCTGCCCGTTTCGCTGGCCGTAATACAGAATCTGATTTGAAGTTTGTTAGAAATATTCCCGCCCGAACGCAACCTGGCGCACTCCACGCCCCTTCCCGTTATTAACACTTCTGCAATACCCATTGCTGAAAGAATTTTGTAAAATCGATTCTTATCTGAACTCTAAATGACAGCAGCAATATTTCTACTAAATTTAGTGTTTACGCCTAATAACTTCGGAGATCGAGTCAATGAGTCTTTCAATATCTTCATATATGTTACGGAGCCCGAGTCAAACGCAGCAGTGCCATCCTGCTGAATAACAGCCGAGGCTCTGACCACTCACCAACCCGCACGGAGCCAGGGTGTTGGGACACGCGGACGGATTACGAATTGGATACCGGCAGTGCTGGATCGTTTGGTATGGAGCTCCCTGAAGGAAGCCTAAGCCTAGCTGTGGGCGTCACCCAGCGGATACGAACAAGAAGAATATATATTTATATTTAAAATAAACAACATTAGTATAACTTAATCCTTATATATTCAATTCTATTCACATAAAACAAACTTCCGTTATCTTTACTTTGTTGACTAATGTACGCGTACTATAAATAGCTACAATATATATTTGAGTGAATTGTTTGGTGTAATATAAAAACGAAGAGTCGTTCGCAAGGTTACAGTAGTTATTCACTACAGTATCTGTTTCGGCATATATAAAGATATTATTATTCACAAATATTTAGTTACGAAGTTAGTTTAGAGTTCAATAAAACATTTTGTAAGAATATATTTGTACAGAACTCGGTAATTTTATCTTTATTAGCGTTGATCAGTGGCACAATTCTTTCTTCACGACCGTAGACAGCATCCTGTCTATTGAAGCGATATTCATATTATAAACATCAAAGCCTATTCGTATTCTCATAATTTCAAGTTCATGAATAACTGAGTATACCGAGTGAGGGTGGAAATGAGCAGATTTATTCGACCCAATAAAGTCCCTTAGAAATCCTATTGAAATAAAATCAAAGAAATTTTGAAACCTTACATTTGAGCAAAGTAAGACTTCCGTCGCTCTTATTCACAGAAATGAAACCAACCACCAATTAACTGACTTTAAGTTAACTTAAGCTTCCAATTGTTTTATGAAACAAAAAAATATAAGCTGTAACATTGCTTTTTATTTTTAATCAACGAAGCGACGAGACGAGCGTGATCTTCACGTGATAGTAAGTGATACGCCCGCCCGTGTCATAGACCCACGTTGTCACGTGGCGTTATTTAGGATGATTTGTACTACGCCATACTACACTCGTCGCCTAAGACATAAGATGTTGAATCTTGTTACCTCAGTAACTACACTAGCTACAGCGCCCTTCAAACCAGAACACAACAATGTTAGCACATTACTGTTTGACGGTTGAAATTGGCGCTGCCATGGTACTACATGGCGGTGGCATATTGCTTGATCTCCAAATTCACTAGATGGATTTGGAGATCTTTGGTGGAGACCTATGTCCAGCAATGGACGTCTATGAGCTGATGATGATGTTGTATCCACCTAGATGGTCACCGTCAACAGTAACCTACCATCAATGGCTATAAAGAATATTAGACTAACATGGTGGACTAATAATAGTTGCATAGATTATAGATAAAGAAAAAGCAACCATTACCGGACGCTGATGCGAAAATCACCATTAAATATTTCAGGAAATGGAATGTCAGATCCAAGAGTCAATTCAAGATATCTCGATAATTCATGACTCGGGCCTGGACTCCCGTTCTTTGTTCTAGTTTTGTTGTGTACTCTTACCAGTTTGCGTCACGATTGCATTCGCCATTCCTTCCAAAGAGAAAGGTGAATGAAAAAAAAAAACAATTCTCAACAATATGAACAAGCTCAAGCAACTGTTTCGGATTCCTGGCTGTTCATGTCAGCATTAATTGGACATTATATGAGTCCACCAATTTGTACCAAAAACCCTCATTGTTTATTATAGGTAAAAATTCAGGGTTATGAGAGATTTTTACCCACTAAAACCTCGTCGTGGTCCTCCTCAAGTCGAGGCCCTTCCATCCTATAATTCTTATTAAAATGTATAAAATGTTTGAGAAGACTAATCTCTAAATTTATTAGATAGATCACTATAAAATTGCTACGACCGTGTACCTAACTATATCGTCATCATCATCATCATCAGCCTATAGATGTCCACAACTGGACCTAGGCCATCCACAAAGATCTCCACATCTATCGCTCCCGCGTTGCTTACATCCAGTGGGTTCCCGCAATTCTCACCAGATCATCGGTTCACCTTGTCTGAGACCTCCTAACGTACCACGTCTACCGGTATGCGGACGCCACTCGAGGACCTTGCTGCCCCATCCCCATCCCGATCGGTCCTTCGAGCAATGTGCCCTGTTCACTGCCACTTACGTCTAGCATTCTTTTAGGCTTTATCGGTGACCTTAGTCCTGCGAATCTCCACAAGGATTTCCACCTATGTAGGGACTCATTACGATATCTTTAGAATTAACACCTGGAGATCTAAAATTAGGTAAGAATATACCTTTTACTGAATATAGTTCAGCTAAGAAGGGATTTTACAAAGTTTATCTCCCAAAGGGAGATGCGGGGGTGTGCCGGCAATGCGAGCGGAAAACAGTTACTTCCTTCATACAGATTTTCCTGTTTTCATCTCGTTTTACATTATTTTTATTGTTATACAGATATATATAATATATATGACAATAAAATAGTCATACTAGTAAATTAAGCTCCGAAGAGTATAACGGCGTTATATACTGTGGCATTGTTTGTATTTACCGCCATAGCCGTGCCAAGTGTGCCTTTTATACTTCCGCTGTATTTATAGCTATTTATGTATTACTTATTTATATTAACGATTGTGGTTTACAGATTTCAATACATTGAAATTGAATAAAAAAAAAAGATCATAAAACTTTTGTTCAACTTCAATGCGGAACATGTTAAATTTAACCGCGGAAGTATGACTTTTAACTCAAGTACACACAACGAGTTCTAATTTTACCTAAAGTTATTGTATATTAATACTTAATATTAAAAATATAAGTTTAATTCACTATTTTTAATTATTGGAATTGTATATATGTATAATATATATGAGTAATAAAATAATCTTTATATATATTTATGTATTCATAAATTTATTGACACATCACGAGATCTACAAAACTGTTATACGTAAACACTCAAAATTTCAAAATTTGGTAGAGATATTGCTTTTGGCATTTAGAGGTCAGCTAAAAATGGATTTTACAACATCCTTTCTCCAAACGGGCGGGGGAACAGCTAATATTTTTCATATAAATGTAAACCGAAGCTAAAGTGTAGGGGTTCCCGCACAACCACTCACAGAACCTCCTCGCAACTCCTCCTGATCTACTCGTGGTTTACCCTGCTAATCAATAAACGAGACTCTGGATCCCACCGATCCGCATTGGGCCAGCGTGGTGGGAAATGGCCTAAACCTTGCCATATAAATCCCTACCTTCGGTGGGACTCTTTGGGAAGGCCTATGACAAGCAGAGGACGTCTACCGGCTGGTGATGATGAAGCTGAATTGAAAGTAAATAAAAACAGAAAAATAAATAAAGGAATTTAATACTTTCCCTAGTCAGTACAGAAATTTGTTTTTTTTTTTCATTTTGTAAGACCTTATGTATACAGTCCTTTCATAAAAAATCATCAAGGTCGGTTCACTCTGTTTACATAAAAATAACTTAACCCGGATTACAGGCGGTTACAAAAGAGCACACGTACACCTCGTGATATATTGTAACAGCTGTTTGTCCATAATGTCGGTAATTTTTTTTTTAAAAAAAAAAAACAACACTTTAACAGTTTACCATTCATGTCCCGTTTACTCTTTATCCCTGTGAGCGGCAACTCAAAGTTATTAGGATAAACTACCTTTTCATAAATCGAGAACATACCCTTTTAGAGGGCCCATATTGAGAGGTTTATCATGTCTGTACATCGATGAGCCTCTTCCAATTTAGACAATCGGTCCTTTGTTGGATTCTGGTTCGAATAAGTGTTTTGTACCGTTCCATACCATTATTATTCATATATATATCGTGAAGACTTAAGTTCAATTCCATAGTGTTAAGTTACTATGAGGCCGTTCATCCAAGCTCACTCAGATATCTCTCATATGTTGAAAGTCGGAATACAGTAAAATATCTAAAAGTGTCTATTTCATAATCAGCCGATAGACGTCCAATGCTGGCCATAGGCCTCCCCCAAAGAACCCCACATCGATCGATCCTGCGCTGCCATCATCGTCGGAAACCAAGAGCCGTCGTTTATAGGGGTTCATATGGGGAGACTTGAGCCATTTCCCACCACGCTGGCCCAATGCGGGTTGGTGGTAGCCAGAGCTTCGTTTGTTGATTAGCATGGTGCACCACGAGCAGGAGAGGTTGGCTTGAGTCCCGTGAGTCGTTCTGCGTGACCCCTTACAACCCCTTTCTCTGTCTCCCGCTCTTCCCTCTGTCTGTGTTATTGTTGTAAACTTAATAAAATTTCTGGACAGAATCAAAAGGATATTTTCGAATGGAATATGGATACTGTCCTGTCTACTGTCCGGAAATGTAACACTAAATATAATCAAATCATTATCTATTCCTAAAGACCTATAACTAATTATTTACTCTACATACAACAAAGGAACATCGTAAGGGTGACGGAGATCTTTTGCCGCTCCATACGACAATGAGGATAGAGGATAAAGAGTAGAGTTATAAGTTTCTATTGCTGGAGACAGTCTAGGTTGGTAACACTGTACTGCCTAGTTATTTTCCATTTGTATGTAGTAAAATTAAAAGGGTTAAAAAACTTAATATTTTATATCGCAAACCGTCGTGCTCGTGATGCTGTATACATCATCCTAACTGTACATGATATCGAGATATACAGCATATAGCGTTATAGAATAAAAAATAGATTGAGGTTCCCGTCGAACAGATTTCGGGATAATCCAAAGTAAATATATTACAGACCCATCATGATTAATGGCGCAGTTCAGCCGATGTAAACGTGGAGATAATTCAATGAAGGTGGTGCCCTCTTTCGATCAGTCATCAAGTGAATGAAGATTGAAGTGAAAAGCAAAATTCTTAATATTGTTTATAAACGTTGATGTTGCTTATTTTTCACTTAAGTACATAAAAAGCATTTTACACAACTTGTAACTTTTTTTTCTTCGACATAGCGATGAGACGTGTGATACCTGATGATTAACAATACGTCTGCCAATATAAATGCGGTTCTAGTTAGAGTGATATACATTACACCGTATTGCGCTAATCGCCTTGAGCGGTAAGGTGTTAAAATGCCCCACCCCCTCGTGAAGTTACCCCATTAATTTTACGAGATACAACATCCTTCAAATCAGAACACAGTAATGTTTGCAACAGTATTGTTTGCAGACAGAAATAGCAGCTGCGGTGGTACCTACCTAAACGGTCTCAGACAACAGAGACCTACCACCAGTAAGTCTCTGATGCTTGTTATTTATTTCCTCATCTCGTCATGTACTATATATCATGTAATATCTATATAACGACAAGTTGGTTTTATTTTTAACTTAATTCACGGTTAGAACCCTTCACTACCATTTCAACATTCAAGTGGCGAAAGTTTTTAAAAAGTTATCGCAGCTTCAAGAATATAACTTTTACTGGTGGTATATATTTATTACCGGAGATAGTTCAGGTAGGTACCAACGCAGCTCCTATCTCCACTGCCAAACAGTACTATTCAAACATTATTGTGTTCCAGTTTGAAGGGTGTTGCAGCTACTGAAATTACTGGGATAATGGAACTGAACATCTTTTATCTCAAGGCGACGAGCACAACTTAGTCCAGTGAATAACATCTTAACTGGGACCACGTTGGCATGCGAGAGCGTATCATATACCATCAGGTGAACATGTCGCTTGTCTCGTAGCTTCGTAGAGTAAGAAAAGCTGCATTAGTTATGACCTGTACTTGCACAATCTGATCGCCAACGCAACCTGTTCAGCTCTGGAATTCAATAGGCAGATTTTATATGAAAATTAATAATTGATTCAGAACTATTACGTTAATCTTATTAAATATATTCCGTAACTATAGAGCAATGCCAACTATGCGATAGTTTCACACTTGATTCCACATCTCTTATTATCTTTACGTAGTTTACTTTCGGTTAAGTAATATAAAAACTTAACAAACCAGGGCGAACCAATGACCCGAGAGGAATGAGACTTGTGAAGGGGCCAAATTCGATGTAGACCTACATACCATAAATAATTTCTCCATTCATAACTACCGCTCTAAATGAACATCGTTTACTTCAAAAGGAAATAGTTTCCTTTTCATTTGTGATGGTGAATTTCAAGCAAATATTATTTAGTATTACTAGTTATCATTGATGACAATGAAGCCATTCATGTGCCTTGTACACACGTCATACTCCAGCATAATGTGAGCCATTAACGTGTACATGAGCCAGGAATTAAGGAATCCATAAAAACTTAATATGTATTAATGGAAATAGTTCAGTAGCCTCTGTTGCTGGAGCTCCTATTGCAGCCGACAAACAGACTATCCAAAGATTACTGTGTCTGATTACTGGGGTAACGAGACTCGATATCTTATGTCTCAGGCGAAAAGCGCAACGAAGTGCAGTGTATACAATCCTGACTAGCGCCACGTTGTTATGGGATCAGATAAACTTCCCTTTCGACTCGTCGCTTCATAGAAAAAAAAAAACTATTATTATAGACGTCTATTTTGGTACTCGGTGCAGAATATATAAGGTATCACAATGTATATATATAGGAGATATCCGGAGATTGATTGACACATCACTAGATCATCATATTAGACGTAAACACTCAAAATTTGATTGAGAAATTGCAGCTATAAGTAGATTTTATAAAATGCCTTCCCCAAAGGGGTGTTACAGGGGTGTTAGACAGCAAAACGGAGAGCAGGAAGTTTAATTATAAAAGGAGAAATTACTCAGTATAAAAAATTAATGATGAAGCACGCTTCAGAAAGAGATACTACGGATTGTTTTAAGTTAGCTCACATTTATTATAAATTAGCTGTTAGCAATTTAGAATAAGACTTGAAGTTCGTTTGAAATATTCCCTCGGTGCAACCGCAACAGCAAATAACTTTTTATAACTACCGTTACTATAGCAAAGGCGTAAATATTAAAAAATTATAATGTACATAAAAGTTAATTAGAAATAAAATTACACAGGATCTATGATATTCAATACGATACGTTCACCAGTTTTCACGTAATAGACGTGCAAACGAAACTCATTTTCATTATATATATATATATATATATATATATATAATATTCAATACTTATAAAAAAGTGTTATCATTTATATAATTAAGATTGATATTAAACCATTTTCACGAAGCAATATAAAAGAATACTTTACAAAAAGCTGGTATATTTCTGGTAACAATGCTCAGGACTGTCCTCGTGGACAGCAAAGGACGTCTCTTAAATTAAATAAAACATTCACGAGATACTGATATATATACATATATATATATATCTTTATATTGCTTAAGGAATACTTCGCAATTACGTCTTTACTTAATATATAAATGGAAAAGATAAAGTAAAACTGAAACTCGATACAGAAAGGTAAGCAAATTGATATTGTAATTATTGAACAGTTAACAAATTCTCCGGTAGAAGGTCGAGCGGTTTAATAAAGAGACTGACCGTATATTTAGAACCAGTGCAGCCTTGGTGCCGTGTTATCGTCAGACAAATAAAGCACTTTCTTTTCTCTGGACCAACGAAGACAATCCACTGGTTTTAGCATAATTCATACCAGTGTCATGTATATACAGATCTTATAGGTACTGGTGGGAGGTCTGTTGCCGGAGACGGTCTAGGTATCACCGCATCTCATACTTCTGTCGTCAAACAGTACTGTGTAAATATTACTATGTTCCAGTATGAAAGACTAGCTGGGAAACTAACTGAGGTAATGACCACAAATATGGCAGTATATACCATCTTATTGCCACGTTGTGCAGGCCAGTGATTTACCATCAAGTGAACGTCCCGTTCTTCTCGTCGCTTGTTAAATAGAAAAAAAATTCTGCCTATAGTCTAGAATCTACTAGCGTTACTTTGGCACCAGTGCATTATGATGATCATGATAAGAGTTGGCAAATTGGAAGTAGTATCGTGTTTGCCCCAACAAAACAAGACTCTCGTTTCTTTTGGGACGGTTTAACTAAATAATCAAAAAGGTATCTGTTCCGTAGAGAAACTTGAAATTCTTTAAGCACTGAAGAAGAAGACAGAGAAGTTTAATGGGTAGAAATCCCACATAACCCTGACTTCTCCCCAAAAGTTTTCTATTATCTTCTATGAAAAATATTTGAAGATTTCCTTGCAGATAAAAAAAGACTCAAGACAATGGTAATTGTGACGAGGGTTGTAATTAAATAAAGATCTAAACTTGTTATGAACTTTATTCTTTATGTTATAATTAAGTAATTTTCCATTTGTTTGTTAATTTTAAGAGTTAATAAAACTAATGTGCGCATGTCATATATCAATAAGGACGTTGGATTCATGTGTGATCCTTATTGTCCTTTAATATTACTAAGTGAAATTAAGATTTCTCTTTACTTACACTAATAGAGGTCTACTGGTCAGGTTTTGTCATATCAAACGATAGGTAGGGATGTAAGGGTTCCCGCACAACAACTCACGGGATCCAAGTCAACCTCATCTGCTCGTGGTGCACCCTGCTAATTAACAAACGAGGCTCTGACTCACACCTACTCGCATTGGGCCAGTGTGGTGGGAAATGACCTAAATCTCCCCATAACAATCCCTACCTGATTTGGGAATCTTCGGGGGAAGACCTATGTCCAGCAGTGGACGTCTATCGGCTGATGATAATATCAAACGATAAACGTCCATCGCTGGACGTAGTCCTTAACAAAGATCTGAATATCAAACGGTCTTGCGTTAACGTCTGGCGCTTGCGATTACTTTTACGTAGTGCAGTTATAAAAAAGTTAATTAAAGGTTTAAATTGAATGAAAATTTGTTAAATTTTTAACTGAAAATAAAACAAACGGTGTGTAACAGACGGCGCAAAGTTAACTGAACCCATTACGTCAATGAAAACTGGTTTAAACACTCGTTAACTTTCAAGCAATCTAATTCTTTAACTGTTTAATACAATGAAGGACATTTATCTTCAGCGCGAGACGTCTGCACTTGCGGGGCCGTTCTTCAGGTCCTGGAACTTAATTGCAAGCACTTTTCTAATGGCCAGCAGATAAATCGGAAGCTCGATGAGAATAATAAGATCTACAAATTTTGTAGTTAAACTACGAAGATTGAAGCGACTCTTGTCCAAACCGGAACGTGAATCAACTTTTGATGATACATGAATATTGATTTGAGGAATACTGATCTTAGAGCTGTTGGTTGACGCAAATGGGTTTAGTTTGAACAACTAATTTTTTTTTAATTAAACGACGCGACAAGCATCAAGTTCACCTGATGGTAATCAATATGCCAAGAACTTTATATTAGTATACACTTCACCACATTGCGCTCGTCGCCTTAACACATGTTACCCCTCGCTACCCCAGTAATTAGACTGGCTACAACGCCCTTTAAACTGGAACAGAGTAATATTTGGATACTACTGTTTGGCAGTAGAAATAGGCACTGCGGTGGTACCTACTCAGGCGGCTTCCAGCAACACAGACCTATCACCAGCAGCGACTTGATTGTTTTAACTAAATATGAATATGAAACAAAACATACTTTGCTTCATTCATAATATTTAAAAATTTCCATATTATTTATGTTTCTCTTAATAATGTTCATTAAAAAAAAACCTCATACATATTGTTAACTTTTTGTTAACCTTGCGGTGTACAGGTATATGATTTTCTTAATTTTTTAACGTAATAGCGTTAAATGTTAAGTTAAAAATGACGAGCGCAGTTCAATTTCAAAGTTAAAATTAACAATAACTATATCTATATTAAAATCAAGTGACTATTTACTGGTGGTAGGTCTCTGTTGCCGGAGATGATCTTTCTTTTTGGTTTCGGCAGGAAATCTTGGAAAGATACCCTGCTTCTGGGGAGAAGTCAGAGTTGTGAGAGATTCTTACTCACTAAAACCCCGTCGGTGGTCTGCAGCAGTGCATTCGGAGAGGCCTCGGGATCTCTTATAGAACACACCGGTGTCCCTCTACACTTTGCGTTGACACGTCTCTGGGGAGGAGCCAAACCCTCTTAGGCACCATCGCTGAGCCACATGCCGTCCCACACAGGTTCTCTTGTTGAGCAGTCAGGGCCCCCACCCGCAAGACCCGCGAAACTCCTAGACCCTTTTAGTCGCCTTCTACGACAGGCACGACGTTTCTTAGACCTATTGTTACTAGCCCAAGACTAAAAGGCTGGCCGGAGACTGTCTAGCTAGGTACCACCGCAGCGGCTATTTCAGCTGCCAAACAATAGTGTACAAACATTTATGTGTTCCGATTTGAAGGGCGCTGTGGCTAGTGTAATTACTTAGATAACGAGACCTAACATCTTAAGTGTAAAGTCGACGAGCGCAATGTAATGCTGTGTACATCATTACTAGCTATTGTTATGGGCAAGCGTATCACTTACAATCAGGTGAACGTTAAGCTACTCTCGTCGCTTAATAGAATAAAAAAAAATAACTACAATATTAAAAATGAGCGCCGTCCAATTTCAAGGTTAAAATTAACATAATTATCTATATATCAAGTATAGTGTGGAAATAGAAGATATAGTATTATTAATATTTATTTATCAAAGTTGTCTGTATTTGAACCGTTTTTATTAAGTATTATAAATAAACGTTTGTCACGTGGAAATAAGTGTTGAACGCGAAGAACTCTCAACGGTTCGCACTGATATGAAATACCGAAACCAGTTGATCCAGTATGAAAAATAGCTCGCCGATACTTTTTAAATTAGCTTAATTGGCTGCTTAAATGTTTGCTGCTTAACTTAACACAAGGTGTCTGCTGCCTTAAGCGAACCAACATTCTCAACTGTAAAGAATCGAAACAATATAAGCGATTTCTTTTTTTGTGAAGTTAAATATTTGATAACTTTTAATTAGCTTAAATAAATGGTGGTTGCAAGTAAATAAATGGTGGTCGGTCTCTGTTGCTGGATACCGTCTATGTATGTTCCGGTTTGAACGGCGCTTTAACTAATGTAATTACTGCGGTAACGATACAGATCTTATGTATATATCGAAGAATACTATGTAATGCTGTGTAAGTAGCTCATTTTAAGTCGTTCCAAGTTACCAGAGACCGTCTGGGTTGATGCCGCCGTAGCGCCTCTTGCAGCCGACAAACAGTAGCATGCAAACGTTACTATGTTCTACTTTGAAGGGGGAATTAGCTAGTCTAATTACTGCGGTAATTTTACTCAACATGTTATATATATATATATATATATATATCGAAGGATACTCTGGTGCTGTGTAAGTATATTGTTCTAACTAGTGCCACGTGGTTATGGGCAGGCGTATAACACTCCACCAGGTGAACGCCCAGCTCGTGTCATCGCTTCGTTAAATGAAAAAAAAAATCTTGGTCTAGACATGCATTTTTTAAATTTCCCTTTCTTGATATGAATATCTTTAATCAAGCTGCATTCACTGTCGTCTCAAGTGTATACTAATTGACGCTACACATTCCTTTTTTGCTGCTCTGCTAATTTCATTCAAGAGCTCCTTAAGATCATCTACTCCACTGGTCTCCACTGAGCCGTATTGACCAGTGGGTTAATAAAAACTTAAATACAACGAAATTGGGAGTAGACGCTGCTTCCTGAGATTCGATACTGGTGGTAAATCTTTATTGCCGGAGATCGTTTAGGAAGGCACCACAGCCACGCCTATTTCTACTCTTAAACGGTAGTATGTAAACATAAGTAAGTTCCGAACTGAAGGATGCTGTAGCTAGTATAATTACAGGGGTAACGAGGATTGACATCTTATGTATATATAGACGAGCGCAATATGATGCAGTATATACTATTCTAATTAGCGTCATGTTATGGACAAGCGTATCATTTTCCATCAGATGAACGTCCTCCCAGTTGCTATGCAACATTAGTCACATCTATGTTTACCAAAATAACTTGTTTATCTCTGCTACATCTATCAGTTCGTTTGTTCTAAGTAATCTCCAAAAAGCTAGGACCCGTTTTAACTGAAACTTTAACTGTTATAAAGCGTTACTTAGGTAAATAACATAAATACTTTAAACTACTAATTAAAACTTATTTATCATAGAAGGCAACGTTTATGCGCGAACATTATTTTTCTTATCAACTTAACATATTGTATATATTTAAAGTTAACAACTAGTTGGTAATTTATGTGATACTCATTTACATTGCTTGTCTTGGATAGTAATAAAATATTTTATTTGCTATACATATATAAACAGTTCAAATTGTTTGACATCGCTGCTCTCCGAAACCATGATGACTATTAAACGGATCGACTGAAAAAAAAAAAATAACTGTATTCGAGAAAACCAGAAACGTTTATGTGAATTTTTGTTTAAAGAAGAAAATTAAAATGTCTTGTAGAAACTGAAAGTATAAGAAATACGTTTTAAACTCTCCCAAGTACCGTTGAAGACGTTCTTTGGAAGAAGAGCATTACTTAAGTAACAATGGACTGTTAAGTGCAAGAGTAGTTGTTAGAACATAACAATACAGTTGATACGAAGCTGCTGATGATTAAACCTTACGAGCAAAGGAGGAAGAAGAAGAAGCGTTTTTTAGTTTACCTTTTTTGGGACGTTCAACTGATGGTATGTGGAATAAGGTGGCGCTAATCAGGATGATACTGCACCAAATTTCCCTCATCAGAGATATAAGATGTCGAGTCCCGTTCCTGCTGTAATTATATCAGCAACAGCGCCCTTCAATACGGAACACACTACTCTTAGGCGACTCTTATGTACCGTGACGGTCGTTCACTAACAGACCTACCACCACTTAAAGCTGTTTAGACTTAAATTTTAAAGTTGATGTAACAGAATAGAAAGGAAAAAGGACCTCACATTTTTGTTATTCGAAATCCTTTAAAAACTTTCTCAACTTGAAAAGTAATCGCGAGGTTTCTCATAATTATTAACTTACGACATAAGTTGTAAATACTTTACCGATAACAACGGAATGTCTAAATATCCGAACTCCAACTTCGGTTTCTTTAAATAACCTTGCCAATTAAACCTTATTTCTCACCTAGATTACATCTTAAATACTAATTAGCTTTACTATCCTGTAACATAACTATCTACTCATTTACATTTGTCTAACGATTTTGATATAAAATAAATATTTATATGTTAACGTATATAATATCCCATACTCTCAAATTTGCCAATTAACAAAATCAAAAATCATTTTTTTTTTAAGTCGCAATGCGCTGACCTAATGGTTAGAGCGTGCGGCCTTCATCCCGAAGGTCGCGGGTTCGAATCTCAGCATGTACCGATGACTTTAATATTTAAGTTATGCACATTTGTGGACTTTAGTAACAACAGCGAAACACAAACGGTGAAGGGAAACATCGCGAGGAAACCTGCACATGAATTAGGATTTATTGTAAGGTCTGTGTGAAGTCACCAATCCGCATGGGGTCCGCGTGGTGACTGTGGCCCGTCGCCACCATATTGAGGGTAGGTCGGTGCACCAAAGAAACCAACGCATCGAGCAGGACGTTCAGCTAATGGTGAAAAGACTGCCAACAACAACGTGGCGTTAGTTAGGATGATATACACAGCACCACATTGCGCCCATCGCCTTAGGACATAAAATGTGAAGTCTCGTTACCTCAGCAATATCACTAGCTACAACGCCCTTCAAACTGGACAACAGTAATGTTTGCACACTACTGTTTGTGCGGCAGGAATAGGAATTATATTGATATCTACCTAAACAATCTACAGTAACAAAGATCTACGACCAGTAATTTTTTTTAATCATCAATTCTATATCAGGTTAAATTACAAGCAGTTACTAAGAATTTAAGGTACAGGAATAAAAAAAAATTACTTTGGCTATTTATATATATATATATCTCCGACACTATTAGATATAAACACTCAAAATACGGTAGAGATATTGCTTGCCATTTATAGGTCAGCTAATAATGGACCTTACAAGTTTACTTTCCCGAAGGTATTTACGGGGGTGTTAATAACAGGAAAGGACCCTAGGGGCGGCGGGAATATTTCTGACAAATTTCAAGTTCAAATTTCAAATCGAATTCTACATAGCAGCCAACAAAGCGAGGCTTAAACAGATACTTATCACTTAAGAATTATTGTAATACTGTAAGTGAAATTGGTAGTGACTTTATAAGAAACTTGGTCTGATTACGACTTGAATTTTTAAATAACTATAACTTAGTATAGAGGCTATTTAAACACCGGCGACATTCTTTTAATAAAAAAAAAGTTATTGCTTTTACAATGGGCCTTGTGATCTGGGCTGGGCTATTGGACCAGTGGTCAAGACTGAGCCGTATTATTGACCAGTGAGTTAACAAAAACTTGAATGCAACGAAATTGGGAGATGATGAATTCCTGAGATGCAACACTGATGGTAGATCTTTATTGCCTGAGGCCGTCTAGGTAGATACCTACGCTGCTCCTATCTCTACCGAAAACAGCAGTTTGCAGACATTTCTATGTTCCATGTTAGTGGACGTTGTAGCTAGTGGAATTAGACAGTGTGATGCTGGGTACGTAATCCTAACTAGCGCAATATTACTATGGGTAGGCGAGTCACTTACCATCAGAGGTGAAATTCTTGTACTTATGGCAACTTCGGCGAATAAAAAAAAATAATAGAAAATATAAGTTACTTTCCTACTTGAGACACAAAAGACTTCAAGTATTTTAGATTTATATAATGGCAATAAATTATTATATTCTTATACTTTGATGTCTGAATATTCTATATATTAATTTATTGGTTCACTGCTAGACTCCCTTCTATAAGACCCTCCAAGTCGGACGGTGTATATTTTGGACTCTTTTAAAAAAAATTACCATAGCCAAATTCTAGTGGAAAAATATATTAACCCTTTTAGTGTTGAGCTAATTTTCTCATCTTTTCAATAAATTTCGAAATATTTTTTTTAAAAAAAACACCTTATTAATTGTACACAGATTCTTAAAGTAATAAATTTTCATAAAACGTAGATGTATATTAATAATTCTTTACGTTATGTGTAAGGGACATATTAAGCTATTTGATTTAAAAAAATATATTAATTAAAAAAAAAAATAATCATAGGCAAAAATGTTTCCCAACATAAACCACATGGACCATGGAACTATAGGGTTTGTGTTGGGAAACATTTTGTTTGTTTTTTTTTTTTGTATTGTATTATTTTATTGTATATTATTTTTTTGTATAAATTAATTGTTTTTTTTTACAGTTTGTAGTTAATTTTTACACACCAACTGCGCAATTTATACGTATTAATGGAGAATTAATTTATGGACCATCCGCGCTGTAAGGGTTAAATCACAATAAATACATTATCTAATCAGACTCTGACAGATCTCTAACCAGCTGGCTACCAGACGATTTCAGAAAAACTACCATCAATATTAAATACTACAGCCGTTTTACATTCTGGCGCGGACAGATAAATTACGATTTGGATACGATTCAGTAAATTGCAGTCGTTAAAAGAACAATTTTCTTATGTACACCGAAATCTATTAACGTAAGCCGTAAATTTTTATTGCATCAAAGCCTTCGAGATATTATTGTTCTAATGTTTGCAATGACCTTTTTTTTGTCGTTTTAACAAAAGGACAAAGACACCAGTAGCACATGCTTTGAAATGTTTACAGTGATATAAGTAATTACAAGTTCTGATGCACTTGCATATTAAAGATGTGTAAAATACTGTTACTAAATAAACAATTCGTTATATACTATAGAAATCTAAAAAAAAAAATAAAGAATAATAAATAATGATCTATACTAAACAAGAATTATGTCATTATTCAGATTTGTCGGGCAAGAGTATCAAAAGCTTTTTTAGTTTCATGTAAACATAGATCAAGTAGTTTTCTATGAAATACTAAAGTTCAGGTTCAGGTTAAAATATCGTTTGGTGATAAGTGACAATGAGGCCGTTTATGGTGAGCTGTGATCGCCCGTAACCTCCAACCTCTCACTCATGAGAGCGGCACGTTGACGTGATGGTAAGTGGTACGCTTGCCCAGAATAACCTGGCGCTAGTTAAGATGATATATATTGCACCACATTATAATGCCGTCACACAGTAATGTTTGACGATAGGAACAGAAGCTGCCTATACGGTCACCAGCAATAGAGACATACGAGCAGTTGAAGCTGTTACGGCGGCTTATAATATACTATACTTTATATACTAGCAAGATATTTGGATTCCTTGAAAGTCTACTACCATACTCAGGTATGTTTGGTCCCAGAATCGAATCTGAAGCCTCCGTGTTACAAGGCATGCGAATAACCTGCCCGCCAGGAATACTGTCAAGTTAAATTATTACATACTTATATATTAATATAAGTACAGTATAAATACATAGTTAATACAAACATATTTTATACAATTTATATCTATTTATATACTATTTATGAACGTTATCGTCAGATAGATCTTGTCTTTATGGCGTCACTCGCGTTTAATAAGTATAGGACTGTCTGACCTAAGATAGAGGGTAAAAGTGGTCCGTCTGGTAATCGATAGAGGAACGAGGGGATTGTCTGAACTACTAAATTGGTGGGAGGCCTTTTTATCTATCTTGCGCTACTATAAAAAATCGCTTAATAACTAAATTAAAATTAGTAATAGTACTGCAAAGTTCAGAAGTGTAGCTCACGAATCGAATCAGGGATTTAGTATCTGATACCAATAAAATAATGACAAAGCAAGTAAGCTTCTGAACTACAGTTGTAGTTGAATCTTCTAGAAGCATAGTGTATTTTCCTTCTCTTTCTTAGCTGCAATACGATTTATAAATTTTTAAAATTATTCGTCTCTTTTCTAATATTACTTCCTAAAGCATTTACTCTGTGACGGAGTAATTTTGTAAATATAATTCAATAGTATTAGAGAAACTTGAAAAAAAAAAACATTCTTAGTTATCACACAATATTATAAGTAATTTATTATTTAGAAAGTATTTTCTACATTTAGTTAATTTTTATAGTATTACTGGTGATTAGTTAACAAATGCCAAAGGTGTGGTATATTAGTATCTGCGTTATACGAGTATAAAACTCTAGGGTAGATAGTTGGTGCGAATATTTTTTTGAACTAATGATAAGTTATATATTCGCATGTGCAATATAATGGAGTGCTAGTGGAAGACAATTTCACTAATCATAACTGCATTGAAACAGGAACACAGCAATTTTTCCGTAGTGTTGTTTAAAGGGTGAAACGGTCGCTGCTGTCGTAACTACATAGACGGTCTCCAATAACAAGAAAGACCAACTAACAGTCAACATCCGCGATATCCAATATAACCATCGTCTGTAATAAAAACAATTACCAACTTACGGACGTTTCCAACGGGAATTTTAATTGAACGTCAACGGCCAGGACTTTAGGTGCTCGCGAAATAATTGGCCCGGTGACATTCACAGAGATAACGGAAATAAATCTCTTCATGAGACTGTCGTATGAATAAATGTAATAATGAGATATACAAAAACATCTACTCTATTATACTGGATCAAAACCCGTGCAGGGTTGATGAGGAATGAGAGATTACAACTAAAGAGAAGTCCAGACTACGAGATATGCTTAATCTCATTCGTCACAAAGTAATGACCACAGTTTCCACGACTCATGCAGATTTCTCCGAAACTATATATAGAAAGGAGAAAGATAGATCACCGATACCTCTCAATACTGTGCTCAATCATCTATATATCTATATATATACATGTCCAGGGGACTAGAGATTGACAGTTCACTAGGTCTCCGAAACTATTAGACTCAAACATTCAAAATTGCAAGGGTGTTACGGCCAGCAAAGCGGACGGGGAACGGCCGGAAATATTAGGTCCTTCCATATGAAATTGCGTTTTGTTCGCGAGGAATATAAAGTAAATTTTATTAAATTTTTTTGTAAAATATATTTATTTGATCAAAGTATGCACCGTTGTTATCTATGCACTTTTATCATCTCATGGGTAGTTCATGGATCCCTTCAGTAAAAAAAACCATAGGGCGAGAATCAATAAACTCTTTGAAGGCGGTTAGGACTGACGCATCGGAGTTGAATTTGTTTCCTTGTACGATGTTGTCCAAATTACGGAAAAAATGTTAATTTGTTAGGGCAAGGTGTTGGGAGTACGGTGGATGTCGCAAACATTCCAATTGTAGCTCATCTAACTTAGTAGTTGTTTGTTGTGTGTGGTGGTGGTGTTGCGTTGTCGTGAAGCAGCAGTCGCCTAGAGCGATTGACCAATCTCGGGTGTCTAGCAGCTAGTTCTTCCTTCATGGTTTGCTGTTGCTGACAATAGATATCTGCCGTAATCGTTTGGACAGATTTTAGAAAGCTGTAGTGAACGACACCGGCGCTAGTCCACCAAACACTCACAAGTAACTTTTTCTGAGTCAATTTTCGTTTAGGGCAGGATTTGGCTGGTCTCCAGGGTTCAACCACTGCGACGAGCGCTTCCGATTATCGTACAGTATCCATTTTTCATCACAAGTAATGATTCGATTTAAAATCCCTTCATCATTGTGTCGGTTGAGCAAAGTAACACAGCAGCAGCAGTCGGCGCGTGTTCGCAAGTTCGATTCACTCAATGCATGAGGTACCCATCGTTCAAGTGTTTTTCTTTCTCGATTTGCTTCAAGTGGATTAATACAGTTTTGTCACTTACCCCCAAGCCTGCAGCTATCTCTGAAGTGATTAGTGATGGATCCGCTTCCACAATAGCCTTTAATTCTTCATTTTCCACTTTGGTCTCCGGCCGTTCACGTGGTTGGTTCTGAAGGTAGAAATTTCCAGAACGAAAACGTTGAAACCAAAAACGTACCGTGCTCTCTTTTGCGACACCAGCGCCGTACACATCATTAATCGTTCGAGCTGTTCCTGCAGCACTGGTACTGGTGCCACGGTAGAACTCGTACTCGTAAATATACCGATATTTCATGTTTTCCATTGTGCGGTAATAAGCGACGCCAAAGAAAACAATAATGCGGAAAAAACAAATGAATGACTGTTTTCAAAACTCAAATGTACCAACTAATGAATTTATAAATTTGAATTTGAAATTCTTAACCAAAGAGGAGATATTTCAGATCAAGTTGGTCAGTACAACAAAACGCCAATTTCATATGTAAGGACCTAATAGTTTAAGTACTGTACTTTAAGTTTTTCATGATGGTGATGATCTCAATGCGGCAGAAATGTAAACCGGAAGTAAAGCATTAGAAGGTTTTTTAATTGAAAGTACGTGTATGTTATCTGTAATAACGTCCTATTATTTTATTACTTATAAAACTAAATATTTTGTCTTCGTTTGTGACATATAGGTAAGAGAAGTGTTCGTGTATCGAAATATTTGTATGCGAAGAATTTCTACTTAATTAAAATAAGGCAAGTTAAACTATCGAAATGGTCTTTGAAAAATAATTAATTTGCACATTTAAATTCGTTTATATTCTAGAGTTAAGCGTTGTCAACCTACCCGGAAGCCTTACCTTTACCTGTCCAGGAAACTTAGTAAATCTCATTAATTTGTTTGTTTGTCTCTATTTGTTTTCAAACAAAGGCCGTTTGTTAGGAAAACAAATCGTGTTATTTTCGTCCTATTCTGGATCTTTGTTGTTTCTTAACTTTGCGTATTTAAACAGATTAATAAATTTTAATACTTTTCTTTATATATAATTTTAATAGAATAATAAACAAAAAGGGAAACTTCATTGGTCATAGGTCGGTTTTTTTATCTTTATAACTAAAGTGTATGAAAATCTTTATACCTATAGATAAAATTAAATTGTCTATTTGTTATATATCAATCAAATCAATCATCAGTCGTTAGATGTCCACTGCTGGACATCAAACACCATGCTTAAACCAAAATATTAAGACAAGTCATACTAGGCTAGTTTTATGTGAATACTAGGCTGTTATTAAAAAAGAGAACATGAGTGAAGAAAATAATGAGAAAATTCAGCATTTTTAGATTTACAGAAGGTGTCTAGATTTGTGAACTAGGTTTCCTTTGGACACCAAAGTAAATAAAATAATACGTTCAGTAGTACGTCCATCGGCTTCAAAATAAATTTATACTTATATATATACTTATATAACATTCGCTTTATATAGACTGGTATGGTGGGTATCTGTTTCCGGATACTATCTAGGTAGATTCCTATTTCTGCTGTCAAACAGTAGAGGAAAAATTACTGTGTTCCGGTTTGAAGAGCGTTATAGCTGGTGTAATTAATAGGGTAAGGAGGCTTAGTATCGTCCCTAAAGCAACGGGAACAATGTATGTCATATCTATCGCCGTATTGTTATGAGCAGCCACAGTACCACTTACCATCAGGTCGACGTCTCGCATGTGTCGTTGCTTCAATGAATAAAAAAAAACAATATACCTTTAACTCGAAACGTGATGGTGCTGAAAGCATCTAATTTAAGTTATGTAGAGAAATAATAAATATATAATGGTAACCCATCGTATATAAGGTTGAGCTAGTTTCATATGTAAAAGGAAACTAATTTAATTGATAGAGTAGGAGGTCAGTTTTATGATGGAAAAGGGTGCTAGGGCTTGAAGAGACGAGGGATTATCCGAACCAAACTTCAACTGAACCACAATTAGCTAACACCCCCTAGCCAAAATGGCACCCAATATAATAGTTTCGGGGGTATTTTTCTTTATGTTATGTAACTGTTAAACTGTGTACTATGATAACACTTGTCCTTCTTGTGCCTCTCCACTACTGCAGGTTGGCCGTCAGCTCAGAGAACTTCTCCCGGTCTGGTGCCAAGCGAAAAGTTATGCTACGCTGGTAATATTTGTCCATTCCCGGATGTTACGTAACCAAGACATTTTCCGACGTCCGACGCGCCTTTTGCCTGCGATTTTGTCCTTCATTACTAACTGCACGAGTTCATATTTGTCGTGTCGCAAAACATGTCCTAGATACGCGACTTTCCTTTACCTGATGGTCTGCAACAATGTGCGAGTCGTACCGACGCGTTGGACTACTCGCACGTTGGAAACTTTCCGTGTCCAGCTGATACGCAGCATTCTACGGTAGCACCACATCTCGAAAGCTTCGAGGAAACATTGAGTTTTGGCTTTCAGAGTCCAGACTTCACTACCATACATTAACACAGGCCACACATAACACTGTAATATTCTTACTCTAAGCTTTATTGATAAATGGCTACTACATAAAACTTTACTCATCTTCTTCAATGTGGCTTGGGCAATTCCGATCCGGTTAAGAACTTCTTATTCGCTGTCCCATTTTTCATTGATCCATGCACCAAGGTATTTATACTTCGTCACCAGCTCAATAGTTGAGCCCGCAACAGTAATACTGGGACTATAACACTTAGCAAGGACCAAAAATAACAAACACAAATAACACTAATTAACGTCTCCCGGAGCTGTCTGCTTAGAAGTCAAACAGGATATTAATTAACTACCGCAATAATCTATCAAAGGGTAGTTAACTTATAATTTCGGATATCGAGAATTAATGTTTGTATATACATAATATAATTACAATTATTAATTAAATACAATACTATATGTATATATATATAGTCTAGCTGATCCTCGCCTGCTTTGATGGCTGTAAAACCCTCGCAACTCCTTTCGGAGAATGAATTATGTAAAATCTATCTGTAGTCTATTTCTAAATGGGGAAAGCAATATCTTTACCGAATTTTGAGTGTTTACTTCTAATAGTTTCGGAGTTGTGATGAGTGAATGAATCTCTGATTACCTTCGATACGACGGTGTTGATCTTTCACGAATATTATCTAAAGGTGAAAGTGGAACTGGAGCTCACCGGTGCTTCCATATAAATATCTAAACTCTTTTTTTTTTTTTGTTGTAGTACCTACCACCCATAAAATCCCATTTGATTTTTTCATCATTAAATAAACTTAAAAGCGATACACAATTTTTTTTATCAACCCTTGAAAACAAACACCGACGTCTGTATATACGTAGTGTACAAACCTTTAATTAACGTTAATTAAGACGCACTTAATCATGTTATACGTAATTTAATGTTATCAGCCCAAACTTGCGGACGATGGTATGGAGTGACGTTAAAAAAAAAACCACAGAAAAAAACCAACGAGCATTGTTTAAACCCGTCTACATATATTTATTATAATAAAATTTAAATTTAACTAAATATATATGTATGATGATAATGATGATGATATGTATGAGATAAGTTTTAACATTAACTTATATTTCTTTGTTATATTTTGAAAATAGTTTATAATAAAGTATTATAATATTTATATATCTAACTGAAAATACTAGGACGTCTTATCATAATACATAAAATTTATGCAGTATTTGGGTTAGTAGTATATTACTAAAGTAATTAATGTTATTTTTCTATTTTTACTTACACTAAAGTAATTTGCGCAACTTATATATATATATAGTTTATTATAAAATGATTTTTCGAAAAATCTACATGAGTGGTTTTAATGTTCTCTTGTCAAACCGTTTTATTTGGCGGAGGGAAATTTCCAAAACAGATTTTATTTAGAGGGGGCAAACAGAAGAATCAGAATGGAATTTGTACCCGTTAAAGGGGGTGTAAGCGGTCCCACATAACAACTAACGGAACCCAAGCCAACCCTCACTTGCTTGCGATGCACCCTGCTAATCAACAAACGAGGCCGAAACAAAGGTCGGAAGTGGCCCAAATCCCTCTATATGAAATTCTACAAACGACGACCCCCGGTGTCCGATGATGCGGGCGGCACAGGACCGATAGATGTGGGGATCATTAGGGGGGCCTATTTACAGCAGCGGACGTTTATCGGCTGATGGTGGAGGTGCCTGTTAAAATTCCTCCCCAGTAGGAGTATTGCACACACCAGTGCCTTCATGCACTGCTCCTTAGTCGGCAACGATGGCCCTAACTTTCAAAGCGCGCTAACCTGAACACTGTTCTAGTCTGCTTTTACTTACGGCAGGGCTACCATAGTTCTTTCCGAAAAGTTACTCTGCTTTCTGGGGGAAAGACAGAATTATGTGGAGATTTTTACCCACAAAACCACCACGTTGGTCACATTCGGCGTTTGGAGAGGTCGCGGGGTCTCCATTCGGAACACAACCACGGGCTCGCCAACACTATAGCCGTCCCGGAATCTGCTTTATGCAAACCCCACCAGCCTCGTGAGTACTACCTCAATGACCAGACACCGCATCCAGCCATTATACTCCTCAGGGCTGTTTAGAAGGCGATGAGAACCCCATCCTGACCGCCAACGGCCCCAAGGCCGGGCTTACCTTAGGGGCTTCTTACTAGCCCGAGACTACAGAGAAAATACTTGCCGGACCTAGTAGAATTATTCAGTCCGAAGGATAAAATGGAAGATAAACCCAAATCTTCTAAACAAATCTATAACTGACTTAATTTTGTGGTAAGCAATTGATTACCAATTGGGACTTTTTTTTTATACAACAATATCTCGAGACTAGTTATACTAGCAAGTGACAAGTTGGCGCTGATTATGACGATTACACAACACCTTATAGCAACAATCAGCTTGACAGGTAAGAGGTGGTTACCCTGTTAAACTAACTATGCCGTCCTTCAAACCGGAAAACTGTTATCTAATTAAAAACTCCAAATATCCTTAATAAATTGTTTTTGTACAAACACATTTAATCGTGAATCTATAATTGCTACAGTTATTACGCGACGCTCCTTCCTCTAGCAGGAACTGACATGTACGTGGTACTACCGGTGGTAGGTTTTTTTTATACCATGATGTAACGAGACGAGCGGGATGTTCACCTAATGATAAGTGATCCTCCCGCCCATAACAACGTCGCGATAGTTAGAATGGTATACAACTGGTACACATTGCGATCGTCGCCTTGAAACAAGATGTTGTTTATCGAGAGCACTAATCTCACTAACTACAACTCCCTTCAATCCAGAGCATGGTAATGTTTGAACACTATTGTTTGTAAGCAAACGTAAGAGTTGCAATTGTACCCATCTAGACGGTCTGTGGAAATAAAGACCTACCACCAGTAATTCCTGTTACAGGAGACCGTCTAGACAGGTACCATAGCAACTCTTATTCCAGACATTACTGTGTTCCGGCATGAAAGGCGCTAGCTAGTGATATTAGTGGTAATGAGACTTGATATCTCATTCGAAGGCGACGATCATAATGCGATGCGGTGTATATCATCCTAACTAGCGCCACGTTGTTATAGGCAGGTGTGGCATTCACCATCAGGTGAACGTCTCATTCGTCTCGTAGTAGAAAAAAAAAAGTATACCGAGTACACAATTCAAAAGGACACATTCATATCTGTAATACAATAATATGAATTTAATATATTATTTCATTATAGGAAGTTTACTCAATAATGTCCGGAGCCAGGAATAGATTCTGCGGTTTTACCTACCTGATGATGATTATACGTTGAATATAGCATATGATTAATCAAGCAAGAAGATGACACTGAGATATTGCTCTAATTATATTAGAGCTTATAGAGTCGGCTTTGTGGGCCAATTGCCCCCTTGGTGGCGAGTGTCATTAGTAAATAAATACGGATTATATTACTTAGACCCACCGAACTGTCTGTTGCTAACCCGTAGGGTCAAACGAGGATACGTTGATGACATTATTTTGCTTCAAAAAAATTGCTAACATGATATCAAAATTTTACAAAACTCTTGGATATTTATTTTCCTCTGAAAAAGTTTGCGCGTTTAAATTATAAGAAACAAGTTTAAGTTATAAGGAAACTTATATCAAAAATTGTGCAGTACTATTAGTTTCATCAGAGATTTGAACAGATTTGTAGCTGAATAGAATACTGTTCTAACCAGCTCCCAAATCGAGCGTGAGTAGTGTAACATGTCTTCTTCAGAAAACGCCTATCTACAGTGGATGTCATGATCTAATCACCAGTAAACAAGACACTCCTTCCTCCCTTCCTTTATCTACCTTATCTACCAACTTATCTACGGTTCGCGCGCATTATTTAATACCCGGACATCTATGTATACACTTCCACATCGTGAAACTACAGATAATTTATATGCTACGTCCTAACGCACCACATCCTCGTAGATCCTAGATTGCATACATTATTGAATTATAATTTCACTAACATCGCCCACCACTTTGTCTATAAATCGGACATTATAAAGTCTATTGCTTTTAACTTATCCCCTGTTAAGACCACCTTAAGTTCAATTTAACAAAATGTAGCCTACTCATAAATAGTCAAATGCTTTTGTAGTGTTTTTAACTAGTGACTAGAAAATGACTACTCACAATAACATAACTCTAGTTAGGATAATAAATACTGCAACAGATTATCGCTTATATAGGGTGGCGCAAAAGTAATCCTCCTATCAGAAAATGCTATAAATTTTGCCTTGATGTAAAAAAATTAAAAGACCAAATAAAACTTTGATTCTTCTTGTGGATTATTTTTATTTGGTATTTTAATTTTTTTACATCAAGGCAAAATTTATAGCATTTTCTGATAGGACGATTACTTTTGCGCCACCCTATATAAGATGTTCATTCTTAGTACGCCAGGAGTTTTATCAGCGACTGCTCTCTTCAAACCGGAACAGGATAATTTTTGACGCTACTATGACGACGTAGAAGCGCAGGGATGATTGAAAATATAATTATATATCGTTAATAATTAATAACGTTCGTGTTTATTTTATTATACGTAACTTTAGATTATAATTTTATTATTGTATTTGACTTACTACCTGTAATAGTAATATTACGTTTTAGTACTCGATAAACAATACCCCGGCGGGAAAAATATTATAATGCTGGTGCGACACAACCTTCGAAATATGGTAATAAATACACCATTTTATTTCTAAGCAAAGTAAAATTTAAATTTATTGCTTATACATTCTTTTTTAAACTTTTAAATAATAATGTTTCTAGTTTTGTAATATGATAACTATAAAGAAGTATTTTTTACGAAGTTATTTTTATACTTTTTTTATATTATTTAAAAAAAAAAATTCGCGAACATTAGTTATATTCAATTTGATAACTAGAGCTAAAAGATATTCAGTTTTAATTGTATATAAATAGAAATAAAGCTCTTGGCTATAAATTAATTAACACGTTAATAATTCTTCTCACTGCCCTATATAAGTAAAAGTAATTTAATTATAAAATATATACGAATGAAGAGACGTAAGAAAAAAAATAATATGCTATTATGAAAGGAAAAATAATATCGGTCACTTAAATATTTAACTTTTTGACTTGAAATAGTACAAAAAAAAAACATAACGATCATCGCGTCGTAACCTTAGAATTATTTATAAAGTTACAACAGTCAAAACAACAAATAGACAAACATATTTCAGAAGCTGATTATATGCGATTTACACAAAACACACAAACGATTGTGGCACTGTACAATTGTAAATTTGTACGTTACTATAATGAACTTTGTTAATAGTGTACACACGCGAAGTTATTTCCCGCGAAAAAAGCACGCGCGAAGCGTACAACCCCACGCCAAGCACGAGCGGTACTGGCGACCGCTCCGGCCGCCGGCGACGCGAACACACGCCGCCGAAGGCTGTTCTATCTAATTACAATACACGGGACGCACCCGCGGACAGCCCACAGCGTTATACTCATCTATAACATAAAGGCTCCAGCTTTGCTTTTTAGCAGGAGACACGCTTGAGTATACGCAGCTACTCTACCCGATTTAAAAAATAAAATAGTTACGAAGTAAATTCATCAATTATTACCTAAAATTATGTAAGATAGTAAACAATGGAAATAAATATTACTTTATGCGTATGTACACGATAATATTCTGTGTATTTCTGTGAATATTAAATAATTAGATAGCGTAAGTATACTGTAAAAAAAAATATAGAAATAATGTAAATATCCTAAATTAGTAGTGAATATATTGTAAATAATAAGATAAGGTTTTCTTTTAATTTTCTTTGAATAATTATATCAGGGGAAAATAGACAAAAAAAAATAAAAAAAAAATTCATACAACTTTTAAATGTGGTAACTGTCGTTGCGAATAACAACATAAAAGCTTTTGCTTCACGGAGCACTGGTGGTAGGTCAGCTGTCGGAAACCGTCTACGATACTATGGTAACGCCTAATTCTTCCGCCTAACAGTAGTATGCAAACATTACTGTGTTTCAGTTTGGAGGGTGTTGTAGCTAGTGCAGTTACTGGGGTAACGATATTCAACATGTATTGTCTCAAGCGATGAGCACAATGTATGCGGTATATAAAATCCTAATTAGCGCTATGTTGCTATGGACAGGCGTATCACTTACCATCAGATGAACGTCCTGCTACTCTCGTTGCTTAATGGTATAAAAAAACCCAAGATGTTAATTTGAACCAGAACACAGTAATGTTTGTAGACAACTGGTTATTAGCAGAAGTGGTAGTATGACGTTCACTTAATGATGAGTGATACGGTTGTCCACATTGTGCTTGTCAGCTTGAGATATAAGATGTTGAGTCTCGTTACCGCAGTAATTCAACCAGCTACACAGCCTTTCAAACTGGAATATAGTAATGTTTGCACACTACCGTTGGTCGGCTGCAAGAGGCGCTGCGGTGGTACCTACTTAGAGACAGTTCCAGTAAGTTTGAAGGGCGCTGTCAATCAGTGAAATTACTGGAGTAACGAGACTTAACATCTTATGTCTCAGGGTTGTACTAACACAGTGTAGTGTATACCATCACCACCATGCGTATAATTTACCATCAAGTGAACGACCCGCTCTTATCGGCGCTTTGTCGAATAAATACAAAAAAAAACCTTCAAACTAGAACACAGTAATATTTGCACACAATTTTTTAGTAGCAGCGATACCACCAGCGACGGAGATCTTCCACCAGTTATTTGTGATGAAATAATTCAGATATGAAAGTATTTATAATCGTATCATCAGAAATTTCTATGGGAAAGAAACCGCAAGGTGTAATAGGGGAAAATTCGTTCACAGGAATAATCCGGCAATAGTAAACTATTATGTTATCGGCGGGAGACGAAGATATGACCTTTAGGCAACCAGTTCTCAACAGAACATGTAAATATCTCCAAAAATACCACCAGTCACCCCGGTGTAACATTATTTTTGTGTATCGCTTCGAACTGGTTTTATAGCGAACCGATCGATTCCAATTTGCTATTGTAATGACCTACAAAAAAACTCACTTTTTGTTTTGTTTAATAAAACTAACTCATTTGACTAGTATAGTAATTTTTTAACACTTACATATCAAGATAAATATACTAATTATAATTTCCAGTAAATTATTATATATCATATAGTAACATATAGTAATATGCGATCGCTGTTGGTTATAATAACTAGTATTCAGAAGTTTTTATCCCCTTATAGGCATTTTGGTTTAGGTCTCTATTGCCGGAGACTGTTTATGTAGACACCACCACAGCGCCTGTTTCAGCCGACAAACAGTACTGTGTTCCGGTTTGAATGGCGTTGTGGCCAGTGTTATTTCTAGGGTAACGAGCCTCAACATCTTTAGTGTAAAAGCGACGACCGCGATGTGCTGTTCTATACATCTTAACTAGCGCCACGTAGCACTCATCATAGCGGCGGGCGTAACACTTATTATCAGGTGAACGTCCCTGTGTTGTCGCTTCGTTAAATAAAAAAAATTGGAAATAATTTTTTTTCGTTTCTTTTTTATTCGTTTTCCTTTATAATTGAATAATCAGGGTGGTTTGAGCTTTCTGTAAAGATAAAGCAAAGTCGATTACAGATCTCGATAAGTCGACGTTTAATTTTTTCTCAATGAATTTTCATATCGCCGCATACAGCTTCTGTAATCTTATAAATATATGTAAATTAGCTATTCTCTAGCCGCTTTGCTGGTCGATTTGTATAATTAAACTTGAAACTTTGTCTAAAATATTCCTTGAGAGCAGCAACCAGAAATGACTTTGTATAGCAACCGTTACTATAGCAATCACATAAGTAATACGAAACGAAAATGTTTTTAAAGTATAGTTAATTAAAAATAAAACGATGAAGAATCTATGAAATTCAAAATATATTTAGCCTGTAACTATCTACATATCTTTCCGCGTCGATTGGTTATGTCCCCATGTCGATACGTTCACTAATTTTCGCGTGATTGTCGATCAAACAAAACACATTTTCATCATACTATGGTCATCCCGCAAACATTGTAATCCAAGAAAGTCTACGCTAAAATTCAAAATCTATCGAAGAATAGAAAAACGTTTATCAAATAGAATAGTTTATTTGGAACAGGTCAATAAGGTTCTGATGAAAATAAGTTTTATTGCAAACTTTGCTCTCCTCCGGGATCCATTGGAAATAGGCCACAGAATCCCGAATATATGCAGATTACCGTTTCCACTGTACTGGAAACTTTCGTTAGGGTAAATCAATAAAATATATGGAAACGTAGTCGCCGCGTCAAACTGTTTTATCGAATATAATATTCTCGACTGGATAGTAAGTGTACTTAAATTTTATCTAAAAATCTTATACATACTTATATATTGTTCATATAATCAAACTTTGCGAGAGTTCATAACTTTTATACTATGAAGCGATGAGCCTAACGAGACGTTCACCTGATAGTTATAATAACCCATAACATTGTGTTCCTCTCCTTAAAATGTCACATGTAATGTGCCACTACAGCTACAGCGCCCTTTAGGCCAGAATACAGTAAAGTTTGCACAGTGCTGTTTGGCGGTAGAAATAGGAGCTGCGATGGTACGCACCTATATGATCTCCAGCTATGGAGACCTATCAACAGTTCCTTTCAGACTGAAGCATTTAATGAAGTTGTAAAGTATAAAATGACTTAATTGTTGGGCATGATCGCTTGAAAGCAGAAATTGACACTTAAGACGTAGTAACTTCAAGTTCCTTTATAGACAAAGTTATATCTTTATAGTGCAAGATTAAAACAATATATTATTATTATGTGAATTGAAATGCAAAAACATATGAAATTGGCATTTTGTACGGGAGGAATATAAGTCAACTTTTTTTGTAAAATATTTAATTAAAGTATGCACCGTTGTTAACTATGCACTTGTGCCATCTCATAGGTACTCTTAGTTCATTGATCCCTTTACTAAAACAACCATGGGGACGAGAATCAATAAACTCTTTGAAGGCGGTTTGGACTGACGCATCGGAGTTGAATTTGTTTCCTTGTACGATGTTGTCTAAATTACGGATTTAAAAAATGGTAATCTCTTAGAGCAAGGTGTTGGGAGCACGGTGGATGTCGCAGACATTCCAATTGTAGCTCATCTAACTTAGTGGTTGTTTGCTGTACAGTGTGTGGTGGTGGTGTTGCGTTGTCGTGAAGCAGCAGTGGCCTAGAGCGATTGACCAATCTCGTTTGTCTAGCAGCTAGTTCTTCCTTCATGGTTTGCTGTTGCTGACAATAGATATCTGCCGTAATCGTTTGGCCAGATTTTAGAAAGCTGTAGTGAACGACTCCGGCGCTAGTCCACCAAACACTCACAAGTAACTTTTTCTGAGTCAATTTTCGTTTAGGTCAAGATTTGGCTGGATCTCCAGGGTTCAGTCATTGCGACGAGCGCTTCCGATTATCGTACAGTATCGTTTTTGTCACAAGTAATAATTCGATTTAAAATCTCTTCATCATTGTGTCGGTTGAGCAAAGTAACACAGCAGCAGTCGGCGCGTGTTTGCAAGTTCCATTCACTCAATGCATGAGGTACCCATCGTTCAAGTTTTTTACTTTCCTGATTTGCTTCAAGTGGTTTAATACAGTTTTGTCACTTACCCCAAAGCCTGCAGCTATCTCTGAAATGCTTTGTAATGGATCCGCTTCGACAATATCCTTTAATTCTTCATTTTCCACTTTGGTCTCCGGCGGTCCACGTGGTTGGTTTGAAGGTCGAAATTTCCAGAACGAAAACGTTGAAACCAAAAACGTACCGTGCTTTCTTTTGCAACAACAGCGCCGTACACATCATTAATCCTTCGAGCTGTTCCTGCTGCACTGTTGCTACGGTAAAACTACTGTGCGTAAGAAAACGCTAAGTTCATATGTAAGTACCTAATATATCATTTAATAACAATGTTTGATAAAATAATAAATATATGATCCCTTGAATTCAATATTTATTGTAGTATTCTCGTGATTTCTATCACTTCTGCCTTTGTAGGGAATATTAATAAAACTGTATTTTCCTTGGTAGATTTATTATAAGTACTCAAGTCGCTTTAACAGCCTCTCGCACAAGGTTATTGAGCATACCGAAAACTACAAAAAAAAATTAGTTTTTGACTGCGAATAAAAATAGCTAGTTGTTACTTCTGTATTTTTTTTTATACAATTAAACGACGAGATAAGCGGGACGTTCCCATCACAACGTCGCAATAGTTAAGACGATATATACTGCACTACTTTGCGCTCGTCGCCTGAGACATAAGATGTAGAGTCTCGTTACCCAGTAATTACACTAGCTACAGCGCCCTTCAGTCAGGAACACTATATTTTCACAGTACTGTTTGTCCTTTCCTAGACGGTCTCCAGCGATAGAGACCTACCACCAGTAAAAAAAATATTTAACATACAAAATGGCAATTATCCATTCGACAATATTGACGATAGATGAGATTTTTGGGGGAGGCCTATGTCCAGCAGTGGACGTCTATCGGCTGATGATGACTATATACCTGTATAGAGACTCATCAAAATGTCTCTACAACCTTAAGACCTGGAGATTTGAAATTTGGTAAGAATATTCCTTTTGTCGGATATCGGTCAGCTAAGAACGGATTTCACGAAATGTTACCCCCGAAGGGAGTTGCGGGAGTGTTACGGCTAACAAAGAGTTTATAGTTCTCATTCCATCTACATAACTTATTTTCACAAACAAGGTTCAAGTTACGATATATAAAGTATTTTTTTATAACTTTTTCATACTTAAATCTTCAAGTACTTTGTACTTCCTACAAACATTTATAACAGAAAATTTTAAATTAGATAAGACTACGTAAATTCGGATGCTCTTTTGATTTTTTTTTTCATATTAAAAGCTTTTAAATTATTTGTTAGTAATAAGAGAAGGAACAACTCAAGGGATCCAAGCCAACCTCACCTGCTCGTGGTGCATCCTGCTAATCAACAAACGAGGCTATGGTTCCCACCGATCTGCTTTGGACCAACGTGGTGGGAGAAGGCCCAAATCTCCCCATATGAATCCCTACCCGATCGATGTGGAAAGCTTTAGGGGAGACCTATGTCCAGCTGTGGACGTCTATAGGCTGATGATGATATTTAAAAGTTAACAAAATATAATAAATACTATAAAGAAAACAATACAAGCCATTAAGGTTGCGTTTGCTAATACTCTTCTTCTGGCTGTTCTCGACTATGCCGATGTTTGCTATCTTGACTTAACTGAAGCGCAACTTGATAAGCTTCAGCATGTTCAAAATTTGTGTATACGATTCATATTTGGGCTACGCAAATACGATCACATCTCTGAATTTCGCAAAAAATCCAAGTGGCTGCCAATCCGTCTTCGCAGGAATACTCACATTCTCTCTATTCTATACAAGATATTGTTCAATCATCTAACACCTACCGACCTTAAAAATCAATTCTAATTTATTTCCGATTACCACAGTCGTACTCTTCGCTCTTCGATAAATCTTTCACTTCACGTCCCCGTGCATTCCTCTTCGTTTTTGCAAAACTCCTCCGTCACGGCGGTTCGCTAATGGGAACCATATCCGTACCGCCAAATCGCTATTTTCTTTCAAAAGACACTTAAGTAACTACTATCATTAAGTTTAAATTATATATTCTGTCTAATTGTGCTATTGCTTGCATCTGTCACCAAGCGTTTTAGTTCTAATAATTTAGTGCACTACTACCTTATCTTTGCTTTTAGTTCACTTCTTCCTTTCCAATGGGTTGTCTGGAAGAAATCGCTATTTGAGCATTAAGACCGCCCCCATTGTACATGTATGTATATATGTAATGTATTCTATATCTTGTAAGTAATGTACAATAAAGGGTAAAGAAATAAAAAAAAATTCAACAATTATTTGTTAATAGCACGCCAGCGGGTGTGCTGTACAAAGGTTCACGTACCGATATATTGAGGAAGTTTTAGAGAAGAACAAAGAGTTTAACTTAAACTTAAACTTAGAGTTTTCCAATTTTAAATTTAATAACATTAAGCAACAATAAATTAATCAGACATTTATTTACACTTGCATCGGTTACGTATGTGTGATTTATTGGTGGTAGGTCTCTGTTGCCGGATCCCATCTGGGTAGATATCACCGCAGCTCCTGTTTCTGGCGCTAAACAGGAATGTGTAAACATAATTGTGTTCCAGTTGGAAGGGTGCTGTAGTTAGTGAAATTACTAAGGTAACGAGCCTCAACATCTTATGTCTTAAGGCGACAAGACAAGCACAATGTGTTAGGTAGATACAGTGTATAAAATCCTCCCTAACCCTACAGTTGTTATGGGTGGACAAATCACTTAACATCAGGTGAACGTCCGGCTCATCCTGTCGCTTCCTAAAATAAAAAAATCATGAGAATGTATAGAGCTAACGAACTTTGGGATCTTAGATTAGACCCTCGTCAAAAGGAGCAACAGGCATTAACAGCTCGGTGACAGTAATTTTACACGATCAAACTTTAACCAAACGAATTTATTTTACTGAATGTCTAAATTTTCAAAAAATGTGACTAATTTTGTTATTTTCTGAGAAGAGACGCGACCAGCAGAACCTTCACCTGATGGTAAGTGACGCTCCCGCCATAACAACGTAGTGCTAGTTAGAATGATATATACTGCATTACATTGCGCTCCTCTGAGACATAAGATGTAAAATCTCGTTACCCCAGTAATTTCGTCGAGTCTCTGATGATGTTGAGCGGTTGGTAATCATTTTGACTATTACAGCTCATCTGATGCTGTTTCAGTAGTTTCACTGGCTACAACGCCCTTCTAAACACAGTACAGTTTGTAGGCTTCAATGGGCGCTGCAGTGGTACCTGACTAGACGGTCTGCGGCAAAAGAGACCTATCACCAGCAAAGTAAATACGTTTCAGATAAAAAAAAAGAACTATTTATAGCTGAAAACGGATTGGCAATGGGATAGACGAATAACAAATAGGTGAACGATGAAATATGAATAATGCATGTGTTTCTATTCCGGAAACAACGGGACGAACGATTTTCCACAGGATCAAGGCTATTCCATTTTGGCTCCAATTTACTACATTGTTGCAAATCCGCCAGTAATTCCGTTTGCAATGCTAACTTGACAGTTAAATAATGAAATCCATGGAAGCCATTTCCAAGCAGTTTTTTTTAATCCAACGAAGCAACTAGCGAGACGTTCGCCTGATGCTAAGTGCTGCCAACGTGGCGCTAGTTAGGATGATGTACCTCCACATTGTGCTCGTCGCATGTGACATGAGATTTTAAGTGTCGTTACACCAGTTACAGCGCCTTTCAATCCGGAACACAGTAATGTTTGCATAGTACTGTTTGTCGTCTGCAATAAGCGCAGCGGCAGTACCTACCTAGACGCTCTCCGACAATGGAGACCTACCACTAGTAAAGGTTCTTCTTTTTTTTGATGTAATGAGCCCTACTGAGTGTTCAGTAGAAATTAGTAAGCAAAATGGATGATGATTGAAAAATAAATAGGGGTTTAATTGTTGGGGGTGTCAGGGATTCCCCCAATATCTTACAGAGCCCAAGTCAACTTCAACTGCACGCTGAATAACAGACGACTGACCACCCACCAACCCGCACTGGGCCAGCGTGGTAAGCTAAGGCCCAATTCCTCTCAATGAACTCTGTGGAGATCTTTGGGAGAGGCCTGTGTCCAGTAGAGGCCGTCTAAGAGCTGATGATGATGATTATTTGATTTTATCATAAGGACAACATAGTTTATTTGGGATTAACGAAAATAAAAAATTAAGAAAAATATCGTATTACCTCCTTTTTTTTACATACAACAAAACTTATATCTGTAACTTTGCAGATAACTTTCACAGGCGCAATGGATAGGGTGTCCCGTGGCAGATTTAGGATTTGAAATTTGAATATTTTTCTAACGGTAGCGCGGGAGACCGGGGAGGGGTCACAGTTTAGCGCGGCATTTGTACGAATTGGTCAGTCACGATGTCACAGTGGACTAATGCTCTTTCTGTCAATGGAATAATTGGACCGTTTTTCTTTGAAAATTCTCGTGGAGCAACCGTAACTGTTGATGGTGATGTCTATCGCCGCATTTTTATACCGAAACTAAGAGAACATCCATCGAACAGCTCTCACACGTGGTTTCTACAAGATGGCGCCACGTCTCACACAGCAAGAGCCACCATGAGCCTCCTTCGCGAGATTCACTCAGAATACTCTCGAAAGATTCCGCGAGTGTGTACGTCGCAATGGAAAGTATTTCGACGGAGTGATCTTCAAAAAATAAAATCCCCATGTCTCGTCTTTCTTTTTATGAGAAATATATGTATATTCTAAAATAATAACATCCTTTATTTTAATTAAGAAATTCTAAATCTGTTACGGGACACACTATATATATAATATATTACATTCATAGCTGCTCTCTGTTACTGGAGATCGTCCAGGTAGACAGAAGCAGGTCCCCTCGAGCAGGTTCCCGCCATGTTGTGGTGGTGGAGTTCAGTAGCAGTCGCTTTATCACCAACGGTGAAGCTAAGAGAAACTTATCCGACCGGCCCGCAGTGGCCGCTCCAGATGAGCTCCTAAAGCTCACCTCGAATATGTGCCGGTGAGCTGCAAGGGAAGATTTACACTGTCCTTCGCAGCCGTGGTGAAGTCGCGAAGGGAGAGGAGTGTCGGTATTGCGGTTTGCCGCTCTCCCTCTCGTCCGCGACTAAGCGGTGCCGCACCCCTGATGCGACGATCGTGTGACCGCGGGTGAAGAAAAAAGTTAGTAATGCGTTCTGTTGCTCTCGCTATACTCCGCGGCAGTATAAGCCGGCGAAGCCCAAGAACAGATCCGCCACAGGGAGTCAACAGAGTTTTCTCTCTTGGTCCCGTCTCCATTTCCGTCTCCCATGGCTTATGGGTGACGGAATTGGGGACTCCGTTGCCCAGATGACGATGAGAGGCCGAGAAGAAGAGAACGCGCAGTATGTTCCGGCGCGCCTTTACAAAGGCAGAAAAGTGGGTCTCTCCGCCCGACATGGAGCTGCTCGGTGCAGCCGGCGTTGGCGAAAAAACAAAGGTGTGTAAGAGCGTTCTCGTAACCCCGTCGTAAAGCGACGACGGGGGAACACCATTGAGGTTTTAGTCGGTGCCAGTCCGATGTAACTTATCTTTGCCCCCGCAAGGACTGGTATGCGAAGGCATTTCCACCACGTAAAACAAAAAAAAAGGTACTAGCTGACTAGTAGTACATCAGCTCCATTGCAGCCGCCAAAAAGTTAGCTTAAACAGCATAAAAGTATTTCATCCCGATTTGTTCCTCATCTGGTTAATTTAAGTTTATCTCCTACACGGTTAATAGTTGTCTCGGTAATATATTTTAATATTTAGCAGTGTTGCCTTTAAAAGAAAAAAAAACCGATTTGTACTAAGACCTCCAATTTATTTCAATCGTCGACAGGTACAAAACAATTAAGCTAAACGGTTCGTGGTAACTTGGTAATGGACCAGTTGACCGCACCGGTGACATGGATAGCCACTCAACTGAAGTCGTTTTGCGGGAAACATTTTCAAATTTGCAAATATCATATAAACATTAGTTTCAGTTTTTACGTGTAATAACTAAAGTTAAATTATTATCAAGGATAAAGGATCTGGTTTGACGTGGTGTTTATATTTATCGGTAAAGGTTGCTGACTTTTTTTAGTCGGCTATAGCTTGAGAGGAGTAACGGGAAAAATTAGCCAAGTTTCTGCTATCCCGAATTACCAATTCAACTGACACGTGCCGGATGGTGGCAGAAAATAATTGGCTTCCGTGGTACATAAGCAACGAGGTTTTGGAGATCAGACAAGTAGCAGTATTCCTTAACCTGTATAAGTATGGGACCAGAAAAAAAATAGAAATCCCCAAATACTATTTCTTCATATAAGTGTTAAGAAAAAGCTTAAAATAAGCTAACCTGTGACAATATCCTGTCTGCGGTACACATTTCTGAAAATTTATAAGAACCAGCTATACAAATTAAGAAATAGAAAGAAGGAAAAGAAAATTGTAAAGAAATGTAAACAAAGATATTGTGACTTGTTCTTATTTGTGAAAGAGAGATGAAAAAAGGAAATAGGGTGGAGAATGAGAGAAGAGAACTGAAGTGTGTAAGAGAAAAGGTATGAAAGAAAGATGAGCATCAGGAATAGGGAAATTAACTCAATTAAGAAATAAAAATTTGAAATTGAGGACTCCAGCTTCACACAACTGTTGGAACGATTTAAAAAAAAAACATTCACTCTGCATGGACTCTCAACGAAGAGAAATATGTTTTCTCCTTAATAGATGTTTTTGTATTCAAATCATATTTATCGTCGATTTTCTATATTAATCCAAATATTTATTTGGTTGTTTACTTAGTTATTATAATCGTAAATCTTTTTTATGTACTAATCAAATACAAGTTACTATAATGTAAACTTATTATTTCGCTAGCAAAAGTTAGTACTATTACTTCTAAATTACTTTGCGCACTTAGTGGACGAAAATAACGTTACATTTACTGAACATTTCCCGCAGTTCTCAGTTCTACCGCCACATAGTAGTGTTCAAGCTTTACTGTATTCCAGTTGGAAAGGCGTTGTAGCTAGTGAAATTGTTAAGGCTAAATAAAACCTAACATTTTAAATCTAAATGCAACGAGCAATATAAGCTCGTCGCATAAAGACTAGATATCAGGTTTTGCTTATATCCAGTAACATCACTAGCAAACAACGCCTTTCAAACCGGAATACAGTAAAGCTTGAACATTACTGTTTAGCGATAGAATTAGGAGCTGCGGTAAATGTTCAGTAAATGTGATGATATTTTTTTGGCATTAGCGCTGCCCATGCAGATGTAATCACTCACCATCAGTTGAACATCTCGGTCGTCACAACATACAACATATTTAAAAAAAATACTACTTTACTTGTAATAAATATTAGTTTTAGTTTATATGTCCAAGCCGGATTCCTCTCTTCATTTGCTTTTATCTGCTTTAAGAAATAATACCTTTTTTTTCGGAGAAGAAATCTTTGAAAGATACCCGTGGAAGTCGGGTTATGTGAGATTCTTACTCACTAAATCCCTCTCGAGGCTCTACAACACTGCATTGAGAGAAGCTGCGGGATGTCTTATAGAACGCACCGGTGCCCCTCTACACTTTGTGTTAACACGTCTCTGAGGAGAAGCCTAACCTTCCTAGGCACCATTGCTAAGCCACGGAGATTCGCTTGTTGAGCGGTAAGGGCCTCCGCCCTCAAGGCCCGCGAGACTCCTAAACTCTTTGAGTCGCCTTCTACAACAGGCAGGGATTACCTTAGTCCTATTCTTCCTAAACCGAGACTACAGGGCTGAAGAAATAATTCCTATCTAACAAATGTCTAGACTAGCCACGGCGCAATAAATAATAACTTAGATATTTATTACCCCTTAAAAAACAATAAAGTTCTGTATACATCGCAGTTAGTAAAACGGTCAATGTTAGAAGGATCAGTGCTAAAAATATATCTTCTTCCTCCTGCCCTTTTCCCAGCTATGTGGGGGCGGTACAGTATGTACTTCTCTTCCATATCTCTCCATCATCAATAAATAATAATAATTTCTATATGCTAAAAATAAAATAATTTAAAAATTAATATCTATAAAACATAATAACAGTGCGATTAAAATTATTAAGTAAAAACAAATATAACTTTCATCCAAATATCTATATGCCAGAGGAAGTGACGGGTTGGGTTAATTGATGGTTGTATAAAGCGAGGTGTCAATTGTTTACACCCAAAATACTTAGCAAAATCTTATTTTATTTTATTTAATTTACTTTGTTATTTTGTACCTTGTAAATTGTTATTAATTTCCTTAAAAGTAAAAAATAAATGAAATGAATGAATGAATGAATGAGAGCGGAGCACGGCCTCGAGTGGGGTCGAGGCGCCATCTTGTCTCATGCGTGGCGCACACGGCGCACACGGCGGGCGCGGGGCATTCCTTGGAGAGCGGTCGATCGAGGTGGATCGCATAGTGATTCATATTGAAGAGTTAGATCGGTGCCTTGAACACACTGCTCATGTTTAATTGTTACCTATCTAATTAAATCTACGTTTCTTTAAAATAAAATTATTAAGAACCTACCCATTTAATTAAAACTATATGGGAAAGTGATTTGTGTATTGTTCTGTGCTCGCTCTTTACCCTAATGACGCCCCAAGATCCGTTAATACTGACGACAATGTCGAGAAGTCTCCGACATATATATATAAGAGATTTTCACCTATATAGATTCTCATCACGATATCTCTGGAATCAAAAGGTATGGTGACTTGTAATTTGATCTACCACCAGATACACTAATTTTCAATAGAAGCTGGCATTATGGTTCTGTACTCCTAAACGACTATTAAGAGACGAGTGAAATTATTCTTGTGGCAAATAAAAAAAAATTACATTAGTCAACTAAATGAATCTCTGCCTCCAGCTTTTTCTTACATTGTTGCAAGAGACTGTGTCCTCTCAACAACGATTCTAAAGGAAACGTAAATTATTATTAAAAAAAAATATCTAAATACATTTTAATTATCTCTAAAAAGCAGCGTGATGATAAATATGGCGAAGGAATAATATAGTTAGTATCTATGTGTGTGTGAGTAAGGGGGGCAAGTTTGATCGTACACATATGCATTTGTGAATTGTTTACTACTACTTCGCATTTTCCAGTAAATTACTAGTAAAGTTATAATCTAAATGTACTAAAATATATTAATTAAACTATAACATTAGTAAACGTTTGCTTGAAACTATCAGGATGGCTATTTTCGTTTTTTATTGAACAGAGACATATGCCGCTGTAATTGGACCATATGCTCTCAAGACAAACACAACCATCACAAACATCTAAGACTTAATATGTTAAAAGTAATAGTCATCATCATCATTATCAGAATACTTTGTAAAAAATAATAATCATCATTATCATCGTTATCAGCCGACAGACGTCCACTGCTGGATATAGATCTTTCTCAAAAATAATAATATCCTTAGAGAATTGTTCTCCGAAAAAGCTTCCTCAATAACGTAACGGTATTTTGTGTATTTTTTTTTATAATCCTGCAATTATGCTCCATGTACGAATCGGCTTCCTAATTATTGTAATTAGATCATATTTTTCCTAATTCTGGTGGTAGGTCCTCGTCCGCCAAACAGTAGTGTAAAAACATTACCATGTTCCGGTTAGAAAGGGTTGCTGTAGAAAGTGAAATTACTAGGGTAACGAGGCTTAACATCTTATCTAAGGCATCGAGCATAATGCGGTGCTATCTTTTTTTTTTCAACAACCAATTTAAGTCTCCACTGTTGGGGCACAGGCCTATTCTCTTATTCCTCCCCTTATTATAATAATAAACATCAGAATGGATGAGTTATAAAATATATTCAAACGTTCTCATATTACAAATGTAAAAGTTTGCTGGTGGTAGGTCTCTGTTACCGGAAAACATGTAAGTACCACCACAGTGCTGATTTCTACCCTCAAATACTACTTCGTAACTTTTACTGTGTTACGGTTTGAAGGGCGCTGTAGCTAGTGTAATTACTGAGGTAACGAAACTCGACATCTTGTCTCGGGGGAGCATGATGTGGTGCTGTGTATATGATTCTGACTAGCGCCACGTTGTTACCAGCGTTAAGCGTATCACTTACCATCATAAAAAAAAAGTAACACCTCTGCGATAAGTAATTTATGAATGAACCCTTTAGTTTTAATTTTAATATTTTAATATGATAATTCATTTATTCTAACAAAATTCATATAAATATTTACCTAGTAAACTTGGAATTTATATCTTGGCACTGGAAATGCAATAGCCAAGACTTTTGCGAACTTAATTAAAAAAAAATCGTAAGGACTCCATCGAAGAGACGGCATCGAAAAGTTTTCTCATTAAGTGAAAGTCTTTGCCAGAATTTCTTATCAAAAAAAAAAATTGTATGAAACATCTTCAAAAGTAAGTTTAACATAACTATGTTGAACTTACTTTAGAACACAGCAGGACGACTGTTTTTGAATACTTTCTAGGTACTTACCACCGCCTGCCCTGTAGTCTAGACCTATTAAGAATAGGACTAGGGTAAGCCCTGTCTGTCATAGAAGCCAACTAGAGCAGTTTTCGGGTTTGTGGTCTTTGAACGTGATGGCCTTTATTACTCACTAACCGAGTCAAGAGTTAACGACAAGTAAAATGATGTCTCGTCCTTGCCGTAGCATAGCAAGAGTGATGGAAAGGATTACAATCTTCCCTAGAACGTCTCCGAGAAAAGGCTGCTCATAAGGCACTAAGGATAACCACCAAAGGGATTTTATTGGATACAAATCCTACCTAATCTTCTCATCCCCATAGAAGCAACATATCCTAAAAAGATTCCCCTCTCCCCTCTCTGTTAACAAAAAAAAAAAAGAAAAAATAACTCCAAACCTTCCAAGTTAACTCCAACCCTCGATCAGTAACGTGAAATTACCGGAATAATTATATAAGTTCAGCAGAAACGTGAGTTCAAGTTTAAGCTCGCCTCTAATATAACATGATACCTAATCATTCCTCCAACTTAATACCACCATTTCACTATATTTTCTAATCTACAATGAAGACCTTAACCTCACATGGTGTTAAGCGACAATGTGATGATGGAGCTTGCTCGCTCGGAATACTAAGGCATATGATGACGGCACAGCACTGTGTTCAGCAGTAGACATCTATCGGCTGATGTCGATGATAGCATTGTTTTCAGTAACTCACATTGGACCAACATGGTAGAAAATGGCCTAAAGCATATAAACCCCCATAAACGTCCCCTAGTATCCGGTAGTACCGGAGGCCATGCTGACTGCATGTCGCGAGAAGCCGCTGAAAGCCGGCAGCGCAAGATTGATTGATGAGATCTTTGTGAGAAATCTATATCCAGCGATGGACGTCTATTGGCTGATGATGATAACAACACTGCTGGCATTGCGGTAGATTTACTATGGTAGCTAACCAGGTTTGTTGGAGAAACTATCACCATTCACACTCTAGAATATGTACTCCTGGAATCGAACTAAAGACGTCCATGTTACTGGTAAGCCAAGAACAATAAATTGAAAGGAATGCTATAAAATCTCATTGCTTAGAGCTACCGTATAGCGTGTTGAACCATTTATTTTTAAAAAAAAATTACATATCCCTTACCATGTTTTCACGGAATTTACATTTTTAATAAATTAACTGAATCGGTTCCGTACAGTGTTACGACCCGAGCGGTTTCCTTTTTACTTCCTTTAAGGATAAGTAATTTAAAACTGTATTTGGTCCTGGACTGTCACTTTAAATTTACCAAAAACCACAGACTACAAATTTATTAGTTGTTTATTATGAAAATTTTTTTTATTCGACGAAGCAACGAGAGAAGCGAGACGGTCACCTGATGGTGAGTGATACGCCTGCCCGTAACAATGTGGCGTGATCGTCGCCTGAGACATATGATACTGAGTTTCGTGACGGCAATAATTTCACTAGTTACAGCGCCCTTTAAACCGTAACATAGTAAAGCTTGAATAGTACAGTTTGACGGCAGAAATAGGCGCTACGGTGATACTTAGAAGGTTTCTGGCAACAGAGATCTCGTCATCATCAGACGATAGACGTCTCCACATCGATCGGTCCCGCGTAGCTTGCATCCAGTGGGTTCCCGCGATTCTCATCAGATCGTCGGTCCATCACGTGGGAGACCTCCCGACAAGTACGCGAGTGTCACTCAAGAACCTTACTGCTCCAACGGTCACTTAAATCTAGCAATCTTTTGGGCTATGTCAGTGACCTTAGTTCTTCTGCGGATCTCCACATTTCTAATTCCCATTGCCCTTTAGGTGCCTGAGCACAAAAGAGACCTACCATCAGTAAACTTTTACATCTGTAATATGACGTTTGAATATGTTTGTTCCCATGTCGATATGTTCACTAGTTTTCACGTGTTGCTGATTAAACAAAATCCATTTCTATTATATATGTATATACATATAGATATATTGACGCTCATTGTTTACAGTGGCGTTAACTAGATAAGTTTACTCTTCCAGTTAACCCAGCAATCTTATGAAACTTGATTTTGATTATACATAGATAAGGATATTCACTTAACTCTATTTATATAAACTTTATTCAACTTTACAATGTATCTATAGATTCTGTCCAAGAAACTGATAACAACCGGAAGTAATAAGTATTTGATTTAAATGTGCAATTCTCTCCGACTTGTGTACTGGAGCTTGTGCTTATGTTGACTGACACACACACTAATGCAACATTTATATCTTTGACAATCATATCAAATATATCCTTTTATCTTATACCTTATCTTAAAGTATTCATTTCAAAACAGTTTGAATAGCCTGAGATGTAAGTTAACATAACTTTGAAGACTTAGTGCCGATTATGTAAAACTTACATATTAATTTGAAATTGGTGGCAGGTCTCTGTTGGCGGGACCGGTGGTTTCCGTAAGAGGTATCGAAGCCACTCTTAATGCACCGAGGGAGACCACCGAGGGGGTTTTAGTGGGTAGAAGCCCCACATAACCTTGTCTTCCCCCTGAAGCAGGGTATCTTTTCAGAAGAAAAAGAAAAAGTTTTCTGTTGTGGAATACCATGTAGGTGCCACTGTAGCGCGTATTGCAGCCGCCAAACATTGCTGTGTTTCGGTTTGAAGGGCGTTGTAGCTATTGTAATTACTAGGTTAACGAGAACTACCATCATATCTTAAGGCGACGAATGTTATGTATATCATCCTAACGCCACGTTGTATCACTTCCCATCAGGTGAACGTCCGCTGGTCTCGTCGCTTCGTAGAATAATTAAAAAAAAAAAAACACTATCGTTTCCCAAGCGATAATTATACCTTGAGAATATAACACTTGAAAATAATGAACATGTCACTTATTTCTCTCGTGAACACTTATTTTAGAAATGTAAATAAACAAGTGACGTTAACTTAAAAGATTAAATTTAAAATTAAGAATGTGTGTAAGGTAAATAAGTCGGCGAGGGTACTTTACTTCTCATATAATTGTCACCACCTACCATTTTTTTTTACTTTTTGCATAACCAAAAATGGTACTTTTTATGACATGCTCCTTTTCAGCTTACACCGGTTACCCATATCTTTCCGCCATTTTAAATTAATTTACATTCAAAGTTTTAACATATATTATAATAAAAGTGTAAGGAATTTCGCATAATAACGGAAATAACTTAATAATTTTAAAAGTTTACGTTGGAGGCGGTCGCGGCGCCGCTCACTCGCAAAGCTAGCACCTGTAACTGGGCAGCGGAACTCCACATTCATCATCATCATCAGTCGACAGACGTCCACTGCTGGACGTAGGTCTTCCCCAAAGATCTCCACATACACTTAGCATGGCTTCCGGTACCGCTGGGCACTAGGAGCTGTCGTATATAAAGATTCTTATGTAGAGATTTGGGCTATATCCCACCATGCAGGCCCAATGCGGCTTGGCGGGAGTCAGAGCCTCTTTTGTTGATTAGCAGGGTGCACCACGACCAGGTGAGATTAGCTTGGGTCCCGTGAATTTTTGTGTGGGACCCCTCACACCCCTCCACATTACCCCCGCATAAAAACAAATTGTGTGTGTGCTCGTTTTTATTCCTAAGGGATGCGACGAGAGAGACGTCCACCTGCAGGCCGGCGCATCATGCCATGTTATAAAGAATTAGGTAGAAAGGTATAACAGCATCGCTTTGTTTTCACCACCTTTACATATATGATGTTAGATCTCGTTACGGCAATAATTTTACTAGTTACAAAAGCCCTTCAAACCGGCAACAGAGACCTACCGCCAGTAAAATATATATAGCATATATTTTTGTATATGCGCATTATTTTTGGTTAAGTAACTCTGTGGACTTATAACTTACATCCGCTCTGATCTATGTACTGTACAAATACTTGAATTCTTTTTTTTATAAAATACACTACTTCGCTTGACCGGGATCCTACCTGATGTTGAGTGGTGACGTCATGTGTGGTGGTGAGGCGCACCAAGCTGGTAGTAATTCCATGCTCCTTTTAAAGCATTAAAGTAGATTTAGTCTACTATAACTATAACTCGAGTAATAGTGCGATACAAAACGATTATCTTCTTTTTTTATTCAATTAAGCGGCGAGACAAGCGGGACCTTCACCTGATGGTAAGTGAAACGGCAGCCCACAATAACCTAGTGCTATTTAGAATGATATATACTGCACAACATGATGTTGAGTCTCGTTATCCTAGTAATTGCATTACTGTTTGTCGGCGTAAATAGACGCTGCGGTGGTATTTACCTAGACGGTTTCCGCTAACAGAGACCTACCACCAGTAATCTTATTGAAATCATATTGACGGAGTCCAAAACGTTGGACTATAATCACTTCGTAGCGTGTAATCACTTCCTGTCCCTTACAGTAAAAGGTATAAATGAAGGTATCATTGCCTCTCTGATGAGTGAAGATGAAAGTCGCTGCATATTTAGAAAATATTGCAAAGAAGTGATATCCAACATCATAGAGAGAGACATAATAATTAAAGAACTGAAAGAAAGTAAAAGCAAAATGTATAAAAATAAATTAAATTAAGGTAAAATTGAAATTAGGGCAAAGGAAGAGAAAGAACAATTAATGTGAACAAATGTGATGTATTTTAAAGTTCATTATACAAATATGTAAAAATCAAATTCAAGGGGTGATGTATGTAAAAATAGAAACAAAGAAATGTAGAGATAAATCGGTATGAGAGATAATGAGAAAGATAAATGATAAAACAGAAATATAGAAATAAAAAAGAGAGTAAACAAAAATTAAAAGAAAAGGTCCTCACCCGCTAGAGGCAAGGAACTCTATAAAAAAAATTGGACTAACCAGGTGAAGAAGGCCATTGAAACACTTGTGTACGCTGTACAGAGAGCATCAAAAGTAACTGACGTAACATTAAGAACTCCTCAGCAACGAGGAACCGACTTAGAGAGAAGGAGAACCCTATTCAAGATTATCTATTTCAAGTTGTATACGTAACATAACTTTGTGGTATCATCATCATCAGCTGACATACGTCTATTGTTGGACATATGCTTCCCTCAAAGATCTCGACATCGAACGTTCTAGTGCTGTCCGCAACCAGCCGTTCCTCCTTCACCAGATCGGACCATCTAGAAGGAGGCCTGCCAACACCGCGTCTTCCGGTTTTATTACATATAGCATAGTAAGCAATATTAATACGAAAAGGGGGTGCAGTTAAAACAAGTTCGCGGCATTGTTAACAAGTCGGAGCGCTTGTTAAATTTTACGATTATCTTAACCGTAGCTGTTTTACGACAGCGCCCGGCGTATGAAATCGAATTTATGATATTCTACCAACGCCTAGTTCAGAACTCTGGCTGCGTGTCCTCAGCTAAAGAAACCCGATCTTCGGAATCTAACCTAGTTAAACAAATGATTTGATTTTTATTAGCATTTACGTTAGAAAAAACTTAACGCTATAATATAAAAATAAAACAGATCTTTGCCAACATCAATCAATCATCAGTCGATAGACGCCCAGTTCTCGACACAGGCCTTCGAAGATCTTCACATCAGTCGGTATTGCACTACTCGCGCCCAGCGGGGCTTCCCATGATCTCGCAGATAGCATTGCTTCCGGTACCGCCGGGCACTAGCGGCCGCCGTTTGTAGGGGTTCATATGGGGAGATTTGGGCCATTTCCCAATGGTACTATTTATAATAACATTAATAGTACAAACACACAAGTATGAAGAGAACAACGACTGCCTGGCTGAACTAGTTTCTTTTTAAGTATTTGTCTGTCTAGATAGGTACCACCGCAGCTCCTATTTCTGCCGTCAAACAGTTGTGTGCAAACATTACTGTGTTCCGGTTTGAAAGGCGCTGTAACTAGAGAAATTACGGGGGTAGCAAGACTTAATATCTTATGACTCGGGGCACCGAGCACAATACGATGTAATGTATGTCGACCTAACTAGCGCTAAGTTGTAATGACTAAGAGTATCACTTACCATCAAGTGAAAGTCTTGCTCGTCTCGTTGTTTAATTGATTAAAAAAAGTCCTTTCTTCATGCTTAAAAAATTCCGATGCAATTTCATCCGTGTTTCTTGTATACCTTTAAGTTTCTATTAAACACTGGGTTTGTCTCGGTACCGGTACAGCGTCTGCCGGATTCAACTAGAATATATTATTATATATAAAGATGAGTTCACCGAGCTGTGAAGCGAACGCGACTATATCAAATACCAATTAGACGAGATGGTGAGGGTGCCCGTTTTGAACATTTGGTTAATTAACTAGCAACTAACCCTCTAAAATATACGTACCGCCTGTGATTGTTGACACGAATTTCACACAACATTACACGAACTCACGACGTGAAATTTTATAAGTATATAGATAATGTATTGATATACATTAATGTTTTAAATGACCCATAATATATATAATTAAAATATAATAAAGGACATTGATATTATAATATGAAAAGGAAATGAATTCATAAACAATTTATGAGATAATTATACTATATATTGTCATATATTTATATATATATAAATGTATGTTTATATATTGCATGTGATCCTCTGAAACCACTCGACTGAAGACGAATACGTAATGTTTTGTCTATCGGACTTCTTTCATATTTCCTTACAGGATATGAAATCATTGAACAGATTTTCACGACCATAATTGATATACTCGTACTAGAAACATCCGTTAACTGATATGCAAAGATAAAAAATTACACTAATAGTAGAATATAATTAGAGTATTAAGTATTATAATATATCTGTTAAAGAATAATTTTGTAATTAATACGGTAGAAATTCTAATGAGAATGTTCAGTTTATGAATATATATAATGTATGTCGAACTAATTTGATATGCTAATATATGGATAAAATCGTAGCGGGAAAGTAGGCCTATTCGCGAGGGTAGTTGATCTACTGTACCCATCGATACTTTATGGAAATATTACACTTAATCATACAAAGGCTTCTGTATTGGTCAGATTATTATTTCAAAGCATAGGCATTCGATGAAAACGTTTCGCTTCGAAAGCACTGAATAGTTTAATATCTATGACAGTACGAGTACATATCATGTTTCATACTGTATTAATTAGAAGCTACGATTAAACTATTGAAAATTAAAAATATTCATGGAAAAAAAAATATGTAGGAAAATCATTATATGAATATTGAAATCTAAAATTAAATTAAAATGTCCGTTTGTAAAATCAATATTTTAAATAATGTATATTATATTACTAACATCAAAAAGGCAACTTTATTTTGTTACGTGTTTTTTCCGTCTGCCTGTTATTTGTCGCTTATTTCTAAAACTGTTGGACAAAATTTGGCGATAATTTCTATGTAAAATAACCACTCATAACTATGTGATACCATTAAGGATGTTACAGGACCTTATTATACAGTTCGCCTTATGCAATGTCTCCCAGAGCTCTACGGTTGATCTGATCTCGGGCTCCGCCACGGATCATTCGACCGTGGAGGGTAGAGAAGGCGGCGAATCGTTATAACGACTCTACTCACCCCCGCCGACTGCATCTCTACTGATAATTTTAAATCGCCGAACAGTCGTGTGCAAACATTTCTCTGTTCCGGTTTGAAGGGCGTTATAGCTAGTGTAATTACTGGGGCAAATAAACCTAACATTATACGTCTCGAGGCAACAGACACAATGAGGTCCAGTTCATATCATTCTAACTAGTGCCACATTGCTATGATCTAACGTTTCACTTGCATTTAGGTAAACGCCCTGTTCGTCTCCTCGCTTCGTAGAGTAAAAGGCTAAACAATATAAACAATTATATTATATTTAACTTAAAATCTTCACTTTTTGCGCTTTAAAATAATCGAAAACGAAATGGGGGAAGGAGGAAAAGTTAAGAAATATCAGGGAATGAACTGGCATATCTGATACGTCCGAATCGTTCCGCCGAAGCGGAGACAGAAAGGACTGTACCACGCTGATCGGCACCTTCACCAGTTGGAGAGGCAATTTAAGAAGAAGAATAATCCAAAAGAAGTGACTGACGACACCGTGCAATAATAATAATCGATCGTTACACGTAACACTATTAATCAAATTTAATTAATAATATATTTTTACTAAACATAATGCGAAGTTGAGGTTTGTTACCACTTCAAGTTACGTGCTAACATGTTCAACCCATCCATATCATGGAACTTCGTAACCCGCATAATGGAGCAAACAACAAACAACGTGTGGAAACTATCCAAACTCAAACACCGATTTGCTTCACAAACACAAAACTTTCCAATGATGAGCGCCACCAGTCTCCATGATTGAGTAGCTAACCGCTTGTTACAAGGAGGTCCCTCATTCGAGTCCGGAGCTACATCTCGTGGAGTTTTAATTGTGGGATGCTGTTTAGAACTCTACGGCCTTGGGGTGTAAGGGGTCATACAACTCAAAAGGATCCAAGCCAACTTCACCTGCTCATGGTGCACCCTGCTAATCAACAAACGACGCTCTGGCTTTCACCAATCTGCATTGAGCCAGCGTGGTGAGAAAAGGCCCAAATCCGCCCAATATGGACTTCTACAGACAACGACTGCTAATGCTTGCCGGTTTTGCGGGCAGCACAGGAATCGATGTGGTAGTCTTTGGGAGAGGCCTATGTACAACAGTGAATGTCGATCGGCTAATGATGATGAAGACGACCTTCTGATTGTAAAAATGTAATAACAGCATCGCTGTGCTTCAACTGCCACCATATGAGAGCTAGGGTATCCCAAAAACACTTTTCTATCTCTTATCTCGCATCTATACTGTCTTATTGTCATTTAATACAATATTTACAGGTCACAGTTGGGTGTAAGAGGTCCCGCACAATAACTTATGGGACCCAAGCCAGCCTCACCTGCTTCCACCAACACTCATTGGATCAGCGTGGTGGCAAATAGCCCTAATTTATCCATATGAACCCCTACAAACATAAGATATCTCTGGGGAAGGCCTATGTCCAGCAGTGGACATCTATCGGTTGATAATGATGATGATGAAGAAGCCAAATATTCCGATAAAACTTTAATATATGAAATGTGCGAACACTGTGCTTTTTTCGTTTAGCAAAGGTGGTCCAGTTAGACCCCCAAGGGGCCACGGAAGACTGGACGAGCTCTAGTCTTTACATTTTTGACGAGTTTTGGGAATATTATAAAAATGAAACCAGGTAAATTTTGAAAGTATGAGTACCTATGAGAAAAAAAAATTAGAAGGATTTAGGAGATAAATTTTTAATTACTTATGTATAAATATTTTTTTTATTTAATTAAGCGAAGAGACAAGCGGGACGTTCACCTAATGGTAAGTTATACGCCCGCTTATGACAACGTGGCCCCAGTTAAGATAATACACGCTGCCCCACATAACGCCCGTCTCCTGAGACCTAACATGTTGAGTAATGTTACTCTAGTAATTACACTATATACTACGCCCTTCAAACCGGAACACGGAAATGTTTGCACAGCACTGTTTGGCGGCAGAAACAAGAACTGCGACTACCTAGATGGTCTCCGGCAACAGAGACCTACCACCAGTGTATTCTGTATAACCTCATAAAAACTTTATTAAGCGGCCATTTAAAAAGCCAGACGAAAAAGTTTCCTTGTGTATATATATTCGCCCTTGTCGGTATCACTCTCGACAGAGTGATGTCATCACTTTACGTGTTGGTCGCAAGCTCAACAAGACGTGGCCATTCCTCTCTGATGGCCGCCTTCTTAGTATATTCATATAGTCGTAACGATGATGAGCCATTTACTGTCGTCTGTATCTGGTCAGTCCATTTCATAGGCGTTCTTCCTCGTGGCCTGGTACCCCTGGAATCTAGATATCTGTATGCTTATCAGTAGCTACTTCAAAAGGCAAATGTTTTTTTTTTCTCAATTGTATAACAACGAAATACTAAAAAAACAATCACAAAATGGATGAAGAGTATTTGAAAGCTTTCGCATATCTTTTAAAGTATTTTTTTTATCATTGTTTGCATTTCGTACAGACTCGCGTCGGAATTCGTAAAGAGATGCTGTAAAATATTTAGAAACATCATATCCACTGTGAAATATTCTCGGGCTACATTTATTTCAAAAATACATGTTAAAAACACACAAAGAGCTTTTTTTCTTTTTAGTTACTTTTTAACTGGTATTCGCTTTCGACTAACCAAAGACTACTTTTTTTTTTAATGGTCACTCGACGACAGTTTTCATAGCTGTTGTTAATAATACACTGATGGACAAACTTTAAACTTGGTTTTAAGTTGTGTATACCGCTCTGATGGCCGTAATATTAAGTTAGGCTTTCTATATCAACCGTTACTATAGCAGGATATAACCATCTACAAATTAATCCTCTTCTAATGATTATGTTCATTTCGACACGTTCACTAGTTTTCACGTGATTGGCGAAAACACATATGCTGAGTGTTCCTAAACAGCCCCGGAGCTCCTTTTGGGGGTAACGTTTAGCAAAATTCTTAACTGACCTACAACTCGGTCGAAGGAATAGTCCTGCCAAATTTCAAGTCTGTAAGCCTTATGCTTCCTGAGATATCGCGATGAGTACATAGGTGGAAACCTCTTATATATTATCATATTAGATCCATACATATGAAATTAGCGTTTTGTCGTACTGACCACTTTGATCTGAAATATCTCATCTTTGGTAAAGAATTCCAAATTCAAATCTATAAATTCATTTAGCTGGTACATTTGAGTTTTGAAAACAGTTATTCATTTTTTTTTTCTCATTATTTTTTTCTTCGGCGTCGCTTATTACCGTACAATGGAAAACATGAAATATCGGTATATTTACGAGTACGAGTTCTACCGTGCACGTACGTAAAGGATTACTGATGTGTACGGCGCTGGTGTCGCAAAAGAGAGCACGGTACGTTTTTGGTTTCAACGTTTTCGTTCTGAAAATTTCTACCTTCAGAGCCAACCACGTGAACGGCCGGAGACCAAAGTGGAAAATGAAGAATTAAAGGCTATTGTCGAAGCGGATCCATCACTAATCACTTCAGAGATAGCTGCAGGCTTCGCGGTAAGTGACAAAACTGTATTAATCCACTCGAAGAAAATCGAGAAAGTAAACAACTTGAACGATGGGTACCTCATGCATTGAGTGAATCGAACTTGCGAACACGCGCCGACGCTGCTGCTGTGTTACTTTGCTCAACTCAAGGGATCAATAAACTACCTATAAGATGGCAAAAGTGCATAGATAACAACGGTGCATACTTTCATTAAAACTTTACTTTATATTCCTCCCGTACAAAACACCAATTTCATACATAAGGACCTAATATTAATTGGAATTAAATGTAATGAAATTTTGTTTTGTAACTAGTGCTGTTTTCGCTGATTGCGTTTATTTGATTTTAAACTTTAAACCTAAGTAGGATACGTCATATATTATATTGTTAATAATATCGCTTTGTCCGTATAGAGTCATAGCAAACACACAAACGAACTTCGTTAGCGATGCCAAAATTAATTGGATTGTCGTGTGCGATTACTATTGTGTATTCATTGTTAATAAAACCACTTTATAATCGATGAAGCTGACTAAAGCAATAATAATTTCTTATATTTTACACTATCGGCTGCTGATGATGATATTTTACGCTGCGATGTTGTGTACGAGCCAAATACGTTACAAATATTATATGAATTCCACGCATTTTACTGGTGGTAGGTATCTGTTGCCGGAAACCGACTAGGTACCACTCCAGCGCCTATTTGTACTAAACAGTTGTGTGCAAACATTACTGTGTGAAGTGTGAAAGGTGCTGTAGCTAGTATAATTACTGGGGAAACGAGACTTGGCATCTTATGTATAAAACACGACGAACACAATGTGGTTCTGTATATACCATCCTAACTAGCGCCACGTAATGAGCAGGCGTATTACTTCGTCTCGTTGCTTAATTAAATAAAAATAAAACATATAGTGACTTCAAACTTTTTTTTTATTAAACAAAACGATAAGAACTACACCTTAATCAAGCAACTCATCCATCCGCCCATAACGATATGCTTGGATGATGTTATATACTTTGCTCTGTAGTGTCGGGCTATCACATCGATTCACCCGCATCGCAACCGGTGCCGAATGGTACCAGCGCAATGTGGACCTCCGCAGTGACCTCAAACTCCCGACCATTGCGGAAAACTTCAGAGATCTCTCCGAAACATACTTCGCCAAGGTGACAACTCACCCCAATCCTCTGGTGGCCAAAGCGGCCAACTACGAGCCGTCCTCGAATCCCAAGACCAATAAGCGCAGACCACGACATGTGCTAAATCCGTCATCCCCAAGGGTCGCTCAAACCACACACGAACCCACAGTCACCAACAACACCCACGTCACTACACACACCTCGGACATTACCAACACGCTCCGAATTTCTGCATCACGCCGCCCTCACTTCAGAACGCGGCGCCACAGGTACTCACACACCGCGCACACTAAGTACACCCGCGATCAGGGGCGGTTCTCACCGCCCAGAGATTCCGATACAGGCGAAGGTAGTCGGGGAACGGGTCCGCGCCCGCCTTCGACGACCGAGTAGATTCGTCAGAGAAACCAACAACCAGACACACATTATAAAATTCCGCCGTCGGATAACTACACTCCAAGTAGTACACATTTTTTGTAAACAGGCCATGGATCCAGGTCCACATGCCCAGTATCAGATAAGCTGTAACAGTCGCATGGCTTGCAGCGCTGACATCATCACGAATCTAGTCGGGCTATCAACAGTATAACTAACGTAAGCTCTGCCTATTGCAAAGTTAATAGGCGACTAAAAGAATTTTCAGGTTCGTGGGCTTTGAAGGTAGAGGCCCTCATTGTTTACTAATCGACCCCAGGATGAACGACAAATACAATGAGGTCTAATGTTCATCGCATCAAAGCAAGGGTGCCAAGAATGGCATCCTGGGAGGTGCTTTAGGCATAGTGACAGCACACACTGCTGCGTTCCGTAGGAGATTCCAGGGCATCCCCCAACGCACTGATGATGACCACTGCAGCGCTTTTTTCTGTCGACAAATAGCAGTATGCAAACGTTACTGTGTTCCAGTTTGAAGGGTGTTATAGCTAGTGTAATTCAGTATTTACCCCTGTGGGTAATGAGACTCAACATCTTATTTCTCAAGCCGACGAACGCTATGTGGTGCTGTATAACTTACCATCAGAAAAAAATAACGCGTACTTCCCATTGTCTTTTGAGAGCATTGTGAATTACAACGCTTTATCATTATCATCATCAGCCGATAGATGTCCACTGCTGGACATAGGCCTCCCAAAAAGATCTCCACATCGATAGGTCTCAATGACAATGCTTAATATTGTGAAATACTATACTGTATAAATACTTATACAGACTAAAACAAAACGTGGAAATTGAGAGGCTTCCGATTTAAGTCTTCAGAACGGAAACCAATTTATTTGTAATACTTTTCGGCCACAAAGGAATTATTTCGTCTAACACAATCAGGAAGTAAGACATTAATTTTGTTGCCTCCATTTCATTGTTGATAAATGTTTTTATTATCACCAGCCTATTTACGTCCCCACTGTTAGGGCACAGAGACGAAGCGACGAGACAAGCGCGACCTTCACCAGATGGTAAGTGATACGCCAATAAGACGCTAGTAAAGATGTCATACACAACACCACATTGCACTCGTCGCGAGACATAAGATATTAGGTCTCACTACCTCAGTAATTTCACTAGCTACAGCGCTTTTCAAATCTGTCTGCATCTGGATACATCATTGTTTGCACACTACTGTTCGTCGGGTGCAATAGCAGTTGCAGTGGCCAGTTTGCGGCAGCAGAGACTTTCTACCAATCTTTACTACCACCAGCTTTTAATAATTTACCAATATTAGTTTAGTTTGTTTCATTTTTCATTGGTAGTAGATCTCTTCTGCTAGAGACCATCACAATAGTCTACAAACACGTGTCCCGGATTGAAAGGAGATGGAGTTAGTGAAAATTACTAGGGTAACGAGACAACATTTTATGTCTTAGAGCGACTGGCGCAATACTTTGCTACTATTTATATATAGTACTACGTTATTTTTGACAAGTGTATCACTTACCATCAAGTAAAATCTCTGATGTATATACCATAAATTTCTATTACTACTGTCAAAATATTTACTTATCAACGGTGAAAGAAAATAGTCGATCACCTTATTTTACGTAGTGACACTGGATTTACAGACCGTGCTGTTTAACATTTAGATATAAGCGATGATTTATTGATCACCCACTTTACATATATAGTATTCCACTTCGTTTTATGGGTGCCCTATCTGGCATAATTCCAACGGCATGATACTCTTCGTTTGCGGTGCCCTCCTCTTCGACAATTATTTATCAATTTGTTGCCTATTATGTATATATTTATATTTCCTTCCCGATATTTATCACCCGAGTATCAGGGTCGGCTCTATTCACTATGAATCAAAACTAATTTCTTTGTTTATACAATGAAGCGGTCCCGCACAACAACTCACAGAACCCTTTTTTTCTTTATTTTCGGAGAGAAAATCCACGATAAGATTGTCTTCTCGAGGAGAGTCCGAGTTATGTGGAGATTTTTCGCTCCGAAGATGACCACCGAGGGAGTATGGAGAGGTTACAGGATCTCCGTTCGGAACACAACCGCGGCCTCGTTAACGCTATGCTGGGATAGCCCGTCCAGCCTCGTGAGTACTACTTCAATGACCGGAGACCACATCCAGCCATTGTCTTCCTCGAAGTCGTTTAGAATTCCCTCATATGAACCCCTACAAACGTGGAGATCTTTGAGAGAGGCCTATGTCCAGCTGTCAACGTTTTTCGGCTGATGATGATGATAACACCACCATATTGCGCTCATCGCCTTGATACATAAAATCCTGAATATCGTTACCTCGGTAATTACACTAGACACAGCGCCCTTCAAACCGTAACACAGCAATATATGCCTACTACTGTTAGGCGGCAGGATTAAGCGCTGCGATGATACCTATCTAGACGGTATCTGGCAAAAGAGCTCCACCACAATCATCGATATCGATCGCCGGTACTTAACTGCTGCATCCCGGAAGTAATTAATAAGAGGGAGATTCTACCTGATAAAATTCAGAGTGTATACTTCACAGGTGTGCATGGATTGTGTTAAAATTTATTCATATCCTTAAATTTGGACGTTTTTAACGTTACCCTCATTAATTTTAACTTTTTTATCTTATCACTACCGGTAGCCGCTAAAGGCCGTAAAACGGTCGTTTGTTTTTGAACAATCTCAATCGGTGACGATTTTACGTTTGTGTTATCTTAAACATAAAATATCCACACCGGTATTAATGTGGTCACCAGAAGACCAATTTAAAGAAGATGATCGACGTTAAAAAAAAAATTGATTTAGTTTATAATGAAATATGTTGATGAGTAGCCTTTGTAATCTATATGTATCGGAGATTCGTAGTAGTAGTGTTGCGATGTCTCCAAGCAACGTGTACCGATGATCTGATGAGATTCGCGGGAAGCCACTGTTTACGAGCAACGCAGTACTGATCGACGTGGAGATCTTGGTGGAGGCCTATGTCCAGCAGTGGACGTCTATCGGCTGATGATGATAATCACGATTACTCTAGAACCATAACACCTACAGACTATAGTCAGCTAAGAAAGGCTTTCATGAAATGTTACCTCCAGTAAGGATTGCGAGGGTGATACGGTCAGCAAATCGAGCGGAGAACATCTAGTATATATTCTTAATTTTCGCAACAATTTTTTTTTTAATTAAATAGATTTTATTCTCCTCACATCTAACTTTTTTTTATACAATGAAGCGACGAGACGAGCGGGATGTTCACCTAATGTTTAAGTAATACGCCTGCTTATAACAACGTGGCGGTAGTCAGGATTATGTTGCACCACATTGCGCTCGTCGCCTGAATCAATGTATGTTAAGTCTCCTTACCCCAGTAGATACAATGCCTTTGTAACCGGAACACAGTAATATGTGCACACTACTGTTCGTCGGCTGCAATAGGCCCTGCTGTGGTACCTACCTAGAGAGACCTAACACCAGTAAAAGTCTATGTAATAATACAATGAGAATGGACAGGAAAACCTGAAGAATTTAAATTTTCAGCATTTAATAAAATACCAAGGCCGGAAGGAATGAGAGCTTCTTATATATACATCTTAACCGTCTCGTTTTGAAATTTTACGAGCCATAGAAATACGCCTCGAATTATCCTCTTTATCACCATGGAGAGACGTTTCGTAAAATATCTTATTAAATATTCTGTATTTAGATGAACGCTTGTACTTGAGAATAATTGGAATGATTTTCTCTCAGCCGCCTCTTAACCTGCTTCCACGATCCATGCTAAGATGTTATTTGATGATGCTACATTAATGCTGAACGTTTGACGAGTAACGAACTTTCCGATGCGATTCTGAGCAACATATCGATTTTTTTTTTAATCTTCGAACCGACGAGATCAAGAGGACGTTCACCTGATACTAAGTGACACGCCCACCTACAACGTGACGATAGTAGCAGGGTTTTTAATACCTTCATTGTACTTCGGTCGACAAGAAAGTGTTCGTGTATTACGACAGTCAAATTTAACATACATCTTTAACTTACTGGTGGTATGAATAATACTGTGTGATTACAGTGTTCCGGTTTTACGGGCGCTGTAGCTAGTGATATTACTGGGGTAACGCAACAAAATCTTATGTCTTAAAGCCACGAGTTTAATTTGGCGCTATGTATACCATTCTAACTAGCGCCAGGTTATTATGGGCTAAAGTATCACTTACCATCAGGTGAACGGACCGGTCGTCTCGTCGCTTCGGCGTATAAAAAAAATATGTTTTATTATATTACAGTAACTAATCTAACATTTTGTTTTACACCGTCTAGCATATTCAAGCTTTCTGAAATCGTAGTAATAAGATACTTGATATGGAACAGAAAGGATACGATAAATATCTTTTACGAAAATATAAAAATCGAAAAATTTAAAAAAGTTATTATCGACTTCATCGATGTAGTTTAACATCGTGTATATCGATTACTTTGACGATAACATGAACTTTGAAGAAATCGTACATTAACACCTTACTTTACCATGTTGGGGGATATCGTGTTCCAAATAAAACCCTTGCCGGGTAAACTTAAAAAAAAAGCGCATCAATTAAAACTTAAAATTAACAACGAACAACCATTTTAATATCTGTTAAAAAAAATTATAAGATAAACTTTACTCACTGTAGTTAAGTGTGACTTATGTTAAGTGGACTTTCGGCGAGTCCTTATCTGCATCCTTACCCGATAACGTATACAAATGTCCTGATGCACAGGACGATTGATATGCAAAGCGGTGTAATGATTCCTAATCAGTATTGTATTTATAATTTTTTTTTTATATACCGAGACCTTACATGGTGAAGGTTGCTCCGCTACTACTTCTCTGCCTTTCAGATGTCCACAACCGGAACACGGGGAAGCTCTTATCACAGCACATTTACGATACGAATGTGGAAGCTTACCGGGTAGCTTCCAAAAAAAGCTTACCACAAACCAAATCGCGGTTTGATTCTATTTCAGCTCCAGAATTGAACCAACAACTTCCGCATCATAAAACAAGATATTATCTACTGCGCTACAAGTATTTTAATCTAAACTGATTAGTAGGCAGTGGTAACTGTACTATGATAATAAACGTAGTAAGTAATCATACAATAGTAATATTTAAATTGAAAATATTTTCTTGTGATATAAAAGTACATAAACTTGTGTATTATTAAGTTTTATCATGAAAAAGAGATATTACAAAATTATTATATTTTATACATCAAGCAGCGCACATTCACCTGATGCAACTCCCTTCAAACCGGAACACGGTAGTGCACATTACTGTTCAGCGATAGAAATAGGAGCTAGATATCTATCTAGACAATCTCCGGTAAAGGAGACCTATATTCAGTGATGGGCGTCCATCGATTGAAATGATGATGATGATGATGATGACACATATAAAAATTTATATTTTATTAATTAACTTAAATAGATATTAATCATCATTGCCTTTACAAGTTATCAGCTTATAAACATTAAAGTTATCTGTCGTAACTCACAAAGGGTGTATCCGTATTTTGTGTTTATACTATAAAGCGGTTACAAGCAAAGCTATTACACATCCGGTCTTTAAAAGGGTTAATTATAAAAAATCTCACGATCCTCACTTACCGGATAATCAGGCTCGGCCGACGTCCGTGGCCCGTGGGCTGCGATACGAGGGCTCGTCTGAAGGCTCACTAACGAACTAAATTTTTTTAACCAATCCAAATAAGCTTCCCGTACTTATTCCCATCTATATATAAACCGCGTGTGTTTGTTTACGTGAAGTAATTTTTAGGTGCGTACATTCAAAAGACGAGATAAAATCATTTTTTTTTTAAATCAATATGGTTAACTCTTGACCATACTCCCACCTGATGTTAAATAGTGATGTGGTCTGTAGTAATAAGGAGCACTAACCCAGTAATAACCCATTCTCTCTTTCCTTGAAAATTCTATTTTGACGCCGATTAATTATTCCACTTCTTGGCTGTTCTTATGAAGAACAAGGAACTGAACCCCTTTGTTCAAAATCTGAGAACATCCACAACGTAAGGATGGTGACTGGCCGTGGGCCTGGTCGTCCTGTGGTGTAAAGGGGATGAGGAAATTATATCATGTTATTCCATCGCATAGTCTCCTAAATGTATCCTATAAAACACCACGAGACTAGCCACACGGCACCTGTCAAGGCTAGTTGTGACAAGTTCTTGATCACCAACTAACCTCTTAGCATACCACCTCTCCTCAGAACCATGTATATCCTCCCAAGTTAACTTATCTTCCAAACATAACATGGAAAGAGATTTCCCGTCCATTTCTTCGTATCACTGATAACATGTCTGGCCGCTGACATTGTGCAGATAATACATTAAGTTATAATCAGGAACCAATTATTCTTAACTTAATCACCTTACTTAAACTTAACGCCAACAGAAATATATGTACGTAACAAAAATATGTTATATTTGTTTTTGAAAATGTAATTTTTTTTATTATATTATAAGATAAAAGTGTATTATAATATAGAACAAATTGCTTTTATTGACTCTAATGTAGCAAGTGGAAGCGGAGAAGATAATAATATACCGGGAGCACGGTCTTCACTAATTAAAGAACGATTAGTGCTTTCACTAATCGTACTAAATCTATTACTAAATGTAGTACTAAAATGACAGGGGTGCAAAGGCTTGCGCACAACAACTTACGGGATCCGAGCCAACCTCACCTGCTTGTGGTGCACGTTGGTAATCAACAAACGAGGCTCTGGTTCCTGCCAACCCACATTGGGCCAGCGTAGTGGGAAATGGCCCAAATCCCTCCATATGAACCCCTATATACAACGACACTTGTGCCCTGCGATGTGGACAGCGCAGGTCCTATCGATGTGGGTTCTTTAAAGGAAGTGTATGTCCAGCAGTCGATGATGCAAATAACTTGAAGATCTAACCAACTAAAAATCTAGATATTCATGCCAAATTCATATTACAATTCACCGGCGGTAAGATTTTATACACCGCAGCACATTGTGCTCGTCGCCTTGTTGAGTCCCAAATTTACTAGCTACAGCGCCCTTAACACCGGAACAAAGTAACGTTTACACACTACTATTTGATTGCAGAAATAGAAGCTGCGATGGTACCTAACTAGACCATCGCCGAGAACAGAGACCTGACCTCCTGTACAGTACTAACCATACAATATATTAATGAGATTAATTTTATTTTAACATTACAATTTTCCGGTTTGAAGGGTGCTGTAGCTGTTGAAGTGAATAATGAGTACAATGTGGTGCAGCCTCAATCATGTTACCCCACTTATTATGTATAAGGTTATCACTTACTATAACATATATGTAATCTTGCTCCTCTCGTCACATGAATAAAAAAGGCTTCAGAGGTATAACGAAGGTGCAGTTATCACTATTACTACAAAGATGCTCGTACATACATTTGATTGGACAATGTCCTGGCGAGTCATATTATCCTCAGATTAAACTTCAAATATATTAAGGTTAACTTAAAAGTGTTATAGTGTTGAAAAGATAACGATACGATAAATGCCGAGATAACGAACTGAGTAGCGAGCTGATAAGAGCTTATCCCTATATACAAATATATATTATTAATTTTATTAACGCGATATAAGATATCTTATTAGCTTTCAGGTTAAATGTGGAAGAAAACATGATAAGGCCATTTTTATAAGATCATTATTTTTATTTTAAGAAATAAGTTAATGTTAACATTAATTAGACTTCAACGGGCATAATGATGTACGAGGAGGGATCAAAAAGTAGTGAGAATGAGATAGAATATAATGACTATTGATAACTTAATAATTTATTTTTCTACATAGTCTCCGATTCTCTCTACATGCCGAGTCCAGCGCTTTTCCAAGGCTTCAATCCCTTTCAAAAAAAAGTTATGTCTTGGTCATGCAAAAAGCTCTCCACGGCGTCCATCATCTCGTTATCGTTTTCGTACCTGTTTCCCCTTAAGTATAATTTCAATTTGGGGAACAGATAAAATTCTATAGGCGCCAGATCTGGTGAATAAGGGGGGTGGTCAACCAACTCGAAAGCCAGACGACTGAATGACAGCCATCGCAACTGCCGACCTGTGCGCGGGTGCATTGTCGTGATGAAACAGCACGCCCCTTCGAAGTTTCCTTCTCTTTTTTTCTTTGATAGCATTCCTCAACTTGGGAATTAAATCTGCATAATATTGGCCTGTTATAGTGGTTCCACGCTCCAGGTAATCAATCAATAATATCTCTTCTGAATCCCAAAATATTGAGGCCATATCCTTGCCAGCCGATGCAACGGCACGAAACTTCTTCGGGGTCGGTGATGATGGCCGTTTCCATTGCGAAGATTGCTGTTTTTCTTCGGGATCAAAATGATAGACCCACGTTTCGTACATTGTTACCAAATGAGACAAAAAGTTTTCAGAACTTTCTTGAAACTTGTCCAACAATATCTTCGAAATCTCAAGTCGTCGTGGTGTTTTGTTTCTGACTGTTGGTTAATATTCTCGACACCTATCTTACGGAGACTTTTCTCATATTCAAAGATTGTTTCAATATGTATAATTACTTCCATATGAAATGCCCGTTTCTTGAATTAAGTATCGGATGGTAACTCTTCGGTCGCTCAATACAATTTTCTCGACTTTCGCAACATTTTGTTGGGTGACTGACGTCGATGGACGTGGTGACGGCCGCGACGATGTTCGTCTTCCGTGCTTGTTCTCCCTACTCGAAATTGAGAAGCCCAACTTGCGACAGTGGAATACGACAGAGCAGACTCTCCTAATGTTGCCTCCAAATCGCAATGAATCTCTTGCGTCGTTAACTTGTTTAAACAGAGCTATTTAATAACGGCTCGCACTTCGCTTTTCTCCATTTCCGAGAACACGTTCCGACACGAAGCAAACAATCGACTACATACAGAAAAAAACAAAAGAGAATCGCTTTTTTTTCTTTATTAATGTTACAAATATGTATCGGAGCTAAGCCAGTATTTATTTTTTTTCTTACCAAGGAGTATATACGTCGTTCTCACTACTTTTTGATCCCTCCTCGTATATAAAGTATAGACAATAAACATTTATTTCTAATGTTCTCTCTAGTCTAGTTAGGTCTCTGTAGCTGGAGACCATCCGAGTGGATACCATCACAACCCCTATTACCGCCGACGAACAGTAGTGTGCTAACATTACTGTGTTCCGGTTTAAAAGGCGTTGTAGCCAGTCAAACTGCAAGGATAATGGAACTTAACATGTTATGTCCCAAAACAACAAGCACAATGTGATGGTCGTTTCATTCACCACCAGGTGAACGTGTCAGTCTCCTCGTCACTTTGTAAAAAAAAACTTTTTTTAAATATATCCTAATTTAATAAAAAGAAATTTAATACGGTACTAAAAACAAGAATAGGAAAGTAATGTGTTTGAGTTTCGGTTATGTACTCGTTATCAGTCCTATGTCCAACAATGGACGTCTATCAGCTGATCATGATGATGAAGATACGATAGAAATAACAGGAAATATATATAGATAGATATATCCTGATAAGTATATACTTTCACATATAAATGGACGCTAAAAGTAAATTCCTATTCCCTTAAACATCATCAGGTTTTAAATGTAGCATTGGGGGTGCTTCGAAAGTATCTTTTATGGTTGTAAACCTAACCCTCCTGCATGAAGATATTCTCGACGCCTGTTTAATCTTTATTTAAAATATTCACACTATTATAATTATGCGGACACTTTTCGTGGCATATTATTATTCTATATATATAAATATATACGTATATAATATATCGGTGGTAGGTTTCCCAGAGACCTAAGTATAATAGGTACACCACCGCTGTTCCTATTACTGCCGCTGAACTGCCAACTGTTTGGCGGCAGACAGATCCATAGCGGTGGTCACCTAGACAGTCTCCGGCAACAGAGACTTACCACCAGCAAGCCTGCTACTCCAGTAATTTACTAGCGACAGCTCCTTTTAATTTGCAAGTTAGGTTCGTTCTGTTAGGTTGCAACTTACCACAAAGTAATATACGTTTATTAGGGGTCCTTTTTTTATGTTACACACAAAACAATTTTATGGGAGAATAGATCGATTACTTAAAATTAAGTGTACATTAGGGTTCTCATTTCGTCGGAAATTTTACAATAAAAATTGGGTTAGTAATGAATTTATTCTATAAAGACTTTCTCTCCGGTCGTTCTGCGTACTGCGAGGGGAGGTAGCAAGTGGTATATTGGTAATAAGAAAATCGTTATATCCGCTTTCATTCTTTTATTAGTACTTATTGACAAAAACAGTAAATATTTATATTCAATACATAGTGATTATAATAATTAAATAATATACTAGTCTTAAACTAAATGTCTAGTTGTTGCAAAGAACCACCAACATCTAAGTCCCAGTATTACTGTTGCGGGCTCAACTATTGAGCTGGTGACGAAGTATAAATACCTTGGTGCATGGGTCAATGAAGAATAGAACAGCGAACAAGAAGTTCTTAACCGGATCGGAATTGCCCAAGCCACATTGAAGAAGATAAGTAAATTTTTATGTAGTCGTTAATTATCAATAAAGCTCAGAGTAAGAATATTACAGTGTTATGTGTGGCCTGTGGTAATGTATGGTAGTGAAGCCTGAACTCTGAAAGCCAAAACTCAAGGTTTCCTCGAAGCTTTCGAGATGTGGTGCTACCGTAGAATGCTGCGTATCAGCTGGACACGGAAAGTTTCCAACGTGCGAGTAGTCCAACGCGTCGGTACGACTCGCACATTGTTGCAGACCATCAGGTAAAGGAAAGTCGCGTATCTAGGACATGTTTTGCGACACGACAAATATGAACTCGTGCAGTTAGTAATGATGGACCTAAGTCTTGGTTACGTAACATCCGGGAATAGACAAATATTGCCAACGTAGCGCAAGTTTTTCGCTTGGCACAAGATCGGGAGAAGCTCGCTGAGCTGGCGGCCAACCTCCAGTAGTGCAGAGGCACAAGAAGAAGAAGAAATTATATAGTTAAAAATCATTACCGATGACTACTATTAAAATTGTTAAGTTATAAAATACTAGCTTTTTCTCACCCGTTCTGTTGGCTGGAATACCTTCCAGCCATTATTGGGAGTAACATTTTGTAACATCCGTTCCGTGTTGAACTGTACTCTGCAAAAGGAATGTTACTGCCAAATTTCTCTGGGCTTTCCGGTTCCAGAGATATCGTGATGAGACTCTACATAGGTGGAGATCTCTTATATATATGTACTGATAAGTGTAGGTAGGTACCAAAACAGCATCTATTTATGCCGCTAAAAAGTGTGTGCGCAAATATTACTGTGGTCCTGTTTGAAGGGCGCTGTAGGTAGTGAAATTACTGGGGTAACGAGACAACATTCTATATTTCAAAGCGACGAACGCTATGTAACATCCTATCACTCGCTATCAGGTGAATGCTCCGCTCACCTCCACGCTTCGTATAATAAAAAAAAAAGTACCGAGTGTAAGCTTACACCTGTCCGATTTGAAGTTTGTTGCACTTTTTAATCACAAATGTAACGAAATGATTTGTTTCTCATACAATTTAAAAGCGCACTAATCATACGTGGATGTCATCCGACAATTTATTTCCGTTATCTCTTAATGTCACAAGGCCAATTATTAATACTTCCGGCGGACGAAGTCGCGTAAAAAATATAATGCAATTAAAACTTGCAAAAATGAAACCGTGAAAGATATCTTTACAATTTTGGAAATGTTCTAGACGCTGACCACATCTAGATTTTTAGATCTAGATTATCGCACAGCATATATTAAATTGCTGTTATGTAATTACCGTATATTTCATTGATGGTAGGTCTGACACGGAAACGGTCTGAGTAGATATCACCGCAGCTTCTATTTATACCGACAAACAGTAGTATTCAAACATTAATGTGTTCCGGTTTAATAGGCATTGTAGTTATTGTAATTACTGTGGTAATGAGAACAATATCCTATGTTTCAGACGACGAGCTCAATGTGGTGCAATATATATCATCCTAACAAGCACCACATTATTATTTACAGGCACTTACCATCAGGTGGTCATCCAGTTAAGTAAAATTATAAAGTACAGTAATATTACTGTACATTGCTGTATATAGTTTTGAATGGCGCTGTAGTTAGTAACACTACAGAAGTAAAGAGATGACATCTCATGCCTCAAAGGGGTGAGCACAATGTTGCAATGTATTTCATCCTAACTGGCGCCCCTTTGTTACGGATGATAGCATCAGTAATTTTTTATTCTACGAACCGATGAAATTAGCGTTCACCTGATGGTAAGTGATACAGTTGCTCATAACAATGTGATGGTAGTTAAGATGGTATACACTGTACCACTTTGTACTGAACGCCTTGAAACAAGATACAACACTTTTCATACCGGAACGTAGTACCTACCTAGACGGTCTCCGTCAGCAGATACCTACTATCAGTTACAGCATCGTTTAGTGCGATAAAAATGCTCTTAAAATGGCCAAGTATATGTTCAGCAGTGTTATCAGTACGCTGACAGGATCACTCGGAACCCCGTATCGCAGCCGCAACTCCTTTTATCAGATCATTCCGCGTCTCAATCTGAAAATGTTATCTATGTACATACTTTAAATTTATCTGCGAACGGCTGTAATTATGGTAATATCAAAATGTTATAAGCAAACTGCAGCAACCTTAACAAGGTACAGATTTTTTTTTTCCTTTATAAAATTAACTACTTTCATTGAGTTACAAAGTATTATATTTTTTTTAAAGATTACAACGTTTTCCACTTTGTTTTGTATTAAGCTTGTGTTTCTTGTTTATTCATTTAAGCGACGAGGCGAGCAAGTAGTTAGTTGATGATACATCTGCCTATAACAACGTGATGCTGATTAGAATGATGTACACAGCACCACCGCCTTGAGGTATATGATGTGATGAACTCTCGTCTACCATACTTACACGGCTAAGTGATTTATCACAATAAAGAATTATTTACATTGAGCGTTTTTTAAAATCCAATACACAATAGAAAATTGAGTCAAATAAGAATAGATGGGAATGTTATATGCTCGGCCGAGTGTGATATTGAAACAGATCGGATCACGCAGGATCTTAAACAAAAAGATTTAACTCGTGGAAATAATAAAGATTTCTTATATACATACGAATATTACATATATTTTATTTAAATCAAAGAAGCAACGTTACAACCGAATCGTCCACCTGTTGGTAAGTGCCTGCCCATAACAACGTCGCGCTAATTAGGATGGTATTCAGAAAACTAATGCGCTCCTTGCCTTGAGATTAAAGATGTTGTCTCGTTACCCCAGTAATTATATCAGCTACAGTGCCTTTCAAACTGGAACACGGAAATGTATGAATTTCGCGGGTGTAATTGGTTACTGCCATGGTACATATCTATACGGTCTCCAGCAACAGTACGACTACCAATACTCTCGACTCTTTTACTAGCCCATCTTTCGAGTGCTTGCTGCTATGTTCATGATCTATGTGACTATGAATTCAGGATATTTATCACCTCAATCCTCCGATGACTATAGATATACAATACTACGTAATTATAATGAAGTACGTATAATGAAGGAAACGCAGATTATCAATGATTATGAGACACGGCGCAAGACGATGCACGTCGATTATAGTATCAGTTAAATTGAACCTTTCTCGCCTTAAATGAAGCTTAAACCGGACATCTACCTCCTAACGACCGGCTTATTACAAAAAGCCGCTGTTAATTATTGCACTCGTTTAAAAGATCACTTAAGTCCAGTACACATTTTTCGCTACAGTAAATTTCGCAAACGGTATCGCTTATCTAAATGTGAATATATCGTTTTATGTTTCCGAGATTGCCGCTTATTTATTCAAAGTATAAATCCGTGCTACTACACGCCCACCAATCCGCATTGGGCCAGCGTGGTGGGAAATGGCCCAATCGCCTTTTTTTGAACCCCTAATGCCCGGCGGTTCCGGAGACCACGCTGACTGCATGTGGGAGATCTTTGGTAGGCCAGCTTTAAACGTCTACTGCCTGATGATGACTCCACGCATGTGTAGTAGTATAAGTGCAATACGCGACTCTTAAACAGATAGTCGTGTAAAGGATCCCGCATAACAATTCACGGGACCCAAGCTAACCTCATCTGTTCTTGGTGCACCCTGCTAATCAACAAACGAGATTCTGACTCCCACCTACCCGCATTGGATCAGCGTGATGAGAAATAGCTCAAATTCCTCCAAGTGCTCGACGGTATCAGAATCATGGTCACTGTAAGGTCACAGGAAGCCATTGGATGCGAGTTGCGCAGGAACGACCGATATGGAAATCTTTGGAAGAGGCCTATGTACAGCAGTGGACGTCTATCGGCTGGTGATGGTGATGATGATGATGAAAAGTATTATTCAGAGGTCATAATAAATTTTAAAAATTTTTCTTTTAATCCAATGACTGACGAAACGAGCGGAACGCTTACCTGATGGTCAGTGATACGTCTGCCCATAGCAACGTGGTGCTACTTAATCTATACACATCACCACATTGTGCTCATCGTCTGGAAACATAAGCTATTGCGCCCCGTTAATTCAATTATTACACTAGCTACAGCGCCCTTCAAACGGGAACATAGTAATGTTTGCACACTACTCTTTATCAGCAGATAGGCGCTGCAGCGGTAACCTGAATGACCTCCAGCAACAGAGACCTACCACCAGTAAAACTTGATTGTGGTTTATGCAATCTTATTCTTATCTTAAGAAAATTTATTGTATGGTAATGATTAATACTTGAAATGAGATCACTTACAAACAGATAAAATCTAATGCTTCTTGTTTTTGTTTAACACAATCCCACGTAACCCTCTTTTTTTGCATATAGATAAATTAACCATCGACTATATAAATATCTACTTGTGCATTTTTGTACCTGTATTGTAATTACTAAACAAATTTACTAATTAATTAGAGTAAATAAATTTCCTAACAATTCCTATTAAATCATTTCCTCAAGTAGAAACTTGTTTACCGAGAAATAAAAAAAATATATAATCAGCTGCAGAAGCACTGAAGCAACCTTCTACTGCTGATTATAATGGGTAAAGTTTCTAGAAAACGAAGAGTGGGGAGAAGGAAAAATCATGGTTGAGGAATATCAGGGAATGGACTGCGTCCACTGCCTCTCATATCCCATATCTTCCACGTAGTAACAGTTATAATTTTTTTTTTTAATTCAATTAACCGACGGGCGAGACGTTCATCTGACGATAAGTGACGCGCTTACACATAAAAATGTTACGCTAGTTAGGATGTTATACACTGCACCGCATTATGCTCCTCAGCTTGAGTCATAAGATGTTGTCTCGTTAGTAATTACACTAGCTACAAATCCCTTCAAACTGGAACACAGTAGCGTTTGCAGTAACAAGTACTGCGGTGGTACCTATCTAGGCGGTCTCCAGCAACAAAGACACCACCAGCGAACATAACACAAACAACAATTCCAATATAAATTATAGTTAGTTTTAAGTTAAGAATGTACATTGTGAATCATTTTATTAATATCACTTAATATTTAAGTTATTTAAGTGAATAAGACACTTTCTTTTAGACGGATGAAAAGTGATTTAATACTGCTTGTCCGAGGGAATGACTACAGATGAAATTTAATTGTATACAAAATACAATTACACAGCTAAGATGGTAACATTATTATAATACACATGCATAAGTTTTTTTTTTACATGATTTAAATCTGCCATCGCCTTTTTACCACCGGACATTCATCCCTTCGTTGTCGATATTCGCGCATGAGGACAAAGCCTTTGACGTCGCCCTTCATAATGCAAACAACGAAGGGTTGGAGCAATTTGCCGCCGTCGGTGCTTCCGTCCATCTATGACGTGGAAGTCTTCAAGAGAATATTAAAAGGCTTCTAGACTTTACCATTTAAGTTTTCTCTTTTCATAAGTATGATCGTAGTCAAACACTATGCAATATTAAAAAAAATATACACTTATTAAGTAACAACGAAGTAATGGTGCTGCGTGCTGTCTGAGAATACTCTGACTCCCGTATCTCCAACTGGACTGAAGCAATATCATGGAGGCAGATTTACAATATAAACATACTAGTAAATAAATATACATATAACGGAAAACCCTACCACCCTTTCAAACTCTAGAATATACGATTAAAATTGAACCGCAGATCATCATTTAACAGCATTTTCCCTTAACCATACGTTCACAGCCTCTGTGTGATCATGGAACGTTATGACATCATAAGTTAGCGGTTATTTCGTTTACCGTCATATAAAAGATAAAAGCCTGCTCGGTCTCTATTTTACTTGTATCGCGTACTTTGCTAAGTATATAACTATATTACGCCCTTAATTGAGTTAGACATAAAACGGTTTCCCTTCGCATCCCCGGCGACTACTTTGTGCTGCGCGCTTATCTGGACGTAATTTCGTTACAAGTGATGTATCTATATATTGTACCGTTTTTTTGTTTAACGTGGGGGAAATGCCTGCGCATTCCCGTCCTCGCGGGGGCAAGGACAGGTTATGTCGGAGTTGCACCGACTAAAATCCCCACGATGTTCCTCCTCGTCGCTTTAAGACGGGGTCATGGGAACGCTCTCGCACACATCCGCGACCCCGCCAGCGCCGGCCGTATAACGCAGCCCCGCCTCGAGAGGGAGGGAAGAATCCTCTCTTTCCACCTCTGTGGCGGCACGCGGGAACACACAGCGCGCCCCGTCCTTGGCCGCTTTCAGTCACGCGGGCAACGGATTACCCAGAATTCGACAACCAGAGGCCATGGGAGCCAAGAGAAAAGACTCTCCTGACTCTCTGCGGCGGATCCGATCTTGGGTTCCGCCGCCTCCCATTATACGGTCGCGGAGGATAGGGAGAGCAGCACATTGCAATACCGACACTTCCCTGTCTGCGCGACTTCATCTCGGCTGCAAAGGGAAGTATATAGCCATCCGTGCAACCCACCGGCACGCATCCGTGGGGAGCCCACGGTGGAGCTCCGGAGCTTTAACCCGGAGCGGCCGGCTGGATAAGTTCCTCTTCGCTTCACCGTGGGAGACCACGCCACGACTTCTGAGCCCCTTGGCTACGACAAGACAGGAACCAGTTAGGGGGAACTATATATTGTACCTAAGAATACGAGTAAAAACCGCTTTAGACTATAAATTGTAAGAAAGCAGTAACATCAGGATATATAACAATATGTAAAATCTGGCGACATCTAACACAATAGACACAGACTAAAAAAGGACACAAGTGTTATTCATATGCTTATTTATAAAGACATGTAACAGCTGTTCCCAGCTTTGCTGGCCGTGATATAAATTATATTTGAATAAAAAATATTCCCGCACGACAGCAACCCGCCGACCCTTTGGGCCCCTTACCGTTATAAACATTCCCGCAACTTCTTTTTGGTAAATCCATTCTTAACTGACCTCTAAATCATAGAAGCAATATCTCCACTTCCACTTTGACGTGTTACGTCTAATAGTTTCCGAGATCTCCTGATGAGTCAATGAACCTCTGGATGTCTCCTATATATATGTAGATTACCTGAATTTCAACGAGACATAAGTAAACAGGATGCTGTAGCTATACTGTACATTGTACTGTTATGGCTATAGATTTACTATGAGGATAATAATAATAATAAATAAACTTTATTTCGGTTTTTTAAGCCAGTGTTAGAAACAATTTTTGCCTAATGGCTACGTTAGTAACAGAGTAGTAATTTCATAATTTAAAAGTTTATTTCTAATCAAGTTTATAATAGCTACCCACGGAGATGGTTAGATAAGTATTACCTAACCGTCCCTTATCTCTATTTTGGTCCGTATTCTGCGATTTAGTATCCCTTATTCCGCCGTTTAACCGATTCGTTAATTGATCGCAGCATGTTATCAATTATAATTAACAACTTCACAAAAGAGATATTAAAGCGGCCAAGGAGAGAGTTCGTGTTTTATTAGCATTGTTAGGAGTTCGCAGCTCAGACGCGAAAGGGGTTAAATTCATTTTGTGTAATGTTCTTTATAGATATTTTGATGGCAGTATCTTTTCATTTTTATGCTATAATTCTAATTAAATAAAAAAAGTAATAAAAGTATTCGGGTGTTATTAAAAATGTTTACTTGATATGTAATCTTATTATCTATTGGCAATATAATCTCTGTAATTGGTTTCCAATTTTGGAGACCGTCTATGTAGGTATCAACGCAGCTCCTATTGCAGTCGACAAGCGGTAGTGTGAAAATATTATAGTGTTCCGGTTTAAATGGCGCTGTACCTAGTGAAATAATTTGAGTAACAGGCGACGAGCGTAATGCCGCGTTATTATAGACGAGAGTTTCATTTACCATTAGGTGAACGTCCCGTTCGTCGCATCGCATTGTTAAATAAAAAAAAAAACTTCAATATTAGATAAATTTACACGTGATCTTCACATTAATTTAAAAATAAAAAAAAAAGAGATGTCACTGCCAACACAAGTGGAAATAGTTATGTGATTATATCCGATGACGGCTTTTGAAAGATTTCATTTGAGTGAAGCGGTATAAAAGACGAGTCGCGACCACTCAGAAATGCGTGAATATAATAAACCTGGCAAGATTATAATTGGAAAGGTGCATATGAAAATTTTTGTACGTGAATGAAATAGAGTTAAAAGTTGAATTAAAAGTAACCTCACAAAACCTCATCTAAGAGATGATCTACCTCTTTTCTTTTATTGTTAATAAGAAAAATTTTTTACCAACCTATTGTATTATTAGTTTGTTGATAAAGCAAAATTTTAATATATTTCAGATATATTACTCTAAAAGGTTATAATAATATGTATTATAACAGAAACATATGTGATTTATTAACACAAAAACATGTAACACTTGTCATCCCCCCCAATGAGTTTCGTTAAACTTCTCTTAATGATGACTTATTAAATACTTTGCGCGAATCAATATATTTAAATGGCGTCTAGGCTAAAATTAAACTCTGACTGTTTAAGATGTAAATGAGACCGTCAGTTAAACCAACGGTTACCTCATTTACAAATAACAGTGCGCCGTTTTAGAATAAATACTGCAACCGTTAAATAACGATAAAGAAGTTACTTACATTGTATTTGCAAAAAAAAAACCATTGAATTAAACAACCTTTAAATTTATACAGAGCACAACATTATACAACTTTTTTTTTATATACTACGAAGCGATGAGAGGAGCGGGACGTTCACGTGGTGGTTAGTGATACGCCTACCGGTACACAAGTTTAGATGTTCGATGAGATACCGCGATCTTTGAAGATACTGAATATACCCGTAGTACTCTCGACCGATTCATGAGACCTCCAAACGAATTTTTTTTTAATCAACGTCGCGACGAGACAAACTGGATGCTGACGGTAAGGTGACCTGCCTGTGACGTCTTGCTATATAGAGGGAGCCTTCGACAACGCCTGGTGACCGGCTGTGCGGTGCAAACTGGCCGGAACTCGCTGCTGTGGGCCTGCAGTGCCTTATAGATAGCTATTTTAGCGACCGCAGGGTGTCCGTACTATATGCGGGGGCAGAATGAGCCAGAGAGACCGCCGAAGGGTGCGTGAAAGGGTCCGTGGGCGGCCCAACCTTCTAGACCCTCCTCCTCAATCCACTCCTGGAGGAGGTGGCCACTAACGGGGCACATTGCCAAGCGTTCGCAGACGACGTTCTACCGATCTTCTCGGAGCAAGAGACCAGGAGCATCACGAGGAAGGCAAAAGCAGTACTCGCAAATGTTCATGATTGAGGGATCAAAAATAAACGTAGGTTCGCACTTCATAAAACTAAAGTGATGGTGCTAACCAATAAGTTAAAATACGATGCACATGAAGAACGTGAGCAAAAAGGCCCAAGTGCTCTATCGTCAGCTATGCAGACCATGTACATGGCGGTGTTGGAGCTAACCATATTGCATGCGGTGAATGCATGGGCGCCGGCGACTAAGAGGCTGCTGATCCGAAGGCTGCTCGACGCGGTCCAGCGTAGCTTCGCGCAGAAGATTGCGCGAACCCACCGGACCGCGTTGCTACACTCTGTCCTAACGCTTTCTGGGTTGCTCACTCCTCTGGACCTTTAGGTCCAAGAAGCAGCCATCTTATTTAAGGTGAAGCGTGAGCACTCCCAGGAAGTACTAAGAGGCCGAGAGCTGAAGGTAGCAGTGAGTCACTTGAGACTACCACACCCGTCTGAACAGGTCGGAGTTGAGCTCTTCTGCCTGGGGGAAGGTGCGGAAGAAGTCCAACTTGCCTCCTCGGCTGCCGACCGACGGCAGCTGTTTCGACATCAAGGTGGGTGCGGCGTTCTGTTTGATGCAGAACGCCGCGGAGGTAACAAACAAAAAGCTCAAGTTGGGCAACTACTGCACTGTATACCAGACAAAGACAAGAAGCGACAGGGAACGCGGTCAGAGAGCCGCTCCAGTTGAGTGCTGTTCTGAACGACTCACGGTCCGCTCTAGAAACGGTCGCAACAGCCGACACACTCCATCCCTTAGCGTTAAGAGTGAAAGAGAATATACAGAGAAAGGGCGTACCAGCTGGCCAAAGATGCGGCTCTGAAAAGCAAGAACACACCGGTATTCTTGGGGTGTCCAGTTTCTTTCGTTTAGCGACAGCTAAGGCTGAGAACGCTTAACGAGTGGAACGGGCGGTATGTGGAAGGTACGACGGGGCGACAACAACCCGGATATTTTTCCCAAACCTTGCATCGGTGTATCGAGCACTCCGCTACGTGGAGCTGGACACGGTACTGGCTCAGATGTTCACAGGGCACAGGGGATTCTCTGAGTACCTTCATAGGTTTAAGCTAAAGGAGAGTCCCTCGTGCCTTTGTGACCCTGCGGTGGACCAGATCGTGGTGCCCTTGATCACGAATTGTCCCTTATATGAAAAAAAGCGCTACAAATGTGAGACCGTGTTGGAGAAGACCATAAGCGCAGGTAGCATTGCCTCCCTGATCGGTGATGCCAACAGTCGGCTCACATTCCAAAAATTCTGTAGAAAGGTAATAGAGAGAATTATAAAAAGAAAGAAGACACGCAATAAAAGATAAGAAAATAAAATAAGAAAAATGTAAGCAGAAGAAAACAAAGAAGTGTGTGTTGTTTTTATTTAAGAAGACGGATAAAAGACGAAGATAATATTGAGAAAGAGAGGGGAAAGGAAATTTGGGTAATGAAAGGTATGACAGAAAGTGGAGAGAAAGAAGAGAACGAGGAATAGGTTAAGAAAATGATAAGAAAACAAAGAGAGAAACGAAAAGAGTACACAGAGCCAAGGCCTCACAGAACTGGTGAGAAAGTTTTTTTTTAAAAAAACGTCTCGCTACAGAGAATATTATACACAGCATCACACTGCGCTCGTCGTCTTGAGATATAGGATGCTGTCTCGTTACCCCAGTAATTTCACTAGCTACGGCGCCTTATAAACCGAAACAGTAATGTTTGCACACTACTGTTTGTCAGCTACAATAGCAACTACGCAGGTACTAGTACCTAGACGGTTTCTAGCATCAGAGATCTACCACCAGTAAGTTTTTAACAAAGAATTTATAATTACATACGCGTGTAAAAAAAGTCTGCGAACGGAATGGAAACTGCAAAACAACATAGATAAAAAAAAGATAAAGATAAAGAAATGTGATTGGTTAAATTAATAGTCTGGTAATTATAACAAAAACAAGTAGACAAGATTTGTTTTGTGTATGAGGAAGTTACAAAACGAAGAGACAATTTACCTGATTCAGATGATTAATCTACATAAAAGGAGGCGCTGGTCCAGATTTTTGATAAGATAGATCTTTAAAACAAGATTATGAATGTAGTAACCATGACTTATTCATAAGGGCTGCATTTATTTTTAATCAACGAAGCGACAATATGCTGAATGTTTTCAGCGGGTTATTGCCAGCGGGATGAGTAAGGACACCTGTCTATAACAATATGTCGCTGGAGAGGATAGTATACACAGCACAACAATCCCTTCGTCGCTGAGATATAGGATTTCTCGTTACCTCAGTAATTTCACAAACTACAACACTTTTCAAATCGAAACACAGTATTGTATGAACACTACCGCTTGGGGCTGGAAATAAACTCTGCGTTGGTACCAACCTACACAGTATCCGGCAACAGAGACCTGCCAGTAGATGATGATATAGAATTTGACGGCTTCTAGTAAGAGATCTAACAATTGAAGTAGAATACAATAACACATACATAAAATATCTAAGTTATAAAAATTAAGACAAAGTAGATAAATCAAAGTTTCCAAAGTACCTCATGTAAATAAAACGATTTCAATATCTTATCAGGTTCGCCCGCCAAAGTTTCATACGATATTTAACTTCGCAATTGCTCGCGAAGTCAGGGTGCGTCCAATGATCGGAAATTTGCCACCGAACCAATTTATTACCAACGCCTCCAACTTCGACAAATCACAGCGGACTTCCCCAAAGAGTTTGTCATTTGCATTAACAGCGGAAGTACGCCGCGAAATATTTTGTGGATGATGTGATTTACGTCAAGCCACGACATTTCTTAATGTTTATTTTATTACTTAATTCGAGGAGGGATCAAAAAGTACTGAGAACCACATGTATACTCCTTGGTAAGAAGAAAAATACTGGCGCAACTCAGATACACATTTGTAATATTAATTAAGAAAAAAATCTTCGATTCTTTTTTGTTTTTTTCTGAATGCAGTCATTTGTTTGCTTCGTGTCGGAACATGTTCTCGGAAATGGAGAAAAGCGAAGTGCGAGCCGTTATTAAATATCTCTGTTTAAAAAAGTTAACGACGCAGGAGATTCATTGCGATTTGGAGGCAACATTAGGAGAGTCTGCTCCGCCGTATTCTACTATGGCAAGGTGAGCTTCTCAATTTCTAGTGGGGAGAACGAGCACGGAAGACGGATATGGTTGCGGCCGTCACCACGTCCATCGACGTCAATCACCCAAGAAAATGTTGCGTAAGTCGAGAAAATTGTATTGAGCGATCAAAGAGTTACCATCCGATACTTAATTCAAGAAACGGGCATTTCATATGGAAGTATTCAATACATATTGAAACAATCTTTGAATATGAGAAAAGTCTCCGTAAGATAGGTGTCGAGAATATTAACCAACAGTCAGAAACAAAACACCACGACGACTTGAGATTTCGAAGATATTGTTGGACAAGTTTCAAGAAAGTTCTGAAAACTTTTTGTCTCATTTGGTAACAATGGACGAAACGTGGGTCTATCATTTTGATCCCGAGGCAAAACAGCAATCTTCGCAATGGAAACGGCCATCATCACCGACCCCAAAGATGTTTCGTGCCGTAGCATCGGCTGGCAAGAATATGGCCTCAATATTTTGGGACTCGGAAGGGTTATCGTTGATTGATTACCCGGAGCGTGGAACCACTATTACAGGCCAATATTATGCAGCTTTAATTCCCAAGTTAATGAATGCCATCAAAGAGAAAAGGAAAGGGAAACTTCGAAAGAGCGTGCTGTTTCATCACGACAACGCACCCGTTGCGATGGCAGCCATTCAGCAAGCTGGCTTCGAATTGGTTGACCACCCCCTTATTTACCAGATCTGGCGCCTAGCGATTTTTATCTGTTCCCATAATTGAAAGAATACTTACGGGGAAACAGGTACGAAGTCGATAACGAGATGATGGATGCCGTGGAGAGCTGTTTGCAGCACCAAAACAAAACTTAAACGGTAGGTAAAGAGACTCGGACACTATATAGAAAAATAAATTATTAAGTTATCAATAGTCATTATATTCTATCTCATTCTCACTACTTTTTGATCCTTCCTCGTACATAGGCCTATGTCCAGCAGTGGACTTCTATCAGCTGATGATGATGATATAACAATAGTTCTATTCTAGTAAACATTTATGGAACGCTAGCTGTTCCCCGACACTTATGCTGACCGTAATATAAAATTAGACTTGAAATTTGTCTGAAATATTCCTCAAGAGCAACCGCAAACACAAATGATTTTCCATAGCAACCGTTACTAAAGCAACTGCATAAATAATACCAAATGTTTAAGTTTATAAAAGTTAATTAGAAATATAATGATAAAGGATCTATGAATTTAAAAAAATGAATAGCCTATAATCATCCACAAATCATTCCGCGTCGTATGGCGTATATTCTCATGTCGATAAGTTCACTAGTTTTCCCGTGATTGACTAACAAACTAAACCCATTTACATCGTATATATACGTATATATTATACCAAACAAATTATAATTTGGTACCTGTTAAAATTTATCGAACCTAGGTAGTTACAAAAAACGTGAACAGAGATTTCGGGTAGAGTTATACACTACCGAAATCTGGCGCTATCGAAATGCGGCAGTCCAAACCACCTTCAAAGAGTTTATTGATTCTAGCCCCCTGAGTTTTTTTTAAGTAAAGATATCAATGAACTACCTATGAGATGACAAAAGTGCATAGATAACAACGGTGTATACTTTGATTAATTAAATATATTTTACAAAAAAATTTTCTTTATACTCCTCCCGTACAATATGCCAATTTCATATGTAAGGACCTATTATAAAATATCATTTATAAACTTAAGTAATATTTTTTTTATTATTCACCCTTTGTTTACAATATATGCTGAATGCTATCAGTGCTCTAGTGGACACGTTTCAATATGTAAGCTTTTACGGAATGTAGCACATGAAAGCTCCCTGTGCGCTGATGTACGAACATACCTAACGCATTCCGAAGCTGCCCCAGCCGTAGCTTTCTAAAAGCATTGCATTTATATATACAATGAGAATATTAATTTATATTTATATACATATAGCCAAATGAAGATGAGATATTTATGTGGAGATCTTTGTGGAAGGCCTATTTCCAGCAATGGACGTCTATCGGCTGATGACGATGGTGACATATAGACAAGGTATAAGTGCTGCCATCTATGGTCAAATTAATGAAACTATATTATAGTTTTTTTTTGTATTTAAGTTGATTTGTTGCATGAAATTTATTAAGACTTGTAATCGACAGTTCTTTTATGTTGACACTTCTTTCTGTTACAAACTAATTCAATTAACGGGTAAATTAATTGATTTATACAGAAATTATTAAATTTTTAGAATTTGTTAAATTTAAGAAATTTTAGATTATATCAATATACAAGATGTGTAATGTTTGTGTCTGGGGGTTGCATTTTGTTTCATTTAATTTAGTTCAGTGATGATCAACTGTCATCAGCTTTAACCAATTCTGAATGTAATCACTGAAAACTCATTAAAAAGGAACGATTCATTTTTATAATGAAATTTTAATTAATTTTCATTCGGAACTTGATTACTTTTCGCAATTCTATACTATCTCAAAGGAATAAATGTAATATTTATTTTTTCATCTTCTTATACATATGCAGATTATGTGTGTGTCAGTTTGTTGCTGCTAACTTCTTGGTTCCTTGAGTAACAGTGCCAACCAATGGAGTGCAGTTTCAGCGGAATTCAAATAGTCCATATACAGGAATACCATGCATGCATTATCATTATTAAATTCAATTTCCATAACAATTAAAATTAACAATAATTAGAAGATTTTAATGCAACTAGAACAGCAGTCAACTCTGTTTACTGCCGGGCTTTTATTAGTTATATATAAGAGATTTTCACCTATATAGGGATTCATCACGATATCTTTGAAACCATAAGGCCTGGAGACTTGAAGTTTGGTAGGAATATACCTTTTACTGAGTATAGGTCAGCTAAGAATAACTTTTTTAAAATTCTGCCCCAATGGGAGTTGCAGGGTTGGTACGGCCAGCAAAGCGGGCGGAGTACTAAGTATAAAATAATATAGGATTTAAATAAAAAAATTATTAACATGACTTTATTCAAATGCAGTTTCAAAAAAAAATATTAATAAAATTCTAATTATTTTTACTATTTTTGAAATGTTGATATAAAAAAAAGATATGCATCGAATTTAACACCTTATTCGTCTCGTCAGTTAATATGTGGTTAATTGTAACTAGTTATTTAAGAAGTTCAACTGTAACAACGTTAACTGAAATGGTAAGTAACATACGTTCCCATAACAACCTGGGGTTAGAATGATACACACAGCACCAAATTACGCTACTACAATGCCCTTTAAACCGGAAAGCAGCCATGTTTGCATATTACTGTTTGGCGGCAGAAAAAAGCGCCGCGATGGTACCTTTTTCTTATCAGCCGGATAGCGTTCTCTGCTGGGCCTCCTTCAAGGATCCTCATTGAACGGGAATTGGGCCTCAGCCCACTACGATAGCTCAGTGCGGATTGGTGGGTGATCACAGCCGCGTGTTGTTATGCAGGGTGCACCGCCTACAGGTGAAGTTGACTTGGACTCCGTAAGACGTTCAGCGGAACACCTTACACCATTTGCGGTGGTACCTACCACCAGTAAAATAAATATCTTACGAAATTCTTTTTCAACATCGTAAATATATAATACGACTACTTTAAAATGAAAAGTAATTAAAAACAAACGGAGTTAAACGATTTAAGTTTTTTCTTATAAAAATACAAGCATTTCCTTTGTGAATCAAAGAACTGAGAGCAGTCGTCTAATTCGTTATCAGCTCGCTGAAAACGTTTAGCCAGACTTAACTAGATTCTCTCAAGACGTCGGATGGAGCTTTAATCAAGTTTTCTTTGACACGGGCGTCTTTTCCAGTTAATTGAAATGATGGTAATAACTTCACAATATAAACAAAGAAATATTATTTTACTGGTGGTAAGTCTCTTTTGCCGGTGACCGTCTAGTCAGATACCGCCGCAGCGCCTATTGCAGCCGACAAACAGTACTGTGCAAACATTACTATGTTCCGGTGAGAAGGGCGCTGTAGCTAGTGAAATGGGATAACGAGATTTGGCATCCTGTCTCAAAGTGACGAGCACATTATGATGCTGTGTATACCATTCTAACTAGCGCCTCGGTGTTATAGGCTAGGGTATCACTTACCATTGGGTAAACGTCTAGCTCGTCTCGTTGCTTCGAAGAATAAAAAAAAATTACGTATTTAAGCAAAAGTTATAAATTACTTTACGCCCAAATAACACTTGCAGATATTAATCATTTTCAACTACTAATTAGACAATTACTATTCAGCAATACTTCCCAGGCTTTGTCAGGAACCCTATCACAATTCAGGCAACGCGGCTGTGGAACTCCTTATCCGATGATATTAGAACACCTCCAAATGAAGAAGCTTTTATGGGAATGATGAGTAGGCATTACTTGAATACCCAAGACTAGTACCTAGTAGTACTATGTGTTAAGTTATATGCATATGCATATAACACATGCAACGATACGCGAGCAATGTGCGGCCGATCGATGTGGAGATTGTTGGGGGAAGCCTATGTCCAGCAGTGGATCTCTATCGGCTGATGATGATATATCACCCGATTTTTTTTATGATGAAAATTTCGCAGCTGGTTTTATTGACAACTATTGCAGCTTCGTCGGACTCAGAGCTAAAAGTCATCACCTGAGGGACGTCCACTGCTAAACATAAGCTTCCTCCAAAGATCTGCATGTCGATCAATCCTGCGCTGCCGCATCCAGCGGCTTCCTGCGCCCTTACAATCAGCATGACTTGGTGGTTTTTACACCGGCTCAATGTGGGTTCGTAGGAGCCAGAGCCTCGTTTGTTGATTAACAGGGTACACCACGGACAAATGAGGTTGGTTTGGGTCCCGTGAATTGTTGTGCGGGAACCCTTACACCTAAACTGTAAATATATATATATATATATACAGTTTGACTACAGAATTATCTAATTTGGTGATAGCAACACCGGTACTTGGCAAAATATATCAATCCGTGAAACTATATTAAAATGAACACGCGTAATCAGGGAAATAATTAGAATAAAAAAAAATGAAAATTATCATTACATGCAATTTAGTATTGAAATATAGTTAAATAGCTAATTCAAAAATGAATTGAGAAATAAATATTTATACTTACAAATATTTTTAACTACGAATTATTTGAAATATTACACCCTTATCCCATCGCGCTAATAGCACCTGCCGTTTGCCGAAATACTTTGCCGAAATCCATTAGGACTAAGAAAGTTATCCCGGCAAGCCCGTTGGGATTATAAGCTACCCTCGAAAAGTAGGATTTATGGTCTATCAACTTAAAATTATACTTAAAACCCCACGTCATGTCCATGACATTAATATCCCTTGGAAAATAGAAGCGCACAAAAATCTAACGATGATTCTGAAATTCTAAATTTGTGTTAAAGTGCACATATTTTTGGTGCTTACATTATTTTTTTAAGCTGACCCGGGTTCAAGTCAGGATCGTCCTTCTTTTAAGGTAAGGGAATAACCGCTGCGTCTGCGCAAGCAGTAAACAATGAAATTTAATAAGCGCCTTAATCAAGCCTCTTCTGTGACTAATTGCGATAATTAAGACAATATTAAGTTCACTGGTGGTAAGTGTCTAATTTTTTTTTATATTTTGTTTCCCTCGGGGCATTTTTGGGCTTGAGCTTTATTTTTATCTCTTTGACAATTTCTTGTTTGTTTATTTATTTCGTTTTTCCCTCCTTTTTTTCTCTTCCTCTTTCTTTCCATTGTCATCTTTTTTACCGTGGTAGGTCTCTATTCCCGGATACCGTCTAAGTAGGTACCACCGCAGGCCCTACTGCAGCTGGCAAACAGTAGTGTGCAAACGTTACTGTGTAACGGTTTAAAGGGCGTTGTAGTTCCTAGTGTAATTACTGGGATAACGACACTCAATAATTGGCGGCTTTGTTCGTCGTTTCGACTTATACTTTCACTGAAAATGGCCTCCAAAGTGTTAAAGTGTGATAAGTGTGGCATCGCTATCGATGAGGTTCTTGCTTTTGTGCAGAACAAAGCAGACATTATAGACAAGTTACTGCAAATACTGCATTTTCTGCTGAGGACATAAAAAGGGCGGAGTTGTTGTTATTTGAATCCGTCCCTAATGCGACACTGAAAGCTAGAAGAAATACGAGAAATACGGAAAAGACAATACGTGATATTGAGGATATAGTGTTCTTGACGAAAGGAATGGATGATGAGCTCTTGCGAATCTTCGTAGCATAGGATTTAAACGAACTGTCACCATTCTGGTTCGACCATGTAGACCCTACACGTTTATTAAAGGATATTCCTGTGTTTAAAAACGAAATTCAAACACTAGAAACCCAGTATGCTACAAAAGGTGATTTGAGGGTAGTTTGATGTGAATTAGGAAATTTAAAGCACGTGTAGATTGGTAACGATGTCAAGTACATCAATAATAACCGACAGGAGCAATTAATAAATAGCTATACGTGCAATACTAGCTCAATGGGCCTTAATCCTTTATTACTGGACGGCCTAGACCAGAATCATATGAATAACACGCCCGACACCTTTACTTCCGCCTCCAAAAGAGGCGATAACCTCCATTCGACCCGTGATGCATCTGATTTGAGTAGCAAGCCATCAAAAATCGAGAGCAGAAGCAACATAAACACACAGTTAATTAAGAGCGGCTAACCGGAAACGGTTATGACGCGCGGCTACAATGCACGGCGGCGCCTACTACGAGTGCGCAAGTCACTGAACTCGATCGGTTCTCACTTGCGGCGACTGTATAGCGGGGCGGTTGAGCGCGAGGCGAATGAAACTCGCGAGCTCCAAACGCGAACAAAGGGTAGGTCAGAATGAGTGGAAGCTTTTCTCCGGAAAGAGAATTAAACGTAAACAAAGTCAATGTGTTGGAAAACTGCACAAAGGGAAGTCTGATCCTGACTGTAAGTTTAAGTCTGTGGAAGTAAAATCTCCATTATATATTTCTCATGTTTGTAAAGACACGACTGAAGAAGACATTAAAGGGTATATACAAGAAAAAGCAGGTGAATTAGGAGATCATAGAGCGCAGAAAGAAGATATGACTCTTATAAGCTGTACATTTCAAACACCAATATGGAAGTGTTGTTGTACGATTCATTTTGGCCAGCGGAAGTTAGCTATAGTTGTTTTGCACAGCGGATACTTAAGGATAAGAAAGGACGCGACTCTGGTCGCTTGGACAGTGACAATAAAAAACAAATTAATAAATAATTAATTAATTAATGAATTGTACAACTTAAGTCTCAAGTAAACAAATCCGATTTATTAGTTTTAATTATAAGTCTGTAAAGATTTCGTCCGAGTTTGCTGTGCAGTGAGTGAGAATTGCAGACATTGTTGCACTGCAAAAAGCATGGTTACTGCCATTTAATATACCATTTCTTGGTACCATCGATAGGAATTTTGGAATATACGGGAAAATCAGCAGTTGATATTTCATCTGGAGTACTAAGAGGAAGACCTTATGGTGGAGTGGCGATCCTATGGCGTAAGGGCGTCTTCCAGTCCGTGTTATGCAGCAGTGCAAGTATTGCGGCCATGAAGGTGACGCTGATTGAGCGTTCATTTTTGGTATTCAGCGGATACATGCCCACAGACTCGTCAGATAACTTACCTGTTTTCAGAGAGGGCTTTAATGAAATTAGTGCGGTAGTGGAAATTAGTGACGTGGAGACAGTGTATATGCTTGGAGACCATAACGCGCATCCGGGTGAACCGTTTTGTATTGAACTACTCAATCTCTGTGCTGAACAATCATGGGTATGTGCTGATGTAGACATTTTAGGTTTAAACACTAAAAATCATACTTTTATAAGCGATGCTTACGGAAGTAGAAGGTGGTTGGACGTCTGGCGTACTATTTCCGGTGTCTACATAGATCATTTGCCGCTAATTATCGATTGTAATTTTATCACAATTGTAACAAAAATAATACAAATTTTATATGATAATAATAATAAAATTATTTGGGGTGACAGAAGCTATGAGCAAATTGATATATATAGTAGTATATATAATAATAAATTAAGTGAAGTAGATTTTCCTCAGGAATTCACTGGGCACCTTTGTCATTGTGAAGAGCAAAGAATTATGTTAAACAATATGTATCGCGATGTTGTGCACATTCTCTCGGATGCTGCTACACAACCTCATGTTCTAAATGTAGCATGTTCTAGACAACAAAAACATGTGAGTGGGTGGAATAAACGAAAAGTCTATAATGAAATGAGCGAATCGCGTAAGATATTTAAAAGTAAGCTTAACTGGACATCATTGCAACCCATCGAAAGATAAATTATTTTAGTAAATTCTGGAAGGCTACAAATCAACTTAACTGGAAAACTAGCCTGCCCGTGAGCGTATCTGGGCATGAGTGAGCCCAAGGTCATAGCTATGGTTTTTAAAAAGCACTTTACGGTAAAATCGCCCTTATGTATGGCACAAGCGGTAATTAACGCTGAGTCTAGTAATACTAGGACAACGATTAATTTTACATCGCAACGCAGATTATAGACCATAGATAATAGATTATTATAACAATGAGTGAAGCTAAATAACCTGGTTCTGACTGTCTCAGTATCGAGCACCTTCAATGTGCAGGAGATCACTTGCCGAGAGTTTTGTCTATTTTTTACACACTGTGTATAAGTCAAGTCATTACTTACCTTCCGAATGATTTAATAAAAGCAATTGTAGTAGTAGTTCGTAGAGGTATGCATTGATGGGTTTCATGCCATCTTGCGCAAAAGAGCTGCCTCACTGATGCGCAGGCTGTGACACAGCACCAACAGTATTCTCCAGGATGTGAATAGTTTGATGATTGGGCATTTGTAAGTCTATTTGCGAGTGAATTAGCGATGCTTGTCGCTTAACACTTGCTTGTTTACTGCTTCATACTGGTGTCCAGCGGTGCTGGAGGCCATGCTGTCTGTATGTAGAGATCTTTGGAGGAGGCCTATGTCCAATGGACGTTTATTGGCTGATGATGATGATGATGTCTAATTATTATTAGTAAGGATTTTTGCACTTTACCCAGTAGTAAATATTGACATACTACTGTAGAAAGCCAGAAGTTACCACTATTGTGATAACTTACTAGATTTATATGAATATAACTATCTAGATTTTTAAGTTTGGTAATACAATTTCAAACATAAGATATCGATTTCAATTTCGCAAGTATACTCGTGGACATATGTCCGCTGATGATGATGAAGTATACTCGTATATTATACGACATAAATAAAAGCACATACACTGTTGACTTTATTTTCTTACGTACATTTATACGGTTTTCTTTTGTACTAGTTGTTTCAAAGGGAAATTCGATTGTACCAACGAAACCAATTTGAGGAGCAACCATATCGAATTGAATTCTCCTCTTGTGCAAGCTTTATCTAGTTACAATTTAAAGAGCGCTATATTTCTAGGAATTTATTATATAAATGAAACTGACCGAGCTGTTGTGTAAATATCCGCACTAGCGCCTCATTGTTATAATGGCAAATCATTTAGTAGAAGAATCTACTATGGAATAAAGAGTAAAGATAAAAATCTTTGAAGTTATATAAATCCATTAAATCACGACTAATGCTATAGCAACATTTTCAATTCAGTATTATTCATAACTATTTATTACGTATTCGTGTTGTTGACGTAATTGTTTTAAAAAAAAATTACATCAAGGCTATGATGCGGCTAAAATTATGGTAGATAAGTTTAAGGTTCTTATGAGTAATCTTAAAATTATTGTAAACCACCCAAATCGTGCTTGTGCTGCTCATTAACACCAAATCGTGCATAAAATCTCGTGATAACACCACGCCCTTCATAAAAACTCTATAAAAGTTAAGTGAAAGTATAGGGTTGCCAGCTACGTTAATATTTTTTTTTTGTACAAATACTTTCATCTTTTGATTTAAAATAATAATTGTTTTGTATTAGACTTTAACGAATTAAATTTTTTTTATTTATTTATTTTTTATATTTTAGATAATTTATATTTATAAAACAGGTCCCTTAATATTTCTTCTGCGGAAACTGGTTGCTCGCTCAGACAAAGAATTCAAGGCAATTTTGTTTAATAATAATTAAATAAGTTATAAAAATAATTTACTACATTTATAAATGAATTCCAAAAAAATAAGACTTGTGATGGCAACCCTAACACAAACTTCGAAAAGGCGTCATCTGCGCCGAGATAAATAATAAAAGCCAAAACCGAGCAACGAGAAACCCGTAACTTGACTCACTGGCAAAGTTGTTGCCGACGTATTGACGTAGAAATTCCACGTAAGATTTTTGGTGTTGCATTTCTCTTCCGAACACCCCCACTCCTTCGAACAGCATGTACTCGTGAATAGTACTAGCCATCAGGAAACCACCACTAGCACCTACAACCGATTTGTACGCCGGAGTTTCGTAAAGTATTATCGCTCGGCCCCAGTGGAATCTGTTGAAATGTGTAAACAACTTTAGGCGTTTCGCCTTCTTGACTGACATCTATAGAGGGAATGTAAAATAAAGACTTGTTGAAAAATTTGTAACAGCGCCATCTATTATTTATATACAAAAATAAAAATCAGTTTCACGAACTAAAGTTTTATTCGATTTGTTTTCAATACATTTTTAAAAATACTCTTTGCTAAGCTTACTAGCAATTATAGCAATTTAATAGTGAATACATTTTATATAATGATTACCGGAGTTATAATGATGAGTTAGTAATGTCATCTAGATATAAATGGTTAAAATGTTATACACCACTCACTTTTTCCGGAAGGAAAACAAAATTAAAACAGTTACTTATCTATGTAATAAGGCTTAATTTAATTGCACAAAAAATATTTATGCACTTACCTTTTTGTTGCTACCGTACAGTCCATTTTGCGGCGAATCAAACGAAATAATATTTAACTTACTTGTATATTTATATCCAAGGTAAAACTTCAAGTTTTCTGTGTAATTCAGGCCGCCATCTGATGTGGTGTCCCATGGTGTGTAAATAATATCTTCTTTCTTCAGATAGTTCGCGAAGGTTTTCATCATTAGGAGGCAGGTGGACTTGCCGGCGACGTGAACTTGTGCCTCCGGCTCGTTGATGAGCAACAGTTGCCTCCAATCGTAACTAGGTGGCGCAAAAGTAAAAAGCGTGTTAGCAGCAAACTCACACTGTGCAAAAAAAAACTGCAAAATCGTCACCATCACAAGGATATTGTTCTTATATATATTTAAATTACGAACATTTTAACCTTTCAATACACATACTATATTTTTTTTAAAATAATAATATATTAAATATACATATTATAACAAACGATATATTTAAAAATATATGTGACAAAACTTAGATTATGCAGCAACGTGTTTAAACTTTGATAGTACTCTATTAGAATAGTTCCTCTCAACCCTGTAGTCACACGCTAGAAAGAATAGGACAAAGGTAAATCCCGACTGTTGCAGAAGGTAACTAAAAGCGGACTTATACACCTCGGCTTTTATATTTATAATACTACATCAAGGGTGGTAAGGAAGGATATCGGTGGGGGATAGGTATTCCGTAGATCCTGAAGAAGATCAATGAAGGTGTTCTAGTGATTAAAATCTTTCACACAACCTTAATTTCTCCCCAAAAACATGAAACAGGGTAACTATAAATCTAACTCCGCTCCCCGTCTCCCTCCTTGATACAATTTACTCTAACGAACAGAAATTTAGACTCAGTATGCAGTAGAATAAAAGTTCTAATAATCTATAATTAATACAAAATGCCTTAAAAAAAATATTTGAAAATTATCTATTACACCCCATAACAGCAACCGAAGGAATCTTTAAATAGAAATTATTATGAAAAAAAAAGAAAGATGTATGCAAACTTATTCCGGTACATGTACTAACTAGTACTTAATTTTTTGACTGGTATGATATTTACTATTAATTGAACCTTCTACTCTTCTCATTGGCTGATTTTTTTCTACTATTAAATGTAGATGAACTAGACCTTGATTGTTTTATTAATAGCACTTAGGCAATTCAATAATCGGACCCCTCAATTTGCGCGCACCGAATGGACTATCACCACCTCTGTAGTACTCCGCTGAATAAACACAGATAACGACAGCCTCTCGACGAGTTAAAGCAAAACTTTCATAACTTCTCTTGATTTCGAGTGAAATTCTATTGATTAATTCAAACATTGAAGCAATAAGGATCAATAAACACTATAAACTTCGTACCATCAACTTTTATTTTAATAGAGATCACTAATTTCAATTTGCTAAGTTCATGAGTACGTAAGCAATTATTAGGTATCTGAAATCAACTAACTTCGAGAAACTTCGTGGGTTAATATTTAATCTTGTTTTGTGAAGTTTTTATTATTACGTTTACGTGGCACTGAAAGTATATCGATGTTCGAGTTTATCTTACTTATATATAATAACTTTTATCAAGTTAAGTTTTAAGCATTGGTTACGGAAACAAAGAAATAATGATCAACTCTGATTCCATGATTTCATAATATATAGTTATAAATTATGTAGTACGTCAAGAAAAGAAGTAAATGTAAAGAAAATATCATTTTGAAGCATGTACAACCTAATGAAATTACTAAGGTAACGAGATTTGCACCTTCTGTCTCAAGACGAGGATGGTAATAATACACTTAAAGCCTAACTTGAGATCATTACCTTGAAATTTAGTTTGGTAGTATTACCAATAACCGTATTATTACCATCGTCGCCTTGAGACAAAAGGTCGTAAATCTCGTTACTGTTATAAACGTCATTAGTTATAACGTCCTTCAAACCAGAACTTCAGCGAAAGAAATAGGCGCTATGATGATACCTAAGTTAACGGCCTGTGGTAAACTTCCACAAGTGGGAACGCTATTTGTTTATAATTAATAATAAACAAATATGGACACAAAATGTAACTTAGTCTATATGCATAACTTTTTTTTATTCTACGATGCAACGAGACGTGCGGGACCTTCACTTAGTGGTAAGTGATACGCCTGCCCATAACAATGAGGCGCAAGTTAAAATGATATATTAACTATCAACTTGTGGCATAAGATGTTGAGTCTCATCACCCTAGTAATTTGAAAAGCTACAACCCTCTTTAAACCGGAACACAGTAATGTTTGCATACTACTGTTAGCCGGTAGAATCAGGAGTTGCGGTGGTACCTTTCTAGAAGGTTTCCGGAAAGGGAGACCTATCACCAGTGATATAACTATCACTGGTGGTAGGTCTTCATTTAAGTTTTATTAATTTTTCTGTTAATATATATACTCCTGAATATTTTTCATCATTATCGAATATCCTCTTGAACTTTTCTAAAGGATATTTTCACAAAGCACCGCGAGAGATTGTTTACTTAAATCGGTCGCCTCTTTGAACTTTGTTTTAATTAAAAAAGAGTACTTCGGTATCCAGTGAATACGTTCAATATACGTCTTCTGATTCACTTTATATATTTTTCTCGGATTCGCCAAAGGTCATCGATAAAATCGAGAATTTAAATATTCGACATGCTCATCATCTCCCACTTTGTAAAGTAAAAAACGCAACTTTATGATAACGTGCGGAAACACCCTTCCTACCCTATTACTACAATCTTTCTCTAATATATTTGCTGGTCCATAAAAACATTGTTCAATGGTAAGAAACCCTATAAATTCTAACCTGTCGTACAACCTAACCCCGGCGGTATCTGTTGACCTGAATCCTGTATCTAGGGGTATACCTAGAGTATTGTATGAACTCGATAAGGGCTTGGGGACATTTTATTTCCCATTACACCAATAAAATGGTAACATATTTATGGGTATGAAGATTTATTATTTTAAAACATAAATGTATAAATGTTGTTTATTTTAAATATTGGATAATATAAACATATTTCTATTTAAAGATACTACATACTACATACATCTACATATATATATATATATACATATAACTGTCATACATACATACCTCTAAAGTAATGTTTAAAGTGTGATATAAACATACTTTTCTATACTTACCTATAACTCGTTAAAGCTGTGTATCGTAAAAATTAATATTTCCGATACTTTATCCTCTTTTGAGAAAATAAGAAAAACTACTTACGTATAACACTTGTGATGGAATTATTCATCTCTGCTGCTCAGAAACTTTGGGCGAACGAAATGAATGGGCTCCAATTTGAAGTTCCGTCCATTTGTCATTCGAGTATTCTACACAAACTTTTATACGGCGAACTTTGAACTTACTGCCTCATGATATCGATGATGAAGTACGCCATGTCCTTGAACCCCAGCGGTCCGGAGCGCACCATCATGTAGTACTCGTGATTACAGTTCTGCTTCGGTTGTACGAAGTCGAAGGTCAACCCGCCGGTCGTCACCAACGGAATGCCGGTGTTGCCAAGGAATTTGGTGATTCGGGCCACGGAAGCTGTAAACAAAATTTTAAAATATATTTAATAATACTTTTTATTAATCTATGTATATATAAATACAACATTTCCACCTACGTAGAGACTCATCACGATATCCCTGGAACCAAGAGGCCAACAGACTGGAAATTTGTTAGGAATATTCCTTTTGCCGGGTATAGGTCAACTAAGAATGGATTATATAAAATATTACACATCTAAAGGGGGTTGTTAATAGCCAGAGATAGCCCGGGGGCGGCGACTGTTTGGCAGCAGAAATAAGAGTTGCATTGGTGGCAGAGACCTACTACTTGAATACTCCGTTATAGCTAGAATATCTAGGATTTAACATATATCTCTCCGCAAAAGTATTAACGCAACTATATTTGTATTTCACACCTACACCGACTCCGGGTCCGAACTCTATTCAAATATGGATTAATATATTCATAACAGTTGTTCGAAAACATACACTATCACATCTCCTGTACCGGTATACAAATAATAAATTATTCACCAATTGCTTCAGCACTCAAAAAGATTCATGATATCTCATATGAAACATCACCGCACAAATCCATTATAAATAAATGGTTTCCTATTTGAGTCGGATAATATAGGGGAGGATTCGATGCGCGAACACTCTCCGTGATCGTTGGCGAAACTTGCTGAATAAGTGGTAAAATTTGAAATATATTCATTATAATTTCATACAACAAATTAATTTATAAAGCTTGTAGAATTCAAGCTTAAATCTGTTTAAGGCTTGAAGATTGAACCCTACTACTATTTTTAATATAATATTCGATGTATAAAACTATTGCTTTTAGGAGGGCTGTTTTACAAAAATAAAACAACAATTACAGCATGATTGTACATATATATAGATAATAGATCGTATGTATATAAAAAACAGTATTAATATGTATAAAGAGAAGTAATTGATATTTCAGATTTACTGAAAACTTAAAGGTATCATGGTCGGCAACACTTGAGTGATACCTTCGATGGTACTAACAATAATAGGCTGCGGTAACTGTTTAATATCAGGCATATCGTGTGCCTGGTTATTACGTAACTGAAAACAAGAGCTTTGAAAAATAAAGCTAAAGCCTGGCACTAACCTAGGACTTCGCATGTGCTCTATATCTCAGAACATGTCGATCTTCTCACAATGTTTCCTTCGACTGATGTTTGAGCTCTGCGGAGACAGAACCCACGGTTTTTTATACGTCTATTGTTAATGAATTTTCAAACCGAGCCTCCGCCGCTATGTACATTAAACAGGATTTAATTTCTTGCCCAAGGGTATCAATAAAGCCATATAAAGGGAAATCACAACAAAGAATATCATGTATACAAATTAAACTGAAAGATAATACCGTAAGCAGAGATTCAGTCTTCGCGAATGCCTTTGTAGAAATTTATTTACGAGGCAGGTGATTGCGTACTTAAGACAACGATGTGATCCAATTCGCTTTTTTTAAATTATTTATATTTATGTCGACGATATAATGAGTCGAATAGGACGTTTACGTGATGGTAAGTGATTCGCTTGACCATGAAATTGTGGCCCTAGTTACAATGATAAACACTCCATCATATTATACTCGTCCCACTAAGATATTAAGTGTCCTTGGTCCAATAAATTCCTCTTCAAACTTAAACAGTAATTTATACATACTCTTACTTGTAGCAAAAATAAAAGCTGTTGTAGTACTCAGATGGTCTCCGGCTACAGAAACCTGTGACTAGTTTCTTATTGATATTTAGACATTCATCGTGTTATATACCAGTTAAATACCAGTCTTGTTATATACTGTACAAGATATTTTTTAATTTTTTTTTGTTCATACGCACAAAAAGTAATTGGATTTTCATATAAAGCTTTACGAAAATATATATCTTTAGATTATCTCTGCCTGCATAGGGGAAACATAATTGATGTTTCTTTTGGTTTAGAGCAGGGGTGGGCAAACTGCGGCTCACGAGCCACATGCGGCACTTTGGATATGAAACTGCGGCTATTTAGTTTCATACGCAAATAATATTTATTTTATAAAAAAAATAACATTTAAAAATTGTTGTGAATCGACTAACAAGGATTGGGCATCATTTCTATCTCTCAGCCCATTGTACTCGCTTACTGTTGGCAAGAAACATTTTTGTGGCTCTTTAAAACCTTAAAAAAATTGTAATTTTTGGCTCTTCCTACTCATTACCTTTTCTTGTCATCGTACTTATAAGTATACAACCAGAACGAGTTACAACAGAAATTCAAATATCGATCTTTTAAGTAATCGACTATAGTATAATATAGTTGTTAGTATGAAATTAGTTTAAAAACATTCAAATTTAGTAATGGATACGTTAAGTGTATTGTCTCCGCTCATTGTATGAAAAGAAATAGGCTATGGAGGTAATAGACACAAACTGGTTACTTATTCATTGAGATTCTTCCCCACCTCAGATTCCGTCGTTCTCAAGTTTCACGCTGTTATTCTGAACAATCCTACTTCAATGCAAACGCTTTCTGACCGAGCTCTAGTATTCTACTACAGCTTAACTATTCATAAAGTCAATTTGTTAAATTTTTACCGGGTATATATATAGCATATATATATATGAATATATGTACATACTTTCTTTTTATTGAGTTGCGTCATTTATCATCTTAGAATTGATTAGTATTTCAAAAATCTAACATGTAACTTAAACCTTAATGTGTCTTATCTTCTTCGAGGTTCTTAATCATTGTTAACATTTAACTATACAAGAAATGTAATAAATTGAGTTATAATATAAAGTTTCGTAACTTTTCTTTTGCTTGGTTATAGTTATTAACGTATATAAATTGGTTAGTTCTCAATTCGACGCATAAACTCTTAACTTTATACAAAGTTATCCAATGCTTATTCGATGGAAAAAGTTAGAAATAATGATTTCGAAAAGAGATATAAAAATTTAAAAAAAATTATTTTCATTCTCAGAGATGGGAAGATTGATTTTGCACTTAATTCCCTTTAATGATATAAGTTCTGTTATCAGTTTCGGTTCAAATTTATTATGAAAGACTTTAAGTTTTCCTGTCAAAAGTTATCTATCTATATATATATATGAGGTTATCATCTAGGTACACTCATCGTAATACCTTTGGAACGACAAGGCCCATAGACTTGAAATTTGGTAGCAATATTACTTTTACCTATTATAGGTCAGTTAAGAAAAGATTTTACGAAATGATACCCCTAAAAGGGATTTCGAAAGTTAATAACGGGAAGGGGCTCGGAAATATTTCTGACAAATTTCAAATCTAATTCTATGTTACGATCACCAAAGGTGCAGGGAACAGCTAGTTTTATATACATGTACATACAAATAAAACATAGTAATAAAACTACCCCGTTTGGAAACGTATTGAGAAGGATAACAAATTTAAAGTTTATTTTTTACATTGTATCCTTGGTTGGACTGGGAATGTCGACAACGGAAATGAAAAAATCGACTTTTTACTTTATGATACTATTTCTTATTTCACTTCATTGTATATGCAGACAAACCCTTTACTATATTAAAAACAATATAAATATTTTATTCTTTATTTTTCTAGGTGGCAGTATAAAAGATTTTGACTCGAGGGTTCTTTTTTATTCAGACCCAAACACGAACCTCCTGTCGTGTAAATGCGGAAATGATCTACTCTGTGCAAACAGGAACGCCGGAGGCTAGACATTCTATTTAATTTTCAGAGATAGAATTAGGTGATATAGTCAATTGACTACATCGTTCTACTAGAGATCATTACCAAATAGATCCTATTAAGATCATCGGCAATATTCATATCTTTAAACTATATAAACTCAAGATTATCGCTTAGTTTAATTTGATTTTATCTAAAACATTAAGTCGTAAGTTTATTAAACAGAAATTTAATTAAATAGGGTATATTGAAAAATTATATTGGGTAATTTAAAAAGATGTACAAAATTCTTTGTTGTCGCAATCTTAGAATGTCTTTGCGCATCCGTCTCCTAAAGGCAGGGACTATAATAGACCACAAGAAACTTATCGAAGCGTTCGAGATGTGGGCGTATAGGCGCATGTTGTCGCTAAGCTGAACTCGAAAAGTATCGAGCAAAGAGGTCCTCCGACGGGTAAATAAAAAACCCAAACTATTGCTGACCTTCAAGACAAAAAAGTATCATATCCCGGCCACGTACTTAGCCACTATAGGTACGGAAAAAGTGGCGGGTATTGGTCGTCGGAGAAAATCGTAGCTGCGTAACATCTGGGAATAGACCTGGATCGCGAGTGTCGCCCAACTGTTCCGCCTCGCAAGAGACCAGGAAAAATATGGTGAACTGACCGGCAACCTTCGCAAATCGGCGAGGCACCTTAAGAAGAACAAGAATAACTAAAATAAAAATATATCCCACACAGGAAACGTCGAGAAGTTCTCATAAGAAAATATTGCGAGTAGTCTAGAGCTTACTGGTGGTATGACTGTGTATCCGGACACTATCTAGGTAAGTTATTATTAAGGAATTGAGTTGTAGCTAGTGAAATTACTAGGGTAAGGAGACTTAACATCCTATGTCTCAAGATATCGAGCGCAATGTGGTGTAGTATATACCATCTTAATTAGCGCCGCGTTGTTACGGGCAGGCATATGAATTACCATCATCCTTCCTTCGCTGTTCCAAAAAAACAGTTACCATGTAGTTTCGTTACCCCACGCGGGATAGACCTAGTGTTAAATATAAATTTTCACACAAGTCTATTAACTTCACAATATCTTAAAAGTTAAATTAGAAATAAGGTGATAGTATTGAGTAAGTTAAACGAATATTTTTGATAACTTATATAAGTATATAACTTATATAATATCATAATATTATATAAGACAGGCTTATACACTAAATATATGAATAAAAACAAAGAAAGAGTATCTATTAAAACATCCAATTATGGAAACTTTTTTACTAAATCTCGCCAATGAATATATGAACCTTCAGAGTTAATTTTCTGGATCGCCTGTGTAATAATACACCTTCTTAAATTGAGAAGAGAAGTATATTTAACGTAATTTGACTCTGTGCTGCTATTCATTGGTTGAAAAAAAATATATATTAAAAGCCTACGGAGTTGTTTGAAGAGAACAGATAATTAAAAGCAGATAGTAGAGTGCGTGGATCACTCATAATTCCAAGGTCGAATATCAACGTAGACACATATTCGACAAAGAACAATAATGTTCTCTGTTTTCATATACATTTTATTAAAAAAACAGTCATACATCGCTCAAAGACTGCATAAAAATAGCAGCTGAGAACTATTTCATTCAACAGCGCAAACTGTGTCCAGCAGTGGGACCTCCATCAGTTAAGATCATGATTAAAACAAAATTTTACATGAATAATAATCAACTATAACACATAGATCAACATATTTTACAAAGCGACGAGATCAAGGCGTTCACTTGATATTAAGCCATACGCCTGTCTATAACAACGTGGCAATAGTTAGGAAATCCACACTGCACCAAATGTGGTGCAGTGTGTATTATGTCCCATTACACCAATTTCACCACTCTAGCGCTCTTCAAATCGGAATACAATAACGTTAGCATAGTAATATTTGTAAATAGCCGCTGCAGTGGTACTCACCTAGATGGTCCCCAGCAACAGATACCTACCACCAATAAGGACATCGAATTAAGTTAACAATGTTAACACTTAATTTCAATTTCACATTGCATTAAGGGATAAGGTGGCCGTAAAACCTGCGTGACCTAATACTCGTATACTGACAGACGGAACCCAGCTATTAAGATAACAGTTTTACAAAATGAGGGTGGTAACTAATCAGACGGGTTCGAAAGATCCTACCACCCACAAACTCCACAAACAACACTGGAACCCAACCAGCAATCTTTGTAACAAAGCAAGCGCTCAGCCGCTGCGTCACAAAAACATTTAAATGAGTAGATTTAGATTTTTCCTTGATTACTCTTAAATTCAAGCATTAATCATAAGTTGAAATAATGAATGAAAATTCTGAAATAATTTACAAACTGCCAAAAAAGTTAAAATTAATGTGTAAAGGAAACGGAAATTTCTGCTACAATCTCTTAATCGCGCCGTAAGTTTTGGACACGGTATTTATTAAATTTTCAAAAACATTAAATGAATTATACTTGGTAAATGCAAGTTACTTATAGGGGTGTGAGTGTTCCCGCACGACAGCTCACGGGATCAAAGCCAACCTGCCCTGCTTGTGGTGCACTCTGCTAATCAACAAACGAGGCTCCAGCTCCAACCAACCCACATCGGACCAGCGTGGTGGGAAATAGTCCAAATCCAAATATGAATCCCTCTATCCGTTCGATGTGGGAATATTTGGGGGATACCTATGTCTAAATTTTTGTGCATGTTAAAACTTATTGAAGATTGAATCAAGAAGAAAAACGGAATTTGATAGTGCTTTGGGGCCGTCCAGAAAGGTATCCAAATCAAAGACACCAACCTGGTGTGTAGATGTAGATGGAAAAATTTAAATGAAAGTACTACAGCTTCAGAGAAGTGTGAAGATTTTTAGGAGAGACTTATGTCCAACAATGGACGTATATCGGCTGATTATGATGATGACAACAGCTGTCTCAATGTTCAGTGAAGTATTGCTTGACCGTAAGTCCGCGAGCTCAGTATCAGATGAGCTGTCAAGTAACAAAATTACTAGCAAGCGATTGAGTATTTGAGGATTTATTATATAATTCTTTACAGAGCACTCTTGAACATATTCAAAATATACAGATTGTTAAATGAACAGGTAGTTCCAAAAAAATCTCTTAGTCATTCACTCGTAGGTCCTCGGTTCGATTTTGGTAAAGTTTTTTGAACTTTTTTTGTCGAGGTGAAAATCTTCACACACTTCATCAATTTTATCTTTCGTACCTCCTCTGACATTCAAAGTAGCAAAGTGGCCATCCTCCGCAGCCCACTTTTCGCTCCCACGGGAAACGAGACGTGACGGGTTGCGAACCTCGTCGCTGCCATTCTGGCACGAAATGATGTATTTGCGCTCTCACGAGTAGCAAAGAAAAAAAATGTCGACCCAAACAGAGGCCCGCATAATAGGGCAAAGTTAACTTTGTTCTGGGGTCTGTTTATTTATATTTAACTAAAGTTTATAGGTACCATTTTGTTTCATCACTTTTTGTCATCTTGTAGGTAGGGACATGATCCCATTGCTATAGAAATTTTGGGTCTTCTGATCAAAATACCGCGACAAGTGATTTTGGCAGTCCTCTAGTGACGTTAACCTGACACTGCCTAAAGAATTCTGAAGAGACCGAAACAGGTGGAAATCTGAAGCAAGGTGAGGACTATACGGCGGATGCATTAACACCTCCCAGCCAAACTCTCTTAATTTTTGCTGATTAAACATGTGTGAGGTCTAGCGTTATCATGATGAAAAACCACACCCCTTCTGTTGATTAATTCCGGCCGCTTTCTCTCAACTTCTTGCTTTAATCTCATCAGTTGTTCGCAGTAGAGTTCAGAATCAATGGTCCACCTGGTGGTAACAGCTCATTCAATTTCAAATTCACAGCCCTTCCAATCCCACCACAGACACAGCATCACCTTGTTGCGAGTTAACCCGGGTTTCGCCACAGTCTGTGAAATCTGACCAGCCTTTGACCACGACCTTTTTCTCACGTTCTTGTTGTACGTGATCCACTTTTCATCACCAGCTATCAGCTTCAAAAATGGTTCAGTTTCATTACGTCCTAATAAAGGATCAAAAACGAGTACACGGTCCATTATTAGGTTTCTTTCAGTGAGCTCGTGAGGTACCCAAATATCGAGCTTTTTTGCGTTCCTAGTTTTTTTCAAATGCGCCCAAACTGTTTTGTTCTCAATTCCCAGTTCTTCAGCTACTTCGTAACTACTGATATGCCGATCTTGCTCCACTTTTTCAAAAATGGCATTTATTTTATCCGTAATAGAGCGACCAGAGCGACTTGCATCTTTGACATCAAAATTTCAGGATTGAAAACGCTTAAACCAAATTTGTGCTACACAGTGCTCACAGACATTTCACTGCTAGTGCACTAGCTCCATAAAAATCGCAATTTTTTTTCGCAGCTTGCCTTGCATTTTTATCGTTTTTGTAGTAACATTTTAAAATGTATCGAATTTCTTCATTAGATTCACTCATCTTGACAGTACGAAAAACAAATGAAAATCACACATTTTCCTAATTTGAATTTGGAATTGTGTTCTTTAAAATTTAAACTTTCAATGATACCAAAACCAGCCAGATACAAATAGTATAGCCAAATAGATTTTATTACAAGTTCATACATACTATAATGCGAAAAGAATTTTTCCCCAACCTAATATATACAATATATGTATTTATGTATGTATGGAAAATCTTTAAGAGATACCCTGCTTCTGGGAGGAATGACAAAATTACATAATATTTGAAACCACTAAAACCTCCTCGGTAGTCCTCTTAGTGCTTTACTAAAGACACCAAGATCTCCTGGCACACCTGTGCCTCTTTGCTCTGCGCCTAAAGTATTGGGCTATTGCCCGAAACTACAGAGCAGAGGATTTTTTGAATCTTTTGTGCTCATCACAATCATCTTGTCACTTGACAACCACAAAGGTATTGCTGCATTCCAACCATCAACATATATTTTATAGCTAGATTATTTAAGAAGAGAAAACTTCCTTATCCTTGCCTCCTTCACCACATAACATCACCTAAAATAGAGGATTAGTATTAACTGATCACATCACTACTTAACATCAGGTGGGACCGTGGTAAAGCGCTAAACTTAATGATATAAAAAATAAACATAACTGTGTAATATATACATATATGTTTGTGCATATATTTATATGTATGTCCTAGTAGAAATTATACGTATTTCTCGCGAACAATTTGTTTTTTATTCCGAACAATTTATATCCGGCGCCATATTTTACGATTGTATCGTAGTAGGCGGGTCGCATACATTTGAATATTTTGCTTCTACCTACAAACATTAATCTAAATGAAATGTTTTGATTTTTTTTTAATACAACGTGCATCGTGGTTATTACTTGTTTAATAGTATTTTTTAATATCATCATCATCATCCGATAGAGGTCCGTTGCTGAACATAGACCTCCCCTAAAGTTTCTTACAAAAGGTAAGGATAATGGGGAGATTTGGACCATTTCCCACCACGCTGGCCCAATGCGGGTTGGTGGGAGCCAGAGCCTCGTTTGTTGATTGGTAGGGTGCACCACGAGAAGGTTAAGTTAGCTAGGCTTCCATCTAGGCGGTACTCTCATAGGTTTTACATTTGTCTATTTGGCGGCGCAGCACCGACCTGGATGGACATGTTTGGGAGCGATCTACGTCCAGCTGTGGACGTGAAGCAAAGTGAATACTTATATGATCATATACAATAAATATGACAAAGGGGCAGGAGATGTGAAGCATGCTTTTTTTATAATTGCTTCCCTAATAGTGTGAGGTCAGGGATTTTAATTTTCCTCTCGCTTCCTATCTCCATTTTATATTCTCCCACTCCGTTCTTTACATATTCCTTTAAAACATTTTCTTTCAGGCTATTTATTAATACTTTTCATTCCTTTCTTTCTCTCACTTATCGTCTCATACTTCTTTTTCTATAATTGTTACTCAAACTTAATGAGAATAATTATTTATCCAACGGTTTTGCTGAAACGACGAATTCAGAACAAAAGAGATTAAATTTCCTTTGTTAGGTTGCACGAAAACAGAACGGTTTTTGTTTTCCGGTTTATTTTTAAACATCACACAGTACACACAAACAGAAATATGTTAAAAAAAAAACGTGTCGTGTATCTTTCAGTTCTTTACGGCTCCATCTAAAATGGATTGTTTTTATTATTCAGTACGTGGTTCAATTGAAAACGATGTGGTACGGAGTAATTGAGGTATAACTGTTAATGTTTTATCTATTGATTTTGTTATGAAAACTTTTTTTTTAATTTAATGATAAACGAAAGGGTCGTTCACCTGATGGTAAGTGATACGCCTGATCATAACAAAATGGCGCTACTTAGGATGATATAATATGCTTCACTTTGTGTTCGTCGCCTGAGACAAAATGTCGAGTCCCGTTTCTCCAGTAATCCGACCAGCTACAGCACCCTTCGAACAGTAACTCAGCAATGTTTGAACATTATAGTTTAACAATAGAAATAAGATTCGTTTTGTGAGATTGGCGCTGTCACAGCTTTAGCTAGTTTTCGCCATCAATATCAGAGAGCCAAAGCTCAGGCCGACCCCGAAAACTTGTCACTCCTAAAGATTTACTTCTTCGGATATATTTAAGATTTTTTATCGGTTGGAAACTTATCGTCGTTATGGTGACGCTAAAGCATTTTAATATCAACACCATTGAAATATTACTATGTATTATTATTATTATTAGTATGAAGTACTCATAACGATTATTATTCATTTCATATTAAAGTAATACAAAACAAATATATATCACAATCAAATTAAATTAATTGATATTTTAATAAAGCTTTATATACAGTTAATTCCATTCCCCTGCTTGTCACTTGACACTAAAGCTTTGGTTACTTAATAAATATAATTAAACCTCTCGCTCCTGCCAAAATAATAATCATGTTAAAAAAGGATAATTGATGTGTTGTATAATTAGGAAGAAAAATTTATTGTATAAAATAATTTTTTGGTTTTAAAATCCTTATTGGAGGCGTCCTCTGAGGAGAGAGTCAAGACCATTTATTGTACAAGCTAGCCTAGTGTTGGTTCGTTCATGTGACATGTCCACAAAAGCTGTTGTTTTTGATACATTTCGGATCCCTTACAATGTTCTCATACAGCGGAAAAGGCCCAGGGGTAATTAATTAATGTCTCTAAGAGACACGCGTTTCAGCTTAAGCTTCAGCTCGCATCACTTCGACATATGTATCGCTTACAGCTGGTTTAATAACTGCTCCATCTTACTGCATCCAATGCAGCCAATATTCTTCTGCTTCTTCTTAGCATTTGTTCCGTGTTATAACATAGTCTGTTCTCTTACTTTGCGCAGCTAATATTGCAAGAGTTAATATGAAAAACTCATATAATAAAAATGTTAAAAAATTATGCTTGGTATGTAAAACTTGCTGTGCTTGATAAATTGATCCCAGTATCCATTGAATGCTTCCGCCAACGACTTCTTTATTTACATTAACTGTATGATGACTAACTTACAGTAAATATTTGTTTCATTATGTTTACATAGTTATACTCCGTAATGTTCAATAATTAAATATAACGTTCCCTTACGTATATTTTAAAAGTGTAACAGTTGTATTTAAGTATAAGTTACGTTACCTGTTTAATTTTATTATATTTTACTAGCTGTTCCCGACCCGTTTTGTTAACCGTAACACCCCCGTCACCTATTTTTGGGGGTATTTTGTAAAATCCGTTCTTAGCTGATCTATACTCGACAAAAGTAATTTTCCTACCAAATTCAAATCTGTAGGCTTTATGGTTCCAGGGATATCGTAGTGAATATTATATTTATATATAGATTAATCTGTATGATTGTCTATATGACCTGGAGCTGTTGTCATACTATCACAGCTTTGCTCGTGTTGTCGCTTTGTTGTATCAAAAAAAAAAAACTAAAAATGTTTCTTACGTCTCAACTATGACCATCAACTAATCTGTAGATCTTAATCACAATCACAATGATATACGACACTCGCATCCAAACAAATGGACTGCGAAACTGACAATAAGCATAGAATTACATCCTCCAGCTCACGTAGCAGTGTAGATGTGTGATTGAGGCTGTGTTCGGGCGTAGTGGAGTCAACAGAATCGGCAAATAGTCTGGCTGGTTATATGAAGTCGTGTACGCATGTGTGATTCGAGGGTTGTCTGTGGAGAGTATATATTTATACATAATCTACACATAAGAGATATTCAGAGATTCATTTGATACACAACGAGATCTCCGAAACTATTACACGTCAACACTCAAAATTTTGTGGAGACAATGCTTCCCCGGATGAAGGAAGGATGTTGATAACGAGAAAGGGCCCAGGGCAGTGAGTTGGCGCCGGGCGAGAATATTTCTAACAAATTTCAAGTCTCAATTTCTAATCTAATTCTATATTACGGCCATCAAATCAGGTATTTCTTTATTATAACTTAGAATTTGATAACGTTTAGGCTACTGCTAGATCTGGTACGAATTGAGAATCGAAGATCCAAATCAACAATTTGATTATTATCTCTAATCATCTGCAAGCACAATAAAACACCTTTAGTACTTATCACTAATAATTAATAAACTACGGAATTTTTTAATAAGACTTATATGATCCAATTTGTTTTATTCGGACACAATATTAATAATTTACTTGTTTAATTAGCTGGACTTGTTCTACCGGCGATGTCCTGCCCCTTGCATATTCATGAAGTGGCTGATGTCACCATGAAAACAGTTCAAATAGTATAGACGCCGCCGCACTGTCTGATTACAAGTTATAACAATGTGAGACATGTTCACTTGTTCTATTATATTCAAAGTTATAAGGACACAAATATTCTTGACCTTTACTTGAACGGCGTGGAAATTGAACAGCTTGGTTATGAGATGGGAAGTTGTAATAAAAAACCGTAATCGTAATAATAATATGTTTGTGTCAGCTTTCTCAGTTCCAACCACTTCGGAGATTGGCATTATTAAACCTATTTATATTATCCTGCTTTATGTACATAAAGATATCCTCCTCCTCAAATCGTATTCCTCATGTCTGACGATCGTCACTACCTCCACCCATTACTCTTGTCTTCATGATGTTGCGCCATCTCGTCCTATCTCCGACTACTCGGAAAGCATCCTAGGTTATGGAGTGGAGTGTGTTGCGGATCTGATCAGTGAAAGTACTGGTTGCGCCTCTGCAGCCGTTTTCTTCCAGTTTGCCAGTAATCACAAGTATACACAAGATAAACATACACACATAAAGATATAATAATCTTTAAATAATTTGGCATAACATTTTTCATAGTAAATAAATAACAGGTACTAGGTTTCTATTTCCGGAGCCCGTCTAGGTTAGTACCACCACAGCGCCTATTGCTGCCGACAAATAGCAGTGTGTACATTACTGTATTCCGGATTGTATGGCGCCGTTGATAATGAAATTACTGGGGTAACGAGACATCTTACGTCTCAAGGTCACGAGCACAACACTATCCTCACTCGCGCCACATTGTTATGGGTAGGTGTATCACTAACGTGCATCAGGTGAAAATCCCCCTGGTCTCGTCACTTCGTACAATAAAAAAAAAATTATATATTTAACCGTTAAAATTATTACTTTTAAATGGCGTTTCAACAATTATATTAATTTAAAGTTTAACAAAATATTATAATCTAGTCCAAATTGGAATCATTTAAACAAACTGTGTTGATAACTCTTCCTTACTGAATTTAATTAAACTGGATCAAAGTAAATAATAATAAAAGAATTATGTTAAGAGGAAAGACTTTTAAATAATGAGATAAATTGAGGCTTAATGTAGCGGAGTAAACTTTACAGTCGTCCGCTGTATTTTTAAGTAACAATAAGTTTACTTATTCGAACACGGGTCGCCTTATATAAGTATAAATTGTTATATCAAAATAATCGTGTAGTATACGATTACATAATGTTAACTATACTTCAGACAGCAAAGTTGTATGGAATGTTAAGATCAAGGTAGATCAGGATAGCTGGGTGAAGGCTGAACAACGTTTGAGGTTGCTACAATTGATTGAATGTTGAAAAGTGTAAAGATAAATGGAAACAAATGTTTGCTTTGCAATATAGGCACTTCGATTCCGGGGCTGCATGTAGAATTTGTTAGTAGAACTCTCGCATCCCGCCGGGGTAGCTACCACCCAACATAATATGTAAATCCAAAAATACGGTTGTACTATAATGAATCGTTATAAACATTCAGAAAACAAACTGCTTTGCATTTCCGCAATAATGAAGCTCGTAGCCCTAGAGCATTGAATGCATAATTAATAACGTAAACAGCCTGACTGTAACTTATTTATGAAATATTGAAAACACCAATCGTTATTTATAAAAATAACAACTTAAACTGTATAACTTAAGGATTATTACTTAAGCTATTAACGCAGTTAATTCTTGATGAATCTGAGAGTATTTTGTATGAGAAAACTTCACGATCTACGGCTCATTTTCGCTTAAAAAATTATAATAAAATTAAGTCTCATTGTATGGTATATTTAAGCGTAATCTGTTTAACCTTTTCAAAGTTTTCAATAACTATTCCATTAAAGGTTGGGCGTGGGCTAGAAGTTAGTTTGCGACAATAGATAAACGTGTGAGTTGATATGCCTGGAAGCGACCCCTTAGCCATTACAGTTTCAACGGATGTTAAAGGATTTAAATCAATCCTAACGTAATCGTACGTTTCCGTTATTTAAAGATAAAATATTAATATCGTACAACCAAGTAAACATATGATTTATTAACCACACAAATCACAAAATTACTGATACACAATACGGATGGGAGATGTAACTCAATCAGGACTTGCTTACAATCATTCGGTTATCTTATTTTCAGCCGCATGTGAAACGAATAAAATGATTTATTCAGTTCTTCGACTCTAAATAAGGAAATCGAATAAATAATTACGTTATCCATGTAAATAATATAAATTTGTAATATAAAAAGAAAAATGTTTACACTGCAGCCACGTTGGTAGCAGAGGAAGAGAAAAGAGTACACACGTGAAATTGTGGCCCAAGTAGTGGTGAACAAAGCCATTCATGCTTTGCTCATCACTTAAATACTTCTAGTCTTGACCTTGGTCTTACGTATTCAGTCTTGAACGTTGTCTTGTTAATTCGGTTTTTTTTATTCGCCACTGGACCCAAATGTTAGTTGGATTTCGTATATAAATAAAATAATAATCATCACATTACGTTATGACATCTTTTGGAGACAAAACACTCAAAATCCTATTATCCCGTGTCACTAACAGACACACATTCGACATGATATCCTCAACTTATATATTAAGATCACCACAACTGGTAGATTAATAGGTAATGAATATTACTTATTAATCTACCAACCCGCATTAGGCCAGTGTGGTGAGAAATAGCCCACATCCTCCCATTGAACCCTTACAAAAGTGAAGGATCATTGGCGGAGGCCTATATCCAGCTGTGGACATCTATCGACTGATGATGATGCTGAGAATTATTCACCATTCAATTTATTGTGTATCACAATTTCTAAATAGTTTAATTAGTGCACCCAAAGCTAGGGTTCGGAGCCTTTTATAATTACTACATCCACTACATAAGTTACATATATCTCTTTATATATCTACTAGGTCTAAATTTAGGTTTTGCCACATGTCCATTAGAGTCCAAGCTTCACGGAGAATTGGTGCACAGTTTTCAAACAGTTTCATCATGTCATATATTATCTAAACGACTAGCGCTCCGAGACTAACAGAACATAACTTGATATAATTTACAAGGTAGATAAGGTAGCTAGCTAAGTCCTTCCGGAACAGGTTCTCGCCTTATCCTAGCAGTGGCTTAACGGTGAAGCTAAGAGAGACTCAACCGGCCGGCCCGAAGAATAGAGTTGGCCCTAGGTGGCTGTTCCAAGTGAGCTCCATGAACTCTCCTCGCAAGTATGACGGTGGGATTAAAAAGCATGCTTGCACTGACTTTAGCAGCCATGGTGGAATCACGGGAGAAAAGGCTTATCGGTATTTTGCCCTTCTCTCTATCCTCCGTGGCGGAAAAAAGTTTGGCTGCGGAGCCAAAAACTAAATCCGCCGCAATAAGTCAAGAGAATTTTATCTCTTAACACCCATAGCTTCAGAGTGATGGATCCGGAGAATTTGATGCCCAGGTGAAAATAAGAGGCCGTGAGGAGGGCGCGCTTTTATAGAAGTGGAAAGGACGCTTCTCCAACAAGAATCAAATTCAATTCTTAAGCTTTATGAGACCTTGCTGACCATGACTGACCTTAATTAAACTGGGAGTTTATCAATTGTATAATACTATGGAGATTAGAGACACTTGAAAGTTTATTTAAAATGCGCCGATTTCGTACCTTTTGTATAATTAATGCTTTTTCATCCGAACATGGAGTGACATCAATAATTTATATATTTTAAAAGCTTTATCTCCAAAAAATTGCTATACAAATTTTTAAAATTCACTATAGCAATCTAAAATAATTGACGTTAGTAATAAATCATTTATTTATGCTAGAATTTTATATAAAAAATTTATTATATGTACTAACAAAGTTATTAAGAAAATTTCATAATTCCGGCCCAGAGGATTTGCCGGAGTCTGAAAATCATTACTCAACACTCCTGTACAGTAAGTATTCAATGAACATCATTATTGCTTAGTCGCTATTTCTACAGGACTTTGTGAAGAAATGGATCTTAAATATCTGTAATAAATTTGTTCACAATTTGTATGAGTTTCAATTCATTTCAAAGAAACTTTAAATTTTGTCTAAAATGTAACTAAGCGAAAAGCTTTCATATCTTCAAATATCTCTTAGGAGATATTTATCAAACATAAACACAAGATGTTTTGTCTTTGAACACTGTTTAAACATTCAAATGAATTGATGAATAAAGATCTGATGTTAAAGACTCTAGTTAGTTCTAATTAGTAAGTCGCCCCCTTCGGCGGCCGTATCAACCCCGCATCTCCCTTTGGTGAAAGAATTTTGTAAAATCTATTATAAGCTGACCTCTAAACAGCAGAAGCAATAATCTCCGCCAAATGTTGAGTATTTTGGTCCAATAGTTTCGGAGATCTCATGATGAGTCAATGAATCTCTGAATATATTCTATTTATATATTTAAAAAGGTAAATATACATAATCAAGAGGATATATGTATATACTGAATATTGTCTATATATTAGAAGGCACCAATAAGAGTTAGTTTTGTACAATCAACATCAGCTGATACATCCATAGCTGGACCGATTCCGTAGAAGACCTTGGAGCCCCTCTTATTGTACTGACGGAGACGACCGAGGGGGAGTTAGTGGGTAGAAGCCCCACATAACCCTACTTCCCCCAGAATCAGGGTGTCTTTAGAAAAAAAATTAAACTCCTCACATCCGTCGCTCCACAGTAGGTGCACAGCAGAAAATGTATATTCGCTTAGTTATTTAAATACTTCACTAAGAAAAACATTTGGATTCATAAAAGCTTTAGAGATAAAAGCTTTCTGCCTACAGCAGTTTACTTTTTTATTGAAATTAAATAGAATTTTTAAGGCTGTGAATTTGTACTGCGACGACTCTCGACATCTTTTACAGAATCTTTGCTTATCTTTTATTAAATTATCAAAATATTTTTGTTTGCGGAATCAATATAAATGATAGTAAGTAGTGTACAAGCTTTCAACATTGAAAGCTTATATTTATTCAAAACAAGCATGTATTTACTTAAACGAATACAAAATAGAGTAATATAATAATATAGATTCTGAATCTTTTTATGTACTAGATATATTTATAAATCTCAGGCTGTAAGGGTTCCCGCACAAGAAATCACTGTATCCAAGTGAACCTCATCTGCTCGTAATACAGCCTGCTATTCAACAAACGAGGCTCTAGCACTCTCCAACCAACATTGGGCCAGCGTGGTGGAAATTTACCATAATCCCGTCACATGAATCCCTACCCGATCGTGTGGGAATCTTTAGGGGTGGCCTATGTCCAGCAATGACGTTTATCGGCTGATGATGATGATGCTGATGATCATTCATAAATCTGTGATGTATTCGTTAGATGTTCAAAAATATATGCATATATATATATATATATATATATATATATATATATATTACTGTAGTATTGATATATATATATATATATATATATATATCAATACTACAGTAATTTTACTAATTATGGCAATTCTAAAGCAACAGTGATACCTACAGAAAACCGTCAAAACCTACGACCAGTAAACCCTAATACGAGAACTTACTCGGTAACAGCATCCCTAACTTCCGTCTATCATCTTACCTACATTATAGGAAACAATCTACACATCTGGTGGCAGGCCTCTATTGCCGGAAACTGTCTAGGTAAGTACGACCGCAGTTACTATTTCCTCCGCCGTATATTAGTGTGAAAACATTTATGTATTCCGGTTTGAAAGGCGTTGCGCGTGTGACATTACCGAGGTGACGAAACTTAACATCTCATCTGAAGGCGACGGGCAGAATGCGGCGTTGTGTATATATATATATATATATATATCAATACAACTTCCGTCACGTTGTTATGAATACATCACTTACCATCAGGTGAACGTCTCGCTCTTCTCGTCGTCGTTCACAAAAAAAAAAAACATTAAATGAAAATTTAATTTTTTGTATAAATTAAAGGCCGTATAAAAATTATTCTATAGTGTATTACAAATTCCCACACAATAAACCCTCGGGTCGATCTCTGTGAGTTTAGAGATGAAATATGTGACGAAATAGACATTTATAAATTATTTTTCTGCCAGGTGAAAATATATCTCGATTGTCGACGTCATAAAGGTTTTATCGATATGAAACCGGATGACAAAATATAAGCGGAACAAGGAAAAGTTTCTCAAATAAACGAGTATATTTCTATAAGGTTACAACCATCACCTTTAACGCTTTACGGACTGGGACTGAATTGATAATTCCTTTACTTGTTAAATAAGTTTGTTATTACAATATTAAGTTATATGTAATAAAATTTTGTATTATAATATTTATATATACATTATCGGTTTGATATATCTGAAGTTTGAAGGTCAAACATTTTAATATTTACCTTAAAACATACTTTATAACCACAACCCTAATTTCAATCATAGCTACATAAAGACAACAAAAAATTCACACTAACTAAAGATTCAATATACTATTCTACATCATTATATATATTTTAGCTGTCTATGGTATCATAGCTCACATGATCATCAAGCTATTTTTATTTATGTCCTGTTTGTTAAAAAGCGGAAACTTTTTATTCTTCCAGGCTACGAAACGAGCAAGACATTTACCCGGTTTAACGATCTATGATCTAGCACAAGATGTTACCCCAGTAATTTCACTAGCTACAACGCTCTTCAAACTGGAACGTAGTAATGTTGTCACAATACTGTATGGTAATAGAAATTGGAGCTGCGGTGATACCTATCGAAATAGTCCTCGGCAAAAGATCTAGCTAGTACCAATAAAATATTGTTGTAACAACCACTAAAGTTTCTGGAGTTGTTTTTTAAAGATTTTGGTAATTAAAACGTGTAATATATAATTTTTGTATACATATTGCAATATAGCTAAACAAGCTGGTTCTCGCCCACTTTGATATCCATAACACCCCCACAAGTCCATTTGGGGAAGGAAGTTGTAAAACCCATTCTTAGCGGATCTCTAAATTGCGGAAGCAGTAACTCTACCAAATTTTCATTGATTACGTCTAATAGTTTCGGAGATCTCGTCATTAGTCAAAGAATATCTGGATTTCATATATATATATATATATATATATATATAATTCGTAGTTGAGGAATCAAAGGTCTTATATATCTATAATTATTTTTTGCATCTTATTTCGTTTACCTTTTCATTAGGTTTGTTTTAAAGTTATAATTATTACTAATATTTCCAACTAATTAAGAAAAGTTCATACATCTCCCATCTATAACCTCGCAAGTATTTGTAAACTAATGTTATATGTATCCCTGATTTATATACGTTACAATAAACATTAAGGTCCCACTTAACTTCATTAGCACTAGCGTACTTAATTAACTTAATTTGCTGCCGACCCATAACAATTATATTAAAGCTTTCATGTGTATTACGTCATTGGCCATATACATTAGACGTTAATAAATTTTTAAATCACGATTTGTTCATAGAAATAATTTGACACACATAACCTCAAAAAAAACTGTATAATTAATATTAAATACACAGGGTGACATATGAAAAGCTAAAAATATTGGTGATTTGTATTATTCCTCATCTAGTAGTCCTCAAAATACGTCCAGAAGAAGTACTTTTAGTAGTGGCAGTTTAAGGATATGTGTACTCTTATTGGGAAAATCCTGTGAAAATAAAAAACCTATTCACCATTAGCTTCCTTCACGTCTCCTTATTTATTTAATATAAAAACAAAGAAAATAACTTTGTAAAAATGTAAAGCGTAAGACTTAAAAGAAATTAGAAAAATCCTTCATTGAATAAAAACCATATTTACCCTTAACTTACTTTACGTCATCTTATTTATTTAATTAAAAACCAAAGAAGACTCCTTTAAAAAAGTAAAGTGTAAGACCTAAAAGTAAATAATAAGACCTACCCTTGAGAGTAAGTGGTTTGCCCTGTATAATATGAAACGAGACAGAATTTCATTTAACACAGTACCTTGCTCTTGTTTTTTGCGGCCTTCCCAAAGAAACCCTAATGTTTATTTACTTCTAGTGGCGGAAGTCAGACGGCCTCCATAAAGTTTTTTTGTTGGGAAGGAAATATTCAAAACATAACCTACTGAGACAGGGTCATTCGAAATTTGTTCCCATTATAACCCCCTCGGTGATCATTCTTAGTGCTTACAAAAGCCCTGGGATATTTTACGGAACATAAAGGTCTTTCACTGCACGCGCCTGAATACATCTCAGGGTGTGCTGTAACCGTCCCGCTAGCACCCTGTCTTTCTTACGACAAACCCGAGACCAGTTCGCACTTGTACGTACCCAGAGCTGGCTTAGAGGACAACGAAGGCTTCCACCTTCAAAGCCTTTTATGACTGGCAGGACTTATCTTAGTCCTATTCTTAAGAGCAGCAATAGAGGTAGACTTACCGACTTCATTCTACATTAACAGTAGTCCTTAGCAATATCATAAATTTACATCCCGGATAAGGGTAACATACATAAAACCTTATACTTACTAAGTTATAAAGTATCATTATTGTTTTTTATGAACGACATATCGCCTCTGATGTATGTAACGTTTTTTATTACCACAATAATGACGTCATAAAAAAGTTTATTTAATACGAAACGACGTATCCGACGGTTATTGGGAGAATTATTTCTATTACGTGCTTCAAATTTGGATACGTTCAATACTGCGAAGCTAAGTTATTGCACAGTGAACGCTCTTAATATGAATAAAGTAATTTTTTTTTATATATATTAACCTTGCCTTAAATGAACATACAATCGGTGAGCTGGATGTTCACCTGATAGTAACTTATAGGCTTGTTAATCACCGCGGTTGTGTTCCGAGCGGAGATCCCGTGACCTCTCCAAACGCCGAAGGTGACCACAGAGGAGGTGTTAGTGGGTAAAAATCTCCGCATAACCCGGCCCCCCCACCTCCCCCCAAGGTACAGTATCTTTTCGAAGTTTTCCTCCTCGAAACTAAAGCAAAAGGGTTGTTAATCACAGTCTCGTCGAAAGAAACACTCGATACCACAGTTAGTTCAATCGCTAAAGAGCCTGTTTTTTTTTATTTAAACTTACTTTATACAACTTATAACTTTTTATTATTTACTGGTGGTAGGTCTCCGATGCCGCAGACTTTCTAGATAGGTACCATCGCAGCTCGTATTCCTGCCGCCAAACAGTACTGTGCTACTATGCTTCGGTTTGAAAGGCGATGTATCTAGTGTAATTACTGGAGTAACGAGACTCGACATCATGTGTCTCAGAGGCGAACGCAATATGATGCAGTGCACATCATCACATCTAGCGCCCCGATGTTATAGGGCGTATCACTTATCATCAGATGAACGTCCCGCTCATCTAGCATCAACGAATAATACTAACTGATATTAATTCTTATGGATGAAGTCTTTAGGGGAGTTATTTGAATTTTTTTTTATTTAAGATGAATAGGCTGTAATAGGTAAATATAATAGGTTAGTACGCCTTACCACCACAGATCACATATACTTATATGAATAAATATAAAATAAACACTCGTTGACTACAATCTCACCTGACGGTAAGCAGCGATGTAGTTTTTCATAGTAAAGCATAGCAATCTGAAAGTAGCCTTCACTTTTTTCTTACTTCGAATACTAACTTTAATTTTTTTTATATAACTTATGTGTGTATTTTAATAAGAGACAATTTTATTTTCCCGCTCAAACATACTGTATGGAAACATGTTGGGAATAGTAAGTGGCGTAAAATTTTATCCCCGCGCGGAAAAGGATGATGAATCTTCAGTTCGTGCTCCACGAGATATGATCCCTATTTTACTTGCAAATAAGATTTATTATGGAACTGTTCAGAGATCCTCAATTTTATAATGGACTAACACTTTACCCCAACTTCACACGGTGTTAAGTGACGAGACCGTAGGTGGTATAAGTTGCTCTTATACATATATATATATATAGACGGAACACATCGATATTGTTATATCTACTGACTATGAAGATGTTAACTATTCTTATGGCATATAAAAAATCCTACCATTAATTTAATCAAGCAAGCGCTCTACACACTGTAACACCACCACGACTATCTTTGGAGATGGGATTTCGTGAAATCCGTTTTTAACTGACCTGCAAATGCCAGAAGAATAGTTTCGGATATTCGCGATGAGTCAATTAATCTCTGGATGTCTCGTCCTTGTCCCCATCCGGTTTGCTGGCCGTAATATAGAATTAGATTTGATGTTTAGACTTGAAATTAGCCAGCAATATTCTCACCCGGAAACAAGCATCTCCCGGGTCTTTCCCATTATTAACACACTCACAACCCCTCTTTGGGGTAATATTTCTCATCTGATCTATACGGTAAAACTTCATGAAACTTTACTACTGGTAGGTCTTTTTTACCAGAGACCGTCTAGGTAGGTACTACCTCAGCGATTATTTTTATGGCTAAACAGTGTTGTGCAAACATTACTGTGTTCCGGTTTTAAGGGGGTTGTAGCTGGTGTAGTTACTGGGGTAACGCTCAACATCTTATGTCTCAGATGACGAGCGTAATGGGTTTCTTGTATATATCATCCTAACGACGCTAGTCATCTTGTTATGGCCAAGCGTATCACCATCAGATAAACGTCCCACTTGTCTTGTCGCCTAATATATATATATATATATATATATATATATATATATATATATATATATATATGTATGTATATATATACACATAAGGCGAAAAATAACCTTATAAAAAGTACCTTATAGCACAGGTAATAAGGTACTTTTTAGAAGGTTATTTTTGCGCCTTATATATATATATGGGATTTTCATCATTAGACTGGTACCAGTATACTCTTGGAAGGCTCCTCTAAGGTAACCGATAAATTAGGGTGAGATTCGCGGAAAGACACTGGACGCAGACAACGCGGAACCGATCGACGTGGAGATCTTTGGGGGAGGCCTACAAGTATGTCCAGAAGTTGACGTCTATGGGTGATGATGAAGCGTGTTTCACCATGTATATATATATTTTGTAACTTCATTAACATATTATTTTACTTAACAGACTGTAAATATATTTATGTTCCGACAGTCGGTACGACTTTGATGAAAATGTATTAACGTTCGGTTAAATCAACAAGACCGTGTTAAACGTTGAACCGTTTCCTGTATAGACTTTAATTTGATAACTTAGATTGAGTTTGACTGAAAATTATAACTAGAAACTACAACCCATTGGTGGAACAGGGTAGATTTTAATAAGTATTAGGTAAGTACTTATTAAAACTGCTTTCCTTAACTAGTTAAAAGTAAACATTAATTTATTTAAGTAAGTGTCGTTTGAAATAATCTTAGAGACTATTACATCTCATACCTTAATGGTAGGTCTCTGTTACTGGAAAGTGTCTAGGCTCTCCGGCAACGGAGTCCTACCACCAATGAAGTATATTTAGTGTAGTCCAGTGGTACATATTTATAGACAGTAAATATATTAACATATTTTATAAACATAATGCTTAAACTAAAAGTACAATAGTGCTTAATGTTAAGTCTAGCTAATTCCTAAACTACTGACGATTCGGTATAGGATGCCATTATCTCCGTGTTCCTGTTCCTTTAATAAAAACATAAAAATGTGAAGCATTATTTAACAATAAGACTGTACTCTTGGTTACTAAAACTCCTAATTTTAGTAATTAGTACTAGTTTATTAAAAAAAATGTTGTTTACTCAATAAAAACCAACTCATCACAAATGATAGATCTTAAACGTTTATAATCATACTAAAACTTTATTTATAAATATACGTAATAGTAGTAAAAATAATACCTTTTCGATATTATTATATTCCATCGTCATCATCATCAGCCGACCGATGTCCACTGCTGGACATAGATGGGATTTGGGCCATTTCCTGCCACGCTGATCCAATGCGAGATGATGGGAACCATAGCCACGTTTGTTGATTAACAGGATGCACCACGACCAGGTAATGTTGGCTCGGATCACGCGAGTTACTGTGCGGGAACCCTTACACTTTATATTTATCATGATCGTATTATCTCTGGTTAAATTAGAAATTGCAACGTTGCAGCTTTTCCTGTCCTGAGGGAAAACCTCGTTACGATATTCCAACACAATTTCCTGACGCTGTCGACTATATAGAAATAAAACACGAAAAATGGACCTCATCACATACGAACAGAGTTAACGAATTTAAGGAAATGAATCAAAATTAATTTCATTAAATATGTTGAGGGGTGTAAAGGATCCTGCAGAAGAACTCACATGACTCGAGCCAATTACACCTGCTCGTGATGCACCTTACTAATCAACAAACGAAACCCTGGCTCCCGCCAACCCGCATTGAGCCAGAGTGGTGACCCAAATCCCCCATACAGACGACGGCTTGTAGTGCCCTGTGGTACCGGAAGCCATGCTGACTGTGTGAACGTCGCGGGAAGCCGCTAGATACGGGCAACACAGGACCGATCGATGTGGAGATCTTTGCGGGTAGCCTATGTCCAGCAGTGGACCTCTATCGGCTGATGATGAATTAAAATTAAATATTCATTTTGTTTTATGTATATAAATATAATTTTAACATATATATTTTTAGATCATGACATAAATACGTAGATCACACAGGAAGGGCTGTTTCTTTTTCAACTCTGTACGATCCATTTACCCCTGAATATTTGAGTTGTTTATATAGTTAGCTCCGCTCTTCACATTCCTCGTAGAATTCCTTTACTCCTCAATCGATAAGACTTCGGAATGAGCTTCCACCTAATATACAAATAGCTTACAATAAGCTTCTTTTATGCTAATGTCGCAACGCTGCATATAACTATGATTATTTCATGGTTATATATAACTTTCTCCTCTTTCTTATTCCTAGTCCGTACAATTATCATTTATATATATATATATATATATATATATGCTATTCTCTCCTTGATTTGCAGGCCGTAACACCCCTGCAACCCCAGTTGGAGGTCACATTTTTTAAAGTTCTTAGCAGATCTTTACTCGACAAAAGGAATAATCCTACCAAATTTTAAGTCTATTAGATTCAATACAGATGAAAATCTCATACATATATAGAAGATGCAAGGGCCATGTCTTACTGTTGAAAATAAACAGCAATTCTACAGAATAATTAGTTAAAAGTATAATATAATTGGGTGTATTACAGCATCTAATTAATCTTTTTTTCTTATCTTTCTTTAAGTGGTCAAGTAGCGTTAAATAAACATTCTAACTTTAATTCATTGTTATGGACTTGGAGATCATTTATTATCAAGTACCAAGAACATTTTGCTTGTATCTTTCATGTCTGAGGGTTATGACTACCTCCACCCATCACTCTTGTCCTCACGATGTTTCGCCATCTCGTCTCTCGTTGCGTAAAATAAAAATAAATATATTTAGTGTTATACTTATTTCATCTGATAAACGGTTGATATATTTTTTTTGGTACATTTATGTTATAATTAATGTATGAACACTATTTTAAATAACTAAATATATAAATAAATATTTAAATGCCGTCTTTTTTTTATTTAGTTAAGCGATGAGACGAGCGGGTTATTCACGTAATAGTAAGTGACACGCTTGCTCAAAACAACGTGGCGTTTATTAGTAAATGTTATATACTGCACAACATTACGCTCGTCGCCTGAGACATAAGACCAAAGAGTCTCGTTACCCCAGTTATTACACTAGCTACAGCGCCCTTCAAACTGGAACACAGTAATGTTTTCACACTATTTGTCGGCAGGAATAGCAGCAGCTGTAGTACCTACATAGATGGTATCTAGCAACAATGCAATGCTGTCTCTGACCGTTCGGAATCTAATTTCAGTGTAATTTTTATTAGGGTACTTTCAGCTAATCCGTCTAAGGTTTCCGTTTATATCCGCGGAAACAGGAAGCCGGGGCAAAGTAAACCGCTTTATTATAAGTGAACGTATCCGACGATAAAACTTTATTACCAGTACCAAGTTTATTAGATCTCGACAAAGTTGCGTTGGCAGCGCGCATACCTTTGCGAGATTGCTTACTTAGAGGAGTAACTTTGTACGAATATTTTCCGTTATAATTCAATTCCAAAGATGCAGAGTTGTACGCAGTTGCTGAACCAGAAGACCAATAGATATGTGAAGGCTCCACGAAGTTTATTTGAAGATTTGCGATAGCATTTTCCTCCGTATAAACCGTTAAAAAACGATCTCTGTCCAAATATAATTCTTTTCCGGTAATAGGTCTCTGTTGCCGGAGACCTTCTAGGTAGATATGATAACAGCATCTTTCCCTGCCACCAAATCTAAGTGTGCAAACTTCACTGTATTCAGATCTGAAAGGTGTTTGAAACACGCATTATAGTGTAATTGCTAGGGTAACTAGCCCTATTACTAATATCCCTTGATGAGTGCACCATGAATCAGATTCCAATGCATTATTTTAGGGAATAAGCAATCTATATTTAGGTTAATGATGAGTTCCTCCGGCTACTTTGCTATATCTAAAAAAATAGAAATGTACCAATAGCGAATGTTAACCATTTTTTTGTTTCGGGTGGGAAATGTTCGAAAGATACCCTGCTACTTGGGGAAGTAAGGGTTACGTGAGATTCTTACTCACTAAAACTCCCTCGGTGGTCTGCATCAGTGCATTCGGAATGGACCCGGAATCTCTCACAGAACGCACCGGTGCCTCTCTAAACTTTGTATCTAAACGCTGTCCTGCGCTGGTTCGCTTGTTGAGCGACAAGGGCCCCCACCCTCAAGGTCTAGGATACTCCTAAACCATTTTAATCGCCTTCCACGACAGGCAGGGCTTACCTTAATCCTATTCTTACTAGGTCGTGACTACAGAGCTGAACGAATCTGTACCTACATATTTAAACGTCATAAGACTGAATAATCAACTTACTTCGTTATCCTTAGAAAATATATATAACGCTTTTTGTCAACAGCCAATTGACGTCCCCACTGTTGGTGCACAGGCCTACCCTCAATATGTGGGCGACGGGCCACAGTCACCACGCGGGCCCAATGCGGATTGATGACTTCACACAGACCTTACAATAAACCCTAATTCATGTGCAGGTTTCCTCGCGATGTTTCCCTTCACCGTTTGTGTTTCGCTGTTGTTACTAAAGTTCACAAATGTACCTAACTTAAATATTTAAGACATAGGTACATGCCGAGATTCAAACCTTCAGAATGATGGCCGCTGGCTCTAACCATTAGGCCAGCGAGCTACTACATAACGCTTTGTTAAATATATATTCGCATACTGAATCATTTAAATGGAGAATAATGGTAAAAGCTAGAAGAATATATAAGCAGAAGAAACAGCCTCCAGTCCAGCGATGCGAAATAACTTAACAACAAGATGAGAAAAGTTGCTCTAGACTGTTACTACGAAACTTGTTCAGTTCTACTTAGGTGTCTACTTAAGCAGAAGGAACTAGTGTGTATAACTATTTACATATTTCATCAAGCAATTTTTTTTTTCACTTAAACGAGACGAGCGGGACGTTCTCCTGGTGGTAAGATACACCCGCCCATAATATGGCGCTAGTTAGGATGGTAAATACTGCACCTCATTGCTCTCATCGCCTGAGATATAAGATGTTGAGTATCGGTATCCATGTAATTATATTAGCTACATCGCCCTTCAAACCGGAACACAGCAATGTTTGTTCATTACTATTTAGCGGCAAACAAAGACGCTGTGCCAAAAATATATAATAAACATAATTTTTCTACTGGTGTTAGGTTAAACGGTATGTGCAAATATTATAATGTTCCGGTTTGAAAGGCGTTGTAGTTAGTGAAATTATTCAAGGAATGAGTTTTAACGTCTTATATCTCAAAGCAACGAACACTATGTGTATATATAATTTTCCTAGCGCCACGTAAATAAAGGCGGGCGTATCACTTACCATCATCAGGTGATCGTTTCACTCGTCTCGTCGCTTCGTAGAATAAAAAAAAGTTACAAAATCCAGGGAAGTCGGAAACTGATCGGTGTGGAATTTTACGGGAGGCCTATTAACAAGCAGTCGAGGTCTAATGGTTGATGATGAATATAATGATGATGCAAATGTGCATTGGACTTGAACTTACCCAAAGCAAAATCGCAAGAGGGTCCGAAGAATACATGGGAGCAGTCGTTGTACGCGTCGATGGCGGTGATGACCGCATAGGCAGCGTCGCAGTCACTCACGTCGTACCTCCTCCACTCGAACTCGACCCACGGAGGGAAGGCATTCCGGACCACATTATGCTGCATGGCCAGCTCGAACACCGGTTCGACCTGTAACAAAACCAATTAAATACGTTAACTTGTTGAGATTTTTACACTGCAGCACATTGCGCATATCGCACTTAAGCTACACTGCCTTTCAAACAGGAACATCATAAATATTTTTTTATTCTACGAAGCAAGAGGACTAGTGAGACGTTCACCGTATGGTAAGTGATACACCAGCAACACAATTCAGCGCTACTTAGAATGATATACAACAGTAACACATAGTCCTGGTCGCCTTGAAACAAAATAAATTAATCAGCCAGGACAATTTCACAATATTTTTTGCATACTGCTGTTTGGCGACGAAGATAAGCACTGCGGCGGTACGTACCTAGATGGTCTCCGGCAAAACATACCATCACCACCACC